>OX155654.1:7322500-8572500 GCA_944567765.1 Carterocephalus palaemon
TAATATATGTTACTTACGAATAATTCCCAATTATATTAATCATGAAAATTTTTATCACTTTACTTAAGTACATACCAGAGCAGCCCGCGTATTTCAAAATGGTCTAAAATGTAGATAATATTAATCTTAATCTATCTAATAAATCATTTGTACCAAAAAGTCTTTCTTGTACTAGTTAGGTACTTAGTATAATAAAGACTTTCTTCCATTATGACATTTCCTATTCTCAAATGTTTAAGCACTTTTTATCTAATTGCTATATAAGTGTATACACATATTTGTTTATCTATGGATTGTGCGACTGGCCATAGCCTAGCAAATTAGTAGAACTTCGTATACGGTCGTGACAAGTACTAGGTATGTATAAATTAAAAAAATCTGAATCTACCTAGATCTGGAATAGACGTATAATATATTCATGGTTTACATTGTACGTAAGTTGTCCCGCAGGTACCCACACATAAATATCCAAACGCCGCAATACACGATTCAGCTTTATGACAGACTTGGGAGTTGCTTGGGAACACAGCTGTAATAATATAGGAATGTGGGAGCAAGAAGTGTAGCATCCATCTGAATCATGCACATTCCAATCAGACCCCACTTCTGAATTGCAAGGAGACCCTTATTTATGGATGTAAGTTAACAAACGAGGCAGCACCACACCAGTTCACGCCACCCATCCGCTGCCGTATATTGCCGATTTTTGCGTAAATAAATAAAGTCAAACCTAAACCTAACCTAACAAAATTCGCGTTGATTACGGCTAAGTCCCAAGAAAAAACGTATTGCGACTTTGCCTCCTCCTTTTTCTCTCTCCTCAGGGCACTTAAGCATATAAAAAGCAATATACATATTTGCAATATTCTTTCTAACTTATGTTGCCCACTATATTCGCCCACTCAGTATTTTGTTCTCCCGCTTTCGTATTTAATTCGATAATTTGAAATTTTATATGCTTGTTTGGATTAATTATTTCTCACTATTGTTGACGATGATTTATTTCCATTATCGCTAGTTAAGTTAATTTTTCACAAATATATAATTTCGCCGCTTGGTTTAGTAGGTATCAAGACATAAAGAGTCGCCAATTTTTTTATTATTCGCTAGATTAATAATATCCCTTTGAAAAATAGATAAGCGAAAAATCAATATGAATTGATTATGGCATAAGAATAGGTAGGTACTAAAGAAAATTAACCAAATTCGTAAGATGAAAAAAAACTGGAGTAAACTGGCTCATACCAAGAATGCTTAGGTAGGTACCATTCATATTTTTGTACCAAATTCTGACATATTTGTGATGTTAAAAAATGTCTCAAATAAACCGCCGCCGCATTGTATCGATTCCTCCTATACTATACTATACAACAACTATACAAAACATATTATAACCGTATACATATATACCACAGACATATCCATAATTAATTAATTTACAAACTATAGCACTGCAGTGTCGCTTGAAGTATGCGACGACCGCGACGCCTGTACAAGCAGCGAACCACAGGAAATCATCTTGTTGAAAGGGAAGGGTCGTTGACTTCAAACCCTGATGGCAGATATCCGCTCTCATATGAAACGGTGCGTCTTCTGCTTCAGCGAGTAGCTATAGCGGCTTTGGTCACGTATACTGTTAGTGGTGGATTCTATGAACAGACGAAGTAAGTATACGTACTCCTACAGGAGTTTCCTACTTCCATTAATGAACATGGATCAATACTCATGTATGACCTTTCATAGGTAATAATAAATACACTAAATTTATACTCGTACTTACACCGATATCCGTAGATGTACATCGTGTTTGTTTGCAGAATACCGGTCAAACGAAATGCCTGACAATTTTTACGACTTTCCTGAGACACCGTGTCAACTATGTATGTCCAAGCGCTCTATTTCCTAAATTAGTAACTAGTGGACGCCCGCAGCTTCGCTCGCGTAGAATGAGACCCATTAACGACGTCTGCCCGCGTTCGGGTTGCCCACTTGACTTCAAAAACGGCAAAGTTTCATACTAACTTTGCACCCCCGTTTTAACCCCTTAGGGGATGAATTTTCAAAAATCCTTTCTTAGTGCTCCCCTACGTTATAAAACGAACCCCTGTGCAAAATTTCAAGTTTCTAACTTAAGTTTAGGCCCTAGCCTAGGCCGTTGATATGTCAGTCAGTCAGCTCCTCCTTTTAAATACATATTTAGATTAGTACAAACAATTACTTTTTTTGGATTAGACACTAGAGTAGGTAATAAGTATTGTAAGGTTGTCAATTGATGATATTTGATGACTTAGTTCCTCCACCAATCTGCATTGGAGCAGCGTGGTGGAGTATGCTCTAGACCTCCCGCAGCAGTGTCTGTGGACCCACGCCCAGCAGTGGACGTCTATGGGTCGCAGCGATGACTATAAATTTTTTTATTAGGTAAGGTATCAATTCTGTGCTATAACACTGTAACTTCCTTCGTATTTTAAGTAGGTAGATATATATAACAAAGGTAAGTACTGAGTAGCTTCTTGATTATTTAACTTTTTTGAACTTGAACAAGCTAGATAAAATAAATAACGCACTAAAATTCATTCGTTCACGACTTCAGTAGTGGTTATAGAATTGGGTTCCAAAAATATCACAGCTTCTTTATTTCGCAGGCGCAATGTAACCGCCTTTGATGTCCCTCTGTAAAAAAAGATAAATTTAGTTATTTATTAATTTTTTATTAATAAATTTAGTTTTAGTTATTTACATTATGATCTGAACTTCTAATTATTATTTATACATTATATTACTGCAATATCTCTGTAATCTTTGCAATGTTTTCATGCAATACAAGGCCTGTTTTCCCAAGAGACTTTTTTCTGTGATAAGTATATAAAGGACGACATAGTAGCGATTATTAAAAGTTTGTTTGTTATCATAGTAATGAATATTGATTTACCTATTGGCCACGCCATGCCACCCTAAAAATACGCTGACCATGACTATGACCGATCTTTTATAAGGCTCTTAAGAGTCTCGTTAGTCGGCCACAGATGCATTGGCTTCAGAACTAAGGTTTTTGCCTCTAGAAAGGTATAAAAGGGTCTCTCTTTCACAGTCACAACGACAGGCCAACCTAGACGACATCCGAAGGTTCGACAAGGCTTAGCGATTATTTTACAATTGAAAACAACCGGAACCGACGACGGGTTAGCTTCCAAAGCATAGAAGTGCCCATAAATTTTTGGGCCTAGCTGTTACCACATAAAAACCAGGTCCGATGATGCTTAACTCGGTTGATCGCTGCGAGGGCAGTGAGAGTAGCGTAATACATAATATGTAGTTATAAAAGTTTTAAAAAATTCTGTAAGTAAATTAAAACTGTTGACATGATAAGTTGATACATATTTGTGAAATTCATTTTGATAGACAAGTTCAAGACCTTACTTGTTATAAACCACCACGACGATAGTATTGTATGGAGTGTGGAAAGCGACGTGGGGCAAGTCGTAGCCGCACGATGGGGCGTCGACCTCGATCCTCTCGGAGTCGCGGGGAATGAACTTGGAGAAGTGCCCCAGCGCGTAGAACATTGGCTGCTTGAGAAATTCCCCGTTTTGCGCGTCCACGATTATTGGGGAGTCCACGAAGTTTGCGTCAACGTTGGGCCCGCCCTGTGGGTCCAGGCAGATATTCCAATCCACCCACCCTCCCACGTTATTTGTTAAGTCCTGAACAAAGACATTTCTAAGATAGTTGCACTTTATGATTTTCAGTTTCACCTGCTGTAAGGAAAACGTTGTTAGGAAACTTGCATGCCTGGGAGATCTTGAAGGAAGATAATGTTCTTGAAGGCATGTTAGTCACCAAATTCGTACCTACTTAGCCTGCATGGTGAACAACGACTTGCCCCCACTGGTGAAGAAGACCCGTGCCCAACAGAGGGACAATAAATTGGAATATGTATGTGTTGAGCTTGAGTTGGTTCAATTTGCCAATGCGGGAACCCTGGACGTACAGGTGTCCCACAGAAAATTCGGCAAGTTGGGTTTTAATTCTGAAAATGTTAGTAATTACACTAAAATTAATAGTAGGTATGTAGATAGTAAATTTAGTTGGATTAACCTACCTCTATAATATTTAAGGCATAGGTTTCGGCACGAGACCACGAGCCTAAGTCTACTTTCGGCATCTGTTGACCAAATCCTGAAACCAACATCACCAGCATTGATTCCAATTTTCCAAACTAATACCACCACTGTTTTTTACACAGCAATGAGATGAGATATTTATATCAAAATAAAATATAAATATATATACATACTATGATTATAATTTTCACCACAATTTAAGTTGTCATTGCACCTTGTACTCGTAAGTTGTTCTGATATATGGAGCAGATACATAATGAAATCCCCTAAGCTTTGCGGGTCTTTTATAATTGCTAAGCTTTCCGTAATATAATAACACTTCCTCAGTTAAAGAAGTAGTTAAAGAAAGAATTAAAATTAATCTTAATATTAATGAATTCCAGCAGTTAAAGAACTATAGGTATTCCTACTGAGAGTTGTCCAAGCATTGGTACTCCATTTATTGAGTAAGTTTATTTTTTGTTCTTAGAAGGGCAGATTTTCACAAATAATTTCAGATTTTACCTTGACGCCCAACCAATGAGGGCATGTGCCCTAACCGGAGTAAACAAGTGTAGTCAGGTATGTTGTTGAAGGTTGCTCATAATATTATCTATGGGGGCATTTCACGCCAAGCGGACAACCAAAAAAAAGTGAGGTCGTGAATTTTGTTTATATTCTGGTCAGCTATACTTCTAGTAGACGTGGATGTGTACACACAATTTTTTTTTCATGTGATGATTTATTGCTGAGTTATGAGCTTTTAAAAATTTCCTAAAAATGAAATCCGTTATTTTTGGATGGTTATTATTTGTAAAAAAAAACTAAAAGTATTGTTTCTTATAGTTAAAAAGTCAATCTGGGTAACTTTGGCCGTAGTTATAACTTAACTACAGTCAATCTGGGTAACTTTGGCCGTAGTTATAACTTTGGCCCAAAATTATATTTCCGATTATTATTATTTTTTACAGATTGCCTTAATTGATAAAAAAATAATTTTACAAATAAAAGATAGAAGGTATCTTCGTAAACGTATTTCACCCGCCGAAATGTGTCATTTGTCAATGACAAAATTCAAAAGTTGCCTTTTTCGTGAGTGCAAAAAAGACGGTACTTTTCTCAGTGTTAAAAAGTAGCATTCAGCGCTGTTCTTATTAGGTTTTGAATGGTAAGTTGCAATGTATTGTGTTACCAACTTGTCTGCCTATCATTTAATAAATTTTTTGCAATATATAATACAGTATTTTTTCTAGAAACATCTAAAATATTTCAAAACTACTTTGGAGTTACTAGTTCAGGGTAACATTGGCCCGGGATAAGGTTACACTAATATTTTACTATCATACTAATATGTTGCCAGATTTTGGAGAATGTGTCGAATTTGATATAAATATGTATGTAGTACATTCGATATCGTGAAAAAATCTTTTTTTCCATACAGAAAAAGATATCATGCCTCAGGACGAATCTCTTTAATGACAAAGGCTACAGATTGTTGGATTTGGCCAACGAATCGACCAGAAATAGTGCTATTATCAAATAACAATAATCATAAGTCTTAAATGAATCGTAAATAACTCGAAAAGGCAGTTATTTTGAGATAAATGATGATTTTTGGCGATGGAATGGGATGATTAGAAAGGATGACTTAACAGCATTTTTTGATAATTAATTAGTTACTTTTCGGTTAAAATTTTATTTTTTAACAATTGATTAGATATTTTGAAGGGCCGTAACAGCCTGATTTCCTATTTTTCCTATCAATACCAAATGATAAAAGATTTAATAAAAAAATATGTTTCGTAGGGCAACATTTTATTTCATACCTTTTCCTTACAAACCTTAAATAAGGCACAAAAAATATTGACTTTGGATGTAGACTATATATTTTTCTGCTAGTATTTAGTGGCCAATGCTACATAGTTCACTTATTTTGCGAGAAATCATAAAAAACATGCACCAGGCCAGGCCTGGGTCAATCTTACCCCAACTCTTATTGTAACTTTGACCCATCGGTTTTATTACTTTTTCATTTCTTTTTTATAAGAAACTATCATTATATTGCTAGGTTTATAGAATCAGTGGCTCTCAAAGCCATCAAAAAGTCTTCTTGGATGAGTCTTCCGCACTAATTTAAACATTTATTGCATTTTAATTCCGAAAAGTGGGCCAATGTTACCCAGGTTGACTGTACTTTTAGTTTTTTTTTACAAATAAATTGATACAAATAATAACCATCCAAAAATAACGGATTTCATTTTTAGGAAATTTTTAAAAGCTCATAACTCAGCAATAAAGCATCATATGAAAAAAAAATTGTGTGTACACATCCACGTCTACTAGAAGTATAACTGACCAGAATATAAACAATATTCACGACCTCACTTTTTTTTGGTTGTCCGCTTGGCGTGAAATGCCCCTATGGTTATAATGATAATGATAATTATTGTAACTGCATTTACCCGCACTAGCCTCAGTGTTAATGATGAATTTGGAATAAGTGTCATAGGCGTTTTTCAGCACATCGGGCGATACATAACTGTCGGCGTAGTAATGCACCGCTAGTCCATCAATGTAATCCAATACCCTTGGATTGCCCTGCACCACCTGAAGGAAATTAAATAGTTATATGTTACATAAAACTATATCAATTTATCTTGGTACCTAATCATACTGCTTCATTATGATAGTGTGTAGTCCGTGGTATGAGTAAACGAGTGTGACTGTTATCAGAAGACTAAGAAACAAAGACTAATAATTAAATACGATTAGGTACTCTTTGTACCTAAGTAAATTCCATACGCTGAGCTATACAAAAATATTGCACTATTAGTCTTGTCGGAATTTCACAAATGTTTTAAACAAACCATACCGGACCAAAGCTGAGCGGGATAGTGAAGCGCTGGTCATCCAGAGCCAGAATCTTCAGGTCACTGCGGTCGCTGCTGCGGATTGTGGGTCCGAGGTTATTCACTATCCAATTTCCCTGAAACATGAGCAGTTTGTCTACCATATCTCACGATGAACCAACAAAAGTAGGCAGACCAAAGTTACGGTAAGACACAATGACGGCGGCGAAACTTGTGAGTATGAATACGTATCAGGATTGCCAGATAGCCAGGAAAAATACCCATTTTAAACCCTTAATTATTATGAATGGAAGCCACTATGATAAGCTTTTCATTTCACTAATAGGCATGGACTAATTTTCATACTTACTCGTATAACAATTAGGTACAAAATTATTACTAAGGCGAGTGGGATCCGAATTGCTTTTATTAGAGAACCTGATAACTACTCCGGGTAGCACCAGTTATAGTTTTATAAGGCAGGATCCACCTTTTGTAGGGCCATGCTCTTACGGTATTGGAAGTTCCTTTGTAGTCTGATAGTTATGTATTCTAAAATTCAGATATTTAACATCTGTGCTAGCAGAGTTTAGCATGGCATAATTCAAAACATCAAAGACATATTTCTAATACGTACAAAAACGTTAAAAAATACAGTTTTATTCATATTGCACCAGAGGTAAGTAGGCGCGGAGAAAATTACAGGCAATTTTGTATGGATTATGGATTCGTAATGTTTACCATGTCCGCGGTGGCCCAGCCTAGGCAGCTGCTAAGCGGGAAAGGGAATGCTGCCAGCGACGGTTCGTTGCTGGTCGTGAGCGCCCATATCGGAACCCCTACAGCATCGTAACTTTCGACAAATCTAAAATATCATTTTACAATATATTATTAGACAAATTTTGGCAATCATTGCTCCTACTACCACATCTACTACCTACCTATTATTTTGTTGAAAATGCCAATATCGTTTGAAGAAGCGATCATTCGTATTCACTTCGTATTTTTACAATCCAATCAAAAAATAAGTCTAGACTTGCTTCTAGCAAACGCCCGCAGTTAACGAACTTAGAAATTGATTGGTTTCACGTTACTAAGAATTTCATAAAGTAACAATAGCCCCGTTCTATTTGTGTGTGATTTTCATATAGGTACGTCACTTTACCGTTACCGTTAAGGAGTCAATAGGACTAGTCCAGAAATGTCAGGCACTTACTTGTACAAATAATCAGCAAAAGTCTGATAATACTCTTGTTTTAAGAACCCACAAACAGGATTTTCTGGGGTGATCCTCTTCATCCAGTGTGGTGGCGACCAACTGGAGCCAATTATATGTATCTTAGACTTTGAGGCTTTCAGAATGTCTCGTAACATGGGCACCTGACAACGAGAGGAAAACTTCTCAAAGTGGCTCAAATGGCCAAATGATAAGAACCAGCTTCTACTAGGTCAAGTCTGTCTTTAGATTGAAGTACCTAGACAGTAAGCATAGCATGTAAGACGGGCAATTAAATATGTATCTTCAGCCTTACAACTTATAACTGCAGTAGCAACAAAGAAAATTAATTTATCCGTATTACAACTATATTCGCTAGCATCCGAACATGACGGGCAATTTAGTAACTATTGCCCTTCTTACAACTTACTACTGTATTTAATAAAGGGGAAAAAATTACCGATAGTTACTAGTGGTAGTAACATTGACACAGACAAAGGTTAAAATTAATTGTAAAAAAAGTAAGACACTGCCAATAATAAGAGTCAATTCAGGGATATGAATAAAGTAAAGTGGAATAAAAATTACACATAAAACACACCTTTAATTCATAATCCTCATATTGCAACGAGAAATTTGTTAAAGCAATATCTCCGCGATAGTCGTCGAGGCTGTACGTTCTCAGGGAGAAATCAGAGGCACCTATAGGCACTCTCATTAAATTGTATCCTATACCCCTTTCACTGAAATAAGAGCTGAAATACAGAAAATTTAATTGTATTTTTCTTTGATTCACTAAAATTAAAACTTTATAAATAGAATAGCAGAAAAATCGACTTGAAAAAGTAGAATACAGTAGGTACTAAAGATAAAAGATTTTTTCCATGTACATATTTACTTCAAAAGTACTTTAGCATAAATAAACAAAGGCAGTAATTACTCTATTAAATGTTTTTGTAAATCTGCAGGTAAGCCCCTGTAAATAATGCCGACAGAGTCAGTTACTGATCCACCAAATCCCTGGACTCTTTGATATTTTTTCTCCGGCTTCAAATCCAGGCTCATTATTTCTCCATCTATAGTTAAAATTGAAATCATTAAAAATCTTAGGTAGATTCTAGAATAAAGTGTCCATCAAATGATTGAAATTATGAAAATTATGAATTATAATAATATGTATATTGAAGTTTACGAAGGTTTGACAAATGGTTGTATTTTCATATCTAAGTAATTCTTATAACAAACTCTCTATCTCTCCATAAGCATTTTTTTGTTCACTGCTGGACATAGGCCTCCGTCAAACGATGCCAATCCATCCAGCGGTTTCCCGCATTCTTCTTCAGGTCGTAGGACCACATGATCGAAGGACCTACGCGCGCTAATTTCCGCAGCTTTTAGTCAGTTACGATGCATATTATGGGGACTAAAGCTTGGGTTGGCTCTGAATAAGTTAGTAAAAAAATTACTTACGAAAGATGTAATCAATGGGTTGTAAGAAACCCCATCCTTTTTTGAAACGGGCGCCATCCTGAAATTGTGGCATAACCGCAACTTATTTTATCCCAACTTAATCATATGCATCGAATAAAAAATGGGCTCATATTTAAACTACGCGAAAGAAGATTGGATAGATCATGATATTTTATGAAAAATATAAAACCACAGTCTCATGATATACGTTTCATTCCTTTGTGCTGTACTTTATGTATTCGCTGCGACCCATAATAGACGTCCCACGTCCGTGCAGCAGGCACGGGTCTCCCCCACAGACGCAGCTGCGGGAGGTCTAGAGCATACTCCACCACGCTGGTCCAATGCGGATTGGTGGAGACTTTATGTATTATCTACATATTATGTTTAAATATCTATTTGTGGCTTCACTTTTCAGGCACGCTTGCGATTTCTCTCTCAGAATCGGTACTCTGATTCAGATTCAGATTCAGATTGCAGATATTTGGTAAGTAGACTGTTTATATAAGATAAGTCGCTGCGATCCATAGACGTTCCACTGCTGGGCACGGGTCTGCCCTACAGACACTGCCGCGGTAGGTGTAAAGCATACTCCACCACGCTGCTCCAATGCGGATTGGTGGACGGGGTAGTAGTCTTCGACAAGGCAGACAGTTACAAAACAGACGTTAAGTTTTCAGCATTGAAATCAACCGGGACCGACGGCATTACGTGCCCTCCGAAGCACGATAACATCCATGAAATTTGCCACTAGCGGTCACCCAGCGGTTGCTTAACTCTTTCGATCACATTGAATCGACGCGAGCCATTGGGCTATGGACGCTACTAACGTAGATAAGATACGTAGATATAGGCAATTAGCTAAGCACGAGCACAATAATAAATATCAGGCATACGATAAGCTCAGGTACCTCGGAGCTAGTATAGGTGACGAAGGTTCCTCTGGTTGGCGGGATGCGTGTGACCTCGTCGCAGTATGTGCTAGTGCACACGCATACAACAGAGCGGTTGTAGATGGTTCGCGCCGCACAGGGGAGGTCTATATAATTTAAGTACATATAACGTAAAAGGATATAAATATACAATAGTACTGACACGGACTACAATAATCAGTACCTACTTACAGTACTAATGGCACATTGCCCTCCCATAAAACGTTTCGCACTAAATTTACTTATAATTTATTTTATTGGATTTATTTTCAGATTACTTTTTTTTTTATCTTAAATTTAAAAAAATTATATCATATCACTTAAATAACAAAATATGGAAAAAACAGTGGATCGTAGTATAAATCCCTATAAATTGATATTTAATTATATTTAACTAATTTTATCATTATCATTTAATCTAAAAGTAATGTGATAGGAAAATACATACCTGCACTACTTTTAGCAATTTTAAATGCAAACAAAGATACAAATAATATATTGATAGCGAGTAACTTCATTTTTATTGCGCTTTTCAGCAATTTCGAGAACTTATTGAGCCGCACAATGTGTAACCACGGAATTCTCTGATTAACTGCACCTCTATTCTATCTACAAATAATTCAAAAATTACTGCAATGAGGAACTCGTAATTGATCTTTAATTGGTCGATTAAACAAACGATTCCTTCGTTTTCACATTTATTATCTAGTACCTGACTTTATAAGTAGGTCACTTTGCAATTTTTAGTCTAATTTTTAGTGTTCACAATACATATAATATTGAACAGTCGTAATAACTAAATGCTATATTATAATACCTGCCCCTAAATAGAGAGAAACGCTTCCAGCATAATTATATTAGAACTACTCTTGTTCTCTACTCGTACTTATCCTGACGAATATATAAATTGGAAAGTGCGTTTGTTGGTGTGTTCTTCTCCTCAACGGAATGATGGATCGACTTGATTTTTTGCATATACGGTTTTTATAGATAAATAACAACACAAATAAAAGAGCAGTTACATAATAATAAAATGTCCTTTCGAATTTTTATTTAAAAAGAAAAACTTACAAAGCAACGTAAAATTTTAGAGATTGTTTTGATACTATTTAATTTTATCAGTATAAATGTATGTTTTAAATACCTATATTTTTTAAATAGGTACTTAAAACTATTTAATTTTATCAGTATAAATGTATGTTTTAAATACCTATATTTTTTAAATACATACTTAAAAAGTTTTAAAACGGAAACGGAAAGTTTTTAAACGTTGTGAATCGGTATATCTACGCATATCTGGCATATTATTATATAAGTATTTTTCTCTACGGTGCGGAACGATTCGCACCATTTACCTGTCAATTTCACGAAAACAGATAATGTCATGCGGGTTAACATTTTAATTAATTAAAATACATCTCATTCTCTCGCTCTTTTTGTGGTTGTACATAAGTATTTGTTAAAATGTTTATGCCAGAAACATCATAAAATGATTGTTTGATATTATCTAAAAAAGTAAGTATTTGTCTCACCCCGGAAGGGCGTGCAGGCTAACAGGTATTTTATCTGTATCACATTTAATTTAATATCTTTCTGGTACATAAACTGTTAAGTACCTTTTCTTTAAATCCTATATTTGTGAATACCGCAATCATTAATATCTTGCAGTATGTATGTCAAATGACTTATTACCTACCTAATGAGAACAAATTCTTGCTGTTTTTGTTTTGCTGTTACAAAAAAGTAGGTTTGTTTAACCCCACCGAACTAAACTTACTGCTGATCACCTAATGAATGATGAATGAATGTAAGTACCTAAGTACTTAACTACCTCCCTTTAAAACCTCATTGACATTATTGCTCAATACGTATTGTATAAGGCAATAAATAGGTATGTAATCACAGCAAAATAAACGACCAATCGCTATGACTAAAACCAACTAAAACCCACCTGAAGAACTACAGGCCCATTGCGCCTGTCCTCAGTCCTGAGTCGCGTCACGACTACAAGTTGTTGTCGAGGGTCTTCACTAGTCTTCACTAATCGCATTGAAATGAAAATGAAATGAATTAAAATTTATTTGTAGAACGTGACTGTAACAAAGATTACAGAAGAAGTGCATGACTATCATAACATGACATGAGTATCATAACGTAGCACAGGTCCTAATAGCTGTGTCTAAGTTCACAATTATACGTTTAAAACGTTCAACGCTGACCATATTATGTCGCGCGGGTCGCAATGACCTGACCTCAAAACGATGAGAAACAGGACTATCAGAGTGTTTTCACAACTTTTCTCTTCCATATAAGTTGATTCTATCATCATCATAATATTTAGAAGTGAAGGAAAAACTTTCGGCCTGGTGTCAGAATTTAAATTACGACTCCTTTTAAGAATTACGTGGACGGAGGTAGATGAACTTTGGCACAGTTAAAGTTTATATTATGTTGGAGAAGTGCAGAAAGCTTCGTAGTAGTAGTATAGCTGGATAGTAGTCGGTTAGCTGGATACTATGGCATGTTATTTGTCACATGTCACTTTGAACATTGGTTTCGATTAAGTCTATGAATCTCTATACCTACCTTAACGTTCAAACTTAAACTTAAAAAAATGAATTATACTTAAAGTAATTAATGAAGTTATTACAATCAATTGTCCTGCTCCCGCTTGTCTAACATGTTGGTGATATAATCATACCTACTCGTGTCACCGTCAAGACTGCTGCAAGGCTGCTCACACCTTACCCGGTCGGCATCCCATTGGATGACTACCTTAGGTATAGGATACTTTTTTCCTGGACCTCAGGTATTTATTAAGTTTGTTCTTGAACTAGATAATCGTATTAAGTATATGTAACAACCTCGCTGTGTTGCGGGTGGCGGACACAAAGTCATCTAACTGCATCCGTCGGATGGAGCAAGCTAAGCTTTCGTGTCAAACTTCCTTCATTGTCAACTTATTGCGGAATGCGGGCTATTTTTTTTTTTTATAATTCTCCAAATTGTTCTACTACACTAACGTTTATTCATTGCTCCAGTGGTCCGCCTCATTTCATAGGTAATGCAAACATGCATCATGGCTAGAATGCGAACAGTTTGCGGCCCAATATTTCATAGTAAATTATATGGCACGTTGAATTCTTCACATCTAGTGAGTACTTTACTTAACGATATATTTTATACTGATATTATTCTTCCGTAGAAAGGTCAATAGACTATTACCTACGCCGCCTTTCTTGACTTAAAAACAATAATAATTGTAAGCTGTATAGGTACTTATTCTATTTCTAACGATATCGGCTCACCGGTTGGCAGGTAGGTAAGTAATAAACTTTTTCACAAAATAAGCCGAAAAGCTCATTAAACGGTCTAAAACATTTAGGTGGAAGGGATGGACACAAAAATATATTAAGAAAAAAGATGACTGCTTTGCCCATTTCAAAAAGTGCAATTGAACAAGGTACCTACCAAATTTCTAAGTTAACCCGTCTTAAAATGCAAGAAAGTGTGTTTGTATAAGTTTCGCAACAGTTGTAGCAGTTACAGATTTGAAGTTCATGTTAGTTGTGATATTTTATTAGATACGAATTAGGTACTTAAGAAGAAGTTCATAACTCATATTAATATTACCAATACTACTAACTTATGAAAACCAAAATGCCAAAACAAGTAAGTACTTATGTTTTTTGATTTTCTTGCTCTTTCTTGTGTCGCTTCGTGTTCTATCAGTAGGTACCTACCGTTTCTCATCTCATTAACGTTTGGGACCTACCAGAGCGGTAGAAAAAATAAGGATTTACCTTCATCACGACACGACTATTTTGACATCAACTCAATTCAAATTATTTTAATTTTTTAATTTTATAGCAACGATTTCACTTTTATAATAGGTACAGTTTGAGGTATCCATAATCCATCCTGTTACATAAACAAGAAATGTACTTAGTATAAATGAAGCGATGTAGTTCGTGTCAGTAGCCGCATCATTAGTTAATGTAATATCTATTTTCTTTCTTGCTTTTAGACAGTGACAAGTGATGTCCCTTGCAGAAGACGTGGACGACCAATGGGCAAAAACAGAGTTCCACTTTCCTTGGTGAGACTAAAATTTCTAGTATAGAGCAATGATAAGTCTATGAAAATATCAAATTGTAAGAATTGCTTAGACCTAGTAAAACCGTTTGGTTATTCATAAAACGATGTATCTAATTGACCTTAATTAACGGCCTACCTAATTCTTCGTCCATACGTATGGTCACAGGCGTCACGGGATATACATATATCTATCCTTCCTGTTGAATTATTAATTTAACTTAGGTAACTTGTTGAATCAGTATAGTGAACTGTAATGTAGTTTAGTGATTGTGGTTATCGAGTGGTCGAAATTCGCCGTAGTTTCTAATAGTAACCTCTAAAAGCTATTGATGAGGCCAGTTGTGCGTTTAGATAGTTAGTCTCGTTTTAAATTTAAATTAGGTATAATATGTAGTTATGGGATGAAATTTACTTAAATGAATACATTTTTGCAAAAATAATATGTGTTTAACTGGTAACAGGAGGAAAGGCGAGCACGAAACGCTCAGTACGAGCGGGAGCGGCGCAACGAAACCTCCGAATCTATGGCCCAACTCGCCGAGGCCGCCGGCTATGAGATTGGTGTAAGTAATAACCCAGCTAATTGCTATCTTATTTATAAGTAAGTTGTTCTCACGAAAGGTGATAAGATAAGGATCGGATTAAATTAAGTTACTAGGAAAAATGCTGTAACTCCAGATCTAAATCCTATTGTATCTTACTTTAAGTAAATATACCTAATCTACTTACCTACCTGGCTGATCTTTTGTTGTGTATTTACCTCTCAAAGGTTATATTATTATTTAAAATTATCAAATTTCACAGGCAAAGAAATGAGAATTAGTAGGTAGGTAGGTATTTTCATTTATACTGCGCCTATATACCTGTGTACGCTAATCAATTCAATTTTGTACAAAGTATTTTACTTACTATGTATTTATTTCTATTTTATTATTTCGATTTTCGATAATAACTGTAGTAACTAAATAGTAAACACTTATCTACCTAATTAATGGGTCTAGCAAAATAGCATACCTACACATCATGATTTCATGCGTCCTTTGATACTTTTGAGAGCACGGACAAAGAGTAGGTACGTATACAGAAAAGCACAGACCAAGGGTTTGAACCATTTTGTTTGGTTGTTGTAGATCTCTAACGCTGAGCTCCTGGCCAGCGTGGTTGCGCAGCTACAAAGAGAAGCTAAGAGAGATCCTTCAGATAGCATTGAAAACCTCAGACGATTTAATGAAAATTTAATGCAGCAAAGTGAGCAATACTTACTACTGTTTTGTCATATTATTACGCAACCTAAAGATTTTCATACTAAATATTTGATAGGCAGACATCCATGACTTTAGTCCCAGATAAGGTAGGTAGGTAAAAATTTTTATTAAGGTGATTGCCTCGATCCGTGGCGGGAAATTAAAATGAAAATATTATTTGTTGCTTTCAACGAGGTAGAACGTTTCACTTACCGAGCAGCATTGCATATTATTATTAATATTTCAATGTATCTTAACAGATATTATGTAGCTAACCCGAATTTAAAAATTGCTCAATGAACCACATAAACGGTCAAAAATTGCATGGTGGCTATAACCAAAACGACACAATTAAAAATTCAATGCTATACGCGCAAATTAAAAATAATGCCACTATTTATGTTTTAACTTATCAAAAAATTGATTTTTATTTTTTGCATTTATGTACACAAAAGAGATCAAGAGCAGGAAATACAATGTAACAAATATCTTCCAGTGAGACATGTAAATGATTTTAATTATGTACTGGAGACGCGTAAATGATTTCATTTAAATTTCCCGCCATGGATCGAAGCGTCCACCTAATCATTTGGAATCAAAAGTTACACTATCTAGTTAAGTTTTCATGTAAATACTCTAGGTGCTGTTAGAAAATTTATGACTTGGTTAACCGAAAAATAAAACAGTTGCAGAATTGGAAGAGCGTCTAGGTTGGAGCGAATCAAACGAGAACGACAAAGAAAACTGCTGTCGACGTAAAACTAAAGCAAAGGAGTTCGAACAGCGCAATGTGCGGAGATGTAATATAAAACGACACAAGCCACTCAGCTCAGACGAAGAGATTTCAGAAGCCCCACACAAACGAGCTATTGAAACGAATTTATATTCAAGTAGTAGAGAGTCACTAGATTCTTAGGTACCTAGCTACTAACTTTCCAGGCGGATGTAATAATTTTGTAAGGTGGATTTCATCTGAGCCCAGCACTGGGAATCGGCTCTGGTTTATAGAAATTCATAGGGTAGTATTTTTCTGTTCTGTCTTTTGTAATAAAGTAATAATGTGCAATAAAATATAGATTAAAGTTTTGATATATTTTATTGCTTTTACTACCTACTTATTTTAATTACTTACTTATTTAAGTAATTTATATAACCATCACCAACCATTACCGCAACGCAACCATAGCTATGTTGGCTTTAATGGCGTTAGTAAGAAGTCAGAACCTCAGATTTGAAACCTAGACCGTGTAATGTTGTTGACAGGCCCGTTTACGCAATCGGTAGTGACCCTGTCTGTTGCGCCAAAGGTCGTGGGTTCGAATCCCACTCAGGACAAATATTCGTGTGACGAACACTAAGACTTGTATTTGTTCTGTGTCTGGATGTCAATATTATCTATTTAAGTATGTATTTAAAAATATCTATGTATGTATATCAGTCTCTGACACCCATATCACAGGCTCGCGCCTACTTTGGGGTCAGATGGCCGTGTGTGAGATTGTCTAAGATATTTATTTAAAAAAACTATTTATTTATTTATTTAAAAATGTGACCGCTAATACAGATTAATAAATGCAACATCACTGCTTTGGTATTGTTTTAACTTCTATTTAAACTACTGATTTTTACAAATTACAGTTCAGCTACGATGAATAATTAATTTATCAGTTATGCAATCAAACTTAATTAGTTACACTTCCAACCTATAAACTATAACGTAATAAGCATTTAATACACTATACAGAAACAAGTAAATTAATCCCTTCCGATGTTTGTGCGCTTTGGTACCTAAAATATTTAAAACCTAGTTACTGAAATGATTGGGAAACTGGGAGTTACTCAAACAAGCCTTGGCCTTTATTACTGGCTTGGTTTGCCTCTGTATTTTGATTTCTAGATTTTCTTCCGTGCTGGTTTATACTTAGAAATTTACCAGAAATTAATAATCTAATAGGTATCTAAAAATCTAAAAACTTGGCTATGTATGTAGTTAGAAATATCTTGACATTTATCCATCAATTACATGGTGACATAGTTTCAAGTATCTATCTCTAGAAGGCCAATCTACGGGTAGATAGATTATTATTTTAGGCCGTAATAAATGTGTAAAAAAAGTTATGTAGTTATTTTTGCACATAATAGTTGAAAGGTACCTCCAGTCATTGCTAGTGTTTGGGTTAAAGAGGTTATCTGGAGCTGTGGACACGAACGAGAGCACAAGCCGTGTGGTTTGAATGGACGTAGGTTGCAATTAATTGCGAAATAAAATGCCAGTAAGTAAAAATTTAACGGAGTATTTAATATATTTCACAAAGATGTTTAGTCTTCTAGAACAAACAAAAATCAACTCCTTCCTGTGTCAGAAAATAAATTAACTTTTCAAGTGATTATTCACATCCAAAATTAGTTTTTACAGTATTTTACAAATACATGATCAATGAAATATCATGGCACCAATGGAACAACATCTAGAACCATGATAAATTACATGAGCATGTTAATACAAAACCTTAATCCGGAATGTTACTTCTTAGTATAGTACAAACAAACATAATAAACAACGGTTCAAGAAGACTAATCTTATGTTTAGAATCTTTTTGTTGGATATTCTCAACATCCATTTCATTAAAATATATGTATTTCATTTTTATTTCAATGTCATGTAAAATATGGACCAAAATTTACAATTCAAAATATTACTTTTTATTATTATTATTATTTTCTACAAACGCGTAAAACTAACATATTATTATTTTAATTAAAATTTTTACCTTTTCAATTTGCGCGCACTTACAATAACTACAAAAACAGTTACACTTAAGTAAAGGCTTCCTCTCTAATGGTAGCTTGCCATCGATGTTACTCAATAAAAATAATTTATAACCTGATTTTTCTGTACAAAGATCAGTACAAAATACAGTAAAGCTCCAAAAGGCGACACTGATACAGTATTGCATTCTACTACTATTCTACAACATCCATAGCTCCTGGCAATTGCGTAAAAGTTATCATGATAAGGACAACTTTTACGTAATTCCTCTAGGTACTGCTTCGCTAAGGCTGCTTCTAAAACCTGGCTCTATATACTAATTAATTCCAGAGGTAATTTTTTTCGACGCACGAGTGCGCTGTAGGAGATAACAGGATTATAATCTCTATGCTCAACTCTCGGTTTAAAAACTTTGAACTCACATCAATATCCTTATTGTTTTACTTACAACTATGTTTTAAAAAAAAATATGTATAGGTCAGATACTCGAGTATGACAAATTCCCGAAGAATGTACAACCTAGCACATGCTTAATATGCTTATGGTGGCCGAACATGTTTCAACAAAAAGTAAACACTACCTACTTCCAAAACGCTTTGCTTGGCGCCAGGTAGTGGAATTTTTACAGAGAATTATGAAGCGAGCAATAGAAGTGAAGGTTTCACTGTCGGCCCCTTCTTACATAGCTATAGAACGCGTATTACAGAAAAGACGCCATCATTACATTTACACATACAATAGTATGTATTAAAATCCACGGGATGTTTCTATCATTTTAAAACGAAATTACCGTCCATACCCTCGTCCACCTAATGAGGCTGATGAAAATATCCAGTTAAAAGATTTAGCTTACAGATAAAAATTATCACTGAAGACCTTAATTTACTAGACAGGTCAGAGACTTTCCATGCCAACAAATTATTTTAATTGCATGGCCCGTTCATTGCTTTGGCTTTATAATAAAAACTGAAACACAAGCAGTGTTCGTTGTTAATAAATGCTGGAATGGAAAATCTCCCATCTACCTATAGCTAAACTGGTTCTGAAATAATCAATAGCAATTGTTTAAATGGTTTATTGAAAGGTAACATCAGTAATATCATTTCACAATTAGTCTCAATGCAAGTAATATTTAATCTCAGATGTATTTTCAAGTGTCTAATACACTTATTAACTCCTAAAAGTCAGAGACTCTCAAAGTGTGCTATGGATTATTCGAACCCCCAAACGCGTAGCGCCGGGTCATAAAGGCCCCTAAAGCTTATTCAGATATACGCGGTATCTACTGCGATAATTAGTTACTAAGTGTTATATAGCAAAACAGCTATATTGTTGTCGTTTCGCCCGTCCAATAAGGCAACAAGGGTATGCGAAAAGATTTAGCCATACATCGATGAGATAGGGCGTTTCGCAATAGTTACGCTAATTCATAGCCGACGGAAAAATCTGGCAATAATTTTCATAACTGACATGGCGTATATCTGTATAGGCCTTATTCTCAAATAGCTTATCATTAAAAATTTGGCCTGCACAATGCCGCCAGCAGCATGAAGAGGCAAAAGATTCGACTTTGGCTCTTTACATTTTATTTTAATTAATCGCAATATTTAGCAATTGATTGTCCCAGAACGTAATATTATAAAAATTACATATTAACAGTATTTATTTTGAGCTTCTTTACCCGTCTGGTGGTGCCTTCTCCATCAGAACTGTCTGTGTCATGTGAACTGCCTTCAGATTTGATGCCTAACCCTAATTCATGTGCGTCCATGTAGTTACCGGTAGCTCGAGCTTTTTCTAATGCTCTAACTGGAAATAAAACATTACATATCAGCTTATGAATGTCTAGCTATACCAGGTGGAATTTTTCAATTGCACCAGGAGAGACGGTAGTTTATATACTGGAGATAGCCAATTTTACTCAAACAAAATATTCTCCTATATTAAAAAGTAAATATACACAAAGGTTTTTTTAAATACGCTTGCACACCAAGGCATCGAAGTATGGTAATTCTATGGGACAAGATAATAAAGCGCTTTTACTCAATTGGTCAATTGGGTCCATTGGATTATTTATCTTGACATAATTTATTTATTCACCCAATAAGATTCCCCGGTAAGGCAAGCATATTTTCAAATACCTTTTTAACCTCTTTCACCTCAATTTGTCTTAAGATAGTATTAATAATACTTACTTTGAGTTTCTAACAAACTATTCTGTCTCTTCAAGTCATCAATGTCCTGCATATGTGAATTGTTTTTTCTCCTCATAAATTGTATATATTCTGCTGCCTTTTTTAATATCTGTGCACGACTTGCCTAAGGAAAAGAAACACCATTTTATGATTGTGTCGGATATGCAAGATAATTGAGATTTCATTAAAACAAAAAAGTTTATAAAGCAAAATATAGCAAATCATTAAGCAAATCATTAATAACATATTCTGGTTTTACTTCCCTAAAACATTGTTAGTTAACTCCTACTTTTTAATTTTTAATATTGATGTTTGAGTGCAACATATATACAGAAGGTAATACAGTGTAAACTAAAGTAAGACATCAACAATACAAAACAAAACTAAACTTTAGACGTGCCAAAATTTCTAAGAAAGATAACTGGGGTCATAAGCAGCCATCTCGCTTTTGTTATTGTTCATTGCTTTAGCATGTGAGATATTATTCTTAGATTATATTGTCTATAGGAAATGTTGCTCTCAGTTACTAAAGGCACCAAAGAAGAAAGAAAGTTTATGTTGCTCTTAATATAACTACAACACAATATTCGTACCACTATCTAAAAAAAACAATATCTACAATATCTAAAAAAAATCTATTTGATAATGTTGTAGTACATGAATAAATGGGTATACTCAGGTATGGTACTCAGCATAATTGTCATAGAACAAAAAGGAACATGTAAAACAAACTTACAAAATGGCACCAATACTTAAAAAAATACAAAACATATATGTATTGGCATAGCAAAATGCTTTTTTTGCCTGAAGTGTCACCAGAATAATATATGTTTAGAATAATTTACACGTACAATATACTGATTTTTTTCTGTTCTCTCTGTATATTGAGAACTCTTTATAACGAAATAAAATGCTTGGTCCCATGAAATTCGTAATAAAGAGTATACACTGTATTACAATAGAAGCTAATAAAGTATGTATGAATATAATATAAAAGATAAATAAATATAAATATAAAAATATACTATTATTTAGAAAAACATATTATTTTTAACATAGTCTGAAACCAATGATGCTATATAAAACAGCTATGGTGCAATTTTAAACAACTAATTAAACTTAAATGCTTAATAATTTGGTACCTATTAATGCCTTTAAGAGATGAAGAGTTCCACAACTTCATTAATCACTTGATACTAAGCTTATATTTAAATGCATTGTAATAGGAATAGGAACTGAATCAAGGTGCAAGTTGAACTTTATACAGGGTGTCCCAGAACTCAAAGTCAAGGCGAAACGGGGTGACAGGATTGATTGTAACCAGCATGAGAAAAATCAGAAAAAAAATCTATCCATGCAGTTTGAAAATTATGGGCATTTAAGGAAAACCTAGAAATTTGGTCAAACTGTAATCATTTTTCGGTTATTGTGGTTAATTTTTATTATTTTTGTTCATTTAAACTTTGTAACCGTAAACCTAAATAACATTTCTAGAACCATAGTCAAAAATAATGACACAATTGCCCCAAGTTTTCTAGAATTAAGACTATTTGTTAAATTATGAATTTAAAATTTTCAAAATTTGTCGACTTTGAAAGGCTCCTTTAAAAAAAAATTACTAAAGTGCCTTGGCAAGTGCCATTAAAAGTTTGCGCATTTAATCAGGATTGTAAAATGGTAAAATACTTGTTAGTTTCATACTAAAAAAAATGACAGATTTTTAGTCAAATCAAACAGGGTTAGTGGCAAAAAGTTACAACTATAGGTATCATCATAGAAAATAATTCCTGCAGAATTCACATTGATTTTATTATGTTTTAGCCAGTATTACAGATGTATAAACTAAATTCTAACCATTGGCTTGGGCCATAATTTTACCTTTGGTCTGACCCTGAGACCAACTTACAATCATTGCAAGTTAAATAGGTTTTAAAAGTGCAGATAAGGCCTTGCTTGGTTAGTTACATACCACTTTTTCTCCTTGGAGTGCTGGTACTGACTCTCTCAAAGATGTGAAACTGTCCTTTATGTGGTCTCTTCTTTTTCTTTCTAGTGCATTGTGGTGTGCTCGTTTTTCTGCCTGAAAACAACAGAAAAAGGTTTCTTCAGCTACAATTACCCATATGGTCATAATATAAGGAGGATCCTGCGCTTCTGGACGAAGCTAGGCTGGCTACACACCTAGTTAGCCGGTAATCATGCAAAAACGCACTTTATAAAGTGCTAATTGCGGAAACTGGAGCCCACCACTATAACCATAACCATGGTCATAATAACTTTTTAATATGTGAACTCATATGACAAGTACAACAAAAACAGTAAACAATTACTGCCCTGTGTAAGTCCAGCCATAGTCTGGCCAAAGTCTTTGCTCAAGGAAGAAAAACTAGGTGCAGTACTTCATACTTCATTATTCAGTAAATACGATTTAGCTCAGCCAAGTGAAATTCATATGTCAGCCACATTTGGCATAAAAATTATAAATGCACTTTTAACTTTAACTAATGATCACAGAGTAGTAGAAATTTGACTGGTTACTCTTTGTACAACTCAGACTAACTAGTGGAAAAAGATAGATAACTTTAAGATAGCTTTTTTTGAAATGAGTGTTTTTGGTGGTGACACAATTTGCTCTAACATGCAGTATCATTTAGCGCAAATCGTAACATTTAAGAGTATTTTTTCTTCTAAGATCTAAGGTCCAAAAAACAGATTCTCAGACTTCAAATGCCTTTTGAGAACAATAGAACTCTCAGGCATGCAGGTTTCCTTGGATTTTTCCTTGCTGACACATTTAATTTCTTAAATCACAAATAACTTAGTGAACTCATTAAATAGATAGCCCCTCAAGTGAGAGGTAATAGCCACTTGCCCACCACTTGGCTGCCACTGTTGATAATATGGCAATAGCAAACATTTAATCTTCATCTTTTCTTATCTAGCCCCCTTAGTTTGCGTTAGAAGGCTACGCCTATGCTCCACTTATGCTCTACTCTGTAAAATTATTACAGCGAGTCTTACTCACATTTTACTTTAAAGTTAATTTTAGCTAAACAAAACTTTTTCTTTGAAACTCACAAGTATGATTGAATACTACTGGTCATAATTATTACTTCAATATAATTTTGTTATTATTTTGCGCGCATAGTAAATAATTTAGTCTAAGACAAATGCTTGGTCGGTTTTACGTATTTTTCCCAAATTTCGTATGACGAATCAGATTTACCTAGACACTTTCAGGTTTATGTGGAAAATTATCACGTGCAACATTTAATCGTACGAACGAATTGAATAAATTAGTCGCCAGTCGTCAAGTAAATAAATACCTGTGAGTAATACCCGCTCCCGCCTAAACTGTTCCGTGTGTGATTCCGTGAATCAGAGTCGTTTTCTGCCTGAAATTTTAACACAATCGCGAAATGAGAGCATGCTATTACAGTAGAAAACAACTTAAAATGGGAAACCACCTACATCACTTTCGATATCAATGTCACGATCGTCGTCACTCATCATTTTGGACAGCACTGTAGTACTAACACTTACTATAAACAAACAAACATTAAATATAAAGAGTTTATTACTATTATTAACAAAAATAACAATTTATTTCCATTTAACGAACTAAAATAAATCCCAGTCCACACAAAAGAAAAGAACGCGTGACAGAATTTAACTAACCTGACAGACTGACAGTCACCTGACAGTTTTTTTTTTTTTTAATTGCGTTGCGACTTTCCATCGTTGGCCATTTTTATTCGGCCTTGTCCAAAATTCGTGGGCCACCAAGCATGGATCTAAAGATGATCTAACAAACTTTATTTTAAATGATATAATATTGGTTTTTAAATCAATCGTAATGGAAAGTAAAAACGGACCGAATGAGATCAACTTTTACTACTTGGGTACAGCCGAAAATCATAAAAGCCCTATATTGATTTTACGTGTAAAAGTGTCGTCGCAAACTTCGCCCCACTTGCCACTTCACCAACTACCAAATTTCATCAAAATCGATTTACCAGTTTGGGCGTAAAAAAACGCCAGTTGATATATTTAAAATATTAGTAAAAACGGAAAAATTCACCGTGTCCAGCGCAGGAAATTCAAGATTGAGGTGATACGACTATTGTAGGAATTAATACGGTAGAATTTCGGCCACTCGGCGATCACAAGGTATCTCTCTCCGAGATCTCAATTTCAATTTATATAAAACTAGTGGACGCCCGCAGCTTCGCTCGCGTAGAATTAGAGCCATCAATAGTAGGGGAGCCCAAGAGGGGATTTTGCGGGATACTCAAGCGCGTAAGTTTAATATACAGTGGGATACCTTGTACCCGGTTAAGTACCTCCACCAAATATGAGCCCCATATATAAATGGGGCCGTCAAGGATAAAGGATCAGATTAGTAAAAAAAAAAAATTTGTCATCAGAAATTCTTGAGCGCGTTAGATTAAGGTAGGGTGAGTTAATTACATGCTAAAAAGTGTATATTCCACTAATCTTACAATTTGAGAGTAACGTAAAGAAAGGGGAGGGCTACAAAGTTACTCTCAAATTGTAAGATTAGTGGAATATGGGCTACAAAGTTGTAGCCCTCCCCTTTCTTTACGTTACTCTCAAATTGTAAGATTAGTGGAATATACACTTTTTAGCATGTAATTAACTCACCCTACCTTAATCTAACGCGCTCAAGAATTTCTGATGACAAATTTTTTTTTTTTACTAATCTGATCCTTTATCCTTGACGGCCCCATTTATATATGGGGCTCATATTTGGTGGAGGTACTTAACCGGGTACAAGGTATCCCACTGTATATTAAACTTACGCGCTTGAGTATCCCGCAAAATCCCCTCTTGGGCTCCCCTACTACAACGACGTCTGCCCGTCGGGTTGCCCACTTGACTTCAAAAACGGCAAAGTTTCATACTAACTTTGCACCCCCGTTTTACCCCTAATAAGGAGTGAATTTTCAAAAATCCTTTCTTAGTGCTCCCGTTATAAAAGGAACCCCTGTGCAAAATTTCAAGTTTCTAACCCTTATAGTTTAGGCCCTGCGTTGATATATGTCAGTCAGTCAGCTTCTCCTTTTAAATTTAAAGATTTCATAATTTAAACAACAATGTGATAAAATAACCACATTGATTGTATCTTGTGGTTACACATCATTGATCATACGAGTACATTACAGCTACCACTCATCAAAGGCCTCTTACATATTGTTAGATATTTCGAGCAACCCCACTTTCAAGACACTTCGATACGTGGCGGGAAATTTAATTTTGAATTTGAATTTTGAGATAAACATTGTGGGTACGATCGACTAACATAGTCAGGGGTAAGGTTGTTCAACAAAGCTTCCGCTAATGGCCTATCAACTAGTCGTTTAGCTGACCTGTATCCTTTTAAACATCTTATTCGCATCCACATATGGCTAGCAGAGGTTTCTTCGTTCAGCGAAGAGCAAAAGTCCCACCATTCTTTATTTTTACCGTTTCTTATGAGCCTTTGCGCAACACAGGTCTTTTCCTTTAATTTTTCTAAATTAGAATTAATTTCTTGGATTTGAACTCGGACAGCTCGATAGGCGAGTTAGATAGCCATTATTGCGCTCAATTGCGCTGAAGATACTAGTAGTACTAGTGATACTCATTATAATTTTGTGTGCCTACATTATCATAAATACGCTATACAATATGGTTTATATGTTTGTACTTGAAATGATAGCAACTCAACATACCTATCTAATTCTATGAACTTATCAAGCTTTACTCATCCGTTCGACCACATATATTTTTGTAGGTACATCATTTCTGTTGTGTTTATTGATAGCGTTAGTTGTACACAATGTCTCCTTTTGCGGTATTTTTTATTATATCTACGTTAGTGTTAGGTTTAAATGGGAAACATAAGAAGAGTCACCCTCCTCATTGCACGCAAGTCACTAAAAGTAAGTGCTAACGTCTCACATTACCGAAAGAAATCTGAGGCTGACCTGTTTAAATAACTGTGGCATTTAACGATCCCACGGTCAATGCCACGTGGAGTATCAAGCAACCTAATATATTTACATCAATATCACACTTACGTTTATTATAATGTTAACAGAAAGTGACGGACACTGCATTGCCATTTCATTATCAGGTACCATAATTAAGTTGTAATTTGTTTTACTGAAATTTGATTTACCAATTATTTTGAAAACCGGTATGTCCGGTACATTTATCGATAGTCTAGTAGATATGTATGTAATGTTTCAATCAAAATTGCCAATATTATCTCAGAGATCAGTCATCAAGCTGTCATAGTAATTAATTTTATAACACACTAGTGGACGCCAGCAGCTTCGCTCGCGTGAAATTAGACATACATTAATTAATTAGGTATAAAGGTAAGTATGTAACGAACGCTTTAATTTTCAGATACTGATTATATATCGAAGTTCAAGTTAGACTATCCCGTGGCATATATCCCTCCTGGGCAACATGAAGCTTACCAACAAGTAAGGTTTTTGAAATAAAACTAAAGAAATGTATTCTATTTGGTTGTAAACAGGTTTAAGTGATGCAACATGCATCTATCATTTTATATTATACCTACCTACCATACCATGTGTAGGTATTCCCCAACTTGCCGTTGCGACTGCCGCGTTTAAAGAGTTGATATCCTCCTATCCTTCATGGATATTACTGAACTCAAACTCTAATTAGAATTTTCTTTAATCTTAATATTGCCGAAGAAGAATCTTAATATTGTAGATTGTAGGTATCTAAATTATGTGCGTATATTACCTGCATTACAGATGTATTGCGTCAACCCTCCTGCGGTGAAGACTGCTGTGACTACGGTTTGCGATTGGGCGGCGCCGCCACAAGTCCAGTTTACGCTAGGGGATGAGTACATGCACGTCGTCCGCCTAGATCCTACGGGCAGGTTCCTAGGCAATGCTGTCATTACAACCTATCAATTATGCAGTCATAACATATCACATGAAGAAGCGCAAAAACCTCAGTCTCCGGCTATTTCAGCTGTAGATGTTTGAAATACATATATGTTATACACTTCTACTTCAGAAATGAAAATAAAAATACATACTTTTATGAGAAAAAAATTTACTTTTTTTTTTGCGTCCAGACATCAAAAAGGACCCTCCGGGCATGAAGGGGCATGCCTGGGAGGGAGCCGGTAAATGCACCGCATGCAGCTGTGCTGGTTATGTCCGTAGACTAAAAACCGCCTTGAAGATGGTCATATGACCCTCAAGCCGACATCGGAGGTGACCCCGCTTGGCGCAACCGCATGTTGACTTCACAGAGTGTTGACGAAGGGGGGACTTGTGCCATCTTATGGATGACATCATCTGAGGGAAAAAATTTAACATTCTGTTTACCTTATTATCCCATCCACCAAGTTAAGTGAATGCTCGCAACTAGATATTAGATAAACTACTCCAAGAGAAATTTTGTTAACTTCCACGGGACTCAGCCCCGACCCATACGAATTAGTAGTGTGTACTTATTTGGCTTGTTTTCCTAAACACAAAACATTTTCAAAAATGGTTTAATTAATTGATTTTACTCCATTGTTATAATTTTAGGTTCATCAAAAAGATGATAAAAGCAACAAATACCTACGCTACCGCTACTTACAGAGAGTTATTTACATATTAAAAAAATCGCCATTTGATGACGTTTTTACAAAATGATTATTATTGACTATTTTAAACTAGCTAGCCTAGCTAACTCGCTAGGTATTGAGTCAGGTAACAATTAAAAATGATTTCCAGTAGCAATGGACCGTAATTATTTAATAACCATAAACAATAGATTAACATGCTTTTAACAATTGCAAATTTTGCAGAAATTTGCAGAATATATATATAAATACGTTTCATATTCAAACAAATAACCATGACTGCAGTTGGAAGTAGTGTTGTTCTTTTCCTTTTGATATTTCAGCAAACATATGGTTACACATATGTTTTCGAATTTGGTAGGTTTATTCAAATTATAATAATCTTTATTTGGGTAACCTAAATTCTAAATTATTCAAACACCGTTACTAATAGATATAGGTTGTACTTTTAGGGGTTGACGAAGGAGAGTACGTCTATGCCAAAGAAGGGCCCATAGGCACGTTTGTTCCTGAAACTACTGTTAATATTCCTGTAAGTAAAGTTTGATTGTTTTTAAAATAATATAATTAACGTGTGATTGTACCGACATGTACGCACTTTAATTTTTCTTAGGGGGGCTACGATCAAAAATGTTTTCTCGGCAACAGGCCGTTGGCGGCCTACTTAGGCAATTAGGGTGGACGCACATCCGACGGAAGACGTTACGCATAGTCATAGTATCATACAGTATTCCATTTTCATACAAAGGGTCGGAACGCGAATCATATCTACGCGCCTCGGAGTTTATTATACACGTTACACACGTACTATACAGTTAAGTACACAACAGTCGCAAATGCACCGTAGTGGCAAACGAAGACGAGCCGAACGTGTGGGTTTGTAATTAGTAAGCGTGCGATTTACCTGCCTACTTACACTCAGAAAATTTATCGATATGCCAAATTATAGACTAAAGTTAATTATAACTTGCTTCGGTGAAGGAAAACATCGTGAGGAAAGTTAGTTATAAGTGTGCAATTTTTTAAATAAATCGACTAAGACTAATTAAAAACACACAATATCTATTTTTATGAACGCTTCCTTTTTCATTCTCAACGAATTTCTTTTTTGTAATAAATAGTAATATTTTTACAACATAATTTTATATTATATTTTAATACACAAAACTAAAAAGAAAAAACTTATGTAGGTAAGTAGATATAATTAAAATACTGAAGTAGATCAGTAGATCAGTGAAATATTTTTTATTTCCAACTTGATTCAGAATCCAAAAGAAAGCGACAAAATACTACAGCTTTAATAGGTTTACTAATTTGTTATGTTATGATTCATAATTTATTTTAGCATAACTTATGAATAAGGGGCACTGTTTTTCACATGATAGTTACTTTTTAATATATTTAAACCTTATTCCTGCTAAAATAAATGTAACCATATAATGAGGCTATTTTTATTTCAGATACCACAAGGAAAACAAATCAGCTATATAAAGGTTACCGTCAACTCTATAACACCACCCAAAGTGGACTACGACGACATGTTTCAAAGAGTTAGCATTAAATATAGCTGGATTCAGTCTATACATATAAACTCTTATTACAGTGTTGTTGCAAAAGCCATTCCATTGGTTATGTAACATTCTAAAGCGTCTATTTTCTATGTCCGTAAATAAGTAAATTGGGCCTGCAAAGCAGCCATGCGTTGTCGTCTCTGCACCTCGTCTACATTAATTGTTTTGTGTTCATGCCTATTTACTTGAAATTGCTACTTATGCCTTCACGGAGTAAAAAATGTGGGATTAATATTATTATAGTGTCTTTAATTCCATTCCATGTCCATGAAAGATGTAATTAGTAGTAGTGTGTAGTGTGTTAGTAAAAGTGTAGTTTAAATTCGTACCTACTATGACAAGTGTGCGACAAGTGACAACATACTCATTTCGTACCATACCATTCATAATAGGTACCTCATACCAGCTTACCATAGGCCATCTGCTTGTTCGTAAGGTTTCCATATTACATACTACATACTAAGTACCTACCTAATATTTTAAAGAGGTGCAATGGTGTTTGTATGTTTAAAAACAGGGGCTAATCTCACGACCTAAAAATTCTTTCATTCATAGAAAGCTACGTTACTTCCGAGTTATAATAGGCTATTTTTAACGCAGGTAGATATCGCGGGCAAGAACTAGTTATCTATCACTCAAAGGTCAAATGTACTCTTAAATAATCTCATGAATTGTAATGTTTAGTATCAAAACACTTTATACCATCCTGGCTAAGATACAGATAAGCATATTGATTGCACACATATTATGTGTTGTCTCCACTAACTAACTATACCAACGAAAGTACTTGAAACGTGTAGAATTAAAATTAAAATTACTTATCTAGTAATCGATTATGGACGCATATGGACTGATATTACAGAATAATGCATGAACTTTTCTTCGTAATCTTTTGAGCTGAATATCTGCTAGCGCTATGAGAAGTTACACATCTTGGCAGCATCTTACGAGTGGAATAATGTGGATAATTTTCTGTGTTGGTCATGGTAATGAGAATGGTAACACCGACGGCATGCATCAGTATCAAAGTTATGAATTTGGTTCGTAAACAAGTAAATGTATATTTACATATTGCAACTTTGCTTTGACATCATTCGGATTCCCATCTATCTCAGAATTGAAATGTTCTACCTTTAAATACTGTAGATAGGTATCATCAGTATCAGTGATGACCATTATGAGTATGACCATTCTTACTACCTTCATTACTTCATTATACCACAATAGTTCACTGCGCTGGGTCGGTAGGTACGTGCAGGTTAGCATACTTCACACGCTATCGAGAAGGTACCTACCTACATCTCTTCGGCCTGTAGGTTTCCCCACGATGTTTTCACTGACTGAGAACTTAAAGTTAGAAATTATTATTGTTTACTAAGCGGACTGCACAAAGGTATTGCTACTTGCTAGCCAATGCGAATAATTTGCGAACCAATTAAATAATAGCCTTCCTAAGTAGGTACGTGGTGGTAATTTACACTTTGGTAAATCTTATAGGAGCTCATCAGCAGGGAGAAAAAATTTCCATAAAACATGTGGAACTAATTCCTGCTTTTTACCCGACATACAATATAACATTAACAGTAAGTAAAATTAAGTTAATACCTATATCTTCCGATACGTATATTAAGCTATTAATATCCTGGTCACAACTGAAACTTCATTTTTTTTCAGCCAAGAGAAGGATTCAAAGTATTTACTTATTTGAAGGCAGACTGTTTGAATCCCATTTCTACCGTTGAATTTAATTTTAATGCTACTAGTTCAGTCATGCATCTTCACATAAAGTTTCCCCTGATAGAAACTGCTTGTGGAATATTAGGATATTCGCTTACACTGAACAAATACAGCCATCAAAATGGACCACATAACTCATAATTATAAAACTTTTTCTTATGTAATAGATTAAAAATACGATAAAAATTGTGTTAATTAAAAAACTTTATTAAATCTACTGATGGCAAACAATAGTTGTGCCATCGATTGTATAAAAATCAAATTAAAAAAAATTTACGATTTTAATGGTTCTAAACTTTGGTTTGCTATTACTCTTATGATATCAATGATCGGCGAGTCAGTCGTGTGTGCGCATGTTGATGTCGTCGTGCCGCTCCCGCTCCGCCTCGCGATGGTCGCCGGACACGCGCACCCCGGCCGAGGTGCCCGCTTCGTCGTACTCGCGTTTACCTGGCGGCCGTGGCGGTGAAGGAGCCGACTGCACCAATCGCCCCATCAGACTAGCGCTCTTATCCTTACGCGGTCTCGTCCACTCGTGGGATAGAACACGGTCGAGCGTCAGACGTAAAGTTATGTCTGGCTCCAAAATATGACGCACGATCGATTTCGCCGCTGCGGACACCGTATCTCTAATCCTCGAGCGAAACACCCAATTTCGCGACATTTGGTCTTTGAGCAACTTACGCAAGTTTGAATCATCAAACGGCATCGAAGCGTTCAGCATGATGAACAATATAATTCCGAGAGACCAAACATCGGCAAGCTTTGGATTGTAAGGAGTACCACTCACTACTTCTGGTGCAGCGTACGCTGCGGATCCGCAGTAAGTTTGGCTCAGAACGCGTCTATTGTCGCCATCGCTGCAATATCTGGCGAATCCAAAGTCTGCAAGTTTCACATTAAAGCGTCTCGAAAGCAACATGTTCTCGCATTTGAGGTCGCGATGGGCTATGTTCTTCATGTGAAGATACTGCAAGCCACTTGCCATCTGTCGAAACCATAACTTAGCTTGATTTTCGGGTACGACGCCGTTGCGTTTTATGAAATCGAGAAGATCCCCATTATCAGCATAGCGCATAAAAATGAATACTCTTGGTCCTCTTTGTAAAATGCTATGTACTTGAATGATGTGAGGATTTTCTATTTTAGTTAAAATGTCAAGTTCCCTCGGAAAAAACTTGTCCAGAAAATCTCGGGGAGCCTTTTCTTTGTCGAATATCTTACAGGCGAGGTGCATTCGCTTAGGGCTTGACGCATCGCAATATTCCGCCAGATGAACGGTGGCATAAGATCCTTGTCCGATTTTTTTGCCGATCAGATAGCCTCGCTGTTCCAAGGCATTTACCTCGGAGCTTCGAGGGCTCAGGCGCTCACCCATTGAGCTCTATTGACTTTATCCTAACCCGTTTAGGATACATTTGACATCTCACAGTACACAAACCGCACAATGTCTGTTGATCTCCTGTCAAGTTTATTGGGCTATACTTTATATTTTGTATGCACTCAGCAGCTCTCCTTAAAGAGAGTGATTCGATATTAATACTTAGTAGTAATAAACTCACACAAGATTTTGCCAAAATATTACGACATCACAAAGAATTTGGATATAAAAAACGCTTTCTCTAGTATCAAATCCTCCAAAAAGCCGTGTAGCTACATTGATGTTTTATTCTTTTGTTTCTGAAATTAAAAGGTAACATATGTGACCAGTTATAAAACGTGACATTGGACTTATATATATGAAGTTTGCATGCTATATGGACAATTTGGTGGAAGGTGATGTCAATTTTAATTTTTAATTCTATTTCGTACTTCTATGCCTACCTACTGTAGTAGTACGGTAGGTATTGTCATAAATTAGGTAAGTACCTATCTAAGTATTGTTATGACAATATAGTAGGATGTGGTCGCTGCGTTAAACCACATTAAAAATTACATTACGTTGATTGAGATTATGTAACAGTGTAGGACCTAATTGTAAATGTTGTAATGTACCTACACGTTCTCAAACCTATCACTATAAGTATTCAAAATAACATAACATCATGCCTCATTAAAAGGAAATACAGTTTCCCAATTCAGAAGTGTACACACTTCACACAAAGTGGTTGTTACTACAGTAACAAAACCTCATTGGTGGTTCCAACCTCAACAGTGGTTGTTACAACACTTACACACAACACTACAGTAACAACCACTTTTCATCAGTTAGGTTTATCTCTCATTTGAGAGGTGGTGACCATATTGTCATACATACTCCCAGCTATTATTAAAAACCTAACCTAACTAAAAGCTAGAAAAACCTAATATTTGCCTTTGCTCGAACCGAGAATTGAACCTAAGACAGCAATCGTGCTTACTCTGTAGAGATGTTAATGTCATCTAAAGGTACTCTGTGGTTAATGTATCGTGCTTCTTGAGGTAATTAAATAAAAACAAGGGCCAATTTACTTAGAGTATGAAAAAAAGTAGAGATGTCGTAAAAAGTAAATACTCATCGTCACTGGCAAATAGATTGTTATCGCGACGTACGATGGAGCGCCCACAGCGCCGCGGGAAAGGAGAACAGGGTTCGTTCGTTCGTTCACGCACCGTGCTATCCCTGGCTGCTATAACTGGCTTGGCCGGCCAGGGTAGGTCCGACCAAATTGATGGATGGATTCACTGCTGTCATCAGTCAGGCCAAAAATGAGTAAGTATTATGTCATAGGTACGTACTTAGTGTCTTTACCTAGTCTGTGGTCTCTAACTAGTCTTTTTTTATTTTATGGATAAAAGATAGCAAACGAGCTTGCAGCACCACCCATCCATGATCATTTGAACAAGACTCAATTAGGGACTGGGATGGTTAGTCGAATTAGTTCAGAGAGTTAATTATAACATTAGTTGGTAAGTTCGTTAGTAGATAAGAGGACTGGGGACTGTTAGTGATAGTTAGTACTGTTAGTTGGTGTTAGTAATATTCCAGTTAGTACTTGTTAGTAGGAGTCTCGTTCTAAGTCAGTCACAGATGTGTTGCTATCCTTGAAGACTAAGATGGTCGCCTATAAAGAAGTGTAACTGGAAACCTCTAAAAAAGTGTAACCGTTTTGTCTGTACATAATGCATTCTGTCTGTACGTTGGTGTCTCTACTTTTCTGTGGTTTGTGCTAGTCTGTGCTCTGAGCTGAGGTCTGTGGTATTATCTATCTTGACTTGACAGATTTGTAAGATATTTGTTCTGTGTAATCTATCACTTAAAATAAAAGTATTGCTGTCAATCAATTGAATCAATCAATATATTGTTGTGAGATTAATATTAAAATTAAAACTAATTGATTAATTTGTAGAGGCGATAAACAGTGTAGTATACCACAATGATGAACCAATATTTGAAAGAACTTGAACAGGTGAGCCTCTCTCACCCAATCTGTTTTGTCAATTTTTGTGGAAATTTAAATTAAAAAAAATTTAATTTTAAACCTCATCCTTCTAACATACAAAATTTAATTTTAGGACCCCTTTGATCCTGATGAGTTTGTGGAGAGAATGGTGCGACGTAGTATGCAGGAGTCTCGACTTAAGGATGACCAGTTTGACCCTGAAATGATACATGATATATTCACACAAGCTATTCAAGATTTAAAGGTAAAAATTTACATTAGTAGTATCCGCATTGGAGCTGCGTGGTGGAGTATGCTCAAGACCTCCCGCAGCTGTGTCTGTGGGGGAGACTTGAGTAAAACCGTACATTATTAGCCCACGATTATAGTGGTTTTGAGGGAAGTAGTTCCCCAGTACCCCCATCCCAATTCTGCATCATTGCAAATGCATACTTTGGGAGATATATAAGATAAAAGTTCAAAATTAAAAAGCACCCTTTTTTTAGTACTAAAACTTGCACTGGGCCATCACTATTACATACTGTCCCTGATGTCATGAATTCTAAAAATAAGACTGACACAGATGGCGACAAAACCTTGCTTCGCAGTACCTTTTTCTGCTCTAATATATTTTTTTAAAAACTGTGAATTTTCAACCCGTGGGCTAAATGTGCAGTTTAGCAGAGACCCGTACCCCGCAGTTGGACTTCTATGAGTATTAGCTTGGTTAGTATTGACATCGTGGATGACCCGCAGCTTTGCTCTCCAGGTAGTAGTACCCAGTGTATGGGACCTAAACATAACTGGTGAAAAGTGGGTTTACTACAACACACCTCGGATTGCCCCTTCAAGGAAATAATTGTGTGATGTTATTTATGTTATATTATCAAAATGTTAAAATATAGCATGAATGTAATTAGCTTTGTTTCTCTGAGTTAATCTTGGTGTTAATTGAGTTGTAAATTTAAATGTTTTTAATAGGTCTTACAAGAAAGGCAACAAAGAAAGTGTGCTAGACTTGAACAGGCAGTGCAAGAAGAAGAAAAGTTATATGGGGACAAACTCTCAGATATTATGGATCAACACTCTGTGAGTATTTTTATATAACTAAATACTAGCTAATGTTTTTAATGCGTAATTAAAGAATAATATGAAAATCATTGACAAACAGATAGTTCATTACAAAATCTAATTTTAGATATTATTTAAATTATCACTTTGATTTCACAAAAAAAAATTTTTAAATACACAACTAATTCCTTCATTTAATTTTCTGTTACGAAAATATGACAACACTAGAGGAGAGTAACCAAATATGGGCTACCATTTTGTTTTTGTCTCAAAAATAAAAAACTATTAAATATTTAACCATTTATTGACGTCAAAATAATCACACATACATTTTTAAAGAGCTCAGTAACAATCTTAGGTTCTTAGTATTATTACGTATTATTAAATTGAGCATTAAACAAAATATAAAAAAAGACGCTAAATATGGAACCAGTACTCAAATATGGGCTACAAATAAAAACTTATAATATCTTGTACAAAAGTAACATTTATAAATATTTATCTTATAAGATATCAAATTACTTTGGTAAATGGAAGGAATCACATAATTTACTTACAAAAACTACATATCCAGGTGTCAAACTTTGGCCGAGCACAGTCATTATGTGCACATTAAACATCTGACCCACAGTTCTTCTGTTGCGTTTTCGGAAAAAAGTTCCTGACAAAACATACACGCTGAATCGGCAGTGCCAGGAACCTCCCTTCCTATAAGGGCATCTGGTTCACCATGTGAATCAAATTGGGTATCTTCTTCACCTTCACTTTCGTCCCTATCTTGGCTTTCTTATTTCTATTTATAGTTCTTTTCTTTTGCTTGGGTTTCTTATCTTTTTTTATTTTCTTTTTCAATTTTTTCTTATTTGTTTCAATAAGGTCAATTTTATATGGAGACGAAGTTATAACCGAGGCCACAACAGCTTTTCTACCTCTATTAGATAATTTCTGACTTTTTTTGGCACGGGACTTATGTCTTAAGGAGATACTAGACCTAGACTGCTGCGATCAATTCCGGAAGACGAAGGTTCACAGTCATATGTTGGTTCATGTCCAGTTATGTGCCTTTAGAACCACATAACCAACCACCTAAAATAATAATACCTAAATATGGGCTAGCCCATATTCAGGACCATACTCATAGCCCATATTCGAAATTCTTTACTAAAATCAACTTGATCGTGTACTTTACGAATCATATATAGCAAGCAATAAATTGACCGATAATCATAAAATTAAACTTATATTCTGCAATAAAATACATAGTTACAGTATTTAGACCTAATTTTCATTAATTAAATAACACATTGATACGTACCGCAGAAAGTTTTTCGACAGCAGCAAGACAAGTATGGCCGATACTGGCGACAACTCGTGTGCGAGTGACAAGAATGAGTGAGTGCGATGTTAGGGCGAATGAATGCGATAGACGATCGTCGTTTGTTGCGTCTTTCGATTAAAGGTTTTCGAGAATTGTTACTAGCCCATATTAAAGCACTAGCCCACATTTAGTTACTCTCCTCTAATAAATTTTTCTTTATCTATTTTCAGCATTGTGTTACTGTATTCAGTTCTCTGGATGAAAGAATGTCTCGATGTGGAGGTCGAGCATTAGATGTGGCGGAAAAACTGGGTGCAGCCCGAGCACCTCGAACTAGAGCTGCAGCTGCACGCGACCTGTTGTCTCATCTAGCTAACTTTCTGAGTCCTGGGCCAGTTCTATCTGATTTGTTCAATGATCCGAGTAAGGTAAATTGTTTTTGATGTTGTTTCCTTTTGACATACATCTTCTTCTAAACATCATTGTTACGGATCCCTTACCATACTCACAATGCTATATTCTTAAATTCGACATTGACGCGGACTAAGGCTAGTTATTAAATACATATATTATTTCTATCTTATATATCTGTGTTGATTTTTTCTCTATTACAGTTAAATGAAGCTGCAGATGTTATACAAAAGTTGTATACTATCGCTCAAGAATTACCTCCTGATAAGTTTGAGGTTGCTAAAAAGAAGATAGAAGCTAAGTATGATGAGATTGAGAGAAATCTTATTGAAGAGTTTGTGCGTGCCCAGAACCAAGGCAATATTACTAAGATGAAGGAAATTGCTACTATCATGACCAACTTTAAGGGATACTCACAATGTGTTGATGCTTATATAGAAACCAGCCAAATTGTAAGTATTTATAAATATACCTGTCATTTATATTTATCAATCTAATATTGACAGCTCCGTAAGAAGAATTAACGTTAGAAGAATTCAAGCTAAAAAGCTAAAATACAACAATCTCAGTCATCCAACTTTCAGGATGTGTATTAGGAATGCCCATGGGGATTCTAAATGTGACTTAGGAAACTCAAATATAAGTGTTACGCATTTATTTATATGGTATACATAATGTACATTATTACATATATCAGAAAAGGAAATAAAAAAATTAAATTTTTATTAATGAAAGTCATAGTTGTTTCGTCCTGTTTGGTTATGACATACTAAGAAATTTACATAAATAATTTGACGTTACAGAATACATTATTAGGCAAGGACATATTCGCGGCAGTTCTTCCCCTGTGCAAGAAAAACTACACAATCATTAGCAGTGTGTTCCCCAACCCCGACCAGGTGATGAGCAAATTCGTGCTCAACATCTTTCATCTGAAGCTTCAGAAGTACATACAAACTAAACTCGCTGACAAGAACGATATTGAGAAATACTTGCGCAATCTTTATGAAATGTACACAAGGTAATTTTATTTTGAGTTTATCAATTGTTAAGTTTTGTTTTTACATAGGGCACACTGAAAGTTTTGCGCTCCTGGCCGCTCATAAATGTTTGAATTTCGAATGTTATATTTTTTAAACAAGAAACAAAATCATTGATTAAAACAAAAATTGGCGGGAATTCGCGTGGCAATTGTTTATCACTAGTTTAAATTCGTCGTCCATAGCAAAAATGGAATGGAAATGGAGTAACAATAAAGTATTTAAATAAATAAAAAATACAGGTATGTATGTCAGCAATGTTCTATACTTTTCATTTCCTTTTGAGCGGTATGTACGCCCAACAAAAGTCAACGCCTTAATAAATACATTACCAATTCGTACTTCATTATGACAACACTAGTGGACGCCCGCAGCTTCGCTCGCGTAGAATTAGACCCAATAACGACGTCTGCCCGCGTTCGGGTTGCCCACTTGATTTCAAAAACGGCAGTTTGATACTGAATTTGCACCCCCGTTTTACCCCCTTAGGTGGTGAATTTTCAAAAATCCTTTCTTAGTGCTCCCTTACGCTATAAAAGGAACCCCTGTGCAAAATTTCAAGTTTCTAGCCCTTATAGTTTAGGCCCTGCGTTGATATGTCAGTCAGTCAGTCAGTCACCTTCTCCTTTTATATATATAGAAGATTAATATTCCAGTACACAACGAGTGTGCGACGAACTGGTAGCGGCAAACTTGGTGTCCGCCGACGGCAACACGTCGACGGGCGAGCTGCGTCGCGAGGCGCTCGTGAGCGGCGCGCTGGCGGGCGCGGCGGACGGGTACGCCGCGCTCGAGGTGCGCCGGCTCAAGGCCGCGCTCGCCAACAGCCTCAACCAATACTACGCCGAGAAGCAACACGTTAAGAAGCAGATTCAGGGCGGCGGGTGCGTTTTTAATATATTGTTGACGTGACAACGTCTTATAAATTGGTCTGCCGGGTGACACTTCAAGAAACTGCGTTACGCTCCGCTCACGTTATGCGCTCACAATGAGAGCGAGTGAGAGGCACGCGTCCCTTCCACTCGGGCATGGTTAGCCCGCCTAAGAGCGAGAGAGACGATACGATACGAGACGATACTACTATACGAATGAATATTCACATTAAAATTATTTTACCACTCAAAGTCGTTGTCACGTAAAACTTTCGTCCGTATACCGACTTTACAGGCAACCATTTTATTTTTTTTACAAATTAAAGTTATTAACATTTCTGTACTTTTTTTTTTTATGGATACAGGATAGCAAACGAGCTTGCAGCACCACCCATCCGCTGCCACCCATGACAACTGTGACTGACTTTGAACAAGACTCAATTAGGGACTGGGATGGTTAGTCCAATTAGTTGAGAAAGTTAATTAGAACATCAGTTGGTCAGTTCGTTAGTAGGTATGAGGACTAGGGACTGTTAGTGATAGTTAGTCCTGTTAGTTGGTGTTAGGAATAGTCCAGTTAGTACTTGTTAGTAGGAGTCTCGTTCTAAGTCAGTCACAGATGTGTTGCTACCCTTGAGGACTAAGATGGTTGCCTCTAAAGAAGTGTAACCGGAATCCATTCTGTACTGCTGGGTCTACAAAGGAAAAATACGACTAACAATTTCTCTTTTAAATCGATAAGCAGCTTTACATTACACTGTAACCTTCAGTGAGCCAGCAACAATATGATAGAAGCAAGAACATACTACTATTGCAGCTTCCAAGAGTTGCGACGGGATCTGCAAGCGGTTATCGGAACGCGCGCCAACATCAACATCGCGCAGATCGAGAACTACGGCGGCGAGACTTTCCTTAGCGAGGCGCTCGTGCAGCGGATGCTGGCTGATTCCAAGACTTCGTTCACCAGGTGCAAGACGGTGAGCCACCCGGTTTACTACAGTTACTACAGATCACTACAGCTTTTAGGTATGCGTCGATGTCGGTACCTGCAGGAAGAGCCAACATCAACTATGGCACCATCGTGTTTCAAGCACTGGGATCGCTTACGCATTACTACCTTTGCGTTTCGACGTACAAATTGAAAGGTCTGAAAAACCCGCCTATGGCGGGCGCAGAAGATGCGCAAAGGGCCTTCTTCGACCCCTTAGGGTCGACTCACACTGGCGCAGAGTCGAAGCGACGCGACGCGTCATGTTTTTCCGCCTACAGCATATTCAGCTCTATTTCGACTCTGCGCCAATGTGAGTCGACCCTTACTCTACAAATCTGATTCAATGATTTGCTTGCAAAGCGAAGCGATTGCATACCAACATCTTTCGCTGCGTTTAAATGTGACTCACCTGAGGCGTTGGCTGAAACACGCGCTGTCGTTAACATTAAGCAGTTAGGTGCCTAATGTTATGTACTGTTACTTGCGGAAAACAGTTGTTGTATTATGCAATATATTTTAAACTTTACTTGTTTACGTGTACTTCGTTCGCTTGTACGCCGGGTGCGTGCCATTCCGAACGGTTTATATCTTGAGAATGATAACGGACAGACTTGGCTATCCCTATATGCGTTTCTGCCCAGTACGTACGTACGTACGTACGTGTTAAGTTATTTAAGTTTACTACTTACTTTAAAATTTACTGACACTTAGATATTAAGTTTATTAACAATTGATATGGGATACTTCTCGAAGTAAATTAACAAATAATAATTTTATTTATTATTTATTTAAAGCTATGTACACCCAACGAGCTTCATACAACCACGCTCGCCCTTATGGATGCGCTCACGCATCATCTCTTGATCGAGCACGTGGATTACGCCCTGGATCTTGGCCTGCAGTCCATCCCCATTGCGGAGAGCAAGTCGCCGCCTCAGGTAGACTTATCACGCAGTCTTTATCATTTAACGTTATGTTAAATAACTTGACGCTTTAATTTGATTTCTAGACGTTGCTAAATAAGCTAAAGATTATTTATTAGAATAATACAATCGTAAACATGTAAACGTGCCCTGTAAGGCACGAAACACCGCCATCCTGCTTATAACTCGGTTATAAGCAGGATGGCTAGTCCTGGTTCTTAACGGGAGATTGCAGTTAATTTTGTTTTTTCCAGATTTATTTCTTTGACATCGTCAATCAGGCTAATAAAATAGTGAAAATGTTTGGTGAACACTTTCAAGAATCTATTTTGGCTTGTGTCAGGTAACATTTTTTTTAAATTATTTCAAAAGACGGGGTTTCTCCGTTTCCTAAACTAAGTCGTATTTGCTGCATGTATCCTAGGAGACATCGCTTCTAGATTTCATTTGTTTCAAGAAATTAAATTATTATTATGCACTTTTTCTTCAGTTTTGAAGTATCTGTTATATATATAAGTACAGCGGTGACAGCCCAGTGGCTATCGAACTCGCCTCTCACTCGAGCGGTCCGGGTTCAAACCCCAGCGGCACGCACCAATGACTTTCTAAGTTACTCGTATGTGCGATTTAAGAAATTAAATGTCACTTGCTATAACGGTGAAGGACACATCGTGAGGAAACCTACATGCCTGAGAGTTCTTCATAATGTTCTCGAAAGCATGTGAAGTCTGCCAATCCGCACTTGGCCAGCGTGGTGGACTAAGGCCTAATCCCTCCCATTCTGAGAGGAGACCCGTGCCCAACAGTGGGACGTCTATGGGTCGCAGCCAGCCATTTAAGTACAGAGTTGTAGTAAAATATTTTTTTTTTTTTACATATCAAGTTCGTCGTCGAAGCAAAGCGAATGCATACAAAGAAAGAACACGTTAACGGAGCAGCTGGAGAGCAAGTTGGACGCGGGGCTGGAGCGCGCCATCGCCGCCGTGGTGGGCTGGGTGCGGCTGCACCTGCAGACCGAGCAGCGCAAGACCGACTTCAGGCCGGAGGGGGACATCGACACGCTCGCCTCGCCGGTGCGTCCGGGACCTCTATTTTCGAACCGCTCGCGTGTCATTTTTTTTTTTTTATGGATACAAGATAGCAAACGAGCTTGCAGCACCACCCATCCGCTGCCGCCCATGACAACTGTGACTGACTTTGAACAAGACTCAATTAGGGACTGAGATGGTTAGTCCAATTAGTTAGGAAAGTTAATTAGAACATTAGTTGGTCAGTTCGTTAGTAGATATGAGGACTGGGGACTGTTAGTGATAGTTAGTCCTGTTAGTTGGTGTTAGTAATAGTCCAGTTAGTACTTGTAATAGTCCAGTCATAATTCATAATCGCGACCCATAGACGTCTCACTGCTGGGCACAGGTCTCCCCCATAGACATAGCTTCTAGGTCTAGAGCATATTCCACCACGCTGCTCCAGTGCGGATTGGAACCTTCGATGATGGATGAAAAAAATTGATACTGCATGTTAACGCAAAAAGTGTCGCCACCAAAAGGACTCTCAACTCAAAAGACCTTGTCAAACAGACAGCGAACTGATAGCGTGGCGAAGCTTTTTTGTATGATAAAATAATATTATATTAAATAATATTATAATGGCGGAAGTTTGTGTGTGTGTCCCAAAAGCCGCTTCACTATAATACGATGGGTAGTGCTGCAAGCTCGTTTGCTATCTTAAATCCATAAAAAATAGAGATCAGATTGTCTGGATGAAATATTTTTTCGTTCACGTGGCAATAGAGATAGTACTTGAGGCGTGATTAAACTGTTGCCAAATAAAAAAATGTCTATTGAACATAATAATATTCGTGTCTCTTAATTCTTCACGCACTAAACAATGTCCATCACTAGAAGTGCAGGAAAATACCTTTGCATCTTAACCTTAAACTAGGTATTTTATTCCGCTAGGCGTGTATCGCAGTAGTGTCGTATCTGAACTCTGTGACGGACAAGATCCACGCTAACCTGGAGGGCGACAACCTCAACTCTGTTACACTGGAGCTGGCCGTGCGCCTGCACAGGGTCATCTACGAGCACCTGCAAAACTTCCAGTTCAATTCGGCTGGTAAGTAGGGATTTTTTTTAAAAGCTTTTATTTAACTTCACTCGTATGTATTCATGTAAGTTTGTCCTGGAATCTTGCAATCAATATTTCACCCACTTCCACTGAAGCTATCGAGCTAAAATTTGGCACACATATTTGGTTCCGATGACAATGCATGAAAATAAAAAAAAAGTTTTAAAAAGCTTTTTTAAAAAAAAAAATTTTAACGGTATAGGTAATTTAATTCAATGAACAAAATAGGTTTGTCGCTTATGCGAACATAATAAGAATATAGATAACAGATACAAAAATAATAGTTGAGATTAAGATTCCAGCAGCTGCTGGGCACGGTTCTCCCCCACAGGTAAATCTGCGGGAGGTCTAGAGAATACTCCACCACGCTGCTCCACATCGGATTTGTGGAGAGGTTAGTTGCCAACCCAGTATCAAATGTTCTCAAGCCACCCGAAGGTCTTCGATAAGGCTTAAGGATTGTTTTCACTATTGAAAACAACCGGGACCGGGCCAAACATGCCCTCGGAAGCACGGTAGCGCCCATGAAATGTTTCTATCTTATAATTCCTATTCATAGTACGAGTCTGGATTGTTGTTTCCGGTGTATGGAAATAGGCTACCTTTTATCCATCCATTCATCCATCAGCCGCTGATTCCTTCAGGTCATAATTGCACCTATATAACTGGTGAACAATGATTGGTCGTAAAGATACACACCTCTGTCTACCCTTTCGTACACACTCTGTCTACCCATTCGTATACACTCTGTCTACCCGTTCGGATACAGGTTGATGTTTTTTTATGTTATCCCTGTTATTATTACCTGCGGTAAATTTTTCAAGATAATAATTTGAATTTGATTGCAAAACCCAAGTTATTTTAACATATTTAAGAGAATTATTTAATACTAGTGGACGCCCGAGCTTCGCTCGCGTGGAATTAGACATAATAATATATGTTTATTTTACACCCTTACAAAATTTTTAGAAACTTTGAATGCCATATTTATTTATATCTAATCAACAGCGTATAATATAAATTTTATGCTTCTAGTTCTGAAAATGACAACATTTTCATAGAACCTTTCAACCCCCTTTTCAACCCCTTAAAACACTTTTTTCCAAATAGAAAGTAGCCTATGTCCTTTCTCAGGCTCTAGACTATCTGTGTACCACATTTCATTTAAATCGGTTTAGTAGTTTTGGCGTGAAAGCGACACAGACAGATAGACAGACAGACAGAGTTACTTTCGCATTTATAATATTAGTATGGATACCCCAGGCGCAATGATAGCGATATGCGACGTGAAGGAATACCGGTCGGCGGCTTGCGGGCGCGGCGGGCGGGGTGCGCCGGCGCCCGCGCACGCGCTGTTCGACGCGCTGCACGCCCTCTGCAATCTGCTGCTCGTCAAGCCGGAGAACTTGCACCAGGTGTGCGAGGGGGAAACTCTGGTGAGTTTCAATATTGAGACGCATCGCTGCGACCCATTGACGTCCCACTGCTGGGCACGGGTCTCCCCCACATGCACATCTGCGGGAGGTCTAGAGCATACTCCACCACGCTGCTCCAATGCGGATTGGTGGAGGGGTTAGTGGCCAACCCAGTGTCGAATGTTCTCAAGCCACCCGAAGGTCTTCGACAAGGCTTAACGACTGTTTGCAGCATTGAAAACAACCGGGACCGACGGCTTTACGTGCCCTCCGAAGCACGGTAGCGTCCATGAAATTTTGCCACTAGCGGTCACCCATCCACAAACCGACCGCACCCGTCGTTGCTTAACATCTCGATCACATTGATTCGATGCGAGCCATTGGGCTATGGACGCTACATTGAGACCCATCGCCCTGGGTTAAAGCCAAGTACAGGTGACGCCGACGGCAGTGTGTATCTGTGTGTGGCTTTTCGTTTGACCAAACTATTCTCTCCCAAAAGTAGGCTGCACTGAAAATCAGCTCTGTTGGTTTCTTTTTCAGAATCAACAGAATAATGCTGAGTGTAGACCATTTTGTTGCACTCACTGCAACAGGGATAACGTTTAGACCTAAGTTGTAATTTTTTTTTAAATACTAGTGCTAGACGATCAGAATTATGTAGGGTCTGTGTGTTATCTTTGTTGCAATCATGCTGCACAAATAAAGGTTTTCTTTCTTTCTATCTATACACGAACCATTTGGAGCCGCTTTTGACCCTACTCTAACTCAAGAACTACAATTTTAGAGTTACAGATTTGCAATATTGCATTTCTAGCTACCAATTTATTGGATTCATCTGTGAATGGCAGTGAATTGAATAGCCACTGAAATTTGTATAAGATTGAGTAATTAATTACACGTGAACGGTGATAGCACGCAGATCGACGTGCTATGCGCCCTCCAACATGCTGCTCGATTGTTGAAAACCTGCATCAGGTAGGAATTCCACATGAATTAGAACATACAATGAGACAAAAGGCGGTTATCGCTACGTAGCAAACACTATCACACATAATTATAAATTAGGTATAGTGATTGTTGTATAAATAAATACATTACATATTTTAAAAATGAAATGAAGTATCCTGATATTTCTTCCTATCAGAAGCCGAATCCTAATAACTCAGGCCAATTCCTGCAGTTCCGGCTGATACGGTAGGAGCCTTACTTGTATCAGCATCAGTGGCAACTCACATAATATCTCAATGTCACACTGAGATTTCAAAATGTTTCATTGTTACAGGCGGAATTGGATCAATCAATCCTGCACAACTTCATCCAACTTCGTTCCGATTACAAGAGCCACAAGTTGTCAAGCTTTCTAAAAGTACTTTCGTAATTAAGGAATTATCTCAAATACTTTGAAACCCAAACATAATATTGGTACATTTTTTACTGTGATTATGACATACCGATGGCGTTTTGGATTCAAACTATTGTCATTTAAAGCAAAATTTTGTCTTTTGATATCGATGAATCATTTATTATTTATGTTTAGGAACATTGTAACCAGTTCAGTATATTACTATACTTTATATTTATTCTAGTTTTGCTTGTAAGTATAAGAGTAGAATGTTATATAACATTATTTAACAATATTCATATCGGGTACATTTGATAAACTTACGGAAGATGAATTATTATATAAATTTACTTATTAATTAACCTAAAAATTAATTAATTATATGTTATATAATGTTAAATAAAGTTTTTGTTTCTTAAAATTTGTCTTTTATTGCCTGGTTGAGAACCACCACTTATCATCACCACCATCAAAATCCTTCCTTTGTCCTACCTGGGCACGGGTCTGTTCTCGAAACGGAAGGGGTTAGATACATACCATAGTCCACCATGCTGGCCAAGTGCGGTTTGGTGGACTTCGGATGCCTTAGAAAACCTTAGGGAGAACTCTCTAGCATGCAGGTTTCGTTCCACAGTACCTATAGGAACATGCAAAAGCAATTTTAACATAAATTTATGTTTTAAAACTTCTTCAGTAATCATATGTAATTCAGATATTGGTTTATTATCTATTGAATTTAAGGTTAGACTGACAGACGAGTTTTAAAATAACTCGCTATATTTATTTATATATTATTCATTTGAAGCGCGATCCACGTCACGTACGCAATGGCTTGCGTTGATTATATTTGATCGAAAAAGTTAAGCGATGACGGGCGCGGTCGGTTTGTGGATGGGTGACCGCTAGTGGCAAAATTTCAGGGAAGGTACCGTGCTTCGGAGGGCACGTAAAGCCGTCTGTCCCGGTGGTTTTACATATAAATATATAAGAGCGCTACCACATTAACTTATCAACGTTTCACTAAGTAGTGAAAACAATAGAGTTAGTAGGTACCTCAGATGAATAAAAAAAGGTAGATGCCGCACTTCTAATAAGAAACTGTAACCATTTTTTTAACTATGTGTGAGTTAACGAAGTGTTGCCACTTTTTTTAAAAAGTCCCTGATAATTACTTAAGTGGGGTAAATATTACCTCATCATAACATAAAAATTTAATTTAATTTAATTTTAGTTTTAACCTAGAATCCTCTATGCTGTATAAGTTTTTTAAATTTTTGGCGCTTAGAACTCAGTGTCATCTTTATTGTATTCATTTTAGAAATATGATGCAGTCTTATGTTCAAATATTTTTCAATAACTAATCGTATTAAATTCTAAGTTATTAAAAGTTCTATTGTTACCTGTAAAAGAACCTAAAATTTGCGTGACTATATAGGTATGCTGACTTTCCCTCACCAAATTTATATTCTCTATAGATATTTTTCTTAATATTACTTCGCAAGTTGCGCATATATCGAAAACATCTTGGTTCATCTCGGCTCATTTTTATAGCAGCTACCTACCCATTCATCTCTTACAATAATATCCTTTGGAAATCTAAAACCATAATATTTGATAGTAAAAAAAATATTGTACATAAGAATTTAAACGCGCGAGTTAAAATATAAATGTATATTTATCTTGACTTCAATTAGATATAACACACAAAAACAATAATTACGTGCAATCTACATAATTTCTCCACGACTTACCCAAATTTAGGCAATTCGAATTAAGGGAACTTGGCAACACTCTCCCGTTACGTCACCTCCCGACATTGACCCGAACAACCTCAAATGAAGTAGTGTTAACATTAAAAAATATAGTTTTGCTTGTACTTATGTGTCAAACGATATTCCTTGACCCTTATTGTTGCGTTTAGTGTTGTTTTTGCACCATTTAACTACACAGGACGGCATTTTGTAGGCAAAGTTATTGTACGGCGCTCCGGGAGGTACTGACGAAAATGAGCGTAGTTTTAATGCATCTGTGTGCGTGATCGCGTGTGTTTACTTTAAGGAGCCGAGTTTTTTGGCTTCACCTGTAACTAAGGCCGCGCTTTATCTACCTTTTTTTATTCATCTGAGGTAGGTACGTATATGGACTACACATAGGGTCTTGCTAACTTTGACACATACAACTCAACTATTGAACGACCTTATTAATTTCGTGAACCATGCGTCTGCGGCGCTCTGACTCACCATATAACACATTTGAAACTGAAAGACTACATACTGTCAACCGCCAAGCGATCCGCCGCCGGACCGTATCATATTGTATAACGCGAAGTGGCTTATCAGTGATATCTATACGACATGGCTTCACTACGTCCATTCATAAAGTCGCCCCACCACAGTGAATGAGCGCGAGTGTGCGTGCGTCGCGGGCGCACCTACGCTTGCACCAACTTCACGCAGTTCCGACCGAGACGGCGACGGCGACGTTGTCCTGTGTCCGCCCGCGCCGCTCCGCGTTCGTATACTAAACAGTGTTATGCCCATAAGTTCAGTGCAACACAAACCCATTTAACTGTGCTGTGACCGTATCGCTAATCTGGATACTTTAGTCAAAATTGAGAGGTAAGCCAACAGAGATGTGTTTATTTTCATTCAAGCTCGACGCCTACGCGCGGTCTATGTCGCGATTTGTGAACGACGGATTTACATGTACAAGTCCATTCATCGGACCGTAGGGCCTATTTATATTATTATCGGTGGACGTGAGATATGAATGGACGATCGGCGCTTTGTAACTTAGGTTGGGAGTATGTTGATTCATTGATGGCTACATCGGTAGAGCAATGATCATCTGTGAAACCGAGAGCAGTTGTAGATCAGGAGATGTAGTGCTATTTGTGTTTATCGGTCGTTATCTAGGTGAGACCGGGCTGCGTCCGTTCCATTTCAAGTGGTTTTTTAATCCCGGCTCTACCTGCGAAGCGAGGCGGCGGGTGCTCGCCACGACTCGATCCCGCTAATGGTATCGCGCACTCCTTACAAGAACACTGCCCGACCACACCTTCCAACGACCAGTTAACCGACTTTTTAGTTCGTTTTAGTTAGTACTAGTACTACATATTGCTAAGGTAAGGAGGTTTTTCTTTATTATTTATTAGAATATAAATAACAAGGAAAACATGAGTATTCATCTAAACACAATAAGGCCGAATTATAATTTAATATTACGACATCAACAAGCATCAAATTTTTTATCTAACTAAACCCAAAGAAAACAATGACGCAATATAAAAGAAGCAAACAGTGGTGATCACTGTATGATAATAAATTAAATTGATTGCATAGCATCATATTTATTACTTAATTTACTAGGTACGTACGTATAGGTAAATAAATATTTTTCTTTCCATCTGCATTAAATAAGCATTATAATATGTCTCAACACACAAAATCTATTTATTATAAAAGATTAATATCATTATGTATCTCTTTAAATTTCACGGGCAAGGCCCGTCCGTCAAATTACCATCCAAAATTCCATCTAGATGTGGACACGTTAATTTGGAAGGATTGCATGGGGACACAGGTCCAACCCGTAGAGGCTTCTTCGAGACATTTTAATGAATTGTAATATGGCACAAGTGGCGGATACCACCCTCGATCGACTGCACCATTAATTGGGACACCCGAAGGTTGGCTACGCTACGCCAGATGTACCTAAAGGAACTAATAGAGCCGATATAGTTATATTGGCTCTATTGTAGTGGATTTAGATTGATTTAGTTAGATGGTCTGATAATCTGATACATGGGCTATGGAGAATTATGACACAGACATTATTATTTAGACACCTGCCATTCAGATCGTTACAAATCTAAATAGCGGCAGGCACTCGCCTCTCACTGTATGGCTCTGGCTACCCAAATATGCCGACGCGCTGGACGGCAAAGGCGGCAACCTGTTCGTGAGTGGCTCAGGGTGTCAGAGGGTAGCTCAGAATCGTAGGTACCTACCGCGCTTTAAATGAGGTCTTTTTACCCATTACGCCAACTCGCGACTTACGTAAGTTTCACTTCTACCCTACGAGCATAGGTATATATAGCTGTAACACCCCTCTCTGGACGACCGGATAAGGCGAGCCAGAGGTGAAACTCTTGCGGCTCCTCCTGGGGTCCACTCCGACCAGCCAGTATAGGCAATTCGGAGATGGGGAGCCTGATCAAGTCTCATGGGAACTCGGGTCCGTGGGGTCACTACTGCCACAAGCTGCCCAGCGGGCTTATTATTATAAATTAAATATATTATCTTATCTTTTATAGAGATTATGGTTGAGTCCCTATTATAGAAGACCCATCGTAATAGAGTTCCTATCAACCGATAAGTCCTTTCTTCGTATTTTGTTGATAGAGAAATAAAATCAATCAAGCGAAAAATGTGATAAGCCTATATGTAAGTATATATAATTCTGATTATACATACTTATCTTTTCAGGCAATACCAACAAGAACAAACCCATAAAATTATCTTGAATCTTGACATGTTTTCCTAAATAAACGTGGAATTTATCATTCAGATAATTTCAGTTAGTATTAAAATCTTTCCAATGTTTATGGAAGATTTATAATGGTAAGATAGTAGGCACATAATAATATATATTTTTTAGGCGTACCTATAACATAAAAAATGAAATTTTGTTGAATAAAATTGTTACACAGAAAAAAATCTAGCAAACGCAATATTGTGCTGGGTTGTGTCGGTGTCGGTAATTGGGTAGATACATCACATAATATCTATGCTGTCGTGTCTATTTAACAGATATCTTGTAGGTACTGGTAGACTCAACTATTTTAACAAGCATCAAAGGAAGATGAGTTTTTGATAATGTGAAGACCGCTTTCCGTCAATTGTCATAAGCTCAGAAAAACTTTCCGGCAACATCCATTGCATAATCTGAGCTTTCCTGAGCTTAAAACAATTTACAGAATGTTATCCTCATTTTATGTACACTCATCGTCCGCGCCCGCTTTACTTGCTCTAGTGGTCGCCAGCGCAGTCGAGCTTATCACAGCGCAGCAGTCACTGAACCTGAGGTCCTGGGTTTAATTCCCAGATCGGATGAAAGTTTATAGGGTTTTCTATATATCTTGAAATTCCTAGCTTGGAATACAAAAGATACGAATGGATGGTACAAATTAATAAAATGTTTGTTTTCTAGTGCCCTAAAGATTTTTCCATTACACTTTTCTAGAGGCTTATCTTATCTTAGTCCTGAAGTGTAACAACGGATCTGTGACTTTCTTGGAACGAGACTAACTAATAATAAAATTACAAACTACAGGACTAAACTACGAATTACATGATTAACTATCTTGTAGTCCTCATGCCTTCTAAAGAACTGCTGATCAACTGTGCAGTTGGGATGCTAGACTGTTTGAGCCTAGCTCAAAGTTCCTCAGCACCACCCATACGCAGTATATTCACAAAATAAAAGGTAGTATTTTTTTTAAAGCTTTTATTTAACTTCACTCGTATGTATGTATTTATGTATGTACTCGTATGTATGTATGCCCTGGAATCTTGCAATCAATATTTCACCCACTTCCACTGAAGCTATCGAGCTGAAATTCGGCACACATGTATTTACATTACAAAAAATTTTTTACAGTATATTTTATTCCAATGAATGTTTGTAGATTCTTAATAAGCTTCGGGCGAAGACACCTAAACAGAAAACACTAATTAAACTTGCTTGGTGGCTTCTTTGTTGTCTGGCTCCAGCGTGACTATCAAGCAAGACCTAATGTATATTACGAGTAGGTATATCAATGCAAGCATAATGATAGTTTATGAGTAAACATGAGCCTATTTATAGGCAAATAATTTGAATTAACTGCGTCTATAATTAAGTATCTGTTGTAAACGGTAAAAAGTAACAAGAGTAGATACACAAGCGCGGAAAACAAATTGTTTTGTGTGAGTGATGTTTGATGGAAAAGCCAAGGTTCTCAATATTTATTTATTTATTTTACGCTTTATTGTAGACTACAATAGGCGGACTTAATGCTATATAATATCTATATTATAAAAATGAATCGCAAAATGTGTTGGTAAGCGCATAACTCAACAACGCCTGGACCAATTTGGCCAATTCTTTTTTTAAAATGTTCGTTGAAGTTCAAGGATGGTTTTTACGGCGAGAAAAATTTGAAAATTAATCCCCTAAGGGGGTAAAACGGGGGTGCAAAGTTAGTATGAAGCTTTGCCGTTTTTGAAGTTAGTGAATGTGTAACGCGAGCGAAGCTGCGGGCGTCCACTAGTATAATATAATTATTCTTACTTAATATATACATATCTAATTATTTATTTATTTAATTTATTTAAATACTTTATTGTTACACCAAAAAAAAGATGTTACAATGGGCGGACTTAATGCCTGTTGGCATTTTCTACCAGTCAACCCAGGGTGATGGTGAGATAGTGATTGGTAGGCGGCAATATTCTAGGGAGAGAAGTAAAAAAAAACCGGAGTAAACACAACTAAAACATACTACTAAATTATGTGATAGAAAAAGCACTCCAGCGAGGTGCAGAGATATTATAGGGACCACTGTGCTTGTAAATATTTTTTATGATACGAAAATAAGTACCCATTTCTTCAAATAGATACTTATCCATCAGCCTTTTGAGGTCCACTGCTGGACATAGGCCTCTCATAAACGACACTACTCCGACCGGTCATGTGCCTTCTGAATCCAGCGTTTTCCCGCTGTCTTCTTCGTCTGTCCACCTCGTCAAAGTGCGACCTTTACTCCTTTTTCGTTTCTCGTTTTAGTGCTTCCGAGGGTACATTAAGTGGTCGTCAGTTTTGCTGCATATCTGTTTACCTACTTACGAAGATTAACTTCACCAAATTTATCTAGATTCGGTCCCTTGACTGGTTCACTTACCTTTATTTTATGAGCTTTGTCGACTTCGACAATGTCGCACTGTAGGGAATGAAGTACATTGTGGGTTACAGTCTAATATGTCTTATATTAATGTTAACTAGATTATAAAAATATATTTAAAAAAAAAAGCTTATTATAACTTTTTTATTTTTATTTTATTTTCGTGTATTGTCATCGGACGGAACCTAATATGTGTGCCAAATTTCAGCTCGATAGCTTCAGTGGAAGTTGATGAAATATTGATTGCAAGATTCCAGGACATACATACATACACACATACATAGATCCATACGAGTGAAGTTAAATAAAAGCTTTTAATAAAGAGCTCTGGACATTTCTACCTAGAACTGCGCCAGAGCGCTGATACAAACATCAACATCATATTATAGCAATGCAGTTCGAAAAACCTGTCTCCTACAAACCTTCATGAAATACCTTTGCCAAGCACCAAGTTTATCAAGAATATTTACCGAAAATCACATTACGCGATGGCGCTGCATTATCATTTTATCAGACGTTATCTAGTTGTCTGAAGGTTAGAAGCATACGAGTAACATACTCGTTTTTTCACTGTAATATGGTTATCACACAATATTATAAAGGCGAATGTTTGTGTGTGTGTGTGTTTGTATGTTTGTTACTTCTTTACGCTCAAACGGCTGGAAGAATTTTGATAAAATTTGATATGGTTATAGCTGACACCCTCGTCAAAAATAATAGTTGTGATTAAGCTGCAACCCATAGCCCCACTGCTGGGCACTGGTCTCCCCCACAGGCAAAATGCGGGATGTATCGACATTGTCGACAAAAAAAAAGAACCAGTCAAGGGATCGAATCTAAATAAATTTGGTTAATTATAGTTAATCGAGAGCATACTCCACCACGCTGCTCCAATGCGGATTGGTGGAGGGGTTAGTGGCCAATCAGTGTCGAATGTTCTCAAGTCACCAGAAAATCTTTGACATAAATATTGTTTTCACCATTGAAAACAACTAGGACCGACACCTAAACCTGTCCTCTGAAGCACTGTAGCGCCCATGAAATTTTGCCACTAGCAGTCACCCATTCGTCAAACCGATCGCGTCCGTCGTTGTTTATCTCTGTCGATCACATTGAATCGACGCGAACCAATAGGGCTATCTATGGATGCTACAACTAAACTGGAGTAAATTTTTCTGTATAGATTTACTGGACGAACCTCTTTACAATAGGTATTATATATTATTTATAAGTATCTATAAAATAGAGGATATACTAGTTATTTGAAATATTGGTAGTACCTACTTATAGTAAAGGTAAAAGAACAGATTAATTCCATTGGGTTGTCATAATATACCTACCTATATAATATATGCAATCCAAAACTGTATAGATAAAAAATATTTTACTGCCCTTAATGTAACCTAAATTCGAGTCAATAAGGCGGTTTTGAAATGACTAACAAAAAGAAATTCTATCATAAAATTTAATACAGCTCGGGTCGTTTAACTGCTGTAGCCGCAAAATTGCACCGTATTCGCGTGAGCAGCATTATTATGTCCCTGGAGGCGCTTCCATTTAAGCGTTTAAAAAAAATAAGGTTGTCGATCGACATCAGACCAGCCACTTCGGTGCTCTATTGGAGTGGTGCGGGGCGGCGGGCGGGGGCACAGCTGCGCGGGCGCAGGTTGTCAGTGTCTGTGTGAGATTTATGTGTGCTAATGTGTGCTTAGGGTTGTACGTACTGTACAGTGTACGTACACCTTGCACGCAACGGGATCCTGCCCCGAGCAGGTAGAAACGTCGTCGGCTGACACGATTCAGGACGGATATCGCGTGGCGAATATGGATTTTCAATGTATAACAATGCAAGGAGCGGATTTGAGACTGTTGCTTCGCGGAAATACAGTCAGGATCGAAATGTTTCGTGTAGATGACAGACTTGTTTATAATATATGCAATTTTATCGAGTTTTGTGAATAATTAAAAGCAAAGTTTGTGGCGATTTAGGTTTATACTAAAAATATTATTTTATCAATTCATATTTCCTGTATAATTGTAATACATACTTTATAAAGTTAGGATATCAATAATTCGTCAACTTTATGTAAATATTTCACAACACGTTCTGTTTACTTTTTAATAATAGATACCTAAGCCTATGTGTTTTCTAAATTCGTAACTCAATAACTAGAGTACCCTTGTACCATATTCTTCCTGTATTGTATTATGTATCTCATGTCCTAGCTAAAGGGTGTAAATAAATTATTAAATAAAACATATTCTTTAAAGATATGGAAGACTTCATTTGACTAACTCTTCATTTTTATAACTAGGTAGGTATAATGAACGAATAAATTCTGCTTCTAGATTGTGACCTACCATCACCAGTTAGGTTTTAATGTAGTTGTAAAATAGGTACCTATGTAGGTACTTACTTTATATTTTATTGAACAGATAAAAATAACTATTAAAATATGGATGAATCCTGCTAACCGTGACAAAGTCATTTTAAAATTTACTGCCTGTTCTTATGCTTTTAAATACATGTTTGGAAACAGATGTCTAACTCGGAATGTTCTCATGTTTTTTATGTAAGTAACCATACCCTTTTGGTAGAGAACAATAATGATAAGAATAAACACAAGGAATCTATAAACAAGAAATTAAATTAGGTTAAAGCATTAGATATATTATTTGCAAAATTTCAAAATTCTCGATAGGTATTCCCATCATATTATCGCCACCCAGGTAGTACAGACTGGTGGAAAATGCCTTGAACTCAGCAATAAGTTTTACATTTGTCCCTATACACTTGTGTACAAGAAGTTTGGAGAAATATTTATATCAATAAAATTATAGTACTGTAGCTTCTATCTTAATGCGTTTCATCGAGTCAGTGAAGTCACATATCAATACAATCATCATCTCGATAAAAGTCCACGGTAACTGTATTTCCTCAGTAGGTATTTCTAGTAGTAAGTAAGTATGATTTCAAACTACATTTTAAATAATGATATGCTAATGCTGGCATGGAATTTTTTAAAGTTGTGATAAATTGCTGTTACAATTTCACCGAAGACATGACAATACATACATTGTATTATTCAAAAATGGCAATAGTTGGTTAACTGGCACACTTGCCCTTCCATGCTGGCACAGTAACAATTCAGTCCAAGTTCTAAATATAGACCAAAATAAAACAACTGTCGCTTGCCCTTCATTCAATGCATTATAATTTCAAATTTCTACCCAATGGTTGTGAAAATAACGACCATTTTTGAATATGTTTAATTGACAGTATAATTGGTTGACGCTGTCATCTGCGTAGGCGCACCAGAATTTTTAATTATGAATTAATTAGTAACGATCAACATTAAAAACTTTGCTTATAACTCTACATGTTATTAGACCAACTACGACTAACTGCCTATAATACCCTGTCTACAATCTACCTAGTTAATTTTTACCTAGCTAGGCATCACCTTTCGTCTTTTTTGATAATGAGGTAAGTCTTTTAAATTTCACTTCAAAAATGTAATCACTGTTGTTCTATGTGATAGACTGCAGAGATTTAGTGTTTACACTGTGGACATTTTAAATCATACAATATATGTACATACATATTTATAAATAATATGCAGCAAGGACAATAATGTATGCATTGCGGCAGAAGCGGGTTCGACGACTCTTCGATAATAATATTATAAAACGACTTCCTATCAGGACACCACGCTATGTAGAGGCATTTATCATTGTCTTACTCTATCTAAATAAAAATATACCCAGTTGCTAGGTATGAAATAAAAAAGAAATTTGCCTGGAGTACTTTGTACAGTATTAGGTAGATACCTACATACCATTGTTTTGATTTGACCAAGTTTATTTTTAAGTATAGTGACTAATAGTGAGTAAGACTAACACTTCGAAATATCTCATAAAGATCTCATATCTATTGTTACTACTTTAAACAGTTAATAACATGTTATAATAGATAGAAATAGAAAATAATACTTTAAGAAATATGAGTGTTAGTCTTGCCCCTTGTGTTAATCTTTCCCCAACTCACTACATCTAATTTTCATTTAAAGAAATAAGCTAGCTAGGTAGGTACTGGATTACATTTGTATTGATTGATTCATGTATCACATATGTTTCATTATGCATAGCATGTATACAAAAATGTGTAAATGTATATTTACCAACATTAGGTATTTACGTTAAGTAGGTATTCACATAATGTAATAAAGTACCTGCTTACAAACAACAGACACACTGAATGAGTTAAGGATTTTTTATCTGTTCTGATCAACATGTCGGCGGAATACAAATCCACTAGACGTTTGTTTAAGGGCTAAGCTGATAACACATGAATTTAAGTATTCTCTTCACGAGGACATTTACTACACATTATTATGCGTGAATGAACAGGTATTCACAAGACGGTGCATTATCAATTATATAATTAATTCCATTTAGTTGCTGCATCTTAAACAAATGAAACGTCTGTTACATTCCTCATTGTTCTTTAAATGGCATTAAATATGTTAAGTAAATGTACAATCATTCATGTGATCATACTGTAGAACTGTAGGTACGTATAAGTAAACATTTGAGTATAAAAATACTTTATTCTATACTTACGTAGAAGTACTTCAGTGTTCTGCTCAAAATGGTTTTATTTTTAAACTAGTGGACGCCCGCAGCTTCGCTCGCGTAGAATTAGACCCATTAACGACGTCTGCCCGCGTTCAGGTTTGCCCACTTGTCTTCAAAAACGGCAAAGTTTCATACTAACTTTGCACCCCCGTTTTACCCCCTTAGGGGATGAATTTTCAAAAATCCTTTCTTAGTGCTCCCCTACGTTATAAAAGGAACCCCTGTGCAAAATTTCAAGTTTCTAGCCCTTATAGTTTAGGCCCTGCGTTGATATGTCAGTCAGTCAGTCAGTCAGTCAGTCAGTCACCTTCTCCTTTTATATATATAGACTAGTGGACGCCCGCAGATTCGCTCGCGTAAAATTAGACCCATTTACGACGTCTACCCGCGTTCGGGTTGCCCACTTGACTTAAAAACGGCAAAACTTCATACTAACTTTGCACCCCCGTTTTACCCCCTTAGGGGGTGAATTTTCAAAAATCCTTTCTTAGTGCTCCCCTACGTTATAAAAGGAACCCCTGTGCAAAATTTCAAGTTTCTAGCCCTTATAGTTTAGGCCCTGCGTTGATATGTCAGTCAGTCAGTCAGTCAGTCAGTCAGTCAGTCAGTCAGTCAGTCAGTCAGTCAGTCAGTCAGTCAGTCAGTCAGTCAGTCACCTTCTCCTTTTATATATATAGATTAAAAAAAAATCGAACTTATCAGTGTTCTGTCCATTTCACGGGAATCATGCGGGAATATTCTCAAGAATAAAAAGTTGCGAATGTCACTCTCCAGACCGTATACTATATCTTTACAAGATTTTACAAAAACACATCAATCCATCTTTCCGTTGAGAAGGAGAAGGACAAACCAACAAACCAAATTCAGCATTCCTATTTATTTTGTAAGGTGGTACATTATGGTATTTAAGGTGAAACATAGTCTTTTCTACAGGAAAGGCGCGACTTTTGACCGAAGTAACCGTTGTTTCTCACATTAGTCACGACGTCTACGGCGTGGAGTTATGATTGCGCGCGGGGTGCTGCGCTAAATATAGAGCGCTGCAACAGGTGGCCAGCTAGCTCCCCATCCTCCACGACTCCACAGCCCACACCCACGCGAGCCACTTCGTAGGACTTGGATGCATGCTAAAGCTACAAGGAAATGCTCTGATTTAAACTATAAAGCCTCATCATGGGCACGGCATCAAAACGATTCACGCATTTTATAGTACATTTTTTACATCTGTCTGTGCTGTATATAGATCTGATATAGTGATTTGTTTTTCTTTGTCAATGTTGATTTTATATTATTAACTGTCAGCCTGAACAGGGACTTGTAAAAATGTATCAAATCGCGATTTGGTACATCCTATTTATTATATATAGACCGGTAAAGTTCGAGTCGAGTACAAGTATCCGCCGACTACTTCTTCTCAAGCCATCAGGCGGTTTTCTAACATTTCCTATAGACGGAAACAGCCAAAACAGCTCTAGTAGGCTTTTTAAAAAATCATTTTAAGTTTCGACTAACCAAGCACGCTCACACATTCGTGGTTCAGCAAAGCAAATTCTGCATACAGGCTGACTTGCAACTTAAGTATGTATTGGTTAAACGCAATGTTACCACGAATTACTATCTATATATATAAAAATGTTATGTTGATTTGTGTACGCTTCAAAAACTCAAAAAGTTCTGCACCGATCGAGCTGAAATTTTAGCATGATATATAATCCGCATCAAGGATTGTTTTTATCTAATTTTTGCATCAGTCACATATCCGCGAAAAATATTGTATATCCACAAGTATTGCAAAATTAAACTTATGTGACATGTATTCTTTGTTTAGTTTCTCATTTCGCAATCAATCACAATGTGCCACAGCGAAGCGTGGCAGGGTACAGCTAGTAGTTAAATAGTTTTCTCGCAACTGATTTTCTTTAAACATCTATGAATACCGATCCGATGATTGATACGCAATTACATGACGTTTCCAATGGAAGCGGAAGAGGATGTTCGTAGTTTTGTAGTCTTTCGTCTTTCGTAGTGAATTATTTTTAGACGAATCTTTGGAAATACATTCCTTCTTTAATTTTAAAGCAACCCAGTTATCGTTACTGCTTGTTTAACATGCTTTACACATATACATACACAAAGTATGTTCTCCTTATTTTCTTTTCGAAATACCATCAATACAACATACATAAAGGCCGAACTGGTGGAAAAAGAACTTCTTTTTTCCGAAAACCATCTTCAGATCTTCTTTCTTCTCTTCTCATTTATTGGATAACAGTAGGCGTGGAAAATTCTAAGAGATTTCCGTAAAATGTTTTCTTTCGCTGTTATCGAGACCGAGATATCGCTTCGAGAACGTCATAGAGAACTTTCAGACGTACAAGCAGAATAAACGAAATAAATATAACTTAAAAAGTAAAGTTATTTAAAAAAATCGAAGGGAAGATTTTAGTTTTAATCTTGCTTTCACCCCTTTGTACGTTCTTGATATGATTAGTATAATAATATGTACTTATAAGAACTTTTTAAATAAATAACATTACGAATCAAATGCGCATGTAAGACGTAAGTATTTACCCTAAGTTTACTAATTAAATTAAAAGTACTTTAACCACCACAGAAACCGAGCTACAAAAATGCTAGTAGGTAAGTACAAAATATTAATGTTGTTAAATAAGATAATGTTACGTTTCGAATTTTCGGCAATCTATTGCTTTAATAGGTACCGTTTCATAATAAATGTATCTAAATTGATTTGACCTGGGAACAAACCTGGAAGGTTAATGTACTAATAGTCATTTAGAATGGTGATCCAATATCATATTTAACGAACCCATACTACATTTGTGCCAGTACATTGAAACTAACATTGCTTATATTACAAAGGAATTACGTCTATGAATTGACTGTATTCGCACACAAATGCACTGGGAGTGTGATTTAACATGTATAAATACATATGTATAATTATGATGTTATTACTGTAACAGTATATTACTCTCACGCGAGTGTGAATGCCTTCAGAGAGGTTGCCAGCATACATTTGGCAGTGGGCATCGGCTTGCAAATTTTTCATTCATGTAAATATTATTTCAATAATGCTTCATAATAATAATTCCTGAGAGATTAAGAAGAGAAGTTGCCACTGTTTGTCATGATACAAACGAATCACGAAGTTTGCACAAAAAAACAAATGTCAAAATTACTCGTGTGACAAAATTTTTTTCCGACCGCCACTCGCATCTCACGGAATCTTTGTTCGAGGATGTGTGAGTGTAGAAGTACCTATTTATTTATATTAACTACTTACAGCAGGTGACATTACATTTCTTTAAACGCACATGATTCAGAAAAAGTATTCATTAGAATTTATGTAATTGAGTTCACTCGTAGACTTCAGACCAAAGATTTGTTACTCCCACATTTCCAAGAAATCGTCACCAGGGCATTTGTGACGGTATATAGGTACTTCACGAGTATAATGCAGTTGCGAGGCATAAATGCACTGCGTTCCGAAACTTGGCACACCGTACCGTAGAAATTAAACTTTCATCCATTGAAGAAACTGAAAGGAGATACCTGCTCCTTTTACTATGTAATTTTTAAAGGAATATTGAGTATACGATTATATGTTTGCATACATACGCAATGACTATTAAACGGCAAATAAAATTTTCCACCATAATGTACATTTTTTACTTCTAAACTATGAACGAAAGAAAGTAATATTGTGCATTTAGTATTTACATTTTGGAAAACATCTCCGTGGGCATGTGATGAAATATGACGATCATAGTATACAAAATGTTACCGTATTATTGTGGAATATTAATATTTTAGAGTATTATTATCTATCTACGAGTAGGTATGTAGCGTTCATAGCCCAGTGGCTTGCGTCGATTCAATGTGATCGAAAGAGTTAAGCAACGACGGGCTCGGTTGGTTTGTGGATGGCTGACCGCTATTGGAAAAAAAATCATGGTTGCTACGGTGCATCGGAGGGCACGTTGTAGCCGTCGGTCCCGGTTGTTTTAGCGGAAACAGTCGCTAAGCCTTCTCGAAGACATTCAGGTGGCTTGATAACATTCGACACTGGTTTAGCCACTAACACCTTCACCAATCCACATTAGAGCAGCGTGGTGGAGTATGCTCTAGACCCCCACAGCCTGTGTCTGGGACGTCTATCTATCTAAACCGATGAGAGCCCATTGGTTATCGACTTCACCTCTCCAGCATGATGAACTAAGGCCTAACTTCTCTCCTCATTCCGAGAAGAGACCCGTGCCCAACAGTGTGATAAAGAAAGGGTCGTGGTGGTGGTAGTGGTGCATGGTATCAAGAATATTCTCTATCAGAACTATTTTGCCCAATTCCTTTAAGTAACTACGTACCTATTGTTCATCAAGCAACGCTTCATTGATTTGAAACACAAATACATATCTTCAAGCAAGTTCAATACAAAGACTATCATCAGTTTAAACTTTCAAGTAACCCAATCGCATAATCAGTCACAATTTGCCACGGCAAGTTCTTGGCTAATGTCTCCACGACCCTGAACGGCTCGCTATTTTTAGACTGCAGCCCTTCTTATTTATGGATGAAGACAATAACTCATACGATGGTTGGACTTGATTGCAGTACATTTACTTTGTCCCGTTGATTATTATCATATCGAAACGTTGGATGATTCAAATAATGCGAATGCATATATTGAATTAGGGTGAACGTTATAACTTGTTAGACACCTTTTGCTCGTTTATGTAAGATAGGTAGGGAGTTAGACATAATAGTAAGTTAGATAGTAAATGTACCGAATTAGTTTTTGTCATTCGTCAATATAGTATTCACCTGGATAGGCAAGCAATTAATATTATATGAATACAGCAAAATCAAATTATCGTGTCAGTGTTTTCCGCTTTCTTTCAAAGCCTTTTGCTCCGCTGTCATATAACCTGGCTGTTCCTCAGGGTTGTGTGGCCAAAATGATGGCCGATTTACTGGGTCCAATGCTTCCTTGGGGTAGAGTTCAGCAAACATTTCCAACGTCGTTTCCTCAAACTTCGGCAGAGCTTTGACTTTATCAAGTTCCTTTGTAGCACTGAAACAAGAAATGTGCTACGATGACAAAAACGCATACACACACGCACACACACACCCACACTCAACACACACAAATATTGTTTTACTGAACGTACGCGTCTATATCTTTTTGCCTTTCTGCACAAAATTTTTTGATTTCTATTTGCAATGACTTCCATTGCTCGTCAATTTTGGCTGACAACTTGTCACTGGGGTAAGGCACTTTGAGCTCTGTGTATGCCGCTTTAAACTTCTCCACCAGTCCTGGTACAGGTACAATTTTATTGTATTCCTCCCAGTTTATCTTGGGTGGTTCAGGAGGACTTGCTTGAACTCTGTGGAAATTAATCTGTTTTGTATATCGCATTCACAAATTATGCAAAGCTGCAAGAAAACTCTGTTTGGCTATCAAAACGTAATATAAAGTACATCAAAGTTGTTTGTTATAAGAATTTGGGTAAAAAATACCAGATTATGAAATGTTTAAACCACCTTCACCTTCTAAAGTATGCATCGGCTTTAGCTTTGAAAGCAAAAAATTTCGCCTTGTCTTCAATAGGAACTCTTTTTTCCATTTCAACCCAGTTTATGGCGGGTTTTGTGAATCTTTTAGCCATTGTAAAATCAAATTAAAGATTTAATTTTAATTAAAAAATACTTTTACTTGAAAATACCAAACGTCATAAAGCTATCTTCATCCGCTACAGACATTATAGGGACACAGAGAAAATAATACAACGTACAATATCAGACCAATGAAATTGGATTAGTCTACGATACAAACTCAACAAAATACTCGTAATTACCAAAATGCATGGAAGTAATACATCCTCACACATATACGAGTATATAATATATTATATAATCTATTACTTCTACAACTCCACATCATACAACTGGTCGGGTGTTCTCACTACTCTAATTTCTTTGATCTGAGGAATCAATGTTTACATTAATCGATGAATACAAATGTTCAGCAATGATAGCGGATGCAGATACTCACGTATAGCGAATCTGACTGAACACTGATAGATTTGAGTTGGATTCGGCAAAGAAATTGGAGGATATCTTTGGATTCGATCTCTCAGTAATTTAAAATTTACCCTGTCGAGTATATATATATGTATTTATTATATTTATTAGGTATATACATATGACAGTATCAATACTAATACTATAAAGAGGAAAGATTTATTTGTAATGTTTTCACACAAAACTACTAGACCAATTTCAAAAATTCTCTCACCATTAGAAAGCTGCATCTTTTTTTATGTATACAAGATAGCAAACGAGCTTGCAGCACCACCCATCCACTGCCGCCCATGACAACTATGCCTGAATTTGAACAAGACTCAATTAGGGACTGGGATGGTTAGTCCAATTAGTTGAGAGAGTTAATTAGAACATTAGTTGGTCAGTTCGTTAGTAGGTATGAGAACTGGGGACTGTTAGTGATAGTTAGTCTTCTTAGTAGGTTTTAGTAATTGTCCAGTTAGTACTTGTTAGCAGGACTCTCGTTCTAAGTCAGTCACATATGTGTTGCTACCCTTGAGGACTAAGATGGTCGCCTCTAAAGAAGTGTAACCGGAAACCACGCCTTTCCAACCGGATCATAATTGCTTTAAAAACAATTACTACCCGGCAGAAATGAAACCTATTTAATTCCCTAAATGCTCTACCACTTAATAAAGTTACTAAGTGTAAACAAAACTATTGCTATGTATAATTCCACGTAAGCGAAGTTGAGGGTGCCACTAGTATTAACTAAACTGCTAGTTAGAACAATAGTTAGCTGGTCTACCAGACAGACAATGCTATTGTCAACATAATAGGGTCACCATTTATATCATGTATGTCTTTGCTTATTAACGAACTCTAGAGTAAGAATACTTACTTCTAACTTCAAGTTAATGGTATATACTAGTATTATTAACGTTCTTTTTGGCATTCCTTAGTAACCTCCTAAGAGAAATAATGATGATTCTGGGAACTGCGCACCATATTGAGTGAAAGTCTTTCAGGTATTCATAAACCAATTATTTGCCATGCGATGCAGAAGACATCAGGACCACATGCGAAATCGCGTGTGGGAGTGTTGCTAGGGTTAAGTTCCACAGGTCGGGAACCTTATGCTTGCACACTACCATCTGCGCTTGTCCTTTGATGACTCTTAAATCACCGGAATAAGGTTTAATGCTCAGTTTTACTCAATGTGAAATGAGACCTTAGGGCATTGACTAATTCAGTGATTTGAAGGGAACACAACCTGACCAATTAGCCTCAGCAAAAATAATAAATATCATCTCAAGCGTTAGTTATTTATGAAACAACTGTTATCTTATTAATTTATTTAATACAAAAAAAATGGTTGTCTGTAAAGTCGATTTACGGACGATAATTTTACGTGATAACGTCATAAGAAATAAGAATATTTCGAGAATAAACAATAAAACACTACACAGAAGCTTCACATCAGAAGCATTGCCAATATTTGCAAATCGTAATGCAGCTGATTTCATAACGTTGAATATAATTAGTTCAACCAATTATTCGCTCTATTGCTATGGGTTACAGACTAAAATTGAATGAATGCACGCTCGGAACGATTGAAAGAACGTTTGGCGGAACACTTGGCGGAATGGGAGGAAGACGTCACACTTTTTCGTGCGTGTTGCTGGCGTTCATCGATTTATAAGACGTTATCACGTCAACAAGTCTGCGAACTTACAGCGGCAGGCCAAGGCGTTCATAAACACAAAAGATTGATCATGCATCATAAACATACAAAAAAATGGATATAAATAGGTACAATGAAATGTTCAGAACTTAAAATATAGAAAAAACATGTCAATAAATTAAAATATAGCACATAGCATGATTTTGATTCGATGTTCGCTTAAATATGTAAAGAGCGGTCTTTTCTTAAACCCTTTCTAACATTGTTGTATTATGTTCACAGGATTCAAATTAAAAACACTGTATCTACAATTTAAAATAAAGTATTGTGGTCCGTGGTGCAATGACGAGTTTGATACGTTATCTGCGTATGATTAGATAGCAGTCTGTGAGTTAGTTTTATTTGTGCTAATTTAAGATAACAATGCGTTACCTTGAGTACGGTTATTTACTGGATTTTAGAGCCTGAAAGATATTAATATAAAATTGTAAGCTTTGTGACATACCTATATAAAAAACTAGTGGACGTCCGCAGCTTCGCTCGCGTAGAATTAGACCCATTAACGACGTCTACCCGTCTAACGACTTCAAAAACGGCAAAGTTTCATACTAACTTTGCACCCCCGTTTTACCCCCTTAGGGGATGAATTTTCAAAAATCCTTTCTTAATGCTCCCCTACGTTATAATAGGAACCCCTGTGCAAAATTTCAAGTTTCTAACCCTTATAGTTTAGGCCCTGCGTTGATATGTCAGTCAGTCAGTCAGTCAATCAGTCAGTCAATCAGTCAGTCAGTCAGTCACCTTATCCTTTTATATATATAGATATGCAGTTTGGTACCTCATTCTAAAGTGTCCAGGAAAAGTTAATAGCGCCGCAGTTTTTTTTGAAGTGTTAGGGTTTATTTATTCTTATTTTTACTGTGGTACAAAGTTGATTAGAATATCCACAATTCATAACAAATCATAATATTAATAGATAAAATTTGATAAATTTAATTCAATATAGATACAAATTGATATTGATAGTCTAGATTGATGCTTAAAAATATGTATCTATAAAAGAAAATACGTTGACAAATTTTTGCTTTGCTTATCTTATTAAAAAATTAAATAACCATGCGATTATATTATGAAATGTTATCTATTGTTTCAGTCTTATTACTCTTTCGTAATAGTGGAATAATAATATATTTTTTGACAATAACTTCAGTCGATGAGTTGTGGTCATCCGGTACCAGCGAAGATATTTTTAACCCCCGACGGAAAATGATGGGTACACGCATGAAGTTACGGGTTAAGGGTATCTGTGTATTTAGAATCGTAACTCCCAAACGAAAAGACCGATTTTTATAATGTTCAGTGGATTGAAGGACGTGAACAGCTTGCACAGGCCTAAATTTGGAATCCTGTAACTTTAATTATTTCGAAAAACATAGCCTTGACCTTATGGGGTCGTTAAAATTGTCACAATTAATGTTATTCATTTGTTTAATACCTTTCTTGTACATCCTTATGAAGAATTACAATGGGCGAACTTAATGCCTTAGGAAATAGATTTAATAAGAAATCTATATATATAAAAGGAGAAGGTGACTGACTGACTGACTGACTGACTGACATATCAACGCAGGGCCTAAACTACAAGGGTTAGAAACTTGAAATTTTGCACAGGGGTTCCTTTTATAACGTAGGGAAGCACTAAGAAAGGATTTTTGAAAATTCTTCTCCTAAGGGGGTAAAACGGGGGTGCAAAGTTTGTATGAAACTGTCATTTTTGAAGTCAAGTGGGGCGGGGACAACCCGCACGCGGGCAGACGTCGTTAATGGGTCTAATTCTATGCGAGCGAAGCTGCGGTGGAAGCTGACTGACTGACTGACTGACATATCAACGCAGGGCCTAAACTATAAGGGCTAGAAACTTGAAATTTTGTACAGGGGTTCCTTTTATAACGTAGGGGAGCACTAAGAAAGGATTTTTGAAAATTCACCCCCTAAGGGGGTTAACGGTAATACAAGTTAGTATGAAACTTTGCCGTTTTGAAGTTATTCGAATGAAATTCAGTACCTATGAAGGCTTTTAAAAAATTATTTTTCATCATTCATTTTCAAAGTTTCGAAAATCATCCCTTAAGGGGTAAAAGGGGGCTGCAAAGTTAGTAGGTACACAAGTTTTTCGTATTTACCTACATTATTTCATTGAAATTTTATATTTAGGTTATTAGTTCCTAATAATTATTATTTGAAAAGGGTGGCAACTAGGTGTAAACGAAACTATTGTTATGTCTAATTCCCCGCGAGCGAAGCTGCGGGCGTCCAGTATATGTAATAATTTTATTCTCTTAGTGCAAAGTGATATAGTTTTATGCTGATTATACCTAACATGGTTACACGTCTATGATTTAAATTTATCTATACTAATATTATAAAGAGGAAACATTTTGTTTGTAATGTTCTCATACAAAAACTACGGGACCGATTTCAAAAATTATTTCGCATTAAAAAGCTGCATCGTCACTTTGTGCCATTCTCTATTTATTATTACTAGGTGTAAACGAAACTATTGTTATGTCTAATTCTACGCGAGCGAAGCTGCGGGCGTCCACTAGTATGAATATAAAAATATATATCTTAGTGCTTAATAAAATAAATTTCTTAAAACATGTGAATCTTATTATCTTACCAGTTAAACTGAACGTGACATGCCCTAAAAGTAAAGTTGAAAAAGAAAATATCCTCTTTTCGAGCAATATTTAACCCGAGTCTGCATGTAATTACTTTCCTGTCGGCGCACCCCCCCAATCAGAGCACCCTACAAATGAACTACAAATCGACACACCGTTTCAATATCATGACAATAATGTCAGTATTGTAGCATCGTTTCCGGCGGATATTAGGCGCAGCGACACGGCCGAACGCGATCTTCAGACGAACCGAACACTCCCGACGACATATTTACCCTATCACTGGCCATTTCTTGAGTTCGTATTCTTTTAAACCCTTCGCTGAACTAAGATATAATCGTTAAGATTTTGGTGGATGCTCAAAGTGTTTAGTGGTAACACGTGGTTTCGGAAACCATTTCCGCCGGATCAACTCGTTACGTCTGAAAGTGTTAACTAATGCCGATCGCTTTGATGGGGTATTATTGGATTCAATGAATCGTGTCGTGTCATAGACACGCGCGCCGTAACTAGAGCTTTTTTGTTACAGCTTTTGATTTTTTATTTACGTGTAGCACGGTCACAATATCTGTGCACCTGGCGTCGATGAAAGTTATGTCAACGCTCTGGTACGGTGTGCAATATTAGCATCACAAGGAATTTTAATAACTACAATTACTGTATTTTGTGGTATGATTAAATCAAAGGTTACTTACTAAATTATATGTTATAAAAAATGCATTCCAACGAGCACAGATATTGTGACCGGGCTGTAAGTCAAAACTATGAGAACGATTTGGTGACATAAGTTAAAATTAAAATAAGAGATGGTAGACAGAGTTCTCACTTCTAACTAGATGTACTTATTGCGTAAAGCGAAAAAGTAGCTACTTGATATTACTTTTCTCAAATACATACTCGTAGTAACGTATGGAATTACACATTCATAATTTTCCTATGCTTGCAGTAGGCACCTACACAACATTGTTAGTGTCGACTTGTATAATAAGGCTCAACGATGAATTGCTTATGAAGCCGGTGCCTTTTATAAATCTATCATATTACATCTTGCATCTTGAGCTACAGTTTCGTTATTGTATTGAAACAAACGCACCAATGCATCAATGTGATTTTTTTACAGAGAATTGACCACGAAAGTGGTTTAGTTTGCGGTCACGGAAGCCTTACTAGCATGGGACGGACTCTGAAACATGAGCCTGCGGATACTTCGATCTATTATTATTATTTTATGACGGGACGTCGTTGTAGCCCACATTTGAATACTTTTTTAACCTTTTATAAACCTTCCAAATTCGATAAGTAATCATCAACTTTCCAAATACATACATGTTTCTTTTAACCCGTTTAAAGAAACATGTGACAAATATTATGCAATAATAAATACTAGCTTTCCCCGTGGCTACGCCCGCGTCAAATCCTTTTACGTGCATAATTACAATTACCATTCAGGGATGTTTTAATATACAGGGTGTCCCAGAATGAATGGATAATCCTTGAGCCCCGCACAGAACAGCTCTCCAGCGCTTAGAAAAAAATATATAAAAAAAAAAATTACAAGTGATACCCAAAATATGATTTTTTTTAGAAAAACATACGTTATTTTACCTTTACTTCACATTCATGTACACAACTGCCACAAATTAATGAAATTCTTGGCGTTTTTGGTGTCATTTTATTCCTGATAGACTATACTACTAGAAATAAATTAAATAATATAAGTATCTGTGATACTTTTTTTATAAAAAAAATAAGAACTTGAATTTTTAACATGAAATTTGTGACCAAAATTATTTTGACATAGTTTGAGAGTGTTTCATGCAAAAAAAAGTATGAAAACGTGAGTGTCCAGCTATTTTAAAAACATGCTCAGTTATTACAGTTTAAAAAATGGTATAATACATCATTGTATCTAATACTACTATGAAGTTATTGCTATTGAGATGCAAAACGAGTAAATACGACTAAAATAGAAAAGTTAACGTCTTAATACATTTTAATAATAATAAAACATTTCAGGTGTCGCTTCGACCCATAGACGTCCCACTGCTGGGCACGGGTCTCCCCCACAGACCTGCGGGAGGTCTAGAGCATACTCCACCACGCTGCTCCAATGCGGATTGGTGGAGGGGTTAGTGGCCAATCCAGTGTCGAATGTTCTCAAGCCACCCGAAGGTCTTCGACAAGGCTTAACGACTGTTCCCAGCATAGAAAACAACCGGGACAGACGGCTTTACGTGCCCTCCGAAGCACGGTAGCGTCCATGAAATTTTGCGCTCACCCATCCACAAACCGACCGCACCCGTCGTTGCTTAACTCTTTCGGTCACATTGAATCGACGCGAGCCATTGGGCTATGGACGCTACATTTCAGGTGTACATAACATCAATCTTTATTCACAACAGGTGTTCATATTGTCTGCCACCGATTCTAATACACGCTCGACATCTTCTTTTATAGGCTCTACTAAGAAACCGTGCGTAGAGTCGTTCATTTATTTTTGAAGCGGCCTCTTGAACACGGCTGCGTAATTCCTCATTTGAAATTGTTTTCGAGTACACTTCTTCCTTTAGACAGCCCCAGTAAAAACATCCCGTCAGTTTAAATCTGGAGATCGAGGAGGTAACAGAATGGGACCCAAACGACCAATCCATTTGTTTGGATACGTGGCATTTAAATAAGCCCGGACGTTTGTACCATAATATGCAGGGCAGCCATCATTCTGTAAACAATGGGATTCCATTACCTCCTACGAAACAGTCGTTAAGCCTTGTCGAAGACCTTTGGGAGGCTTGAGAACATTCGACACTGGATTGGCCACTAACCCCTCCACCAATCCGCATTGGAGCAGCGTGGTGGAGTATGCTCTAGACCTCCCGCAGGTCTGTGGGGGAGACCCGTGCCCAGCAGTGGGACGTCTATGGGTCGAAGCGACACCTGAAATGTTTTATTATTATTAAAATGTATTAAGACGTTAACTTTTCAATTTTAGTCGTATTTACTCGTTTTGCATCTCAATAGCAATAAGTTCATAGTAGTATTAGATACAATGATGTATTATACCATTTTTTAAACTGTAATAACTGAGCATGTTTTTAAAATAGCTGGACACTCACGTTTTCATACTTTTTTTTTGCATGAAACACTCTCAAACTATGTCAAAATAATTTTGGTCACAAATTTCATGTTAAAAATTCAAGTTCTTATTTTTTTTATAAAAAAAGTATCACAGATACTTATATTATTTAATGTATTTCTAGTAGTATAGTCTATCAGGAATAAAATGACACCAAAAACGCCAAGAATTTCATTAATTTGTGGCAGTTGTGTACATGAATGTGAAGTAAAGGTAAAATAACGTATGTTTTTCTAAAAAAAATCATATTTTGGGTATCACTTGGAATTTTTTTTTTTTGATATTTTTTTCTAAGTGCTGGAGAGCTGTTCTGTGCGGGGCTCAAGCATTATCCATTCATTCTGGGACACCCTGTATAATAAGTACCTATAGCCTTCATCGGCAAGCGACACTAAAGATTAGCACTAATCAAAATCTACCGGTCCGGTCGATCATAATCCAAGATAGTCGAGAATCGATTAAAAATCGATCGATAGTTAATTATCTAGTTAATATAGTACCTACTATTCTAGTAGAATACTATTATTTCAGTGTTTTCTCCATTGCACGAGAACTGCGCTATTAAAGTACGAGTATCTTATGTAATTCTTCTAGACGTATACTACATCTGTGTAAAAAGTTGAGGAGGAGAAGGACAATCCAACAAACCAAGAAACACACTCCCATTTATATATTAGTAAGAATACGCGTTCATAATATCTAACCCTGTTTTTGGAAAGGTATGTGAGGTGTATGTAAAATTCATAGATTTATCATTACTGTAAAATTTGTGCCTTTTTTAATTTAAATATGTTTTTTGCAGTCCCAGCGCAATGAAGCTGGAGTGGGCGGAAAGTGAGTCCGACTATGGGCTGGAGGAGGCCGCGTTCTACGAAGGGCCTCCTAGCATTCCCCCTCCGCCGAAGAAACATGTTTCTTTTAGCTTGAGACTGGATCTGGTAAGTATGGTCATAAGTTAAAGGTACGAATATTTGTCATAAGAGAAGAGATGTAGACAAACCTCCTTTGGAGCGTGCTTTAAGTAAGGTTTGTAATAAGATATTATTATGACCAGAATTAGAGAAGAGCCTTGTACACTTATGCATATTTATGAATATTTCGACATCGACAAGATTTATACATATAAAATAACAAAAATTTTGTTATTCATACTTTCATTAAAATATTTTTAGGAAGATAAACATTCAGTTTCTGTTCAATTGTACTTATTAATTACTTAACAATACTCTGTGATACAATACTTTGTAAGGTGGTAAGTTATGTTGCATGTTTAATAATTTCTCGTTTGATAGGTATGTAGTTTAAAAGTTAGATTATTTTATTACAGTAGATGTTGGTAATAAGTTTCTTTAAAATACTATTGTCTCTGCTCTTTGACAAAGCACGTAGACGCCATTAATTTACGAGTATTTTTTCTAAGGATACATAAATTTGAAACATCAAACAACATCCGACTATTGTTCCTTACGAAATTTAAAATTAGAGTAAAGTCTGCATTGCTTCCGTTATAGGCTCCTACAAGGGTTATTATAGAACTATAGTTTGAATGTAGAGTTATTGATCCGTTAGATTTAAAATTTAGTTTAAAATTCTCAATAAGAGCTAAGAAATAAACGAAATATTAAAAAAATAGTAGATACTCATTCGATGCGGATTACCAGTTACATTACGATGTATGAAACTGGAAAGTATTGATTACTTATTATAAATTAGTTGCTGGTTACATTCCTGTTTTATATCAACAATTAAGTACCATGATCTTGGCAGGAAATCTAACTGGATATAGAAAACTTTTGCATGTATGGAAAGCTCGTACCAGCTAGTTGCTTACATTACAAAATTAACACAGTGCTTTCTTTCTTCTACCTAAAGGGGAAAGACCAGCTTGTTAGTATCAGATTGTAACTATAACTTATAAATAATCATAATCATCATCATCATCACAACCCTTTCTTTGGTCCACTGTTGGGCATTGGTCTCCTCTGAGAATGGGAGGAATAATAATATATAAATAATAGGTTCATGATATTTATTCGGGTCTTTCTGCAGGAAACCACAGGAAGTAGTATAACCAGACAATAAATCTATATATATAAAAGGAGAAGGTGACTGACTGACTGACTGACTGACTGACTGACATATCAACGCAGGGCCTAAACTATAAGGGCTAGAAACTTGAAATTTTGCACAGGGGTTCCTTTTATAACGTAGGGGAGCACTAAGAAAGGATTTTTGAAAATTCACCCCCTAAGGGGGCAAAACGGGGGTGCAAAGTTACTATGAAACTTTGCCGTTTTTGAAGTCAAGTGGGCAACACGAACGCGGGCAGACGTCGTTAATGGGTCTAATTCTACGCGAGCGAAGCTGCGGGCGTCCACTAGTAAATCAATAAATTAATAACTATCATGAAAATCCCCACAAGCTCTGTCTCCAAACTAGGTAGAGCCTGTATTGTGTATGGGTGTCAGAGACTTTTGACATAAGTACACCGATATTTTTAAACACATTTACATAATATTTCTCTAAATTCATTGAGGTGTAGTTTGACTCATCAAGGTCAAATGATTACTCGTAATACAGATAGGCAAGGCAGAACGAGTAATGATGTAATTGAAGGTTTAAGCAACTGATTCTCAGCCCATGTTCACCGGAGATGAAGTCTCGAAGCTTAGTTTAGTCTAGTCATAAACTAAAAATAGCCACACTCAAACGAGTGTGGCCAAATGGTAACATTGCAAGTTACAATCATCTCGCATTTCCGATACTAGTATACTATTAATTTAATTATGCGTGTGTACTAGTTTACCCGTTCCTCTCTGGTCAAGTCAGTCTATACGTGATGAGTTAATAATAAGCTTGTAGAGCCTACGTGTAGAGCCCGGTAGAGCCGGTGCGCTTCACACTAGTTTCTACTTTCGATATAGGGTCCTTACTGTTTTACAATGTAAGAAAAATATATGGGCTCACCTTGGTTGGTCGTTAGGCTAAAATTTATAAATAAAAACATCTCTCATCAAAATTACATGTTCTAGGTGTAGTAAGTGAGGATTGTTGCCGTCGATGATCAGATGTTGGAATAGCAAAAAAAAAGAGCTTTTCCATGCTTCGATTTGAGCGTACTATCTCGCTTGTTATCGCATTCACTCTCTCTCTCTTAAAGTTCTGATTCCCTGATTTACCACAGACCTCAAACTCGTTAAATCATTTTTGTAAAGTTCAGTTCATGCTTTCGCAGAAGAAAAAAAAAGAGGTAGTACCTTCTATTTGAATAAGCTTGAAGAAGAAGGTAGTTGTTATTATTAACTAAATAGTAATCTATATATATAAAAGGAGAAGCTGACTGACTGACTGACTGACTGACTGACTGACTGACTGACTGACTGACTGACTGACTGACTGACTGACTGACTGACTGACATATCAACGCAGGGCCTAAACTATAAGGGTTAGAAACTTGAAATTTTGCACAGGGGTTCCTTTTATAACGTAGGGGAGCACTAAGAAAGGATTTTTGAAAATTCACCGACTAAGGGGGTAAAACGGGGGTGCAAAGTTAGTATGAAACTTTGCCGTTTTTGTAGTTAGTGAATGTCTAATTCCATTAAAACGGAGCCCTATTACTAAGGCTCCGCTGTCCGTCTGTCCGTCACCAAGCTATATCTCACGGACCGTGATAGTTAGACAGTTAACATTTTCACAGATGATGTATTTCTGTTGCCGCTATAATAACAAATACTAAAAACAGAAAAAAATTATATTCAAGTGGGGCTCCCATACAACAGACTTGATTTTTTTTTCCGTTTTTATAGATAATGGTACGGAACCTTTCGTGCGCGAGTCCGACTCGCACTTAGATGGTTTTTATTTTTAAACTGTCCGTCATTCTGGAAATGTTAAATACATGTAGGTAGAGTGAACTGGTTTTCATGCTAAAGATGGTGCTGGTAGTATATCCTCACAGAAGGAGTGTTTAAGGACTAATTGTTTGCAATCTAAGATCAAAAAAATGCATTTACAACTATAGAGCACAGTGCAGCAGTGGTATAAAATTATAGGGATGGAAGATATCTTTAATATCAAGTGCCTATTATGAAGATGATCAGTAAATAATTATGTTGCTATAATATTCTTGATTCTTTCTTGTGATCTGTGTTTTTAATTGTATCAAAAATAACAACAAGGCACAGAAATTGCATAGAGGAAGGATATCCGTAGTAATCGTTAATATAAAGCTCTACATTTTATCTAGAACAGTTATGTTTATAGACTTTATAAGACTAAGCTTGATAGCGTTGAATAAAATAAGAAAGCCAAGCTCTGCTATCTACACCTACCTCCTACCTTTGCTATACAAGACTCAGTCAAAATATGGATTATAATATTTTCAGTAGGTACTCTAGGAACTAATTGCAGGACATTGGGTATGGGTAAGGCTAGAGAGATAGGTAGGTACTTCCTCGCTACCGGATGTAGGTACCATGCGACGCAGTCCACTGGAGCATGTTTAACTAACGTCTTTTTTGATAATTTTAAACCAGCCGTAACAACGTAAAATAAATCAGAAACGACCGATTATAGTTGTCTGCTTATGTTATTACTGATTTATTTTGTATTACTTTTCCACTGAGGAGTTATTAACAGTCAATAAGTTATTAATTATTCGGATCTTTTTGTTAAACGTGAACTAGCTACACTCAAATATCGCGTGTACGCGCGTTAAATATTCAGCAGTCTCACAAGTTTCTCATTACGCGAAAGAAACGTACATCAAAAACTAACAATCAGTCATCGGAATATGCAAGAGTAGGTATTGAAAAAAGCATCGGTTCTTATTTCAAAGCGGCCTTTTTATTTTTACACTAAGCTTGCCCGTGACACTGACGCTAAGCTACACTAATGAGTTTCGACATTAGCTCAACATCGGGAAAATGCAGCAGCGTATGATGAATGGGTTACTTTTTATTGCTTTGTATTTTAATAGAAACCTCATAACGTAGTCATTAATGTACAAAGTAAACCATAATAGTAACTTCCCAAAAATTTGCCATAAAGTTAAGTGCTTAATTTGAACTTGAAGCCAATCGTAAAAGTATATTCCTAAATACTGATAACATTTTAAAATTATGTCTCTCTTATTCAAGTAGGTATTGTATGAATAATACTTCATGCAGTGAGAGATTGATAATGCAAAGTACCTAGTTAGATCTATAAATATTATCAAACGGAATCAGCCCGTAATTCAGTTTATCATTAAATCATTACGAGCGGGAGTCGTTAATAACTGGTGGAGGGAAATAAAGAGGCTGTCGACAGGCATGACATTAACACCTTCATCCAGCTCAGAGTGTCGCCATAAAGAATAACTTGACATGATTTACCGTTTAAACACTGACGCTGAAAAGGGTTACTTGCGGAGAGTAATAACCGGACGGAATACCAGTTACTACCTCATTCTTTAAGAGTATTCAACACTTTTATATAAATTTATGATCGAGTGAGTAGAATCTATATTATACAGAGAAATTACAACTAATTTGTCATATCTCACAAAGCGGAAGTAGTTAGCTACATTATTCCTTTAATTAGGGACTGGATATCGGATACCGTCGTCATAACGAGATACGCTCGGTTAGAGAAACTAATTCCTGCTAATATATAAATAAATTTACGAAACAGGAAACTGAATAAAAGTAATATGACATATTTCTAGTCTAGCGCTACTCATACTAGCGCTAACAATCATTATGAAATAATTCATATCTGAACATCATGAAGCATCTAATTTTTTTGTTACGGAATAATATTCTGTCCATATTTAAAAGCTTTTATTTAACTTCACTCGTCCTGGAATCTTGCAATCAATATTTCACCCACTTCCACTGAAGCTATCGAGCTGAAATTAGGCACACATATTAGGTTCCGATGACAATGCATGAAAATAAAATAAAAAGTATTAAAGAAAATGAATTATTATTTATTTATTTATAAAAGCGTTATTATAACTACTAGATACAAAAAACGGACTAAATGTTTAGAGTAGGTATTTTCTGCCAGTCAACCTTTGGGTTTAGCACAGAGAAGCGAAGGCGGTATATATTAAAAATGTTGTACTACGAGACTATAATTATTAAAGTAAAAAAATATTTTCTTATATAATAGCAATACTAATGTAAATATATGTTTATATAAATTATATTGTATTTATTTATTTATTTATTAACTTAACAAATTTTTTTTACTAAGGGCGGACTTAATAAAAACATGTTGCGGCATTCTACCAGCCAGCCCAATGTGGTGGTGAGAATAAGTGGCAGGTGGAATGAGTGATACAATTAAATATCTGAATATGTATATATATTATAGCTACACGCATGCATACATACCTATCAACATCATTAATTTAAAAAAATAATATTAATATAAAAAAAATTACAGATATAATAAATAATATATTAATAAAGTAAGGTCAGTGTGAAATTATGACTCCAGATGAGTTCTGAGCTTTTGTGGAGAGATATTTATAGTTTAAATTATATTATAAGCAAAAATATAAAATTTATAGTGAGTAATTATAAATTTAATATAAACATTAGATGCCTTTCGTTCTGTAATCTGAGATTAGATAGGTATATATTATTCAATTATAGCGAACTGATAAACTACAAATTGAAGTTATTTGTTGCAGCTAGTTAAATAACGAGCCCTTACTTTAGCTTTAGCATATTGTTACAGTAGCATTAGTTGGGTACTTTTTGGAGACTGTAAAAGCTGTTTGGAGACTACTACCAGACTTTAGGAGCAATTAAATGTCGCTCGAAGATTAATTTTATTCTCTGTGACTGTACTCTAACATCCACTTTCGGTATAACAATATTTTAACGAGCATAGTAGCCCTATAAGGAAAAGTAAAGTAAGACTTTCTACATCATTATTAAAGTTACAATGTAATTGATTCGTTGACAGCACGCAGCACGTGCTACCGTTACTGTATTTGGCGGCTAATGTTCGATAAAACTAACAGAGTGCGTGTTGAATAATGGTTTTGTTTTGAAAATACCGTAACGGTGTGCTGAAATGTTGGTACATAGCTAGGAACCCAGATTAAATAAGCAGCTGGTTTTTCGCAATGGTTCGATTTTCTCTTTAAACCAAAAGAGTTGACTAGTAGCGTCCTTTTAAATTTATTTTAATTATTTTTCTACGATGAACATAGTTTTTTTTATTACTACATGAACAACATGTTTAATTCAATTAATCAATGCTAGAGTCGATTCCATCCCCTTATACAGCAGAACTTGCCTACTTTTTAAGTTTAAAATAAGGATCTCCCTTATCTTATAATATGCTTTGCTCGTATGGCCAAGGATAAATTCAAATATAATTTCGGGGCTGTCCTGTTCTTAATTTATTCGAATCGGAGGATTAACACAATAGATAAAGCATGAGCTTAAAAAGCAGTGACGTGTGATTAAGTGTGACAAGATCGAGCAGAGCTGGGAGACACATCACCGACACTGGCGGGAAAGGACGACAAATAGTCAATTAACCCCGCAATATATAATCCACTCGACTTAAAATAATCCCTTATGTCTTAGACAAGTCAAAAATTACCTACGTGATAATATTTTTTTAGAATCTACCAAGCTATAGGTACTATGTTCTCTAGGTATCCCTACTTAATGCTTACCTACATAGGGCACTCTGCGCTTCTGACCGCTCATAAATGTTTGAATTTCAAATGTTATATTTTTTAAACATAAGAAATTGAATAATTGATTTGAAATGTTTAATTTTAAAGGTTTTTTTTTCTCCCAGATGGGTCCTAAAGAATATTAGTTATGGGTGATAAAAATCTATTATACTCGTGAGAAAGAAAATTTTGCTTGCATTGAAATAATTCGATATGTATTATGTATATCTACTCGTAACATGATTATGTTTAAAAAGCGTATCTTCTATTAATTACCATTGACTTACACTTCATAATATTATATCGATGACATTTATTTATTTAACAGTATTAATAGTAGTAGCATTGAAATTAAAACTATCTAATAAAATAAATTAATTTTCAATTTGGTATTATATGGTAATATGAATCTGAAACCTTCAGTTAATGCACATTTAACAATATGATTTATGATGAACGGCTCCCGGTAAATATGATAACATAAAAATAAGTACGAAGTAAGAAATTAGAATCATACGTAACATAACATTACGCTTGAGAAATTAGAGCCTTTAACAAATTACCCTCCCTTTTGCCATTTGTTCATGGTCCGGTCGCTACGCCCTACGTACTATAAATAATATATTATGTACCATTTCCGGGAAAACTGAGTAAAAAAATGTAATTGACAATAACATTTTTACGCGACACAAACTCTTGTGATTAGATCCTTGAACAGCTAGCAATGTATCACGATAATTAACCTTAGACTTGCTGTAAAAAAATAACAAATAGTTTATCAATCAGCAGCCAACTTAAAAGACAAGTGACAAAGGTCTCTGCCCCTTATTGGAAATCACGTGCCAGTCACAAAGAGGGTTGGTCGGCCCCTCGTTCTGAAGCGTGTAGAAATAAATACTCGCCATATTTTCGGACTAATCGTCTCTCACGTGAAGAGTAAGGTTTGTAGAGAGAGCAGTTAAACGTTATTTTCAGATCATGTACCTACTCCTTTAGTTTAAAAGCTGAAATTACTGACTACTTAGATACTAGATTGCCTTGCCTAACTACCAGCCTGGTATCTACGTGTATGTATGTACGCGTTACTACCTAAAAATACCATTATCGTTGAATGAATGTAGCTAATGTAGTTTTTGACGGACTGAAGTTGTAACTCCGCATCCAGTTTTGTAGATACGTACTTCAAAACTTTTGCCACATATAGTTTTCCGCGTTTTGTAACAATTTCTATAATTTTATTAATGCTGAAATTAAATAGGGTCTAGTAATAGTTTAACATAAACATTTTTATTGAATAGTGATTGAACCAATAGTCTATTTATAAATAGTTCTCGGAAACTGAGTTGGCTGACTATTGGCTTGATTGACCCGAGGGGAGAATTGATTCGATTTTGACATTTTTATTGAGTCTAATATACCTACTATCTACTATGATTACTATGATTGGGCACAGTGTCACGGGTAACATGTACATATTGGATTCAAGATACAATACAAGATTCAAAACGGTCACGGGTCGTACGTCTTATTTATTTAGTTGACTTTTAACCTGTGGAATATAATTGAATTGAAACCCTAAAGAGATTACATATTGGGGTTACCGAAATGCTGTTATGATTTATTTGTGAGCTATTATTAAGAGTGTGTTAGATAATAATGTGATAGACCTTTTTATTTCTGTTTAATCTATCGCAATAAAGATATGGCATAATAATAAATCAGAGGTTCTGTTTCGGTTTGCATTTTGGAGTTTATATTTAAATAGATACTTGCATCCTATTTGTATGTTTCCTTGTAAATAAAGTAAAGTTTTAATAACAAGCAGCTTCTTATCATATTCAAATCGTATTCTCAGAATTGCTCAAAATCGGTTAGATCTAAGTGTGGGTTGACATGCACACTTATTGTAGACTCTGGGCAAATAATATTGTTTTAAAAGTCTGTAATGTTGGTGCTACGAACGGAAGCAGAGTTCGTTTTGTGAATAGAATATTGACTTGAAACGATCAAACCGATGAAATTTAACGTTAAGTACGCTATGCACACGCTTCTGTACAAAAAATAGTTCCTGCCAGTACCTACTGTGAGTCAGTCCCATAGCATTGTTAACTTACGAGTAGGTACGAGTTAAAATAAAATGATCTGGTGGTTAAATATCTGTTATTTTCATTTCATGATAAATATGTACCTAAAAACAGCTTCTGTTCAGAGACTAAAGGCTCATATTAACAAACTAAACTGAAATCAAGACTCGCCAATCATGAGCTGAGCACTCACCAACAGACGTGCGTGAGCTGGCTCAATTTTTGCTGAAGTCCTTCTTTAGTTTGGTTTAGTTGTCATACCGACCTCGCTTGATGTTGCTTAACTCAGTGGATCACATACGAGAGGGTAGGCAGAGATGTGTATGAGCGCTTCAGTAAGAAGGGCTTGCAGCACCATCCACCCAGCATAACTGTGACTGACTTCATATAAGGGACTGTGATTGTTAGTCCAGTTAGAAGAGAGTTAATAAGAACATTAGTTGGTCAGTTCGTTAGTGGATATGAGGACGGGGGAATGTTAGTGAGTTAATCCTGTTAGTAGGTTTAAGTTATAGTCTCTAGTTAGTTAGTAAAGTTAGTAAGATTTTCGTTAAGTGTCAGTCTCGTCACAAGTGCGTTGCTACCCTTGAGGATTAAGATGGTCGCTTCTAAAGAACTACTTTCCAACCGGACTGTAATTGCTTTAAAAACTATATATCTGATGATAATATTTGTCGTTACAGTGTGATGAGGGCGGCGGCGGCGCGACGGAGGGCATCAAGAGCGAGCCTCTGGAGGCGGAGGAGCCCCGGGCCATGCAGAAGGTGCCCTCTCTCTCGGACCTGTCCGACCCTGAGGCCTCACTCGGTAAGTACCACCGAAACTAATTTTAGGTTTATCGAAAAAATATAGCAAATATATCAAACCATCCGGTTACGCGCATCACAAATGAAAAAGCTCGACAATATTAGATAATAGCTGATAGATTCAACGCAACATGAAGCAAAATGAAGTATGTACAATTTTTTCTGAATTTTATGAACAGAAATACTTTAGTTGGTATTAGGTATGCTTCCTACCTTTTGTAAATTAATTAATCCATCATGTTTAATACTCATGTTTTGGGAACCTGATACACTCTTATGAGATGAACACTACAATGATTCCAAACAGCTTAACAATACCACCCGCTTCGATTTGAGATCGGTATTTTGAGAAGCTGCGACATAATAAATTATCCGGGAGGTTTAAAAGGAATATATGTATGGATATGGATTGCTCATGTGTAAAATTCAGTCCTCTTAATATCTCATGGAGGAACTATTCTCCATTCTCCATTTTTCTGATCTAGAGCGGGTTTGTGGCATTGGGGAAGTGTGGATTTTTTTTTTTTCAATATTTGACATATTGTAAATGCGCGTCGAATAATATAGTTTGACCTAAAGAAGACCTAGAGAAGACGAAAATTATTGGTATTATCTATAAATATAAATATAAATAAATAAATATTTAAAAAAATTCAATTTAGGTAACTCTAAGTGCTTGATAACATCGCTTTTCCAAAGAAAGTTTACATTATCTTTAAACTTGTGTATAGTTTTATATGTTTTTTCTGTAGAAACCATTGAAATTAGTTAAACTTACATTTTCTATTCATGAAGAGTATTTATATTTACCAATAAGTAAATATAATACTACTAAATATAAATCATTGGTAAACCCTCAATAATTCTACATCTCCCGCGCGATGGACATCCGCGACAGGTCGCAATCATAGCATCAGCTAGGGTCTTCCCGCTCACGAGCCATTTAGGAAAGGAAACAATCCAGCTGTCAGGATCTAGCTATCAAGTGATTGCAATTTCTGTTTCAAGATTGCTGAAGATTGTGCTCGAATAACGAAAAAACGAAAGCACAATAAATAATTTTCTCGTAAGTATATACTGAAGTACTGAAGTATTTACCCTTGGTGTTTCACGGTTCTTATTACATTTTACATGGAAGAATGAATGAAAGAAGAGAAATATTAATAATAATAATAGTAATATCTAGAAATAATCATTTCATAGTAAGGTAGTCTTATCTCGTGATTTTTATGCGCAGACATGCTTTTCATTCATAAGTATATTATTTTTATATGCTACTTTGTATATAGTTGAGTACACGTTATGTAAACTGGGTTATGGCAGCGGGCGCGAGCTGTAGTGGATGTAACGAGGATGCGCCGTATTATCCCATTCGGCTCCTAGCCTATTTGCTAATCATTGTGCTCTATAATCTGGCCCCGTGGTTTTATATTAAACCACTTAAAGCTTATCGAATAAGTTGATCAATAATTTAAAATACAAAGCACACTACTTAAAAATAGTAGAAAAATTATCCAGCAAGTAAATTTCTATAGCTAATGATAATTATATCGTTACGGCAAAAGAAAAATATTGCGATTTTCTATAATATCCAGCAGTTAAATTTATTACATAATAGTTATTTTTAAATATTCAATAAATTATTTATAATTCAATTATTTACTCAATAAAACAAATAAAATATAAGAATTTAATGACGTAATAGGAATCCGTAATAGTCAAATATATTAGATATACCTACTGAGAAAAATCTTTGGGGGTGATATACAAGCGTCTCGTAAATAAAACATTCCAAGAACAATTAGATCTTATGATGACATATCATAATCTCACCTATCGTTTTATGATAGGGGAGCAAATTCAAAAGTAGCTGATCACATATATATTAGCTAATTTTTTTTTACCATAAGGTCAATGAACTTGATCAAACGTGCTGTCAGGTTTGTGAGTCCGCTTCGGGGTGGGCCGAGTATACGGGCCCATTGTTTCTCGTGTCTCATGTACATATTTGACGTGGGAACAGTGCATATATGCGTACATATACAGATTTATTTACATGACGTGCCCACATTGACGCCTCGTAAGTTTGTATTCAAGCTGAGAATCCTTTAAATCTCTTTAAAAGAACATCTACACGAATGGACCTTGAGCAGAAATGATTGTAAATGAAGTGAGATCCATTTTGTATGACGGCTTGAAGTATTATCGTATTGTAGGTAAATTTAAGAAGTTATTGAAAACTAAACGATGCATAATATCGTCGTTGAGGACGAGGACTTGGCGACAAATGTCACATGACAACATGACAGAATGTTAACTAAATAGTTGTTGCAAGCAACAGCTTCTGCTCAGGCACCATCCTGGTCATCATCCATATATATTGTCTTTTATAATTTGTGATGGCGAACATTAAGTAAAAAATTTTTTTATTAAGTATACAGTTTTTAAATTAATTTAATTGGCATTCTCAAAAAAACACTCAATATATCTACGCACTTATATTAATCTATCTTATATGACTGAGGCTCGATTTTTTAATTATGTATACTCATTTAAGAAAATCGTCAATGCGTCGACGAATTTCATACGGTCTCTATTTACACCGTTTTATTAGCTTGGTATGCATATACGTAGGTATGTAGGTATGGAACGGAATCTTTGAACGTGATTTTCGCTCACTTCAAAGCAGCGGATTAATTTGAAACTTTACACTTAAGAAGGACCGATGACAACGGAATAATTAAAAAATATGTACATTTTAGTTTGTTTAGTTACAAAAGCGTTTTTAAGATTTTTTAAACGATGTTGTTATTTCAAATTTACCCAGGCGTCGACTTATTTAAGGAGGCTGGCGATATATTTTGTGTAATACGAGTATATATTTATTACAGCAATGTTCAAGTTTCGCTTCCTTACTGTTCGAATGCCTCGGGTCAGGTATGTGGAACTCGCTGATATCAAAATACCAACTACAATCCAAAGGCACTCTCAGCGTTGATAAGAGACGCTACGGGATCGCCGGCGCTATTACACTGTAGTTTCGGATGTTTAATTAAAAAACAATTGTAAAACGTATTCAACATTAACAAGTTTTACTAACCTGAATTGGCATTAACGAAGACTGCCTAATTGTCCTTTACTCCCAAATGTTAACTTCATACGAGTTCCTATATCTTTGAAGACGATTATCCTTTTAACGATTAATAAGTTCGTAGAATTCATTGTAATCGATCGATTATTAAACACTTGAACCTAGTTATATTTCGGTGTTCCTGCTTCCGCCATCTTCCTAACCCGTGAGTATGGCATTTATCCGCACTTCCCGTTCCTTTAGCAATGAAGGAAGACCCACCCAAGATCCGGTTGCTAAAAATATAAATTGTAACATTCATAATATAATCATCATTATTTTTACTGTCTTTTAATATTATGATTTTATCCACGAAAGAAAGTGAGAGATTCTTTCCTTCCCTAAACTGCCTAAACACACAATACGCATTTTTAAAAAAATGCCACAAAATTGGTTAGCACAATAATAGATGTGACAATTAAGCGCCTATTTAGGAATGTTAATTCAAAGTTCATTCTAACTAAAAAAGTGTTTTTGATTGCTTTTTTGAAGTAAAACTTCTTTAGGCGCGACTAGGGCCTAACTCAGATTTTTTTCTGACGGAAGTAACGCTTAAATAATTTGGATTGGTCGTAAGTATTATGTCATATACGCTTCTTGACTTATACGCCAGCTAGTGGCAAATATCCATAATCAATTAGGATTATTTATTTCCAATATTTTCAAACGGATCAATTGTGAATAGCAAAGTGAATAAAAATTCAACAGTTTTAAAAAAAATATTTTAAATTGCAAAGTTTTTTTGAAAATCTCTAAATATACTTGTTTATTTATTACTTTTGTAATAAATAAATTATTAATAAACGATTGCGACATTCTATAATATTCAATGACAAGGTTATATTGACATGTGCTGATCTAACCTTCAATTTTCTACTCTCAATTATTATATTTATTAAATGAAAATATTTATACCCACCCAAGATCCGGTTGCTAAAAATATAAATTGTAACATTCATAATATAATCATCATTATTTTTACTGTCTTTTAATATTATGATTTTATCCACGAAAGAAAGTGAGAGATTCTTTCCTTCCCTAAACTGCCTAAACACACAATACGCATTTTTAAAAAAATGCCACAAAATTGGTTAGCACAATAATAGATGTGACAATTAAGCGCCTATTTAGGAATGTTAATTCAAAGTTCATTCTAACTAAAAAAGTGTTTTCGATTGCTTTTTTGAAGTAAAACTTCTTTAGGCGCGACTAGGGCCTAACTCAGATTTTTTTCTGACGGAAGTAACGCTTAAATAATTTGGATTGGTCGTAAGTATTATGTCATATACGCTTCTTGACTTATACGCCAGCTAGTGGCAAATATCCATAATCAATTAGGATTATTTATTTCCAATATTTTCAAACGGATCAATTGTGAATAGCAAAGTGAATAAAAATTCAACAGTTTTAAAAAAAATATTTTAAATTGCAAAGTTTTTTTGAAAATCTCTAAATATACTTGTTTATTTATTACTTTTGTAATAAATAAATTATTAATAAACGATTGCGACATTCTATAATATTCAATGACAAGGTTATATTGACATGTGCTGATCTAACCTTCAATTTTCTACTCTCAATTATTATATTTATTAAATGAAAATATTTATAAAATGTGAAAGTGATATTAATGAATTTTAAATAGAATATAAAATGAAATAGTGAATATATTAAATGAAATGGCGGAGTCCCAGGAACATTTTACTCTGTCATCAATAAATAATAATAAATGAAAAAATCAAGTCTGATAAGTTTTACTTCAATCGTAAAGGTTACACGCACACACTTTTTTTTGTTATATTTATGTGAATTAACTACACTGTCTACGTAGTCCTACAACAAACATGAATAATACAACTTTGCCTAATTTTGCATAAAGATGCTTAAAACTTATTTTTAATCTGCCTGTAAGACACAATCGCCTTATGAACGAAACTATGTATTTAATAAAACATACCTATCAGATTTCAATGAAATGAATGAAAGCAGTCAATGAAAGGTAAGCCCGTTCCGGGCGGGTCAACATCGTCTCGGGGCATTACTCGCGATAATTACAACCTTGTCGCAGTAGTGTGTAGCTGTTTGTTTGTAGCACTACACTTGTTCACGGGGTATAGACGGCTATCATTCAGTTTTATTTTGTCTACAATTTCTATTGATTTAAATTACAAACTGTAGCATTTTATGATTTGATCGTGAAGAGTTTGGCCTCTTACTTATATTTTTCCTGTTCTTTAATCAATGTGATGAGCTGCTTTACTTTGGAGAGCTCTATTGTGCTAAAGAATCATTTTATTAATGCCTAAATATTATGTATTTCAAGTAACTAAGTACTTAGTTAACGGCCATTAATTCGGCCAATTAATTGTATTTTCGCAACTGCATAGAACTATACAGATTAATGAGAATATGAACTCTCTCGCATGTATATTTTTTCCAAAAGAACACATAACAGTGAAGCTTTATTTAAGTGGTAATGCTATTAGATTACAGGAACGACAACAAGAAAGACTTTGTACTTTGTTGTCAACAATGAAGTGACCGGCGCATGAAAGTATCACTTCCAGTAACACTATCAGCCGTGTGGCCCAGCGTTGTTCGCGCTATCTCTCGGCCTACGTGACTCATCCCCACCGCGCCGCGTCGCTAGACCCCGGTCTGTGTACCCTTGTTCTGGATAGGAATGATGCTACGTGCCTATTGGTCTTAAAATTTTAATATCCTATGTATCGCTTAGCTTAAACTCAACCTCTCTCTAATGCACCGATTGTGCAATTAAACTACAATGCCATAGATCTCAACAGATCAGCCTTTATTTGAATATGTTACCCAATTCTTATATTTACCTAAATGCAGTGGCCATTCTTCTCATTGTTCTATATAAATGACTATGTTTTTCACACATCACAATTAGGTACAACGCATCAATTACCTAATCAATTTCAATAAACTTAAACTAAAGGAGTTAAATAAAAGCTTTTAAAAATTAGATTATTTTCATAAAACAATTATTTTATACCTAGGCTGTAAACAATAGACAAGTATTGCAGCGATTAAAAAAAAATATCTACTATGGTATAAAGTTGTGGTGAGTATGTGGGCCAGTTTTTACCAACGGTGTAGAATGACCAAAGGATGTTGCGGTGTCCACTTCCTCAGCCATGTTGAACCATTCACAGGATGTTGCCAAAACTCGCATACCTCCACATGTTTACTGTGCTACGCTGAAGTTACAATGTTTCAGCGTACTTACAGTTATAAACAATTGTAATGTTATTGGTATATTATTGTATTAAGTATAGTATTTTGTTTACCGGAACATTGGTATTTTTGAGAAACCAGAGGAGGGATGTTTTGGATTTAATTACTGAAACAAATATTTTACTAAAATTATTAAGACTATCGATATTGCCCTCTGATTCTGGGCTTACACGACTTTAGGTATTCTTTCGTCATTAAAGCAGAGTCGCTGCTTTGATGTATGTTTAAGCCTAAGTAGTAGTGTACCTAGATTATTTTTACCCCTAACCGGCTAACGATTTCCCAACTTAAAAATTATTTTATATCGTTTTATGATTACAAACTAACATTCTGCATACTTTTATCTGAAAGTGAATGGCCTTTAACATGAATATTTGTTTAAAATATCAACCTTACTTGATACATGAATCTGTTAAGTTATTCTCAAAGACGTTCCATGTATGATAATTGAACCTCAGAATTGAACGGTCATGCGTCTATATAACATTATATTAAATGGCGTGCTAAGCAGTTTTTTATGCTCTATCAAGTGGAAAGTAAGTGTCGCATATCACCTGGTTGCTTATTTTCCTCGATCAAGACTATACTTTATTCCCATGGAATAAACTACAAAATCCCTGGTTATGAAATACTCCCCTACTTTTTGTACATTGACACATGTGGAGACTGTGAGACACTTGCTTATCAGATGGTGATCTCTTAGTTGCACATTATAATGTAAATCAATGTTGACAAATCATTAAATTTATTTGGAAGCGGTTCTCATTTTGTCTTACAGATAATTTGTTAGTCAAGCAAGATAAATACTATTAAATGGAATGTGATTCAACAATCCACAAAAAAAGAAGGTAGGTACATTTGTACAGTTTAGATAGGTACAACATTTTTGATAAAATATTTTCAGCATAGGTGGATTGGAGTGTAATGTTGAGTAGTCGAGAAAGATATACAGATACTGAACGGACAAACTAATTATTCAACATAGGTACTCATTCTACGCTTCCGAAATAAAGATAAAAATACAATAATCCATATTCATGCTAAAATAAGGCTACCATAAACTGTTTTCCTTGCCTCCTTTTAATGCTTAATATTCACCTCATTCGCATTTTTTCATCCGTTCTACTATCTATATATATAAAAGGAGAAGGTGACTGACTGACTGACTGACTGACTGACTGACATATCAACACAGGGCCTAAACTATAAGGGTTAGAAACTTGAAATTTTGCACAGGGGTTCCTTTTATAACGTTGCTCCCCTACGTAAGGTCCGTCCCCTAAGAAAGGATTTTTGAAAATTCACCCACTGAAAAAACTTTTGAGTAATGTATAACAAAAAATTTGACTACTAGTTACCTAAAAAAAGTGACAACATAACTACAGCTATTAGTAGTCAAACCCGGGTTATGTTAAAGTTTAACAAAACTACTTTAATTATACAGGGTGTCCCAGGAAATAGTGTCAAGCGGAGGCCTAGAGATAGAGCACCCCTAGGGCTACCCGAATCACCCCCATGTATGTTCCGCAACTTTTCGTAGTTTTCGAGTTATGATTTTTTTTGTATTTTTTTTTTGATACCTTGGTTTATTTGACATTATTGGTCACAGAGGCATAAATTGTTGAGATACAAGCTTGATTTTTTTTTCTGAAATAGGTGAACAGTACTTATTGCAGATACAAAAACAACTGTGGGCCCATATGCTACTATTAACCCATAAAAAATTGTTGAACCCTAAGTTTGTTCAAATTTTAAAATTAAAGATTTCTTTTAGGACGATTTAAAAAAAACTTATTTTAAAAATGTTTCCAAATTCTTTTTCAAAAACTTCCCAATTTCATCAGCTATCTGCCATGTAAATTTGATAGAGCTATCTCTACGGCTTCATCCTTGAAAGAATGTTTTAAACACGGTAAGTCGAAAAAACTTAATTTAAAGATCGGGCTAAATAAAACTAAAAATTAATTATCATTGATTGTTCATTATTAAATTACAAAATGTCGCCCTTCCTGCTCAATGCCAGTTCTACATCGCCTTAAAAAATCTTTATCTTTTTTTTAATATTAATTAATATTAATTTTGTGGACAGACGAATCTCATTTTAAACGTTGTGGAATTTTCAACATTCACAATTATCATTCTTGGAGCATTGAAAATCCACACATGACACGTGATTCCAATTTTCATGTAGTGTGAACTTGTGGTCAGGCGTCCTAAATGGACAGCTGATTGGCCCCTTTCAACTACCTGACCGATTAAATGGCAAGTCCTATTTGGAATTTTTACGGCAAGATCTCGACGGCCTTTTAGAAAATGTAGACCTATTAACGCGTAGTAATATGACATTTCAAAATGACGGCGCCCCATGTCACTTTGCGAGGATTGTCAGAGTACATTTAACCGAAAGGTTTGGAGACAAGTGGATCGGCCGTGGGGGACCCATTGCCTGGCCGCCACGGTCTCCTGACTTAAACCCCATCGATTTCTTCGTTTGGGGCTATTATAAAAGATTAATTTACGACAAGGACATCAGAAACATAGCGGAACTACGAACAAAATTCAAGCAGAGGAAACAATAAAAAGCAACGTTCATACGATTAAAAGAATTTTTTTTAAGGCGATGTTGAACTGGCATTGAGCAGGAAGGGCGACATTTTGTAAATTAATAATGAACAATCAATGATAATTAATTTTTAGTTTTATTTAGCCCGATCTTTAAATTAAGTTTTTTCGACTTACCGTGTTTAAAACATTCTTTCAAGGATGAAGCCGTAGAGATAGCTCTATCAAATTTACATGACAGATAGCTGATGAAATTGGGAAGTTTTTGAAAAAGAATTTGGAAACATTTTTAAAATAAGTTTTTTTTAAATCGTCCTAAAAGAAATCTTTAATTTTAAAATTTGAACAAACTTAGGGTTCAACATTTTTTTATGGGTTAATAGTAGCATATGGGCCCACAGTTGTTTTTGTATCTGCAATAAGTACTGTTCACCTATTTCAGAAAAAAAAATCAAGCTTGTATCTCAACAATTTATGCCTCTGTGACCAATAATGTCAAATAAACCAAGGTATCAAAAAAAAAATACAAAAAAAATCATAACTCGAAAACTACGAAAAGTTGCGGAACATACATGGGGGTGATTCGGGTAGCCCTAGGGGTGCTCTATCTCTAGGCCTCCGCTTGACACTATTTCCTGGGACACCCTGTATATTAATCAACCATTTTTTGTAGCATTTTACAAAACTATTTAAACAGTATGATTATATGTAGTAAAAGTTTTTGTAGCCTTCTACTAAACATTTTCGTTAATTTTAATGAATGGTTTTGTTGCTATTGAACATTATTTACTTATTATTAGCTCAACTTCTTAGTAATTAATAACAAATTTATTTGTTTAAGCGCAACCACACTGAATTGTTATTTGTAACGTTATGTATTTTGTTATTCGTAACATGTGTTTTGTTATTCGTAAAGTGATGTATTTTGTTGTTAATAACTTAATTATTTCGTTATTCGTAACGTGATATATTTTGTTGTTAGTAACTGAACTATTTTGTTACTTGTTACTATACTGTTATGTTAATAGAGGAAGTTCAAGGGCCACTAGTTTGTAACCAAAATTATTGTATAAACAGTTTCCTTTATTTTCCGAGGTGGCACTACTAGTCTTTTCGTCAGAGTATGATGGTACTCTGACGAAAGATTAGTGACATGTATACAACAATTTATAGTTACGAACTAGAAAGATTTTTTAAGAAAAACTATAAGATATGAAAAAAAAAATTACGATTTTATTAAAACGAATCGGTTAATTACAATGCAACCCTCTGTGTTACATATAGTTTACCATTACGATGAACATTTACGTGATTAGGTACATGTGATTAAAGAATCATAAAAAACATGTATTTTTACTTCTGGATATTCTACTTGAAAACAATTCAAATGATAATCAAAATCTACCGTCGACAACAGTGTACATTCTAAAATAATTCTGCTTTCATTATACACAAAAACATTACTAACAGTCTTAAAAATAACACCAAAATCACTACAATCCCCACTTACATCGTGGACAAGAATAGTTCCTGGTTTGTAATGTATGCCTTTTACTTTCACCCATGAAACAAGTACCAAAGGCAATGCATGATCTAGATTTGAATTACTGATTACATTTTCACGGTTTTATGACTAGTCTACCATTTTTAATTGACACATCGAATGTAACGGCAACAAAAAAAAACTACCAAAAAACAACACTGGCGACCTTCAAAACAAGAAGTGTTAGAAGGGTTCATTACTCATGTAAACAGTCCGGCTGAAATATCAGAAACAATTACTAGAAGGAGAAATAAGCTAATGAGCATGAACTTTCACCTGCAGCCCTTTATTATGGTGGTTGGTCCATCTAAAAATTCTATTACAGCAAGATATTTTTTCTTCATACTGCAGCAGAAGTCCTTTGCCTTCATTACAGGAATTTAGAATTTTATACACCTCCTAAAAAGAAAACGTCTGTTTAAATTTTTGTCAACTAAACAAAATTAAATGTATATATGTAATATTTATTTGGCTCCTGAAAAGGGAATTTAAATTTAATTTTTTTAATTGTATTTATTACTTCCATTGCTATAACAACCCATTCCACACTGGTTACAGAAATTTTTTTTGCACTGGATACACACTATCTAAGCGGTGATAGCCTAGTGGGTTAGACTTCGGCCTCCTGTTCAGGAAGTCATAGGTTAAAATATTAGGGCATACACTTCAAACTTTTCGGAGTTGTGTGCGTTAAAAACAATTAAATATCACTTGCTAGGTGCAGGAACCATATAGATGATTAGTATAATTGTAAGAAACTCACACAATGTGCTTCATGCTCATAATTTTCTGCTAGAGCACCATCACTATCAGGTTCAGCAGAAATTAACGTAGGTATCTGTTATTGGTGGATTGGGCACCAGTTCAGAGTCATTTCCATCCTGGAGAGTGTATTCATACAATTGTACGCTTGTATTATCCAACTGAAAACAACAGACATGTAAGGTTTAAACTTTTATCAATCCCTGTCTAATTCTTTCTGCTTGCATTATATAATAAAATAATATTATTAGTGATTAATTTTAACAATAAAATATTTCTTAGATGTACTCAAGGCACTAAAATAAATGCGCTGCGGTCGGTGCGGGGGTCCGGGGGAGCGAGTTTAACAAAAAACGTTTCGTAGCACGCAACAAAATTTAGTTTAAGTATTTATAATCGATTCAGATTCCAAAGACAGGTTAAATTTAGTTATAATTAAACTAATAACAAGCTGCTAATAACATAACGATTCGTAAAGAAAGTTTGGCTGCTCGTAAAACAAATTGTTGTGTAAATAATTATCAACATTTTGTTTAATTTCAACTCGATTTAGTTCTGTTAATATCTACCTAAATAGATATTGGTAACCGATAACTTAAATTTTTGTAAAAAGTAGCATAACTCAATTAACTTAACTGGTTTTATACTATGTAACTAAAGCAGATGACTTGCATTTAAACTAAATTTGTTTAAGAGTTATCAAAGTTTAGCTATTTTCACAATAACTTAACTGGTTTTGTTAATTAGTTTTTTCAGTGCCCCCTAATGCGGTAAAACGGGGGTGCAAAGTTCGTATGAAACTGCCGTTTTTGAAGTCAAGTGGGCAACCCGAACGCGGGTAGACGTCGTTAATGGGTCTAATTCTACGCGAGCGAAGTTGCGGGCGTTCACTAGTTTAACTATAAGTCTTAATAAGAACTGCAATTGAGTTCAAAAATCTCACCACATAAAGGTGTTGCAGAAAATTGGCAAATTGAGTCTAAAAATAATCAAGGAGGCTCTAACTCACTTTAATTCATTCAATTCGTAAAAGACGAACAGAAGAGCTGAAATATCCAAGAGCCTGGCCATCCATTACAAGGTGGTAGTCGGCAATTTATATTACTTATTGCTTTGCGAAAACAAAGCTGCATGCTATTTCGGTCTAAGCAAGTTCAGATGTTGACACAAGAAAATTCTCATGAACGGCCTACCATGTTGACTCAAATAAACACGTGTTCAGAACACACAGCGGCGCGGGCCATGCTGGTGGAACACTCACGCACACAAGAAAACTCCATTCATAATGATCTTGAATGGCGATGGCTGAATGCATAGTATAGATATAAAAACAGAAGTTCAAAAATACTGTTTTTGTTATAATCTTCAACATCAAAAACATTGCTTTTTTACATCTTTTATCGTCAGTAGGTTTAACGTAGGTTTAATGTAGGAAGTGTTAAGGTGAATTTTACTTAGAAGTCTAAGATTGGAAGTTTGCCCATTAAGAATGAAAACAAGAAGGAATGCATCATAATTTTTACAATAATCTCGACGGAGTGAGAAGTCTGTAGATACAATAATCATGATAGACCATTATGATTATTTCCAGCGAATAATAAATATGTAACTGAATTAGATATAACGAATGAACGTTACCCAAAACTAGTTGTACTAAGAAAAGTCCATTCCAGTGTTCTTTTATGTGATGATGTTGTGCGACTTATAGGTAGGTACTCAGTTGAACATCTCGGAGCAACTTTTCTTTGTCGCGAAAGCTCCCTATAAGTCATGCTCGCCTGGTATCGCGGGCGGACCAGTCGGCGGACATGTTGTTTTTATTAATCGCAATTCGCAATACTGACCGCTGCCAACACAAACAGATAAATTACTACATCGAAACTCTAACGAATCCCTATTTATGTTCCTAATGGAATAACAATTACGCAAATATCAAGCGATTAGCGCGAGCCTTTTAAAAGTAAACAGATATGCATTACGGTGTTAGTTTCTATACATGCTTGCAGTATTCTACGATCGTTTCTGTAAATAGCTTTCATAGATCTGGTATAACGTAGTATTCAGGGCGGCTCGTCTATTGACATTTGAAGTTCACTGCGCTTTTGAACTCTACATCTGGCTTAGTTACTCATAACATTTTATTTCTTCTTTTTAAGAATATCCGAATAGCGGAATAATGATGTAGTAATTAAAGTTACCATATACAACATATTATGATGTCATGTTTAGTATTTAATTCTTACTCTTCTGTTAATCAATACATACACAATATATAGTAAGTAGAACAGTAGAATCCAATTGTGGCTGAAGTCCATGACAAAAGGATTTCATTTCAATAATTATCTATTTTGTTTATCTCTGATAAAAGTAGGTACCTATTATTATCGGTAAATCCATAATGGTGGTATTGCCTGGCAGGTTTACATTTTTTTGAACCTTTTTTATTAATTTGAAGATAATTTTATAGTGCTCGTTCATTCTATTTATTAATTCATAGTGCGTAAGCAGATGCGCACGCGCATCCAAATGGGCTCGTCGTCACCTCTCGACTCAGCTACTGTATAGTTCGCATACTAATGTAAATTTATGCTTTATGTTCATTTATATATACATACATATATATAATTACGAATTCATATTTTATACAGTAACTTCGCTCCCATCTTTATTGTTCGCCGTAGAGGAAATAAAAAAGGTTGGATAAGGTAGTGTGTAAGCGAAAAGTTTTTAAAATTTCAATTTAATAAATCTTGAATCAAATATTATCTGTCCCAGAAATGCTTTGTATAATGAAGTACCTAGGGAACAATTTAATAAACAGGATTCATAATTAGAGAGCATTATTAAAAATATCAATAAAATAATAATTGATATTTCTAAAGGTGACAAAAGAAACCTTTTCAAAGACTTTCCCTAATAATTTAATTTTTATTTAAATTAATTTCAACTGTACTTGCGGATCCTCTATTAATTAGACAGTTTTTTATTAAATCTGACTTTCAATGTTTTAAGTGCGATATTATAATACCGATCATCACAACCATTTCTTTGTCCCACTGTTGGGCTCGGGTCTCCTCTCAGAATGGGAGGGATTAGGCCTTAGTCCACCACGCTGGCCAAGTGCGGATTGGCAGACTTCGCAAACCTTCGAGAAAGTTATGATGAACTCTCAGGCATGCAGGTTTCCTCACGATGTGTCCTTCACCGTTATAGCAAGTGACATTTAATTGCTTAAATCGCACATAACTTAGAAAAGTCATTGGTGCGTGCCACTGGGGTTTGAACCCGGACCGCTCGAGTGAGAGGCGAGTTCGATAGCCACTGGGCTGTCACCGCATAAAAGATACCTGACGTAAAATTTTTGTAAGCAGACCAGTTGATATATTAACAAAAATTATAGACATAGGTATTTCACTAAATTTCTTCACGAGCAACCAAGCTCAGAATGCAGAGAGCTTATAAATAAGAGACTAAAATGTGTAGTATGCTATAACTATTTTAATGCGTGATCGTCTATATTAATTATATTTACTGACATAGGTAGGTATGCAACTGAATATGGTACCTAATAACGTATTTTGGAACTCTACGATTTAACTAAAATGCGTTGTTTCTTTTTCATTTATCTCACTGACGAAAATAAAATCTTCATAATCTAGATTGTAGTGCATTCAGCTTATTCGGTCTGTGTATCCAATTAATCCGAGCATGAGGGTATCTTGAAGTGTATGCCCTAAATGTGATTTATTAGAGCTATAAATCTGTTGGTCCCTCGTTACGATATACCAAAGACGTTTGAAAGCCTGCCAACTTGATATCCCGGATCACTACAAACTCTTTGGGTATAAATAATTACAATTATGAAATTATCCTCATAACGAACTCAAGATGAGTTTCCAGTAGCACATTGGGACAACCACAGCATATTTGTAACTTATTGCAGATTTCATTATTTGCCAAAGAACTTCTACATCGAGATTTTATACAAGGCATGAAATATATAAGTAATAAAAGGACAGAGAAAATGATCTAAGAAGGGAAAATACTAACCCTTACCGATATAAATATCCCTATTATAATTACCTTAACTTATCTTATTTATCATGGTATATTATATACTTAATACAGACTCCCATAATTTAGATGCAATTTTACAAAGAGATTTAAATATTCTCTTTGCAATTCTTTGCATTTCAATTCATTTTATGCCTTTTTATTGTTTTATTTGCCTTTTAATTTTATACAATGCGCAGGTTGAGCAACGAAAGTCAAATTATATTTCCGAATCTAACCGCATGGAGCAAACTTGCATGCGAGTCAGTTACTACTAACGCCATCTATCTAAATATTTTAAGAACAATCTGTTGTGAGCCAGTAGACGTCATCGTTCATAAATAAGCCGCGAGGTGGCGTTCTCTTCGTAACTTCACTTAACTTCGTATATTTCGGATAGATGGCGTTTTGGTGGTTGGTAAAAATTGATGTAGTATTTTATGTCACGACTTGTACATCTTTTTCTTGTGTACTTTTAAGAAACCCTTGGTCGTGAAACAATTTTGTTTCATATATGAACGATTGGTTTGATAATAAAATTATCTCATAGTAAACAATTATTAGACATATAAGGGAAAGATATAAATTAGAAAACGTACATAATAGAAAAATTAGTAGGTATCTACTAATTTATACTTTTCTGTTTTGCGATGGTGCATAGTGGTGGTTCCAACTACTAGGTACCTTTCTTTGCGTTCGCAAACACAGAAGAATAGGTGGTCCGATGAAAACAAAAATAAGTCTCAAATCCAATTGTTACAACTTAATTAATACCAATTTCAACGTTTTGATTTTACTAAAAATAGAGTAAAAATCTTAGTTATTACATTTCTATTTGTAATGGGGCAGTAAAAATCGAGTTCGACTTCGCGGACCGTTGTTTGCGTGGATGTGACGTCACGGGGTGGGGGACGCGGGCGGCGAGGCGTGGGAACCGTGGCAGGTGCGCGCGCGCCGGCCACTGATCCTGAACACCTATGCATACACACCCACACACATACACGTATACCACACTTACACTCTAGGAACCCGCCCGCTATTGAGAAAGTTCCGCTTTTCCTGCCTCTAATGTATTCCACTAGGATCCAGTTGTATCGAACGAGTCATGCTTGTAATCATGATCGAAATCGAGAAATTAATCCGAAAACGCACATCAGCCTACGGCTACGACGTACCCGTACCTAGCTGATATACATACATATTTTTATTTGAGTACCAAAGATACTTTTGTTAACAAAATTATTTCATAATAATTTATGAAGCTGCGGCTTATATATGCTTAGCTACTAACTCGTTATAACGCGGATTCAACCAATTGACATGAAAATAACCCTCTCTTTACAGTTCAATTTCACCTTACAAATGTGTAATGCAACTTAGACGACAATAGTACCTACCTACTTATTCTAGATTTGAAAAATTATCTATAGATTGTAACATTCTAAAATGATGTAATTAAAGCCATTCACTTAAGCAACAAGCACAAGCGAACTCTTACTTAAAAATGGCACGACAAATAACTGAGTTAGCCGGCCTCGGCGAGCGAGATTCAATAAAACTCGGTACAAAAATTAGATTTTCCCACTGAAAGGGCCCAAATAGGGAGTTTTTCCCCTTTGATGTTGAATAACAAATTCGCCTATTTCTCGGCCGATTATTCGCTTTTAGTTTTTGCTAGAGTTTTCTGGAAAATTCAATGATGATAATGGAATCATGTGTTTTTGTAAGAGTTATTCCTTGGCAGCAACCTGTTTGCATCCCAATACTGGCCAGAAACCCATGTCCACAGCTGAGGCTTGAAGCATGTGGTCACCACTTGTGGTAACCCACCTAACTGCCAGCCGCGACCAGGGCGGCTCACTATCGATTTGTTTCTTATCAGATTGTCTGCAGTAGATAGAAGGAAAGCTTCAAGGTTAGCCGTGCCTTTGGGCAAAAACTTGTACTCCCGAGAGTATGGATACAATGTGGGTTATCCCAACATACGAGTATATCCTAGCCAGTTCCTGTGTTAGGAATGCTAGGATATAATACGTTGGAGTTACGCCGCAATATTGCATTATATTTAGTGCTAGAGCTGATTGAACTAAATGCGAAGTTAAATTATAAAAAAATCGATTATCGAAAATTCGTTAGTAAGGGAGTCCTCTTTGGTCGGGGCTATAACTATGCTGAACAAATTAGTTGCTTGGAATTCAAGAAATAATTAATTGTACTTATCAGGCGATACTTTGCGGAACTCCATTATTACAAACCAAAAATTAATCTACTTTGCACGAGATATTTACTTCTCAAGAGATATTTTCTACGTCTATTGCTGTATTTCGCAGTACGGCTGGAAAATACTTTGAAAACTTAAATGTTTAGTTATTCTATGTCTATATAATTGACTAGTGGACGTCCGCAGCTTCGCTCGCGTGGAATTAGACATAACAATAGTATAACAATAGTCTAGTAATATCATATAGCCTATGTCACTCAGTGAAGTCGCAGCTTTCTTATTGTGAAAGAATTTTGAAACCCGTCATGTAGTTTTTGTGTAAAAACATTACAAACAAATGTTTCCTCTTTATAATATTAGTATACCTAGATATAATATAATTGTAAAGATAAATAAACATAAATAAATAATTTCCCAAAGATTCTGTAGCTGTGCTATACTTTTGGAAATACTGACAAGCAACAATGTTGCTTTCTGCAACACTAGTTGCACCTGACTCATTACTAAATGTTAAGAATAAATGAAATATAATCCTCATTTCTGCTCGTTCGACAGTCGACTAACTTAACTATACCACCACCATTTATGTTGTTTTATAAACTCAAGTGTTAATCGCTTAACATTAAAAGAGGTATTTATCAAACGGTTTGATACTATGTGCCAACTACCTACTTGGTACAACCTGATACTACCAAGTAAGTGCACGCTCGTTAACCTACTACTTAATAATATCTTAGAATACGAGTATCATCATCATCATCAACACAAACAAGATCAGATAACCCTTTTATTGATGAACACGTTTCTTCTTTCTGAACGGGAGACTAGTGTCATAGTTCACCGCTCTAATAAGCGGATAGGCAGAATTCATACGTCCGAAACCATTTTGGAGAACTATCAGGCATACAGAACTGTCTTCATGATGATTTCTCTCCACTGTTAAGGGGATGATGTATAGATTGCACTAAACGTATATACCAGTACTAATACAAGTATAATATAAGTATTTATTTAAAGCTTATTTAAAGGTTTTGGGAGCATTTTTGTAAAAGCTTTTCTAACTGATAAAATATGAAGTTTGTATAGCGTAGATGTTTGATATAATTATTACTATGCGACTTGCTAAGCCAAATCATCTTCATCATCACAGTCCTTTCTTTGTCCCACTGTTGGGCACGGGTCTCCTCTCAAAATGGGATGGATAATTCCTTAGTCCACCACGCTGGCCAAGTGCGGATTGGCAGACTTCACATGCCTTCGAGAACAATATGATATTATTTTGAGCTCTCGAGCATGCAGGTTCCTCACGATGTCTCCTTCACCGTTCAAAATTATCTACCCATAAGTGAAAGCTTGTTACAGGTAATTTCATTCTGAAACTACAATGTAATTTTTCAAGCTGTCAGTTTTCCAAAAGCTTCATATTGAAAATAAATAAATGTCGAATATTTTTTTGATATTGCTGTATTATTATTGCCGTATTGCCTTTTATAAATAATGCAAGAGATAAGATACTCACGTATTTTGACGAGCACTTTGAGTGTCTACTAAATCTGGACGGTCGACAAAATGCGTAAAAATATAAAAGAGTGAATTGTAGAATTAACTAGAAATTTATTTTCACAATAATTCTGGTTTATTATATTCTAGTAATAAGTAGTACTGTGTTAGCAGTAATTCAGAGCAGCAGCCTACGGCGAAGGGCGGACAGCTTCCATAACCCGCCACTTAAATTGATTAATTGTTAATGAGCCAAGTGTTAATCGCCCTGTTGAAGTTAATTAGTTATTGATGTACCTGCTCTTACCTTTAACGATATTTAATTGCGTTTTCAAAATAGTTCAGTTTGGTAGAGCTGGTAGGTATATTTATGTACTCTACCGGTTGAGCAATCCCACTTTCTATGTTTAATGTAGCAGCTCCAAGAAATAAATTTAAAATACCAGTTTAACCCGTAGATAGAATATCATGTACATTATAGATATTAAAATACATAGAATATATATCACGAATTGCGATACGTTTTCGGATTTAATTTCCGTAGGGTACGACGTACGACTCTACATTTATATGAATTTTATATTTTTAGATGTCTTTTTTTGAGTAAATATCACTATAGGTTTTACTTGTAAATGAAGCATCAAAATTTAAAAGTGTATACTAGTAGGTAACTGACGGCCTAAGCTACAAGCTCGTTACTTTGCTCAGTCCTGTGCTCCGCATGTGCTATCTATGTATTTTAATCTATCCTATGACAAAAGAGAAAACCACCCACAATAAACAAACTGGGCCTGCCCGTTACCACTTTAGCTTCTTAACTCTGCAATTTGTGTATTGCTTCGCTGCGACCCATAGACGTCCCACTGTTGGGCACGGGTCTCCTCTCAGAATGGGAGGGATTAGGCCTTAGTCCACCACGCTGGCCAAGTGCGGATTGGCAGACTTCACATACCTTCGAGAACGTTATGATGAACTCTCAGGCCATCGTGAGGAAACCTGCATAGGTTTCCTCACGATGTGTCCTTCACCGTTATAGCAAGTGACATTTAATTTCTTAAAACGCACATAACTTAGAAAAGTCATTGGTGCGTGCCACTGGGGTTTGAACCCGGACCGCTCGAGTGAGAGGCGAGTTCGATAGCCACTGGGCTGTCACCGTGTATTGCTTGCTTCACTGGAATTAAGTATTTTGTTAAAATACAATGACAGGAAACCTAACTGGTGAAAACTAAGGAACAAAAAATAGTTAGACAATACTTATTGACGATTCGATACGAATTTTACCCTTGATGGGGAGAAAACTTGCAAATATATGTAGCCTACCTATTGCAAAATAAGTTTTTTGTAACCACTTACTGTTAAATCTATATTAAAATTATAAAGCGGGAGAGATTTTTTTTCGTTTGTGTTTGTTGTAAACGCGCTAATCTCACGAAGAATCAGTTTGATTTAAAACAATATCTTTGTACTAAATAGCCACAATCACGAGGTATACGATAATAGGGTATCCAGAATTAGGCTTAACTTGAGGCGGGTTCATGTGTGTGGAACCCTCATAAAGTCACTTACAAGCTTCTATTAGAAAAGGCTCTAAAAGCGTTTCTTAGGATGTTATACAAACGTAAATTCAGATATAGGCCACTTCATGCCTGCCAACTGGGATGCCTTAGAACACAAACTACTTGCCGCACTACCTGAAGCCGCACTGTTTCGCATGGTAGCTCCCCCATACCTCGCGCACTTTCTGCTTTGACAGCAATTCTAACGGAGTAGGTATAGGCATTGATCAAGTTCTATGAGGCTCGTAAATTTTTTTGGTTTAATAATTTTTCTTATTTATCATCAGTTAGTTATTTTTGCCCTAATCTCTTTACTTATACTTTATTTAATGACAAATGGATATGTATTGTTTTTTTTTTCTTTATTGTTATATTGTTTGACTATAATCAATTAATTATTACACGCATCCGTATGAGTTCACTTTTGACATTTACTTTTATTTTATTATTTATACAACTTTATTGACACCCCTAAAGACATTCTACCAGTTTAACACTAGTTATACGAACATGTTGCGGTAGGTGAGAAAAAAATAATTATATATTAATTCTAAATTGTATGATAATTATTCCCAGTATTGTCTATTTCCTTTTTTATGACGTGTTAATTAGTATAAGTTATACTGTAATCGTTCTAATTAACAATATACAATTAACAATTATAACATCACGATTGTATTTCTCCGCAGGCACATGTGGTGGTAAACCCACTTTAACCAGTTATGTATAGGTAATAGATGGACGGACACAAATCCAAACACCGAGCTGCTACCGGGCATTTCGAGTTAGTAGAGAGAAATAATTGTTGCCCGACCAGGGGATCGAACCCAAGCCCTCTAGCTTACCAATCCCCTTTGCAACTACTAGATGACTAGAACAACGAGGCTTTGTTTTTCTCTTAAAGGCTTACAAAATAGGTAGGTTTATTTTTAGAGTACCTACTATGTAATGTAGAATAACTAAGGTATGCATATAGCTTGGTTTAGATGGATGGACTTTTATCCCGTTTATACCTTTTCTATTTGAAATTTGATGAGTAGAGTTTTTCTGGTTATTTCCTTGAGAAGGGCAGGAACAATAAAATAATCTTTTGCACGCAAGCGAAGCTGCGGGCGTCCACTAGTAAATGATTATTATGTTTTACGGTAATACATATATTTGTCGTCTTTGTGTCGTTAAAGTTATTTCAAACTTACTAAGTATACCATATACCTAGTAGAGTTCATTAACTCTACTATCATTTTTAAGATTCCTCCAAATGACCTTTATTTCATTTGTTTCATACAAATTGTCTGCTTACAGAAGCAAACCAAGGCGCTCGAAAACGATTAGTAATGAATAATATAGTACTTATATAACACACAAATATACTTAAAATAAATATTTAAATATATTCATTCAAATTTATTTACGATGCTCATCATGTAGAATCTCATGTAAGCAGCACGTATAAAGCACCTATTTTACATACGAGTCATATTTCTATTTACAAAGATTGTAATTAAGTATCAATCTGCGAGCATACAAGCGCTTGGATCAATTGTTTCATTAATCAAAGTGGCTTGCTTCTTCCCATCTTTGCCGCTAATCGTTTCAAATTGCAGACAATTATCGCACACTCTCGCGTGATGGTAATGATAATGTATGTAATATCACTGACATTGTTGGATAAAAGCTTTGTTGGAACTTATAATCTTCTGTCGTTAATTAGGTACCTAGTACCTGTTAAGAAATGAAGCTATGTAATGTTGTATGTACGTACAATGTACATAGATATTTATTTACTCTTTATGATTAATTATAGTTGGATAACAGATTTCGGTTTAGTAAACTCTTTTACATTACTTTTCAAGTAATTTAAAGTATTTCAGGTGATCTGTATGCTGTTCCTGTATCTGGAGTAGGTATATGTGAATGTTATAAAAAGTAACTATTTATGTATGTTTATTTGATATTATCAGGTTTGATAAACATTAATTTTAGTGAATAGTTTCAGCATGTTACTCAATAGCTTAGGTATGTTAAGTTAACAGGAAAAACTAAATAAAACACAATATTTCGCCTCATAGCTGCGTTCATAACTATTATTTTAAATAACTAAGCATATTTTAGAATTTTAACGTGACACATTTTGTTTTTTAGGCACTTAACCCTAAGAGCAAGATGAGTGTAATAAGCGGATCGCGTGCTTACTTGCACTTTGGTGGCAGTTGTGACCTCAAGAACATCGCGGTGACAGACAGAAATCGTGATTATTGCCGTCGCGATTTTTGATCCCACGAACAGATGTACTCGTACTACACGTATCCAAGTCATGATATGCTTTTGAATCATTTTTTGTCATATCTATATATATAAAAGGAGAAGATGACTGACTGACTGACTGACTGACTGACTGACATATCAACGCAGGGCCTAAACTATAAGGGCTAGAAACTTGAAATTTTGCACAGGTGTTCCTTTTATAACGTAAGGGAGCACTAAGAAAGGATTTTTGAAAATTCACCCCCTAAGGGGGTAAAACGGGGGTGCAAAGTAAGTATGAAACTTTGCCGTTTTTGAAGTCGTTAGACGGGTAGACGTCGTTAATGGGTCTAATTCTACGCGAGCGAAGCTGCGGGCGTCCACTAGTATTTTTATACTTTATAACAAACTCTTTAATATTTCAAACGAAACTCTCACGGCCTGTGCTAAACTTATGCAAATTATGAGAAAAATATTCCATTTCTCGTCAATAGTTAAACATTAAGTGCTATTAGTAGTAAAATTATTGCTCTGGTGTCGCCAACGGTCGGCGAGTGATAATATGGGTAGTGGGTGCCACAGATCTTGTATCAAACAGAGAGATCTTAAATAGGTTATTTTATAAAGTAAATCTGGTATGTATGTATTTGCAACATCACAATTCGTTAGTTAAGTACATAATTATATAATCCAATGTCAAAACAGTAATAATAATAATTCAATGAACTTAAATGAAAAGTGGTATACGAGTATAATTAACTAAGGCATGGTCTTTGATTGAGGCTACGATTTCACTTCAACTAGATTACATTTCGTACATTCTTCTTAATTACAATTGCTTAAAATAACCAAAATGTACGTAGTACCTATACGTCGCAATTAAGCAGTAGGTATACGAAAGGACGAAAGACATCTATCAGCAAACTATTTGAAGTTAATACCCAAGTCTATAAAGCTAATATCTATACAAAAAGAATGAAAGACGGAGTACAAAAATCCGTGCCGTACCCTCTTCATTTTTTGTGCCCTGCAGTGACCATCATCCTCAATGATACTTAATTTAGTTTATACCATTTTTATTTTCGCGCAATATTAAACATTTGTATGTGCAATTCATATATGTATTAGTTTGTAGATACATAATTATTACAGTAACTCGCCAACCCACGTGCCATGTCTATATATTACACGTTCTGCAGTGGGAACACGTCGCACACACCTGCACGTCACGCTTCGTGTGACACTGCCCTAAACACACTTTCCGATAGTGTGTTTGTTGCGTATTGTAAAAAAAAAATTGCACTCCGGGAGTGCCGGCAGAAGTGAAAACTTGATTATTAACAGTAGGCCCAGGCATACATTTTCGCCGCGCCGTAGAGAGGGGATAGCTGTCTACTCTCCATCCGTCTTACGCTTTTTCGATCAGGTCACGTGTCCTGACGCGAGTTTAAGATTTTATACCCATTACAGAAAAAGTGCTCAACGCCGCTAAAGAAGTTTTCACTTCAAATATCTAATAAGTTGGTGGATGGGTGATCATTTGGAAATTTGAAAATGAAGACGAAGAACATGTTAGGTAACCAAAATGCAGTACCTACTTAATACCTATAATAATATATGTATGCCTGCAGGAAGAATCGACTACACCTACTTACCATCACAATATAGAAAAATGTTGAGTAAAAAATATTTGTTCGTCGAAGCCAAATCTCACAAAGCTTTAATAAATCTCGTTTGTTGTCAAGTGGCCATTTATTTTCAGGGATTGCTAAATTGTCTTTAATTAATTCTAATTGAGAGTCCTTTCAAGTCCTTCGTAAGGAGCGTTATTGCAAACGCCCGCATCGGGACATTGTGGGATAGTTCTGACCCCCATACCCGTCGCATTTCTAATTTCACTCTAAAACCGAACTTCCATTACAACAAATAATTAATTTCTCTGAATATTGTAATGATGGTGTAAAAAAATAAACAACGGGAACATTAATGGCGTATCCTGTTTACATTGAGAAATGCTTTAACACTAAATCGCTACATTTCCTCGCATACAAATTTCATTTCGGGAACGGTGAACGGAATTAGCTATCGGCCGGCTTCGTTGACTTCCCAAGAAAAGTGTAGCCAAACCGCCGAAATGGGTGCGGTTCATACTTTCTTGTCAGTGTGACACAATACCTTGCTACTGTTCGGCTCTGTGGGTAAGATTTCATTAGCTAGAAATCCGGGGAGTATTTTTCCGGGCTTCCCAGCTCATCCACAATGGCGGCGTTTCCGGCTAGGTTCCCGCCAAAACAGAAATAAACTGACCTACTTGCGTAGGCGCACGTCCGGCCGCGCGCGTGCTTGCATTTCCGGATCGCTTGTCATATTTATGAATTATGATTTTTTCGCTTCTTAGCGATGCTATAAGATCATATATTTATTATCAAAACTAGTCTAGAATATAGGTAATCCACCTCGTTATTCCGAAGCGTTGGTATGGGTAGTGGCAGGCACATTGTGAAATGTTCTCTACAAGGCTTACAGATTGTTTTTACATTTGAAATCAACCGGGATTGACGGCTTAACTTGCTCCCCGAAGCACTTAATCATCCCTATTAACCGCACCCTTCTTAGCTTAATTCAGTCAAGCTATTCATGTCAATAGGCTCACCACTTTATTTCATAGGACCTAAACATAATTAGTGAAAACTGCGTACAATGTTTTACCTGCACCTTCCGAGCTTTCACCACCCCCGATCCGCTGCCGCCCAAGACAATTGTGACTGACTTTGAACAAGACTCAAATAGGTACTGGGAAGGTTAGTACAGTTAGCTGGGAGAGTTAGAGTAATAATGTAATAATAATTAGAGAATTAGAACATTAGTTGGTCAGTTCATTAATGGGTATGATGACTAGGGACTGTTAGTGACTTGTACTATTATTCTGTGGTGATAGTTAGTCCAGTTAGTTGGTGTCAGTAATAGAGCAGTTAGTAATTATTAGTAAGAATCTCAGATTTGCCCTTGAGGACTAAGATGGTCTCTTAAGAGGTTAAGAGGTACACATACAGGCCTGATGTTAAATTATGTAACTTCGAAAGAATCAGTAAGGAGTGTTACATTTGTAATATTTGGACAGTAGCAGCTACGATACGGCCCATGACAGCGGGAGCTTGTTATTTAATTAGAACCGCATTAATTCCGTAACTACCACTTCCTCCGCGGGGGCGAGTCTAGACGATGGCGCTCGTTGCTTTTTCAAACTGGTACATTGTCTTCTCGAAATGCGATATTTAACGTACCTACCCACGTACGCATATTCATTTAGTTACTGTTTTTAGTGTTACGTTAATTGGATTGGGTAATCCGAAAGTCATAAAAAACACCTAGTATCTCTAATACCTCTAATATCTATATATAAATCTGCTAATATCATCAACATATTTTACAGTGTGTATTTAGTTTAGGGTTTTTTTTTTTTTTCAAATTATTTTTTTACATTAGTGTCAGAATTTTAACTGATTTCACATAGCATGAAACAAGACTATTCTAATACTTTTTTTTTTTACGGGCGCAACCGCTAAAGCCCCTTGGCCTTGCTCGCCATGTTGTAGTTTTGGAGGACTCCGGAATCTTCGGCAGAACGCACGAGGAATCTCCAGTGCGTCGTCAGAAAAAATCTACACCATTGTGTTTCGACGTTGTTTGGCCATAGACATTGTCCTCCTTCTCGTAGTCGCTGGTTAGGTGGCTCGCGCTCCCACTCCTGCCACCCTCGAGCCTCCCTTCAGTCGCTTCTAACGACAGGTATTATACAGTATACATTCTGATCCCGAGCTAGGGGGGCGGTCGAGATTGTCGTAGTTCTAAATTCCGACTTAGGTGACTCCATGGCAGAAAGGCGAGGAAAAGTTAAATTGAGCTCAGTTTCCAGTTGAAAACTAAGTATAGGGGTATATATTATTTAAAAATACCGAGCAAAGTCTCTTGCACAGGATATAAGTAACGAGTCAGCAGCACCAAGGTCACAGTGAAGCAATTCACCTTATGTTGCTTTCCGCTCCAAAAACCAGCGGTTATGCAAGTTTTTGTTCAGCTACCGCACCGGTCTGTTTCGACTCGCATGCTAATAATAGCATACTGTAGTCTGTGCCTATTAAATGAATCGGACTCGTGTCCTGTCTGTGTCATTATAATTTCATAATTATGCCATGCTTGGGCAGGCTGATGTTCTTAATAATTTAAGTGTTTTTGAAAAATCTACTAACTACTAGATTTAGCTAAGCTAATCAATTCCAAACTAAAATCTAATCAATTCTTATCAATAGGTGGGCTGGGTAGGTAAACTACCGTTAATTAAATATAAATAAATATAAACGAGTTTTTGTAAATTCTACCATTTATGATGTTTAATTATGGATTTCATATCAAGTGCATGTTTAAAAGGCAAGAGTGTATCAATTTAAAAATTGTAGATTTAATAATTGAAAGCATGGTATTTAAGGTATATAATTATTGTTTGCATTTACGAATATCATACAGGCGCGGACTACGACTACCTACTGAAGTTACAACAGGTGTACAGATTTCAGTTTACCTTACAGCAGGGATGTATTACAATTCTAGAGAAATAAGTTATTCTGGAGAAAATAATTTCTTTGTAAAAACAATGAAATTATTTTCATAGACATGTAGAATTATTTTCTTAGATACTTACGATCTATTTTGGACGATAAATCTTGTACTCCTATCAATTTATGCATGTTTCAAAAGAATATTAATTTAACTGTACAGAATATGAAACGAATGAATTTGTATGTTAGTTTAGAAGTACCTACTCGAAGTACCTCTGTTGACATTGTGCCGGGAAGTGCGTAAAGAATCCATATTTATCAACCACAAAGACCATTATTGTCACTTGTTAGAACAAAATTGGTCTCACACGAGATAAGAGCGGCGTCTTTGGCGGCACGGATCAAAGAACGCGCACGCGTCGCTCCGAAGCGTTCGAAGAAACAGAGGTCTGGGGATCGAGTCCTGTGCTAATCGAGCACCGATATTTTTTGTCATAAGGTTCTCGGAATGAGATTAAAACACGTACACATAAGTGCGTCATTAAAACAGTAATACATTATAATACGGAAATAAACAGTTATTTGTTAATGTCTTCCATGTTTTGAAATATAATATAATAAATATACTTCTAAACGTGTTGATATTCGGAGATGCTATTTATAAAATATTATTAGCGCATCACAAATAGATATAGATAGAGTATGAGACAAGTGTTTCCATAATAAGGAGCACTTTTTTTAAATGCATTGTACACATTGCGGAAATCAGGTCAACATGTAACAACATGTTATGTAATAACTTATAATAACTATATGTGTTCATTCTTCCTTTGGTTAAACATGACCACAGAAAGTAGGTAACTTATCTTATGGTACCTGAAATGCTTACAACCGTTTTGGCTGGCTTGATTTCATTGATTAATTAACATGCCCATTGCGAATCTCAATAGATTCGCGATGCTACGAAAAGGTAATAAGCTTTGTAACAAGCTCCCGTATTGCATTACTCACCGTGTAAACTCGACGCTCTACCGAGCGCCTTCATTTGGTATCTGGATGATCATTGACCATCCTTATCGCGCCCGCGCATCGACATGAGATCAATCAGGGTTGCTCTTGTTCTCTTTGTCTTATTCGGTTCTTTTACGACAGGCAGAGAGGAAGTTGTAAGCGATAGATGATTTCTATAGCTATAATTTTTTTAAATATACAATAACCTAATCGAAATTATAAGGGATTTGCCTTCATACACTACTTTAATTACTCCATTTCTTTTTCTTTTCTATTTAATTATATGCCTGGAACGACTCACTGTATCGGATGTATGCATACTTACCGCAAACGTGAAAACCGCGATCATTATTCATTAATATGTTAACGCAAGTTTTCAGATACCTACAGACAATGTTACATGCTATAACAGTCTGTCATTTGTATTAGAATATATCAATAAAAATCTGTTTTACTATCCTCACATATCTGATTGGTAAGTTGGTAACCATGCACGAGATCAATCACCATGTTTTCTCTTTCCATTTGGCGTACTTCTCGCACAAGTTACAAACACAATGTGTGAGTAGGTACATCTTAGTTAACTCGCAAGTTTATTTTACTCTTATTGTTGCACAGTTGAATGCGTGTAGGTAGGTACCTAGGATAAATCTTTGCACATAAGAATAATACGCTAAGCAGTAGTGGACCGTAGATACTCGTATAAGCAACTCGCTGGGCTGCTAGAAACTTGAAATATCTTAGGAATTTAATACACTAGGAACATATTTTTTTTAACATAAGCTTTATTTCTGACGGGATACAGTTGAATACACGATTTGACGATTTTTTTTAAGCCGGACACCGGAAGCTCCATGATAAGATTAATAAATCTGTCCTAAAATCATAAACACAGTCATTTTAATTAATATCTTAAGCCTCACATGAATGAAGATAAAATAAAATCATTTATTACTAATTAGATTTCCTACAGTAAATAATTATTTTCGCAATATGTCTTGCAATGATCAAACGATATCCGGTGAGTGATAGATTATACAATGATTGCTTGCTTACCTATCCACATTTAGAATAGAATAGAATAGAACATAATTTATTTTGCTTATAATAACACACACACAAATATAATTATAACATTTTTCAATCCAGACTCCGAGCTGCTACTGGGCACTTCAAGGTAGAAAAATCGAATAGTTGTTGCCCGACCGGGGATTGAACCCAGAACACGAAGCTTAGCAGTCGCGCTTGTGACCACTAGACCAACGAGGCATACTCGTACATTTCATACATCATCATTTATTAGAGAGCCAATAAATGTAGAGTCAAGTGTTAGATCAAGAACACTTTTAATACGGCAAATAAATATTATTTAAAGTGAACAGCTTGTGCTGGCTTTTAAACTCACCTGAACTTAGTGCCTCTGGTAAAAGTAGTTGAGATAATCTACTACAAGATTTGTGCCCTGACTAGGTTGGCAAAGATTCCCTTACAATAAAAACGCTATAACTGCAGCGTGCGGTTAATCAAAATTGAGCTTTACGCCTTTTTGATAACAGTACGAATCGGAATGCGTGTAATGTGCGTTAGAATGCTTTGTGTGTATGGCACGGTTACTGGTCCACAGTACTTGGGCGGCAGGTGTTTCGAGCCAGCCTCCTCCCACTGCGCCGGCGCCGTCTCACGATCTCTATAGAGATCATTGATCTGGTCGAGATTTACTTTGAAAGATAGGAACTAAACTCCGGGCTACGAATATTAAAGGATGAAATATTTTTTAATTGTATCACCATATTATATGTACCAATATATAAAATATATCTACCTGTTGCAAACGAGAATGACGCCATGTAATTTTTAATAAGCCAGCCCATAAAGTAAAACTATTTTCACCTTATTTTACCATCATCCATTTGAAAGTATTTTTCAAAAGTAGGGTTAACCAAGTAAATCTCTCTTTTTATATCCACGGCACTACATAAATACTGAAAAAGATATGAACCTGCCTAGTATCATTTTGAAGTTCAATAGAAATTCTTAAAAATGCCCGTTATGTTATAGCGTGTTTTACTGTATCATTTGTACTTGTACAATCTGACGCTATCAATTAGAAAGATGAACCACAGTAGATCTATATTGTGGATGAACTTTCTAAAGCTCTTATTGTATTCGAATCGCTACCGGCGGCCGCAGCGATGGAGCGATTAAGTCGTGACCAATATTCGTTAATTGCCGTGACTAAATAATCCCGTGAATGCACCCCGCCCAAATCAACTGATAAAAATACTATTGAAATATTAGCCTACTAGTTTTCCCTGCGGCTCCGCTCGCGTCTTAACGTTTTCCGTACAGAAGTAGTAGGTAGGTAGGTCTACCATCGAAGAACTGTTTTTAAAATGTAATAACGGCAAGCTACACGAAAGATTGCCACTAATCAACATCTAGCTTCATCTGCAGTACGGACGATTAAAATCCGAAATATCGATCAATACATTGAAAATTTACTCGTATCTATTAAATTTTCCGAGATAAAAAGCAGCATATTATTATGTTACTCCCCAGACCATACCCTACATATATGCAAAAATTACGTCGATCCATCATTCCGTTGAGGCGAAGAAGAAGGACAAACAAACACTTTCCCATTTATATATTAGTAAGGATGTATAACAGGTATACAAGTATAGTTACTTCCTTACTAACTATACTATACTCATAATCTTAAAGATGTTTCAAGATAATTTTTAAACGGATACCTGTTATTTATTATTTGGAGGAAGGGGTAATAATATAATACAGCCTATAAGCACAAAGTAGATATACTTTGTGCTATAAGCTACCTGCGATATAAAGTAGCTGATGACAGTAACAAATGTCTAATGTACATACTGCATAAAGTTTTTAATGTTGTAGGATTAGCTATTCATCCAATGATCAATAGGTAAATAGGTATATGTAACATTTAAAGCAAGAGCTTTTATAAGTAAATACATTATTAGTTACTTTATATTAGTCGATTTAGAATAGTATTATCTCTTTTTCTTTTAGTAGTTAATAGTTACCAAGAATTTTGTTAAGCGTGGCGAAATAAATGATTTGACTTTGACTTTGGCTTTTCTCTTCATCATCATCAGCCTTTAGTGGTCCACAGATATGTCCATGACTCGTAACAAACATTAGGTACGCTTTACAATTTTTAATTTGTTTTTTCTATTATTATTTTTTCAAATTTATTTCCATTTTTGTGTACTCATACTCATTAATTTGTCAAAACCCAACAAAATTATTCTCTCTTGTTAGTTATACATACTTAGCTTCTTCCCGTGAATAAATTATATTTATTTATTCAATCCATCTTACATAAGCGATCTGACGTACGGACAGATCTCTTCATAAGAGTATAGCCACTATAGTTTTTATTCAAATTCATGTTTGAAAATGTATGATCACATCGACGAATCAGTCGTAAATAAATATGGGGGTGCATTGACCGTATGGTAATAAATTTGCACATCTTTTGCTAGATTTGGTTATCTACATTAATTAGCATTTAAATAGAAACTTCAGCCATACCAACGACTTATATTGAGCCATCAACATCACTGTCCCACTGTTGGGATCTCCTTAAAGAGGGATAAGCCAATGTGGATTGTGAGACAGTTTAATTTTGACTAAAGGGCTTTAGTTAGTTTTTAGTTAGTATTTATTTAAAACCCTGTCGTGCTAATATTTCCTAATTTTTTTTTTATTTATCGTCGGGACTTTGTCGCTGAGTGACCACATCGTCCCGTAATGGATTAATAATAATAAGACAGACATAAAACAATAAATGGTAGGTACATAATAAAAAATTAACAGTACCTAATTAAAAATAATTTTAGCGACTTGCGATCGAGCCCCAAGCCTATTAACCTTGGCCTCATCTGACATAGGAGAAGATAAAATGCTGTTATGCAAGCTTATCTGCACTGACCTATTTTCCAATTAAAAGTAGTAGATGTAAATGTAATTAAAAAAAATCAATACAAAAACAACAAAAATAACCACCAATTGCATTTGCAAGCGCTCAATGACCTACTACGGTACAACTTACAAGGTATACGCATTAGTGAAACATCTGATTTCCGATTTTATGACTACATTAATTCATCATCGATTATGTTTGCCTTACTTTAAGGTTGCCTTATAGCTAAAAGTTTATTAATAAAATGGCAGCACGATTTATTAGTAGCCGAATGGTCGAAATTCGACCGTAATTCGACCGTAATTCTACTAACATACTTGTAGTTTCAAGTTCATTTTCTTTATAAATAAAAGATACTTATAACAAATTAGTCAGCTTGTTCATTCATAAATCAATAGAAGAATATTTAATTTATTTTATTAAAATGGTTGTTGTACCTACATTTATTATCGTTGAATTTTACACGTTCTACACTTAATAAGTGTATAATTTGTAAAATAAGTGTAGGTAATAAGTTTAACTATGCCTTCACATTTTTCGTTCCACGCATTATTGAAAAAGGGGTACAAAGGTTTTTGTTCACGTATAATATTATACCTACTCTTATATAAAAAATGTAATATGGTTATAGCTTATGTTTTATATTTTTACTAAATCAAATGAAGAGATGAAGGTATTCGTGAGTGTCCGCTAATAGGTACCTATTATGCCAGCTTCCCTCGTATACTTATAGCCCGAGGATTGAAAGGGTTAAGCGGCACTCCGAGGAGGACGTTATTCATCACCCAGGCTTCGTAATGCACTCAAAATTTATTTGCGTTTAACTCCAACACACGGCGCCGACTTAAAACGCATATCGATTTAAAACATACGTCTTTTAGGCCGCTACTTTTTTATTTACAACTTTTACGATGACTCTTTTAACTGAACGACATCTATCTAAACCGATATTAACCTAAAATAGACTATAGAAAGTAAAACAAAATCTGTCTTGCAGCCTGGTTAGTCTGATACTTACTAAGAGATATCATTATGATCGCTTTAAACACAAAAGGAGGTCACGTCGGCCGATGGTGACCGGATGGTGAATGTGTAATTAATTTCAGGGTAGAAATAGGTTGTTTGTACCAAGTCCACACGGCTAACGGTAGCGGGTAGTACAAAATAAAATCATTCGGAATAAACGTACCTGATGCACTTCACTACACACATTCACATGTGGAGACAAGGCAGCAATGCAGCCATTCACAATGAATGGGATGCTGCCATACGGCCACAGATGATTACTGCTAGGGCTACCGGATTCTGCCTCGGTATAAAAAGCATTACGCGATCAATTTAGGTTGGTTAAATTTTACAAGAATGTCTGTTGAAAAAAATTAGATATTTTTTTCATTTGATTTCAGCTTGTACTAGGATTAACCTAGATTAGTTAGTTAAGTTATATTGTATTTTGAACTATTAAAAATATTGACGTGTTCAGAAACTATACTGGTAATTAATATATGCTAGAATATAGGTAGGTTGCAATTCTCAATAATTATGAGTACCTACCTACCTACTTATTATATTATATACATCAATATTCAGATTTATTGCGTATACATATTTAATGTACTCGAGGCCGTAAAATGTTTTCCCCGTTCTAATAACAACTTCTAGGGTTGTTAAGACAGAGCATTTGTCGGCCAGGAAATTGCTATTCATTATATCCCAGTTATATCCCCAATAAAGGTGAAAGTATAGGTCCGATTGATACGTCAATGGCGCCAGTGGCTGATTACGTTCAACCCTACATATAAAACAAGGTAAATTATTGCGCATGTGAGCGTGATTCCCACGGCGTGCGAAACTGGTCGGTGCAGAGATAAGCTGAAACTCACCACGCGGACGCTAAATTAGTACCCCGGTGACAGTTTCCTGCCTCGCGTATGACGGCTCTCAGATTTCCAAAGTTTAATCCGCCTATACTAGGTCACGCCGCCGATGTTGATTAAGTTCAGTTCAATCTTCATTCATAACTTCGCTAGGAACGTCGCCGTATGTCCTCGTCGTACTGTTTTAAAATAGCCGCGTCGTTTTTTTTTAAATAGTGTTAACAACCAATGGCAGTACTGCCAAACAGCAGGCAGCACATAAGCTAAAAGTTTTCTTAATTTAATATTTGACTGTTTCAACGCATTATTATTTACATTTATATTTTTTTATTAATAGATTTAAGTAATTGTTAAATTATTGAAAAATCATTTTAGATGATGTCATTTTACTGTCTCAGATTTTCCCAATAAAAGCGCATGTTTCGAGAAGGCGCGGCTTTGTGAAACCTAGACGAGTAAAGGCTAGTATAGAGTAATAAATCTATGAGTAAAGGAGTTACTCTGCCCAAGTTCAATTATATCAGAACAGTTATTTTATTTCGGCCATCCGACCCACCTTCTATCGTTCTAATAGTGTAGTGCATTGGCATCGGTAAATTTCGTATTACAGTATAAGCTTTAAATTAAAAAGAAGCGTTTATGCCATAGTATTAATCTTCTTATTTATTAAATTATGCAGACTTTCAGTTTTGTTCCCCGTCGCACCGTCCAAACATTATCTGACCATTAAGTTTTTGTTCAGTTATGTTTTGTCTTTAATGAAGTGTTTATTAATATCGTATATAATTAGTGATACCGGTCTCGCCTTACTCATGAACTAGTAGCCGGACATCAGTTCGGTTTCGTGGGAACTTTATTTTGTACGTCGACCGTTACAGTAGTAATACGAAAAAACATATCGAAATCAGATTATTATTTATTGAAATTAATTTATAATAACGTTATTTTGTAGCTGCCTCGTAAATTTTGTTTTTTTACCGGATGTCCGAATCATGAGAAACAGATTGAAGTGCCTTAGTGAGCAATATACCATTGCTCACTAAGGCATTGAGTAAAAAACAGGTTATTAGTATCCCAATGGATCGCGTCGATTTGATTCAATCTTATCGACAGAGTTGAGCAACGACGGGCGCGGTCGGTTGGAGGATGGACCGCTAGTGCCAAAATTTCATGACCGCTACCGTGCTTCGGAGGGCACGTTAAGCCGTCGGTCCCGGTTGTTTTCAATTGTAAAAAAATCTAGTTGAAGACCTTCGGGTGGTTTGAGAACATTCGACAGTGGGTTGGCCACTAGCTCTTCGACCAACCCTCATTGGATAAGTGTGGTGGAGTATGCTCTAGACCTCCCACAACTGTGTCTGTGGGGGACCGTGGCCAACAGTAGTTTTAGCGTAGTTTATGTCGGTAAGTAACAAGATAAAGAAATATAAAACTAACGTAAAGTTCTTTAATGTAACACAGATTAAAAACGGCCAAGTGCGAGTCGGACTCGCTCACAGAGGGTTCCGTACTATTAACGTACAAAAAATCATGTTTGCTGTATGGGAGCCCCCCTAAAATGTTTATTTTTTCTGTTTTTTAGTAAATTTTGTTATAGCGGCAACAAAAATACATTATCTGTGAAAATTTCAACTGTCTGACTATGACGGTTCATGAGATACAGCCTGGTGACATACGGACAGACGGACAACGGAGCCTTAGTAATAGGGTCCCGTTTCCGGATAAACGGATACGGAACCCTAAAAACGATGATACATTTTCCTTCGTACCTACTGATCGTAGTCCTATGATTCCGATCGTCACAGTCGGTTAGAGACATCGTCATAATGCAATCAATGGAGCCTAACATGAAAATATACACGTGGAGCCGCCATCCGACTAATACGCTCTACTTACCGATCGTTCAAGACATGTTTAAGACCCACTCACACATGTAAAAACATGATTCCGTGCATTGAAGCATACTCGAACCGAAACGTGCTTAAAAGCAACTTTTTGTTTTCAACTATAGAGTTGCTCGAGGCTCATTATCTCGCATTCAAATCATATTCTCTATGTCCATGAGAGTCAATCTACGACTGAAAATAGCCCGTGGTGACATCTCATTAGGCCCGTCAGTGATCGTTGCTTTAAAAATGTCTCATTTAACCCCGACGGTCCCTTAATAGCCGGTGAAGGGTTAACCGCCACAAATAACCTAATACGGAAGTAGGCGACTCTTTCGCCGCTTATTTTACTTTTTAATAGTTTTAATTAGGAAATAGTTTAATTTTTGTTATTTGAATGGCGCTCTATTCTGACAACTAAACTTGTCAAGATAACAAATTGGCGTGAGAAACTTTTACCGATATCTCTCTCCAATCTAATTAAGTTATTGAAAGTTGAATTTAAATTATTTCTTGCAATCTTTTACATTAAAGCCAAATAACATTCAGTATTAGTTTTATTTAAAAGGTATCAATAGTCAATAGTCAAGGCGTATAGGTAAATACTAATATGTATGAGTATGAGCCATATTATTAGTACATACAACAATCTAACTGTCGTATCGTTAGAAAATTAAAGAAATAGAACAACGTTTTAAAAAGGTTTGAATTAACACATAAGGGGCGAAATGTCGAACAGTGGCTTTTGTTAAATCTCTTCGTACTCGTATTTGTAAGTGACATTCGTAATCGTTAAAAAAGTATGTAGTGTATGTACTAAATCCCTCGTCCTTAGTACGTACCATCTGCCAAGATTCACCGGACAAGCATGTAAAACTTGTTCCTTTTAAAAAGCATTATAAATTCAAAATAGGAATGTAATAAGGGTGGTATTAAATTTCAATTATAATACGGGATTGCTCAATTCCCGTTGGCGCGACCGGAAGCCACGCCTCTTCCTCGACTAGAAAGATGACAGTTACATGTGACAGCCCTTTCTCAAAGGGTTAGTTTGGAAGATGATAAGGGGAAACATTTTATTTTACATATTATTTATTTAGGCAAAACCTGATTACTGACATTTAGTGCGAACCCAGGATATAATAGCAGTATCTTGTTTTCTTATGTATCATGCAAATCAATGCCGTTTTAACTGTTATTTAAACCATTTTCAAAAATTTCAATAGTCACATTTAAAAAAAATTAAATACCTATATACTAGTCTACTTAACTTGAAAGAAAAAAGAAATTTTTATTTTGCCTCGTACACACAATAAAATAAAATAAACAACAAACAAACAAAGTACCTACTACCTGTTTTATTTATTTTAGTATATTTTTACTGTTTAAATCAACTGCTCTTCTGGAAACTAAAACATTACTAAGTAGTAAACATTACTGTACAGTAATTGTACTAGAGTCTTTTTACTTTCCAATTAGATTTCTAGATAATCATAATCTCGGTATTCCAACTTCGTGGGGCACTTAGATTTATGACTTACGCTATACTCGTGCTTGTTTTTTATATCTTTTACGGCAATAAACTGGACAGTTGCTCTCCAGGCCATTCTTAAACTTACTCCCTGCTCCTCTGCGATTCGCTGTTTCTAACTAATGACTCGATATAACAGTAACATTCCTGGACATAAGTAATACTGATACACCCAAGATTACACGCGTGGCTTATTACTTCCCCGAGTCTATTACTTTGCCTTCCAAATTACCAATACGAACCATGCGAGCCTATTTGATATTATTCGATAATTTGATCCATAAACTTGCGCCGTGCTTCCGAAGACTCGCATTAGAACGGTCAAACCGGTCGTTTCATTCAGTAACGGGCCGACCTGCGTAACCGGGGAAAAAACTATCCGTCCGTACTCGTTATAGTTGTTTTAACTTTGCCTGACCGACAGCTGTAGCGGCGCTACGTATGCTTTAGTTGTTTAAGTTGTTTTTCCTATACGAATGTAGTAATGGGACATGCACTCTACTAACGTTGAGTGGTCATTATATACTACCTGCAAGCAACCATCCCAAATAACGCTCAAGTTAACATGATATCTGAAATAAGAACAGAAGAGTATTCAAGTGGCTATACTAGTTTTGCAATGTTATTATGAAAACAATGACAGACGTAAGTCAATGGAGTTTACCAGATTTCACATAGCATAAATGGAATTTTATCATTCCAGTTCGATTAAAAAACTTAAAAATAAATAAACAATAAAATATACGAATTCCTTAGATTATGGCATTTGGCAATTGTTGATCTCGCTCATTCATCAAATTTTTTTTAATAGGCCTACTTTGTTTTACGCAAGTACTTTTTTTATTTTTGATCGGTTTTATTATTTATATTTTACTTCTCCTAAGAGGTATTATTAACAACTTCTAAACAGGTGAGAGAGACGTAGTTTCACCACGTCGCTTATATTTTCACTGTATCCCTGATCTAAATATAACGTCATTCGTGGGTTAATTTTGTATATTGTGAAAACACAACGCGACTGTCCCGTGAAAAATCACCGTTCTTCTTATGATGGATAATTTCTTGAAAATGAAAGACGATGTTTCACTAAATTATTTTGAAAGCGTAATGTGTTGATTTGTTGAAATGTACGAAATGAGATATCGCAAAAGTTGACCTTTGCTTTTCGTTTTCATTCAGAAAACAAATGGTTTTGGGGTAAAATGCCTACCTTTATACAGTGAGTTGTCACTTGCGAAATAGATTACTTTTTTATGCACGCGTTTGTCGTAACATACGCATTATGATCCGTCTATAACCAATATCTCAAATCACATTTAGATTCATTCTACGGTCTAATCGTGTACATAGAAAAGAACCCACTGCTAGATACCTAAACCACAGGCTTATTATAACTTTCACATGTAAAGTTATAATAGTAACGTAGGCATATACACGTACCTGTAGCTTCGTCCGCGATATTGAACGGATATATTTGTCCATAAGCCGAGTCGCATTCAGATCAAATGCGTTAGTTGCGGTTTTAAAAAAAATAATTCAACAAGGAGTCTACAAAAAAGTCAGTCATAGAAAAATATCTTAGACTTCCAGGGATTTTTTAATCTGAGATAAAACGTATCCTATATTTTAATCTTGCATGTCGTCGAGCAGTGTGTTAATATACTAAATCCATTCAGTGAGAATTGCGTCTCTTGAGTCATACCTAAACATCTATATAATATCTAAATATGTATTCAAACCTCTTCACAAACCTCATCTTCAATCATCTACGATAATTACTTTTATATTTACAATGAGTATTAGGAATTGGAACATAAAAACATGATTTTGTGGTTTAAGAACTTTATTATTTCTCATAAAGAATTAACAATAACTCACTTACTGAGAAATCAATAACAGTAACAAACTTATATAATATTTTAAAAGTCAACGTGCCCATGTAAGTACATTTACAGCACGCAGAATATCTACTCCCTGCTACCTTCGTTTTTGTAGACAGTACACTACCTATTATAAAAAATTTGTAATTTTGTTTGATAAAGTTCCAACAATATGCTAATGATATATTCTCATACTTGTTGACTTTAATTAAACGAGCTTTACAAAATGATTAACTTGCAATGTAAGAAACTTAATGCACTAAGAATGCGCTTATACTCGTACATACGAGTATGTTACTGACACGGTACTAATGTTGTTTACTTAAACTGATCTCGTCGTGACATTACCAAGGGACGTGATTCATTCATAACAAGACGTGAGAACTTCGTCTGTAATAGTGTTAGCAGATTTCTGCTGTTCTTAAATTAGCACAACAACGAATTAATATATCACAGTATAAGAAATTTTATGCCAACATCATGCAACACAGTGAGAATCAGCCATGAAATTTGGCACTTGATTGTCTTATATGTTACCAACCAAGTATAGCACCCGCTGCGGCTACCTACTTTGTGATTTAAGTTAATTATCGGTGTTGAGTTATATAATTGAATCTTACTGTATTATAAATGTGAAAGTCGGTTATTGTGTGTGTAATATTATAAATGTAGATTATTGGATGTTTGGATGTTGGGTGTTTGAATGTTTGTTACTTAATCACGCAAAAATATATGTAGGTACTTGTTGTATGTTTTATCTTTATCCTTTTGGTGTACAATAAAGGAACTTGTCTGTTTTTATGTCTGTCAAAAACTAAAAAACGGATTTAGATGAAAATTGGTACATAGGTAGACGTTAACCTAGATTAGCACATAGGATACTTTTTATCCCGAAAATATGTTCCCTTGAGATGCTTTGTACGTTTTTCGGAAAGCTATCTAGCACACAGTCATCAGATGTCGCTGACACTAATTCTTATTTTGATAACATTTTCAGCGAGCAAAACGCGCAAAAACTATTAAAAAATAAATGTTTAGTACATTTTTCCCGATGAACTATAAGATTAATATCTTCGTAGTTCAAGGTGCTCCACGCCGGGCCAGTCGTATCTTTGAAATGCCTATTTCAAAGCAACATCGTTTAATGCGATAACAAGTCAACGCCAATGAAGCCGCTACCAGAATAATAGGTACTAAAAAGTTTCCCCTGGCCCTGGAACAATGTCTTCCGTAACTCTATACAATAATCGGTCTAGCTAGATAGAAGCCGCGTATCATATCGGGTGACTACGACAAATCGCTCGTACATAATCGTAAATTACTTATACACCCATTCAAAGGACCATCTCGCTATATCCGGTTAGACGGGGCACCATATTGTAAGCTGGGTAGGTCACAAAAACATTTTTCATTATGTCAAATTAGTTCTGCGAAATTAAACAGAACCTACTTAATAATAAAGGTGATATTTGTAAATTTTGCAAACAGGTTGCATTTCTAAGGTACAATTTGGAAGTAAAAAATAAGGCCCTTTGTGGCAGACAGTGTGGCACCGAGAGCTTTTTGTTCGTGCAGAATGCTGCATTTTTAAAAGGAGCACATCGATTACTTCGCAGAAATTCGGATGCACAGCGACTTCTTCGCTTTTCCGACGATCGGGCTTCAGGTATTAATTCAAAATACAGTCTCATATCAATATCCCAATAGTAGGTACCTACAAATAGTATTTAACGAGTCATCGAAAAGTTACTAGCTATGAGTATAACGGAAGAATATAAATTATTGATCTCATTTCAGTATTTGTAAAGGTAAACTTACGGTAATACCTGATTTTCATTAGCTAACGTGATGGAAATGTGATACCGTCCAGTTTTTCCGCCGATTGCGCGGCATCGAGCGCGTCAACGCCGTAAAAGATGTCGTTGGTGTTGGTCGCAAGGAGACAGCGGACAGCGGTCATTCCATTCAACATTATTAGACCTTCGCACCTCGCCGACCGCAGAACACATCCCATTCACGACCGGCGAGTAAATCAACCGAGAACGCCGTCGCCTTTTACAGTGTACGGGGAGATTCCAACGCGAGCGGAAAACAACTTTCTGCTCTGGGGAGAAAAACCACTTTCGGCCTAGTGCTATACGAGTTACAACTTTTTTTCACGTCTATTTCTGTGGAGGTACTGTTACGGTTTAAGATGTCACCGGTGCGCACGATGAGGATGTAAATTGAACTTTTTCGCTAGTATTTTAATGTGCATTGTCGCTTGTGTCCGCGGGGGAGATAGTGCGCTTGTGTCGGAGTGTTCGGTTTTATGAATGAAGCTCGACGTCGTGAGCGGAAGCGGAGCCGGCCGTAGTGCGGCTTTCCCGCGCGGCCAGTTTCATTAATAATTAAAACGCTGCAACTGGCCGGACGTGGAAATGATTTCTAGCCGCTCGTGGTACACGGGCGCAGCTTCTGGTCTACGCGGTGACCAGAATCACGAATAATATTGTTGCGTTAACATGAAACTACACGTTTGATCTAGTTTTGATTTGAATTTGTCAAGTTTCTGTGGTTTTGTTACCATTTTTATTTACTGCATTAAGTTGTTTAGTATTAGGCAAAGCTAGAAGTGGCTGTGAAGAGCAAATATACCATGTAACAGATTTTAGGAGTAGGCAGTGGAGTGGATATCTCCTTACTTTTAGGTAGTGGTTGCGACTTAGACATAAAACCTGATCCTGTTCAACCTATGAACATCTTGTAGACATGAAAAAAATTGAAAACTGAGTTTCGAGTTAATTCTTTAAATTCAAATAACATGAATCGCTTTATCGCTTTTATTCAAATTCAAATTCAAAGATTCTATCTATATATTATTTTTTAGTTGCATTTAAACTTGTACCATTTAAATTCTGTTTATTAAAATGAAATGAAGATGAATCTTCAGCGAACCGACTATTGGTGTTTATTTTTCACGTCTCAAGTCGTGTCGTCGATCCCTCTTTTGTGAACGCGCCCGATTTGTCCATCTTAATAAATATTTATAACGGTAACGATATTAAAATCAAAAAACCGACTTCAAAACTTGTCAGTGTCTTTTGAGATTATTCGTTTTTTTTTTATCTACAACCCCAACTCCCCCTTGATATCCCTGTTTCATTCCGCTATAGAGGAATAAAGACACATACCCTTATTCTGTATTTTTACTACTACTGTTGCGTTTAAATTTTCTGATGAAATTAAAAGAGTTCCTACCTTGTGATATGACCTTTCAAGTACCAAAATAATCACATCAAAATAATACATAAATACTGACGCACCAGGGCAAAATTGGTTAATAAACGACGAAGTTATCGTTGTATAGTGTACATACATTAAAAAAAAACATAGATAGGTACAGTTGAACCAAGACCTTCTCCTTTTCCGAAGTCGGTTAACAAGGTTGTTTGAAGAATACGGTGATCATTAATATCCTTTTGATCCGGAAGCCTGCGGAACAGCGGATATTCGTCGTAACATCCACGGCAATGTCATATTCATTTACCTAAGACTAGGGCTGCCATCTCTAAAACCTGCCCCCCGGACCAGAAGCGTAAGTTCCCCGGATTTTGGACCTTTCACCCCGGACATTTCAATACTTTTTTCATACACTTATACAATGTATTCAGTATTTTTAATAACATCAAAATGTCCTCAAATTTTAAAATAGACTATAATCAGAACTAAAACTTAATAAACTTTGCTTACTAAATTAAAAAGTGCCTTGGGTTAGCTACCTACGGACGTGTGCGACAACACTCATAGAACATGCATAGAACTGTATAACTAATTTAAATTAAAAAGAAAACTACTTATAGTTTTTAATTATTTTGTAATTCTATAAGCAATAACATTAAAATGTGGTGTGGTGTGGTGTAAAAACAATGTGGTGTAGTTTTATTTACATAAATTATGGGAACGGGATCTGATCGAAAACCCGGACTTTTATTGTAGTCCGGGTTTCACCCGGACTACAATTAAAACCCCGCCCGGACGCTCCCCGGACGTCTTCCAAACTATGACAAATCCGGGGAAACCCGGACGGATGGCAGCCCTACCTAAGACGATGCCATAATAATTTATAACGGTAACCAAAAATAAAATAAAAATTTGACCAGCTCATTACGCAATGAAAACGGCATTGGAATAGGGACGTGTGAGCGAGATGGCATTGTGGGATCTACTGAAATTAGAGAGAGAGAAAAGTAAGTTGGTTAGAGCGAAAGAGTGAAATATGACAAAGCTGTATAGCGAATGAGATAGATACGGTAGCTAGATACGCGCGTCCGGTGGCCACTTCCTGTCGCGGGATAGTGAAGTGTGTATCCTCAGATACTCAGCATCAACATTCGAAATGTTTTAATATACTCGTACATAGGTATGTACCTATGTTTGGTTTCGTTCGAAGTAGGCAGGCAATAGTAGTTACGCTAGAGCGTTGATTGTTGAATGACGACTCCGTGGCGCTGGTGAGTGACCCTGACTGCCGAAACGCGGGTTCTGGGTTCGGGTTGCGGGCGGGGCAGATTTGTTTATTTTTTTTGACGTTATGAAACAATATAGGAGCCTTATCGTGTGTTCCGCTAACACATATATACATCATTTTCATTACAACCCTTTCTTTGTCCCACTGTTGGGCACGGGTCTCCTCTCAGAACAGGATGGATTAGGCCTTAGTCCACCACGCTGCCCAAGTGCGGATTGGCAGACTTCACATGCCTTCGAGAACAATTTGATGAACTCTCAGGCATGCAGGTTTCCTCACAACGTGTCCTTCACCGTTACAGCAAGTGACATTTAATTTCTTAAATTGCACATAACTCAGAAAAGTCATTGGTGCGTGCCGCTGGGGCTTGAACCCGGACTGCTCGAGTGAGAGGCGAGTTTGATAGCCACTGGGCTGTCACTGCTGGGTTTGCACATATACATACATATATCATAAACACTAAAAAACAAGTATATCAGTGAGAGGGATTTAATGAAAATAGTGATAGGGAACCAATTAGGTATTTCACTTCACAATCATCGTAAAAGTTAAATGAGATAGATGCAGACAAAACTCGACAAGGCAAGCCATAAACCGACCGTACTTAAATATTTACAAGTGCATTAAAAGAAAAAAGATTCAAGAGTTACTTCCAAACAGAACGATTATTTGCCTACACACTTTTATCACAGGTACATTTTTCTTGAGGTGAACTCTATTTTTTAATAAACATCTGGCAGTCCTGCGTGAGATTTGGTTTAGCGTCGTCGAAAGAAATTTTCAAAGGCTAGTTTAGGGTGGAAAATGTTTTCTAGTTTAGAGTGCTTAAGATGTTTTCTAGTTTTAAGTTTTTAAGATTGAAAAGCTTAACAATACGCATGACTAATTGTGATAATATTTATTTGTTATCTAGGTTTTCTTTTATGCCTCTATAACATTTTCACACCCTCTATGTGCTTCGAAAGATTGCTTCGCACTACTTCACAGTGGAATCTTATACACTCTTGTGATAACTCAGTAGCCGTGACAATACCCATTACAAAGCACACAAAGATTACTCAGTAGCCATCCCAAAGCACACAGAGATCATTAGGTGTGCGGCCGCGGGTCGTTTCCGGCCCGACGTCCACTCGTTAATTGTCCATCTCGACACGCGCACTTACACTAATCTGCTTACTTACATACTTTCGGCTGTTCGAGTTTTATCATTAAACAACCATTTTGTAATAGTCGGCCAAAATAATCATCATCGCAACACAATCACAAATATTATTAAATGTAATTATTATTTTAATTATTATTATTAAAAAAATAGACATCTCAGTTATTAGAATTGAAACCAGATCAAACTTAATGTTAGTGTCATGTATCAGACATAATTGTATCATGTTGTGTGAAATTGCCATTTTTCCACACATAGAATTCCTCGTGTTTTATCACCAAAACCATTTCGCTATTTTGTCTGAATTTGTTCAAACAAAATAAAAATCTTTCCCTAATCGAAAGAATATTGCTACCTATAAAATAAATACCTATTTAGGTGCTTCTACGTCTGAGTTCTGCGTCGCCAATCAATTCTTACGTCTCAATAATCACATTAATTAGCAGGCGGCGAGTCCTTTGTTTGTTTTTATTGAGTGTAGAACGTCTTCATAATTGAATTACGCGTCCCTAGGCCACTAGTTGGAGCATCCTGCGCCCACGCGAGCGCTAATTGTGCTACTCTTTTTGTTTAGATGTCCACTACGCCTTAACTCGATTAGAGCAATCAGATTCGCCCTTTGCCCCGCCACGACGCCCGACAGTCTCATGAAACTGTTTGACTATGTATATTTTACCTACTTAATTATCGTCGTCAGCCGTTTTGACTACCACCTTATGAAATATGATTGGTCAATCTGAAATTACAGATAATATTTTCATGTTACACTTGCAACTGTAACATTGATATAAAAATACATACATATGTGAAAATAAAATACCTAATATGGACACCAAGTTTCACACGAATTTATTTATATTTCTCTTACCTTGAATGAATGTAAATCCTTGTGGACGACACGAAGCAACCGTGTCGTGAATCTTGCGCAGTGACGACACTGCAACATCCCGTTGCCAATTACTGGCAGTGGCAGCGCACTTCCTTTGAGAACGAAGACGGCTCCGAAACTACGGACGAACGGTAACATGACATCTATTAGCTGTTATGATAAAACTCTGAGCACGAATCTCGAATTCTAACATGACATGTATTACTTGTAGCGGAACTCCACAACAGCTTTTTCCTGTGCATACCACATTTGAAAACAACTTGTATAATTTTAAGTAAGTATGTTATCACATTCTTATTGATTGTTGAGATTTAGATTCAGCTTTTGCGCTCCGTCGATCTTTTTGTCGTTGAGAATGAATAAGGTTATATTCCCTACGCGGTGCGGTTATATTGAATGTCCGACATTCAATTCCTGACTGTTCCCGTTACGCCCAAACAGAAGCTTGTAGAAACGCATCGCCAATACCACAATTCAAATAAAACAAGACACTACTACCACAACGTTCTGGACTAGGTCCAGAAACGATCACTCTGACAAAAGTTAACGACTGGCGAAAAAGTATTTCTACTCGTCACAAAGGTATGTTATTTAATGGTTTTATAGCAAACATAAAATAATAACATATTTATACAATAAAAAGCATGACGTCACAAATCAATTAATAAACAAAGTCTTGAAACAAACCGCAGCAGGCCACGCGCAGTATACCTACTCTAAAGGCTGATATTTATTTATTTATTAAACCTTTATTGCATTATCTACAATGAGCGGACTTAATGCCGAAAGGCATTTAAAAAAGTTAATTATTAAAAGTTATCCAACTTTTCATTGTAAGTTTCAAATCCACAATTCCGTCCAAATAATTGCAACGGAAATCAAAATGAATAAATAATCGCAGTAGGTATTTGTACCTATAAATGTGGCAACAAAAATTATGCAAATGAATGAAAAGGACAGGATGTGTACACAGGATGAATGATATAATTTGTGGTCAAGCTTATACTTATCAAGCTTAACATGTTAATAAAACTGATTCGAGTTGTAATAAAATAAATTATGCAGATAAACAATGTAAATTAATAATTAGATAAATTCTGTCAATTTATAATGTTATCAATACAAAGAAATATTATCATTCATTAAGTTCTTAGTCCGTAAGTACATAGGTAGGTACCTCCCCACCTCAGGAAGCCACTTTTATGCACTTACGAGTATCAGCAAAAACATTTATAAATGAAAGCTGATTCTACATCAGGTATCGTTTCGCCTTTAGATAAAGCAATAAAGAAGAAAAAAAAATCATTATTTACAATGATTGTAAATTAAGAACATTAAAAATAACACATTGAACCAGAAATAGAGTGTAACTGCTGAAGCGCGGACTAGCTAACACAATGTTTGTTCACATTTCTACTCAATTAAATGGTTCGTTTCATTCATGCTTAATTATTACTAATGCGCAACTCTCCCAAAGTGGGCTTAACTAGCCTATAAATAGAAGCTAATATTGTCCGATGCGTCAACCTGCCATACCACATTGTCGCGTCGAGTTTCTCATTTATGAATGAACTCACAGATCGAGCGACTTCCGGCTAACTGTTGAGATAGTACGACACTCTTCCTGGTTCCTGCTATGATATCTTTAATTACGTACCAGTATAAACATACTGGTGCTCGATGACTTGTAATACAATTTTCGATTCTACAATGCAGGTAATATAACTCATATTGATCGGGTCCAGACAACGTCAATTAGACTCCGACTCCGCTTGATCGAGATCGTTCGAAATATGAATAATGATATTCTAAAAGTGTACAAGTGGCCCAAGTCATTGATACATTGTGAGCTATAATGCATTGTGATAAAGCACCAGTTGGATTAATGTCATCTTAGGTGTTAGCGACTGCGTCCTGCGGAACGTGTTTTTTTCCCGTCTCCTTCCTGGCGTTTCACCGTTACGCAATATATCGTAAATAATTAGCGGAAGGCGATATTCCCGTGTCTTATGGAGATGTCGACTTTCTGGTTTCAACCGGACGCTTCCTATCCGTTCGCCTAACCGTACCTGTCGCCAATACCAGGCCCGTATTTGACTAGTTTAGTATAGCGTGATCTTTTACGCCGTCGTTAATATTTGTAAAACGTGGAAGCATTATCCGGTGCTGTCTTGTATTAAATTTATCTTTATGGTTCAAGTTTAATAACTTCTATGGAAGTATCTTTTTATTATTATTATATTTTTATCTTATTCCATTTTAAATCTTTTACATCCCTTTTGAGGACTCGTTTTTATTTTAACTTTGCTTTGTACACTTTCGACACTTGAAGTGGAAAGCATGTTATTATTGGGTCCATTTAAACAGAATCTGCTGATAGATGGGCATGATCAGCATCGCTGGAAATTTTATTGCCAATCCGAGCAATGGACGTGTATTCACGTCCGCGCTTTTTTCTCCCTCGGTAATGCTCGTATAACTTTTACCAAATTGCGCAATTTGGACTGCCTTCATGTGTTCAAAGTGCACTTTTTATTTGTTTAATGTCCACATAAATTATTTCATGACCGGCTTCGTATCTCAGACGATAAAGATACCGTATCCGAAAAAAGTATCAAATTGAATTAATTACTTATAAAAATCAGTCGATTTTTCCCACGAGAGCCGAAGTGGTCCTAATCCATTCACGAGGCTAAAACCGCATACATATACATATTTAGGCCAGTCATAACAGTTTTTATACGTAACGTTTTGATAGATGACAGAAGCAAATCATGACGGGTTTCGCATAAGATGGTCTGCGGAAGGAGACAATTTCATTCATTTTTTGAATGACAGAACGCGATCGGGTGTGGTAGGTGAGGCGCTATGTATGCTGGTTTTTCTGCTGTTCTCACGATGGCGCTCGCGACGCGACACTCTTTCGGTCCGAATAATATATAAATGTTGTAACACGGTTTAGACCGGTCGGCCGGTCGACCGGGGTTTTGACCTCCATTATATCTTTTTTAAGTCTTCACTTCTCCTTTTTTTAAGAGATATGATATATTAGAAAGGTGATGGTAATTGGGCACTACCTCTATAATCATATGAGCGTATGAATCTACATTAAAATTATCATAAAATGAACTAATGTACCTACTTACTTATGCATAGATAATGCAACAAAAATTCAACTAACACATAATATGTATGAAAAAAGACAAATTATTTATAAAACGACGATAATATTTGATATTTATTTCATAAGTTCTTATAAAGGTAAGTAATGTTAGGATTTCATTCTAATTTTATGGATACCTTCGGAACAGTAGCCTAATACGAGCGATGTTATCGCTGTAACGCAAGATTTTATCGACACCCGAAATCGAGACAGTGTGGTTCGATCAGCCATCGCATTTTATAAACGCCCGACATAAAATATCACTTGCTTATGTACCTACTATTTATTCTTGATAGGAAACAAGCGTGCAGCACCTCCCATCCGCCATGACAAATTTGACTGATTTTGAACAAGATTCAAATAGGGACTAGGATGTTAACTGGATAGTTAGCTGAGACTGAGTGTTAATTCGAAAATTTGTTGGTCAGTTCGTTAGTGGCTATGAGAACATAGATCTTAATAAATAATATATCAACTACAACATTTACAAAATAAATAGTTGCTTAATCTGTTAGTTTTCATTTTTATCCCTCTCCAAGTACTCCAACTAGCTAGAGGTACCTACCACAAGCTATGCCTATTTATTCTCGTTATCAAGAAGAGTTTGCATCTATAAATATAATGCTTGTACAGGCGAATAGTTTCTTAAAAAAGAAACTAAGTACCTTGTAGACACCTTCACACGATAAGTTTTTTTTTATTTATCATCAATCTTTACGTACCCTTACATTGATTAAAGGCAATTCCTACCACATTTTTATTAGTTACACTCCCGACATAAACGAAGGCTTTTTAATATCTACCACAGCACACTTATTTAATTAAAAAATACCAACTCCTACTCATGAATGCATCGAGGTAAATTCAAATAGTCAAGAGAACTCGATGAATTTTGATGGAAGCTGTATTTCACGGTTCATGTCCCAATGAGATTATATCTACTTGATAGGTAGTATTATCTCGTAAAATCTGGCAGTAATTTAAATTAGTGTAATTGCGGACTAAAATTAAGAGATGATGTTGAGAGCTGTTTTAGATTATAAACTAAAGAAGAAACCTTGGTGTGTCAATTTACCTATTAAATAACCGGCCAAGTGCGTGTTGGGTGCCACGTCCAATTTAAAGTCGCAAACTTAAAAATATATGAAGTTGTAACTGAATAATGTAACTGAAAATTCAAATATTATCAATTCGATAACATTTGAATTTACCAACACTAAAATTCTATTGAAACTTATCGCATTTTCTATTCATAAGGGACTAAAGAGCTGACTGATAACATTGAAGAGGACAATACGAAATAATAATATATATGTAGGCAATGAGTACCTACAAGTTGAGTCATTGAGGTTTTTTTTTTACTGAAATCTTTTTGGTGCAATGGGCACAGCGTGGTTCTCTCTCCATAAACAAAGAATATTTATCATTAACGATGTTTAACAATAGACATACAAGTCAAATAAAAGCATTTAAAAATATGTACTACATACTAACGCGAATATCCCTTGTATTTTTTAGTAACAAACGACGTAAAGTGAAATGACCATTTTGACACTTCAATTATTTTAAATGAAATATGTAAATATAAGTAAAATACCGTAACGAAAATATTAAAATCTCCTAAAATATTAGAAACCGACTTCAATTAATAGTTCAAATAGTAGTTAGTCTTAAAGTAATATTATTATTATAATAATCATTGTCATCATGGCTGATCAACTGAGCTAGGCTAGCAACAAAACACAGGAGAGCTAGATCTGTCTGATCTGTACTGTCTAGTGTCCGCTAATTTAAAGAGTTCCTTTTATCATTCCAGACCAGTTCTAGGTCAGCATAGGAGGTAGGTATATATATATGTATACCAAGTTTAATTGAAGAAGAGTTAATATTGAAGATTTCCCTCGAATTCCCTCCAGTGTGATCCCATATCACACCGGATTCTTAGCTCGAAATAGCTTAACGGAGAAATTGATAACCAATGACTAGTGGTGACCTTGCGTGTGCCAATTCATACGTAAACACTGATTTTTTTTTAAATATTCAGGTAAGTAGATACCCTTTCAATTTATTATTGAATCAAAAAAATCATAAATCATATCTATGAGACAAAAAAAAATAAATGTACCTACCTATATTCGTAGTTACTAATAAATCTATCGCTAATAAATCTCGTCTTCTCTGCCATTGTCACACCTCCGTTCTTCCAAAAATCGTGGCATATAACATGACCTAACAAGAATTTAGAATGGTAAAGTTAAGTGGAAGCCAAACAAGTACGGTTTCATTCATGGATAGCCAACAGTCCGCGCCCCTCCGTCGGCTGGCACTCAATGAGCGTATCATTCATACATTTAATGAACCGAGATACTTGCTACACTGTAATTTATTCCGACACACATCACTACATATGAATCAGTACTTATATTTCACTCTTGGGACCAGTTTGTCGTCTATATGTGTACAGAGAGATAGCAGTGTCTGCCTAGTAATTTAATAACACAGCATAACCGTAATGAACGTACTCGTACCAAGTTACAGAAAAATTAAATACTGCCTCATGTCATTCAAAGAACGTACCTGCTCACTTTTATACTAGTTCTAGTGCTCCTTATTTCGTCAAAATTTGACGGCTATGAGAACCGACAAAAAATATATAAATATTCATGTTTTTATAGATATTTATATTAGCGCCGTCAGGAAACATATTTGCATAATGTGTGAACTTTACCATTTACCTATATGAGTCAGGTAACGGGATACTCGGGGTAATTAAATAAGTTTTAATCACATCACAAAATTGTAGGTACCTACCTACCTACCATTAGCAGAAGTCTTGCAAGCAGTAAGAAAAATACGTGCATTATTGAGCATGAGTTTTCGATGGTGTAAAAGTAAACATAAACGTCTCCTATTAAACTAATCATTGTCATACAAACATTTTTGCACACCTTATAAATATTATTCTTACGATTGTAGGCTGTGCTTCAATAATAAAAATGCTTAAATTTATTTAGGTACTTATGCTATATGGATACCTACTTATACGGATTAGCAGTGTACACCACAGCAATGATTAGCAGTGTATCTACGCATAAATATTTCATGTCACACCTTGTAAAAGAATATTCGAGTAAACAAAGGCATTGGTCGAGGCCGTGTTGACACTATCGAAAGTAAGCTCAAACAGATCGGGCCTCGTTCACAACGCGTATACTCGTATTTCGAAGAAACAATTTTGCAATTCTGGAAAATCCGAGTTTACTAAGACTTACTAAAGTACCATAATCCTTTATTTCACGTTACCTAGTCAAAATGTCTGTTAATATGAAAATGAGTTTTTCATGCTTTGCTAAAGTCTGCATATTCTGGTATGGAAAATACCAATATACCTACCTGGCTGTATATACATATATGAAACATTGAAACCTATATGAAAAATATATTTATAATTTTGCAGAAAGTGACAGATTAATGGAAAAAAAATTTACATTTAATATAAAGCACAACCCATAAAACATCTACGCGTCTTAAGTAGGTAAGTTTTACCTACGTAGATAAAACGTGATAACATTTCGTTCTAAAATTTAAATTGATTTAATTTAAATCTAAATTAAATTTATTTATCAACATAAAAATCAAGATGATCTGCTTTAATAACCTGCTGTGTCAATACCCGAATCGAACACACGATCGCATCGGATTGTTTGCGGGCCCATCTCATACTGAGTCGCCTAGTTTATTTCGAGCTCTGATTGAATGGGACGGCTTGTTTGTAGCGGGAGAGTGAATAAGGAGCATGAATGGCGGTGGGCCTGCGAGGGCTCGCCGTAGGCTGGGCGCGGAGGCCTGGCGGCGCAGGCGTCGGAGCGATGATCGCGATACGCGGCCGCGACGCCGCGACATCGAAGGCTTCCGTTCCCGCCAGCGACGCCGTGGGAACCGCTTTATTTTCGTATTTAAATACGACCCTCATTAAACTGGTTTCGCTCAAAATTCGCTGCCTCCTTTCGACGCCTTTTACTCAACTTTTTATGGTTCCGTTCGACATTTTACTGTTTGAGATTTTTTAAGTCTAGACTGCCGCTCAAATAATGCCCGAGTGAGGCTTGAATTACGCAGAATAGGACCGCGATTCTTTTCATTTCTAAGAGCTTGAAATGGTAAATGACGAATGTCTTACTGACAATACATTTTGGGCACAATGGTTGAAATTACGTCTGACAAGGTTTTGTTTTAACTTATTGTATAGGTAGAGCTATAGGTAGTAAGTAGCCGAGATTACTTATATTAAATACAGAATATGAAAAAGTTACAAGCCGTTTAGTTAACATGCATAATTGAAAATCCTTTCAATGAAACGGCGTTATCGTAATTTGATTTAGGCAATATAATGTTAATGGGTTTACATTACGTATAACTTGTTCCTGGCCAGTGGCTGGTTTCAATAAGTAAACAAATTGGTGTACCATTATAATATTTAATTAACACAAGACGATTTATGTCCGTTAAGCGGCCTATAAAATTATCGGTACATACAGGACGGGTGTTGTGAGTACTTAAATAATAAATTACTCTCTTAAGTTATGGTTATGATTTCTAAACTAATTGCTACTATCAATGCTTATAGGTTAGTAATTAAATACCTCTATATGTTCAAATATAAAGTACCGCGGAAGTAATACGTTAGAATTTTCATAAATACATGTTTTCCATCATCATAATCGTGGTCATACTGACCATAAATTTTGTCATTTAATGTCAAATACAATTATTTTATTAATTAATCAGAATAAGATTTCCTCCTTCAAGACCGACATACAAAAGACTTAATAAATGTCAGTCTAATGTTTTGCTACGAAATCCAATGAGAGCGTAAAATGGATAAAAGATAAGGTCCTATATTATCATATTAATTATGTTAATACGATATCGAAGGGTTGCTCATGCTTCGTAATGGTCCGTACTTCCCCACGGTGTCGTCTTACACCGGATGACAGGTAACCCTGCATCACAAACGATAAGCTTCCATTTCTTTACACCTCGCAATCCACTGCATACTCTATTTCCTAAGCCGTTAAAATTATTCTAGCTTAACTGCGTTTCGGTGCCACAACTAAATTTGTAACTTTCCTCGAAATGATATTTCAAGAGCCGTTGAAAATGTTACTTTGTGCGTAACTGTTAAAGTTCATTTTGGATTATTTTTCGTAGGATGGGATACCGGAAGGACACATTGTATAGGCCTTCGCTACCTGGTGATAATATTCTTTGTAAATTGTGGATGTGAACAATTATGCATTGATGTTAGCGCTCGATGTTTTTAGTAACATTCCATGTATAATTACAACTTGTTTTATGGGCCCAAGATACGATAAAGATCCATGCGTGAATGTTACTACTACCACGAATTAATTAAAGTTCGCCTGTTTAAATTAATAAATTAAAATTGTGTTGCTACCATACATTGGTTTGGGTCCATCTTTCAATAAGTATATCTTCGTATCGTGGAATTGTGAAAATACTTGACGTACAAAGTATAAAACCAAAGACATTACCGAGCTACGCAAGTGGCTACCTACTTATTGTAATTTCTGTTTTGAAGAACTATTAAATCCTATCATTATAACTTGTTTTTCAAACCTGTACTTAAATAAATCATTTATAATCGTATTTACAAGGATATTAAAAGTCCGTCCATTTTAATTTATACGCATCATTTTTTGTACTTAACAAACGGTGCATACGCAAATGTCACTAATAAATTACTGAAACACAAATGCATTATCGATGTTTTACGTCACTACAGTAATACGCTGGCGGAGTGCACGTGTGTGTGAGAGAGAGAGAGGGCAAAGGAGGTGAGGGGGAGGCACTTCCCGCGTAGCACCTGGCGAGCAGAGGTTACATGGTCGATGGGATCCTATTGATTTGTGGCAAGATCTTTCTTTATTAATGCCCATGCTATGGATACATTTATAGAATGAATGGAAAACCCATACTTGGACTCAGCTCCGCCATAAATCTAAGAGTACAGTACCTACAGATGGATTTTAATACTGGCAACAATACTAGAATATATCTGTAGGTACTTACATAATCTGAGTGTTTAGTATTCCATCGTAGCTTACAGTTCTAGAGCAGGAAATGTTTATTCTAGGCGAGTATTTTTAAGAAATCAGTAAAACAATGTAGTGTTGAAGCTATCAAGGTGGTCGAGCGTGGATGGTGACAATGCCACATCCTCTGTTTGTCTTTGTGAAAGTCAATTGTTGCGTTACTTATTATTTGTTTGACCGAACTTTTAAACGATTTTAAACGAAACTTGCTTTATGAGCCAACTTTGCACTCAAGAATTTTCGCAACATCCTTTTTGTGATACGTTTGGTTTGCTATTTTGCAACATAATATGTCTGGAAATACCGATAGGAAAAGTTTCGACTTTAGTTTACTTTTCTAGCGTAGACGTCTTAACTTAAATAAAGCGTAGAACCGCAGGACTGCTGGAAGATATTTCCATAAGAAATAAGTAGTTCCTTTGTACACCTGTTTCTATCTTTTATTTTGTTCATTGTTATTTCATGTAATTGTGTACATAAATATTAAAATAAATAAAGAAATACATACCTACAATAAATTTAATGGCATGGCATAAGGACGAGATTGTTTTTATCACGTCTTGTAAATAAATTGTCAATAAACTAAAGTATGTCGATTCATGTTATAGTCGGTACGTGAAACATGGATGAGCCACTTCAATATTGATAGAGATACATGAAGGTTTAGAACTACGTGGTCTCTTATAGGCAAACATTGAGCTCTACATGACAGGGCGCGGCGGGCGCATTGTCGCGTCGCAAGCTGGGCGCGCCGCGGGCTGGGCCCACGTGCCAGCTCTTTGTTGACTAATAGGTAACTGTTTTACTTTGAGATCTTCATAGACTACAGTACTGACAATAAGTAACACCTCTTATGTGTATTCTTTCTGTACGTTCATTAATAAAGATATATCATAAATACTATTGTATATTTCTAGCTCTTTGTAAAACCATGTCATACAGTTATCTTTTGTGATAATGACACAAAAACCAAAGCTCCTAAGAAATACTCCCGATGGATTCACAGAACGCAATATTTACTACGCCGCCTCCTGTCCCTTTCACTTCCTCTACGACGACAACCTGCGTCCGAGCGAGACCGATTACGCAAACCGGCGCGCGAGACGAGGACGGAGCATTCATTCATAACCGAGTCCGCCATCCGGTCTGCGTTCTGATCAATCACTTCATCTCCTTCTAACGTGCAGTCTCCTGTCGAGTGCGAGCAGGTGGCACCGGATGCACGCCGGCGATCTGTAGCTTCAATCGGAAGCTCCTTAAAAAATATTGCACTCTCTCGGTCGGAGACGAATCCTGCTATCTAGTCGCCCCGTGGCGCCGCGTTCGCATACGAAACTGCAAGTGTCGGATTAGCACTAAATTACCTCATTTAATGAGGGGACAGTCGCAATTGGTGATTTTCGTAAGCTCACTGGGAGTGAGACGTAGCGAGCTTCGCCCCTCCGCCGGCGCCCATTCAGCGGCGAGCGGAGTAGTCGCGCACCGTCCGCAGCCACGCTCGCGCGCGTACCGCCGCCCTCTGACACTGGACACCCGAGACCCGATGCGGAATTTGAAATGACCGGTCCGATACGCGAACGCTCGCGCTCCTACTGTGCCCAAACAGTGCTTCCCCAGTGATTTCTCTAATTGCCGAGTGCTCTGAGTGTGTGACGCCGAGTATGTACGAGAAGTCGCCCTGGACACTTTTACAATGCCCCAAATTACATTAAATGGGTAATTGTAGCACGTCATTGGATAATGGATTCGGCTGATGTACCTATTACATTATATCTGTCCTCCTAATCTGTGTGGGTTGCTGGTAAATTTTGTACTTGACTCCTGACTCTTTGTTTGATGCATTCCATCAGATGGCATATCATTATTTAAATTAAACAATACGCTTCTGTTTTTTAAGATACATATCAAATATATGTACATACACCCATAGTGTTATAGCAATCGCAGTATAAATGTACTTCAAAATATTTATACCTACACTCAATTCACATACATAATTAATAATCCATCATTCGTGTGCCAGACCGCTAGACCGATATATAAAACTATTTAAATCACCTTCATAATACTTAGCTGCTAAAATAAAACTTAACGCTACAATTTTGTTTGTTATAATACACACTAACTTTATAAACACTATAAGATTATGTATTAACAGTTAGGTACGAGTATATTATGTGGTAGTTTTAAATTTCCGCCAAAATAGCAGCCACTGCCACAACATACGCTGTTGATACGTACGTGAATAAATGTTATCCTTGTATCCTTTTAAAATTGTCAATAGCGAGAATTCCTTGAGACGCTTCGCATCAGGTACCGCGTTATCAGCCGCGCTCGCCGCCTGCCGCCGACCGTGGGAATGAAAAAAGCGTGTTAAACAATAGCACCAGATAAGAACATCGTCAGACCTCGTTTAGGGTACCTTCCAGTAATTGCGTAGTTTTCACTCGCCCGCTTGTAGCGTAGCAACGTGCCTGTAACATTGTCTCATATTATGCCAGACGATACGACTGTTTCTAAAGTTAGATATGTTTAGCTGAACGTAGAGCTGCCGTAAATATTTGACAAGAATAAGATTAACCCTTTTAATCTCATTCATATGTCACTACATGAGATTATTTATTTCAGTCAAATACTGCAATATTCACATTACATATTTTACTTACGAAAATCAAAATACAATAGTACCTATTGCAGCAAAAAAGTCTTAAACTATGATCCTCAGAAAAGAAATGAATGCGCCAATTTTCAATATGGCAATATGGTCAAAATAAAACCAATAGTTGCTGCTCGAACCGTTCGAATGTACTCGTAGATCGAACCCAGGACGCAGCAGACGATGAATTTTATCGCATAGGTAGTTGAACCTCGTGTCTACATTTTTATACGAGTTTTATTCAAGTTGAAAATAAAGTGCCCTCCACATTACACACAATCAAGTTGTTACTTTTTATGCGCATTGTATTTTCAATTTGTTCTTGATAAGTCCAATAATAAAATGTCGGTCGCCGCGGGGTCTGTATCTGCCGGCCGTGTGCGCCCTGCACCCTACTTTGCAACGGATACAGGTGTATACTGTGTATTTGGGCGCCATGTCTTAAATCCGTACTTCTTGCACTTTTTGTCATTTTTATTTGAAAACCCATTTCATTGTTGCAAAAGCTCATAAATAAAAAGTGAGCGTTTCCGGTTACATTACGAAGATAGCCAAAGATATATTATGTGGCTTACAAGAATAGAGAACTGGAATACAATTTGAAAATAAATAGTAATATGTTAATTAGTAACTAAGACTAGGTACAACAGTATAATAAAAAATACTAAAATACAGTCGGGTAATAAAAACGAACTATTATTAAGTAAAACAACTATGTTGTAGCACTGTTATAAAGTACATAGTCTAAAATACCACTGTATACAACTATGATATGATTGATAATTAGTTTTTATCATAATTCTTCAATATCGGTTTAACTATCTGGCATAATAAATGAAACGACGACGGACCGATTTGAAAAGACATAAACTAAAAATGTTAATGGACGCGTAACCTTTTACCTAGAATAAATTTCGCGCCATGAATCACGAATCAATTGTTTATTCAAAGTATTTAAACATAGGTTCACAGAAACGCGATTTGTTGCCGAAAGTAAACATTTTCATGTTTTCCCAACAGGCTGTGCCGAATTCGTTGCGCAATACTTCTGTACAATGAACAGCATGAACGCTAGCCAATCAGGACTGGGTTTCATGTATTTATTATACCTATTTTTGATCAGAATAGTGCTGCTTTTAATAGTGTAATAGATAGATATGACCAATTGAATTAATATAACTAGACTACTAGTCAGTAAATGTAGTCTCGGTGAATAAAGTATACTATTTCGTAAATGCCAAGTGAATTAAGTCTACAAATGGTAAATATTCATATGAAAATAAATAATCATTAGATATCATTCTACCTTGTCGGTAATACAAATAAATAACAATTGAATTGAGAGCAATTGTATCCTCATTGGAAATGTATGGTTGTCGTATTTTCTAAAGGCTAGGAGATGAGGTTCTAGAAGAGATGAGGTGAGGTGAGTCTTAGTTCTCTTGGGCACAGACTACTACTGACTTGGAACATTACTCTTACGTACCAAAAATTACTTACTGGACTACTACTTATACTAACTTACATGACGAATTGTCACTAACCGTCCCTGCACTATACCTAGTTAACTAATTAACCAACAATCTATCCCATTCTGAGTCTTGTTCAAATTTTGCCATATTTGTCATGGCGGCAGTGGATGGCTGATGCTGCATGTTCTTTTGCGATGCTATCATAGATCCATAAGAAAGGTTTGCATTAATTGTGCCTATGTCATGGTAGTATACTACACATTTCGGTGGCTCTCAAACATGAATTTATTTAGTATCGAAGCAGATTCGGCATCCGCTAACATTTTCGCAGCCAGCCAACCGTGCCGTGAGTCATCAACAGAGGTATAATGGACATTTTAAGTACCTACATGAAGTTGAATACAAATGTCTCAGGCAACATTATTTTTTATCTTCAATGAATCCTTATTCGAGTAGGTACCTAGGTAAAGTTGAGTTTTTTTTTTCATCGGCCTTTATGATGTTAAAATGAGAAATTGCCAGTACATATACATGTTTGATTTTTAATTACCCTAAATCAAGTAGTCTCTGTATGTCTCAGTACTTATAAGTTTTTTTTTCTTTTTTAATAGATTTTTTCCGTTCGCTGTTTTTAATAATAGATACTGACACTGACACACAACCTTTTGTCATCATCATGCTTAATTAAATATTGCACACGGATTTAATTAATCGAAGCGAGCGTGGATGCCGATAAATTTCTCGAGTTTCGGTTATAAAATATTTTTAACCAAACGTTAACATCCTGTTAATAGCTACTAATGCCACGGTGACATAGCTCCGACCCAATTTCTGAACGGTGAAATGGGTTTTAACAAGCACTCCGTGTAAATTAGCTCTGCCATCTATAGTAATAAATTTTATGGATATAAAATCTATGTTCTACCTTTATTATTGTGCATTATTTCCAGTAACTATAACTATTAGGATACTTTTAGAAAATCACATTTGAATTTGGAGAGAAAATACAAAACTATATTTAATATTTTACTTAATTACTGAAATGGCTGAATTTACGTAAAAAAAACAGTAGGTTCTTACTAATGCTAGTTGTAAACAAAAATTGAGGCATGAAATAACTGCGACACTGAACTTAACCTTATACCCGCTGAATTAACATACAAAAGTGCTGAAAATACATACATTTGAATGGCTAATGAGTGCCCCGATATCTGGTTATTAGCTGCCTACATATAACATTTTAGCCAAAATTATTAATCAGACTACGTTTTAATTTAATTATCATCTGTTTTAATTTCAATTTCATCAAAACATTTATATTGTCCCAGTGTTATTATTATTAAACATACGATATTTAGTTATGATTTCCATTAGTTTGTAGTATGTATGTACCTACGAGTAGTTAGATAAAAATGATTACATACATTTGAAAAGCAAATAGACAATATCTAAGATTCTGATGTTTTGTGATTCGTCAAAGGTCTAGAAAATAAAAAACTTGCATGTCTGGGTACCCACTTACCTATAATAACGTTCCCCTATTTCTGCTGCTGAAACTGCAGTAGGTACGAGAACAGCTAACACATTAGTCCACTTAACTAACAAGGTGGGGATTCATTCTTAGTTTTTATAGTGGTTTACATTCGTACTTGGGATGTAATTACATGTTAACATAGCTGAAATAGTGTTATCACTCAATCTCTGTTGATAATACATACATACCTACATTTTGTCTCGAAATCTAATATTCTTTGAAATGATGATAGGTTCGATTTAAAAAGGTTGTACCTTATGACTAAACAGTGTCTATTTAGTGAAGCAAACAGCCATAGTGACGGACCTTAAGGAGCGTTCACGCTACATGTTTCAACAATCTGTGGAATGATGTCTCGGCAAAAAAAAATTGTACTTAATCATAATAAATACGTAAAGTTTAAACGTATATAGCAATGCAACAAAAATGTTTTCTGATTTTGTCCTTTCTAAACCAGACTCTGTGTAGGATCCGCGAAAGTTTATGTCCACGCTAAAACCTCGTAAAGAGTGCGGCCATTTTACCCAGTCATTGAAATCCAGCTATTATCCCGCCCACGCCTTAAAATAAACATTAAAATTTGACTGCGGTCGTGGAACGTGAATTTTCCTGGTGAAGATTTTTCTCGCGGGAGGTGCTACGCGTGTGTGGGTGTTGGGCGGCGTGCGCCAATCGCCTGCTGGCCCGCCCCACGCTCCGCTCTCGCCGCGAGCACGCCTCGTTGCCAACCACTAACTTCATAAAACACAGGCCACTAATTAAACGCTGAAACTCTAATAATATTTCAGTATAATTACCATTTGATCAGATTCGCTGCCACTTTTTACATGCAGTAACTGTCTTCGATCGTTACTGTTTCAGGTGACGTTTTTTATCCAAAACTGCTTTCCTATCATAAATCACAGTGGATTGGTTTCCTACCGAATCAGCGCGAAAGTCTCTAAATACCGTATACTTTGGAACGTCAGTTCAGTACCAGTACAAACCGAGAATCCATGCCGTTCTCTTTGGAAATACATCATTTCATTAGTTCATTAAATACCTCTTTCGTCTGCTGATACTCGAGCCTTCGTCATTGAAATGTATATTTAAAGCAGCAAAAATGTTGGCACATTCGTATAAAGTGTGGGCATTCTAAAGTGCCCTAATAGGTATTAAATTCATAGACGTGTTAGTTCTTAAAATGGGTCGTTTTTTTCTCTTGCCAAAAGCGGAGTAGTCTAGAAAAACTGACATTAATCAACTGTTTTTGCAATGCTCATGTTAGGTACGTGCGCATTTGTAACCACCCTATCCTTACAAGTGTAGAACAGTAATGAGTACATAATTATTTATTATAGAACACTAAACGGAAAGCACTATTCAAGGCATGCACGGTGATTAAATTGGTATTCGTTACTTTTTATAAAGTTTCACTTACAGCCCGAACATTACAATTTAGATCATACTCATTCTAAAAGGCAAAATCCAAGCATGCTTATGTTATGCGCGAGATTTTTTTTTACAGAACATGCCTTTTTGTGACTTGAGTGTTGCCATGCTATGATATTATATATACGTACAATTTAAGTATTTAATTGTACAGATTGTTTCATATAAGATAACAAGACATTGAAATAAGTTGTTATTTAACTGCTGTAACAATTGGCTCCACAGGAGCTACTTAGAATCATGACGGCTGAGATCGCCCAGTAGCCGATGTACGAGCAATAATTGATTGGACAGAGGTCAAATCGATTGTGAGATACCCATCCATTATACGGTTTATCTTAAACACTGATTTGATTGTAAGATAGATCTGATATTTCTCTGATGCCGCTTGTGTAAATTATCAAGCTATTGTTCGACCTCATGGTAGTCGTCACTTAATCTTACACGAAACTTGTTTGTTACACTTAAAACTAACGGGCCGCTTACGCACAATAGCGCACATTCTATCACATAATTAGCTCGCATCAACACACTACCGAATTGTTATACAAGCTAGCATTGTTCCACATTTGAATCGCGAGGCCCGCGTCACACACGTTTCGCCGAAGATTCCATTGTGCTATGACAGTGTTTGTTGATGCGCGGGCGATCCGTGCAAAACCGCTCAAAATCTCGCGAACGTCTCATCAAAACATTGCCGCGGGAAACAAACGTGTTTTCGAACGCAACCTGAATTCGTGCTAAATAAATTGAATTTCTCCAGTCTTCTTTTTTGTTTAAATTTGCAACAGCGTACAATGGCCCTTATGACATTAAATGCTCGAGAGTCGTGAAGCGACTTACTGTCATTCCGAACAAATATGCGGGCATCCACTTTCCAATTAAGAGGGTCAGAGATGAGATAGAAATTAGATCTGACCCCGGCTGATCCCGCAACGTAATTGACACCCAACGCTTAGTGTTTGCTGCAGAGCAGGCCGCGGGGCTTAATTAATGTGGCAGGCGTCAATTGTTCGTCTACTGTTAAACATCAAAGACGACATTCTACCTACTTAATTTTAATTTATTTGAAAACTTTTCAAGCGACTGCAGCTAGTGAATACTTGCAATTTAAATACGCTCATCTAAGAATAAGGTATTTCTAGGTATGTATTCGTAGATCATATAAGAAATTTAGTTTAGTGTAGCTATCACACGCGGAGGGGTGACAAATTGGGCGCGACAATCGAGTTAGTTGACCCGAGCTCAATCTCGGCGTCGCGTGATTAACCACAGGCCAATGCGACGGCTGCAACTAGACACAGAGGAGTCCCCTAGATAAATCTCTGTATGGCTATGTAATGGAACGGTCTTCAATACAAAGCTCGTCGCTGAAAACTTGTATTTGTCTTAATAGCATAAAGAAAATCTTTCCAATGAAATTAATATTATTTCGAAAACCTTATCCCGTGGAAGGCCAACAATGATTGTACCTACACAACCAAAAATTCTGTTTTTTGGTTCCCTAATTTTTGAAAGAAAAAATGCAATTAATTCCACTTATTCTTCACTAGAACTTTTTAATGATATATTTTTGATTCATCTGTTATTCATACCTACACTCCTAAAAGCCAGTATTATTAGCATTACTCGCCTATTGTCACCCAATATGGAGCGACTTGGCCAGTGGTATTGAATGCATATTACAGAATAAAGAATCTTAACCAGCTCAAGTGTCGTGAAGCAGTTACTCAATAAAATTCTTGTTGCTCTTATCTATAAATTACACTTAGTGCTTGTATTATGTGTGGGAGGATTTTGTAAAAATGAAATTTTTTACCTGAATGTCGTCTAATGTAAATTCTAAATTTTCTTAATAAAATTATATTTGGAACAGTAACTATCCTAAATCTGCTGCCTACTGAATCTTATCCTATTTATACCTATTTATTTTCGAATTATAAGAAATAGGTGGGTACTTTCAAAAACAATTTTAAGGTCAGTAACGGTCAAAAACAATACCAAATTTAATAAGTAGCCAAACCCCAAAAGTCCGTTACCAAGTTTATTATGCTTTATCTATAGGTACTTATGTCGTGAGGGGACTGTATTGATGCGGTGTCTAAATTTGATTTTTATTGAGACCAATTCGTCGCCCCCATCATCGTTAAGTAAGCTAGATTGAATATTATATTGTACTAGCTAACCCCGCGAACTTTGTTCCGCGCAGGAAATAAATGTATATGTGTATATTTTTGATTTTATTATTTAGCATAGTAGGTACATAATATAAATAAAACAAATTAATTATTTTAATGATTCTTTATTGACCATTTATTTATATATTACCTTGTGATAGACTACATTTCTCGTTTTATTTTCATGCGCAAGATCAAATAATGCAGATGATCTTAAATTAATGTTAATAAATTATTAATTTGACTTAATCTGGAGCGTTAAATGTGCGTTCGTGTTTTCCAGATGGTTGTTTATCCGCTCTGATCACCACTTTGTAGTCCTCATTTGTCATGCGCTCCAAAGCACTCTTGAACAACCTGACCAACGCATGAAGTTCATGAAGTATTTGCTGCAGATCTTGCTTATTGCTCTTTTCATTGCTGAATCTCTTGACGTCGATCATGTTGCCCATGCAGTATAATTGTAAAAAAATATTATGTGCATCTTCGAGAGATTGTAATGATCCGATTCAATGGTAAATCTGTCTGTCCATGTATCTACAAAATCAAAAGCAAAGTCAGTATTACTGATTTATAAATATTTTTTTATAATTTGCATACATAACATAGTAATAGTTATAGTATGTTAATGTTCTACTTTATTCTTTGTAAGTACAAAAATTAAATAAATTAATACATACCTTTAATATCGGATTAAATCCTCGTTCTTCCATAATGACTACCCCAAATCAGGTCATTTGGAAACAACTATTATATTTTCGAATGTTTGCTAGAAAATGTCGTGATTCTGGTGTTTCGCCAAGAAGCAATGAATGTAATGGTTCAGGTGGCGGACAGTAGGTAATCAGTTCTGAAATTGTATTGACACGCTACCCGATTCAAATCAATACTTGATAAATTTCTTCTTGTTCTTCTAAAATTATCTAGTTCTTGATCTCTGAGCTTTGATCCACGATTTCGCATTGCCAATCGAGCCGTTTCAGTGGCTGCCTCGCTTTGCTCTTGTGATTGAGAAGCACGAAGTCGCCATACTAACGCGGCGCTCTTCACGTGCCCTTTGATTCGCAATGTTTCGAATCCTAGGTGGATTACGGCTTTGTCGGAAAAGAATTGATTGTCTTGGTCGCGGCATGGTATTGTTAATGATAATATCGACACAATAAGCTAATAGAAACTCGAAACAAACATTTAAAATGTACTCTGTAAAACAAACACATCAACTGGTCGACTTCAAAAATTCTAAATTGTCAAAGTATCAACTGTGACTAAAAAATAAAATAAAACGGAACGGTGTAAAAAGTATCCTATAGCAGTGCCCCGGTTCTAAGGTACCTCCCGACAAATTTTCAGCGAAATCGGTTCGGCCATTCTTGAGTTATAAATGGTGTAACTAACACGACTTTCTTTTATATATATAGATTTATAATATGTAGGTAGGTACACAGCTACACAGATACATGTTATCGTCCGCTTACAACAAGTACAATTGCCGCGACTTGTACGGAGTGTATTTGATCGTTTTAAATTTATGCTTAGCATTTTAAAAACGTTTTACTCAAAAATCCGTAATTATTAGAAACAAAATAATAATAACAACCGTGTGAACCTATTTACGAAAATATATACATAATTAAAAAGAGCCAAACAAACTTGCTGAACTAAAAAGCTTTAAAAAAGATAAAAGATTATTTCCGATAACCCGCACCGCAATATAACTAATTTCGACCCTTCGACCCAACAGTTATTAAAATGAAATAAAGATGTTTACTGGTACTTAACCCTTGATCTTTTGACACGAGAGGAATCAGCCCTATCAATAGGCGCGTCGTTTTCGTCAATTTCGTTATTGAAATGTTTTATTCATGATAAGTGCATGCTTATTAAAAACTCAAACAACTTTATCAATGTTATGATTAAAATTCAACAGCGTCCTTATGCATGTATTAAGAGACTAACGATTTTAAATGAACGATAATTGTTTATTTACTTGATACATTATTAAGTGAAGTATACAGCGTCGGTACTTAAAGACATCGTTGTACTATAAAATGTAGAGTTTAAGAAAACCATATTATAAATGCGATCAAGTAGTCACGCACAACAGAGGGTTACGGCTAGCGGCTGCCCATCGCACTTGTTGCATGTCCTTCTAAGCCGGGGAATGTGCAACACGTGAGACCTAATGATTTTGTATGAAATTATAAATCACTGTTAATTGATACACCACTACAATACAATACACAAATACTTTATTGTACACCATAGCAAAAAACACATACCTACTACAGTAAATTACAGCATATTTCGCTGAACAATTGGCGGTCTTATCGCATAAAGCGATCTCTTTCAGACAACCAACCGTGAATTAAGGACAAAATACAATATAGAAATAAATTTAAAGTGGGTAGTGGCATACAATTAAAAGCTTATTAAAATAAAACAATGTCATGATCTCCAAACGGATACTAGACGCAAAATGTGTAATATACTCGTACATGAACACAGTTTTGATCATAAATAATTGAATAATGTGAAACATATTAAAAGACAAGAACAAAAAGAACAAGAAGAAAGTTGCATTCATATTAAGGTTATGAATAATTAATTTGAAAGATAGTGCACTACGTATGTAGCTCGCACAGCGATCTACCATTTACTAACGTTACCAAGAAACGAAGTTTGAAGGATGGAGCTCGATCGGGAATATCTTTGAGGAGGATGGCAAATATGTTGGTGTTACTACTAAGCCACTGGGGCTGACTGCCCACTAGTTCTGAATTTAAGATTATCAAGTACTTATATGTAAAAAACTGGTTTAAAGAAATTTGAGGTTAAAATAGCAATTGCAGCCAACATACTTACATTTTTATAGAACAAAGAATTTCAGTAAGAATTTAATATTTAAATCTTCTAGCTACGAGTATGTTATCGCTTTGAAAATACCTCTTTTTCGACTTTAAAGCATCACAGAAGCTAAATTATTTGAGATGATAGATAGTAAGAGAACAGACGTGTACTCTGACCTAAGTGTCAGAAGTTAGCTAAGTCGTCATCGTCATGGCCTAGCGGTTTGTGTGGGAACATCCCTGCGCAGCGGGGGTTCGATGGGGTGGTGGTGCGGGCGCCGCAAGTGGGGTACGAGGCCGGAAGCGAGTGTGTCGGATCGTTCCACGCACCTGTGGGAATGTTTGTATCAGCTCGCTATTTGAATATTGTCAGTTCGACGCCGTGAGCCGATAGCGTAATAGAGAACGTTGCCTTGTAACTGCATACGTTATCTCCTAATTGTTCTTTTTAATGCAGCTTATTCGTTCGCTCGCATACCGGTTCCTAAAACGACCCACAATTCAACGAATGTATTGTATTATTTTGTTACGCCGATACGCGAGTAGGTTAAGGCGGAGTCAAGTGCAAATTAATCAGGGAAGCAACACACGTATTCATTAATCCTTTTCTTCCAGATAACATTTCAAGCCATGAACAATAGTTTGATAGAAATAAATTTCTCTACCGTTACGTGATAAAAGTTTGCCGGCAAAATGAAAAACAGCGAAGAGTGTATAGACTTTTATATAGACGTTTAGAGTGGTGTAAGGAAAAACGTGTGATATTTATTGATCTTATTGAAAATAGTCTAAATATATTCTGTATAAATATTAAGACTCACATAAAATTTAAAAATATAAACTGTATATAAAATAAAAACCAGTGCTAAAGAACTTGAAATAGTGAACCAGTGATCTCGCTGAGGGTACAAGTTCCGAGCTCCAACCCGCAGCAGTGCATACTGGCGACGGCGGCCATTGCAGGCATGGGAATCAAAGTCATGATGAAAGCTTTCAATAAGCCAAAAGGTAAGAACACTCGATATTGATGATATTGTCATTTATTTATATAAAGTTTCACGCAATTACCTCAGAATACGCAGTTAAAAAGGTGGGTCAATAGAAATATGTACCTATATTCAATATTGTTTTAACATGTATATTTAAGTTTACATGACAAATGACAATAGTAGATACGTTATCGTTTTTACAGTAATACGATGATGTCCAAAAGCTGGCGAACGTACCGGTCTCCCTGTCAATCACGCGTTCGGCCTTATAGCATTGGCCGGGTGAATTCGTTTCAAATTCGCAACAGCGAGCTGTATTGTCGGTTGTGTAAAGGCGATGTATCATCCTCGGTGACGCAATGCTCTCGGTTTCGCCTGCACTTGTCCTGAATGTGAACACTCCGTGACCGCAAGAAAAATATGAAAACGCACGCCTCTGATGCGTATCAACGTTGGCAGAGACAACGCGTGTAGGTGGCTTTGTACGCTTCACTTGCCAAGTATGAAATACCTATATCATGGCGACACCTTTAGGTGCCTGACTATCGACGACTGTTGGGGTGGTCACACCTTCAATGTATGTATTGAAGGGTTATTACCTATTTATTATGTTACACGAAACCTTCTAAATTTCAACATAGGTACCTATAACCTTGTATTTATTTAGATTAAACGAAATGTTCCAGATAATTTTCAGTCCTATAATTTACCATTTACCACACATTGTACAAACATACTAACTGGTGCCTAGTCAATAGGTTCCTTTGGTACGAAACATCTATATATATAAAAGGAGAAGCTGACTGACTGACTGACTGACTGACTGACATATCAACGCAGGGCCTAAACTATAAGGGTTAGAAACTTGAAATTTTGCACAGGGGTTCCTTTTATAACGTAGGGGAGCACTAAGAAAGGATTTTTGAAAATTCACCCCCTAAGGGGTAAAACGGGGGTGCAAAGTTAGTATGAAACTTTGCCGTTTTTGAAGTCAAATGGGCAACTCGAACGCGGGCAGACGTCGTTAATGGGTCTAATTCTACGCGAGCGAAGCTGCAGTCGTCCACTAGTCTGTAATATTCCGATAGGAATCAAAGAAATGTCTTTATGATACTTTACTGTCTTGTATAGTTTATTGTTTCTTGCAATCGTTTTGAAACATCGCGTGTCCAGTATTGCAACCTTAGGGCGAATGGTTTTGCAAGTGCGGCGGCGCTACCGCAATTATGATACTCTTCGCGCATGCTCTGCTGATCTTGAAAGTGAAGACCTTGAAGTGTACGCGTTCCCAACCTGTGAATCGCATTAACAATGTTTGTATACAGTAGCTAACTACCGTTTATGAGCGAAGTGTTCATCGTATGGTCGCACCGTACTGCTGTCAAAACAGTTTCTCTCAATGCAACTTTGGATCAACGCATATTGTCTTAGTTGTTTGAGAACACTATAAATGAATACTTCTTGAGGGTGAACAATAGTTAGCTGTCAATGCATCACTGGAGGCATTTACGACCAACCATACATTCCCTAAGCCATAAAAAGGCATAACAATTCACAGCTACAACAAAGAAGCAGTGGCATCTAGTACAGGAGCTAATAACGCACCGAGCGGCATCAGCGCAAGCGCGGGGGCGTCCATTCACGCCGCTGATTGGCCCATCCGGTGCGCGCTCAATGAGATGATGCGCCTGCGCCGCCTCTGTCATTGAGCAAAGGTCTCTCGCCTACATTCGTGATCAGCGCCACAGATCAACGCAAGATTGTAAAATTTAAAATTTTTGTTCTATCCTATCACTAAATAATCTCAAAGCCATTGGTGCAGTGATGGGGATACCTACTCTATCTCTACTCTCTAAGCTCTTCTCTATAATATTATTATGTTGCTTTGACCAAGAACAACCAGCCTCATAGACCAACTCTAAAACTATTCCACCGATTGAATAATACGGGCGGGCATAAAATTGATTTTATCTCATGAACATAAAGTCTTGTTCGAATGCACTCTTATGTCGTCCGTAACTGTATATTTAAGGAGCTGTTTTTTGAATCAAAGTAAAAAGGAAACGGTAGTGACCGTTATGTAAGATGGCCCCAGGTATGTGGGACTCGCTGAGACCAGAATACCCACTAAAACCCAGCGGCACCATCAGCGCTTAAGATGAAGCGTCACGGGATCGCTTGCGCATTACTACCGTGACGCCTCAGCGCGTGCCTTACGGCACCTACTTTTTTTGTGCTCTCGTCTATGGGGGAAGTAGATGCGCATAGCGCCGTCTTCTTTCCCCGGGTCTCCTACTGCGAAGCGATCCTGCGTGAGCGCTGATCTCCCTCGCTCTTTCCGCAGCTTCTTTTTGGCAGATCACTTCCTCGCAAAACCTTGCCATTGCTTGCCAGCATCCTTCACTGCTAAGCATGGCATTAATCACACTTTGCAGTGAAAGATCCCCGCCTACAATTGCCGCCAGATGTAAGATGGCCCCAGGAAAATAAAGGCTGATTCAAGAATGAACACATTCACGAGAATAGGAACGTAACATATGTACTTCGTTTATATTTTAACTTGTCTGTTTTAATGAAACATGTAATGGCACTAAAACTTTTTGTTTAACTACCAAAAGCACTTTATATGCTTATGCAAAGCTTTTGTTCGCGTCATTTTCCACGCCAGTGCGTCGAAAACCGTTTGAAAATAAAAAATTTACCACATTATGGCCGATCCCTCTCGCACGGTTGAGTTAGAATAGGGGTGTTTTAAACATAAAATTTCGATTTTATAATTTGTATTCCACACTATTTTTGTATTGAATTTTTAAATATTGGTTTAAGTTTATAAATAAAATTTTATTTAAGTAAACACTGAATGAAATTTAGTGAATAAGAATTATCACAGTCAAATTCAGCTAACATCCTCGACAATATTACCTTTATACAATAATGTGTTTAGAAGACAAAAATCTAAATATCTTCTGATTAGGCAATTTGTCGATGCTATAGAAGGCGATTTGAATGCGAAACATCGCACGCGCCGTCCACGTCACGCGACGGCGCGACGTTCCAAGTTCAAAAGACGAACAATAGACTCGGTAAAAATGGCGCGAGCTTTTGTTCTGGTTCGCTATTGTCGTGGCCAGTAGGTGGCCATGTCACTCCTTTTAGTAGTTTGTATCAAACTGCTTATCATCTCAACAGGTAATAATCGGTAATAATCACTTTTCCTTTTCCAGTAGGTACCTACCTACAATGTGAAACCTATTATAAGCATAACCACAAAATATCTAGATCTGCGTAATTAAATCAGCCAAATCATTATATTTAATAAATTAATAATCAAGTTGTTTAAGTTGGAGGCTTTAAGACGACTTCATATTTTTATTTGTCGGCAAGTAAATAAGGTTATTCGCTGTATGTAAGCAAGCACAGTTTAGTTTTCCCGATACTATTTATATTCTTAGCATAGCATACCCACTTTACCGCCTGTCATTTAAATTAACAGCTTGCCCTGTTCACTTAAAACATAAAGTCATCATTTTTATTTTATTGGTTCCTTCAAATAAAATAAATTGCTTGCGCAACAAGTGCTGGATAATATTCTCCCCCTATAGCCAGCAGCCCTTGTTTGCCACCTGTTACTTGAAACGAGCCATTTACAATATGCACGAGCACAACATTCCGAGGGTATAATATTTCGTTGCAGAATAACTGTTAAATATCGGTAACTTTGAATGCTTTGAACTATCTTGACACAAAATCGTATCGGTGGTTTATCTGATAAAGAACATGCAATTGGCCTTACATGGTAGGAGCAATAAAAACAATTACAAATAAGTTAGGGAACGCATTCGCGTTCTAAGCAGAAAATTAAATAATTGTTTATATAAAGATTATTATGTATATTACCTATGATTATTATGTATCCACCAAACCAGTTAATGCTAACGAAAGATGCTGTTGGTTTGTTGCACAACACTACCCAAGCCAAGATCAAGCCAACTCCAGCCCCTAAGGTATGTTCCGATTAGAACATGTTAATTATACCCAAATTAATCAAGGTTGATGTAATTTGGTGGCGTGCGGCGGGGCGCATCTCCGGCCCATTGTGCCGTTATCTACGCCATTCACAATTTGGCCCACTCCAATCACGCATAGAATCAAACCCTCAGCACTCACTTGCAAGACCTTGATAGATTAATGCCACTCACTTTATTGAAGGTGCTGAAAGATCATTGAAAATATGACTTCATCTCTTTCAACACAACATTTGATCCTGAAATTTTTTGATTTGATTCCTGAGATTTTTTTTTGTCTTTGGGGAAGAAAACCTAAATTCATTTTGCGATTTTTTGGACATTCTTCAGGGTATGTTCTAGCCATTTTTTTGCCGTCACTCAACTTCCATCTGATCGAAAAGTTTTATCAAATAAAAGGAATTTAGTTTTTCATCCCCAAAGACCAAAAAAGAAGTCTCGTATCATTTGTAAATAGAAGTACATATTTAAAAAATACTACCTTACATCACTACACTATGTATGCATTAATATTATCATCATAGATCATTTGTTGGACGTCACTAAAGAGTCTTTATACGCTATCAAAGAAACTGTGAGGCAATAGAATAAGATAGCATCGCATTACGCAATGATGGGATGACGGATGAAACAGCAAAAAGTTCAAGTGTCTTTATCTCACTGAAGCCTTCTTATTACGGAGACGCGTGCCTACCTAACAAAGAACCCGCTAGTTATTACATTGATCAGATTTAACAAGTACCAGCGTGATCACGACTACCGTCAGCGTTATCTTCGATAACGGGGCGTTTAATAATTTCCAATTAAATTAAAAGGGACAATTTCAATTACTTTGTTCAAGTTTATGATTATAACACATTTATTTATTTACCTTGCAAAAACTTGCTAAACCGCATCAAATTAGTTATAGAATACTAATATATGGTCATTAGCAAAAGTTACTATTATAAGTGCTATAAAGTACAACATGTCCGCAAAATAAAAAGAGTCAGTACCGTTCGTAATCAGGAATGTTCCTGTGTCCTCCACCTGTTACTTTGACATGAATTTTAGCGTAGAATGAGGTTTTTTTAAAAATGATCCGGACAATTACACGAATATTTCGGAGAGAAGAGTTTATCCGCTGAACTGCAACGGAAACCGTATGCGACAATTAAACGCAAATCGCTTGGTCTAATTACTGTAATGAAGGATGCGGAAGCTTTACGCTCAGTTTTTGTCCAATGTTGCTTGAAAAATGTTTATTGTCATAGTAAAATATTCATGAAGCCCATAGCTGCCTATCATATCACCTTGATAAGTTGATCTATGTAGGTACGAGTGCCTCTGTATCCCAAATAAAATTTAAACGAATATACAAATACCCGTATGCATATTATGATACCTAATATACTTTTTTTTTTTACTATAACTAAAGTAAAGAAAACAACGCTAGTTTCTTCAAAATGATGTAGGTATCTAGAGGTATAGGTTTTACCCACCATCAACTTTACATATCAATGCTAAGGGCATTTAATACTTAGTACTAATCAAAAACAGTATGATCAAAGCTCAGACCAACTGTTGGTCTGTGGATCAAAGTCAAATATATTATCTAAATCGCGCCACTTTTAAGCAGCCTAACTCACTCACTAAAATTTTGTTTTGGCAAAATCAAGACATTGATAAATACCGCCATATACTCGTAACCAGCTAGTTGGTTAGGAGAAACATTAATAAGTATATACCATCCAGTTCAATTACGGAATTGCAATATATGTCTAAAGGTTCCATTCCAATGTATATTACTGCAGGTGTGTGTTATTGCTATTTACGATTATCTCATGCAGAACAATCGCTTCAATAGGGATTTAAAAATACAACAAATGCTTGGTTGTGCATCTCCGATAAATCACGCAAGATATTGCTATAGGTACGCTAGGTACATTACCTTTTTCAATCATGATTTTTTTATGATAAATTCTTAGAGAATAAATAACTCTTTGTACCAATAAAATGTAGGCAATCTTTAGGAATTCCTATTTCCATTAGCCTTGATTATTTTAAGCTACTTGTTCCATTGTAAAATTAACATAGTAAATTCAAGCTTGTTAATCAAAATCAAATTTTATAGAATGTTATTTTAAAATTTTGTTAAGTCATAAATAAGTAGGTACTTTATATAAATCAGATCATGGTTTTTTTTTCCACGTACAAAATAAAGCCTGGTCATTACAATAACAACGCACTGGCCACAATAACTCAGAGCGAAGGATATCGTTGCAATCAAATTATTATGCGCTTACTGTAGATAAGGTCCAATTCACATGGCTATATTGTCGGTGGTCGATGTGGACATTCGCACTGCTTTGTGACCTGAATTTTTTTTATTTGTAAAATTACGACTATCTCATGTTATGTAAAAGTTGAATGTCAACTTATGTTTCCTGAAAAAAATTACCTGAAAATCAATCATCGATCGTTATTCTACGTAACGACATAACATACCACGTGGAGATTTACTTCGACTAATTGAATATCTCGGCAAGGCATAATGAGCTTGTTTCTAGGTATGTTAATTTTTCTGTAACCATACAACAGCTTCAAATGCATAAGCAAAAGTTGTAATTAAAAAAAAGCCTATCGTTAGTTTTCTTCCAACTGGCTGTGATCAGGTACTGGCCTAAGCGCATACGTACGCATCGTGATTCAAGCGCAGCTGCGTGGTATGGCGCGAGTAAATCACAATACAGCAGGCTCCGTGCAATTAATGTCTCCACGGTTCACAACCACCGCAACTTACCATCGCCGCGCCGGTCAGATGCCTGCCCGCCGCTCACACTTAATACAAATAAATATACTTATTACACACCTACCTGGTCTATCTACACCCTTACACATGCTCACTTCAAGCCCTATAAGAATCTACATCGACAGCAACAACTCTGTCCTTTACATAATGGTTTGATAGTGTCTGCCTCTTATTATGATTTCACCTGAAAATAATATATACCCATCATCTTTTACTCACCCAAAGTTTTTACTAGATATTTACGTGATTAATACACGTGACCAAATAACAAAAAATTAAATGAGCTTAAATAGCTCATTTAATTTTTTCTTTCTATCTATCAAAAACCCTAAGCCACTCACACACCACAGCTGTAGAGCTAGATGCCTATTGTGGGTGTCGGACACACAGAAAACAACACAATTTTACATCCATGGCCCGAGAACATATCTATATTTATCTGGGATATGTCGAGATGTGAACCCCGCGGTATAACATGCTAGGCATCTTGATAACATAAAGTAATGCCTGTATTTCTTCAATGAGGTGAGCAGAGGTGTGTATTCTCCCAATTTTCATCAGTTACGAGTACCTATTATCCCATGTTATAGATGGTATTAAAATGATAAATCGATTTTTCCCTCACGTCTTTCATCCACAATTAGTAGATTAGGAATATACCATACTGATCAGCGCTATGATCTACTGACGCCATTCCAATGAGTTCCATACAGATACATAGTGATACTTCTACTGTAAGTCGGTGGAGTTGATTATCCTACAATTTGCAAGTGACGTCTTTACCAGATCAAGATTACATATTTTTGCAAAATCATTAAAATAACAGGAATATACATTTTATTATTAATTTATCCTTGTGGCAAGTGTCTTCTATGTGAAAATAAATCAAAGATTGAACAGATTTCTTAAAATCTTTATTGATTACAACATACCTAGCACCCATCTGCTTTCGTTCGTAGAAAACATGAGAAAAACACAATGTTTTTTTTTTTAGATTTTCGTTTGCCTTACAATTCTATTTTCTCTCTTCCTCTTATACATATATAAGAATTTGAAATTACATTAGTGAGATTTAATTTTATAAAATCTTAGTAAATATTCAGTTATAGTTGTAAGGTACGCTTTAGAAATTAAACGAAGTCTGGAAATGAGAAGTAATAAGTCTTAAGATTATAGTTGCTCGAGTAATTTCGAGTTGGAGATTAAATCTTTTAAAATCTTGTAATAATATCATTGATTTACTACCAATAAATCTATTAATATTATGCTAAGATATCAAAAGACTTTATTTGCTTAATTTGGTAACTACTAGGTTAATAACTTCTACTACATATAGGTTTACCTAAGAACACCTATTACTACTACTGAAATTGATTTTAGTTATAGAAGTTACCTAGGATAAATGAAGTAAAATTAAAACGATATCAGAAGGCTCAGCTAGAGCACGGAGCAGATCTGAGCGGGCAGCGACCGTGGGAGAGCAGCACAAATCTCAACATCTCAAAACTGGTCGGCAGGTGTGCGGCACACAGCCTCTGCCACGCACACACGCGCACCAAACCAGCCGCTCTTATGAATGAAGCCTCCATACACTACAGTACAGACGATGTAATCTTGCTTGTTTATCTCTGATTTATTTTATTTCAACCCATCGGCTTCGAAAGAAATCAACTATTAATTTGTTCCTCAATACGTCGCCAGCATAAATACTGTAGATGAAGTAATCAATCCGTACGATAATCATCTTCTGATGAGACTTACTTTTGATTAGACGCGACCGCAATGCTCTATAATCTGTCACTTGTGTACGCTTCAAATATAATTTATGCCACCGGTAATGGCGGCGGATATGACTGAAACTGGGAATCATTTAATGATTGTACTAAAATGCTTGCGCTCTATCACTGTGATCTTACCGCACTTACCTACTTAACGTTATACAAGCAGTAGGCATAATATGTAAAATGAGAAATCAACAATTTATTATGTAGGCACTTAATTCGAAATATATAAAAATAGCTATTAACGCGGTTAACAACCGAAAATACGTTGATTTATTTAATAAAAATTATGCTAACTTTGACAAAGCTGTAAATCAGCGATTGAGGGATATAAATAAGCAAATCCTTCCTTTGTTGCAGACATCCCGTCGCAGGTGCCGCCGCTCACGCCCGGCACCAACAAGAAAATGGCCGAGGCGCTGAAGGCCACCTTCGCCTCCTGGGAGAAGGAGCAGCTGCGCCTCGGGGTGCCCAAAGGTAATTATTTATGAAAAAAAAAAACAAACGAAGTCTAATAATAAAGCAAAGCTAAAACCCATAGGCCTCCCTCTGTTGGGCATGTGTCTCCCACATCTGATGGAGGTTACATAGGTGGAATATGCTATAACCTTCCTCAGATGAGGATAGTGGTCAACACAGCGTGGAATGTTCTCAAGCCATCCGTTATATAAAAAATAAAAACAAACACTAATTCATAACTACTTTACAAATAAATGGTAAGGATGAATCAACCACCTCGTTGAGCAAAATCGGAGCAAACATCTTAGCAATTACTGTTTCCCGCGACTTCGTCCGCGTGAATTTCGAAATTAAAGAAAATGGCATATATTACACGTAAAAATATATTCAAAATTTTAAGTGAAAATCTGGCCTACTATCAAATTGGCTGGATAAGGTTCGGGTTGGGCTTGATTTTGTGAAAACCTTTGAGAAATGAAACATTAAAAACATCCCAAGTGAATATATTTTCGGTACCCACATAACGTATTCTTTATCTGCTTGTGTGTTTTCATCTTAATCCTATGAATGTTTACAATGTCATCAAGTAAAGGCACTGAAACAATTAACATGCAAACATCCCTATAAAACATATTTTCACGTTGAAAAGTAATTTATATACTATCTACTCATGTATCAAGATATAAATCTTGAATCCGTTCAATTGTTTTGCGCAATTGATCATTAACCATATGTGTGTAATATAAAATTATTTTTTAAGGAATCAGCTGTTAAATTTATAAATCTTAAAATTACGTGAATATTGATTAAAATAATAATTATTTGAAATATGATCATCTATCTACCCGCGACAATTTTAGAAAGCACTCAAAGGTGTAATCAAAGTATTCCAAAGTCAATAAACGCTGCTAGATTATTTAACTGCTATACCTATTATAATAACTAAAATTATATCGCAATGACAGTCCGTTGTTACGACTCTGCCTGCAGCACCCATCGGTAAGGAAGAAACCAAGCAAATGGTAGCATTTATTTTATGATTTTGCAAACGGTATTTCGTTGGTAATAGCTATTCGGCCACTCACTTTATGATCAGGAAGAAAACGCTATAAAGCCCTGAAATAATTTACATTCCACTGATATAACCGGCAATGAAACAAAGCTCTTTATACAGCTATGTTTTTTACAACTTTTTACGCGTGAGTGAGCCTATAACACCATAACCGCAGAGTAAGGATTGTCAGATAAACCTTATGCTGTGCCATAGCACTGTGTTATACTTTTCAAGTGACTCTTCCATCGTCATGCTTATTAATTTCATAAAAACATTTTACATTCCTTTTTCATCGATGGTTTTTTTATAATACAACTACCATTAAGGACGTCTGCCCGCGTTTGGGTTGCCCACTTGACTTCAAAAACGGCAAAGTTTCATACTAACTTCGCACCCCCTTTTTACCCCCTTAGGGGATGAATTTTAAAAAATCCTTAATGCTCCCCTACGTTATAAAAGGACTGTGCAAAATTTCAAGTTTCTAACCTTATAGTTTAGGCCCTGCGTTGATATGTCAGTCAGTCAGTCAGTCAGTCAGTCAGTCAGTCAGTCAGTCAGCTTCTCCTTTTATATATATAGATGGAATGGGTAGGGTACGACTAATACATGGGGCAGGACTCTTAAATATCTCTGAAAATACTGATTTCTATTCTAATTTACTGCGTCGGCTACCCGAAACCGATGTTGGTAGTATTAACCGACATTGTAAATTAGCATAGAAATGTGTTGTATATGAGATATTTAAAAGTATTATGCCATCTCACTGCCTGCCAATGATAAATGAATTTTAATAAAAATTATCATAATTTCTTTTTTTCTATCAGTTAACATTTGAAATTGTAAGTACATATTATGAAGGTAAAGATATTATGAGCCAAAGAATAATAACATATACGAGTTTATAATGATGTGAATTTAAAAAGCGTTAATTAAACTTCTAGTACAAAATATGTGCAACCTTTTAACATAAAATTGAAAAATAATACGTTCTATGTAATACCACTAGAATTGCCCGCTGCAAAAACTGTCAGCCAGACATCCGCCGTTTGATTTCTGTGTAGTGAGTGCTAGGCTGAGCGTGTAAATTGTGATACGGATTGAATTTGCATGTGGTAGGTAGTATTGCTATGATATACATATACATGATTTGTTTTTTAAACCCGATTTAAATATCATTATTGTAAGGTAAAAACGAATAAATTGCGACAAAATAGGTACTATTGGTATACTTGTGAAAAAAAGGCCACTCAAAAACTAATCACAGAAACAACACAATAGTGTTAACAACATAAAAGCTTGATAATATATACATGTAAGTTATTCAGGTATCTCCCTAATGATTCAAATCTGAAATCTTTGTAATTAGGGTAAAAAGGGTAAAACTTAAAGCTTTTGTCAATCATTTTTGTGATATTTATAAGGTATTTTCTCAATCATTTTTGTCATATTTATGAGGTAGGTACTAACTAACTGACATTCTACGACACAGTTTTCTCTAGTAGAATTAAAATATTTGAGATTTAGAGATTTTAATGGTGATCTTTACTTACGAATTTACAAATACATATTACATACGAATTTACTTAGTATATACGTATTATACGTACGTTATATGTATTAATATGACTGTACCATTGATTACCGATCGTATAACTTAATCAATTTACAAATTAAGCAAATTCCAATGGTCTGTTACGTAGGTATAGGGAATTAAAAATAACTTTATTGAGAAGTCGAATAATCCCGGTCATTCATTTAATTTTTTGCCGATATTTCTGCTTGTTAACTAAAGTAAAAAGTGGTAGTGCTAGGCGCTAAGCGTATAATACGTCTGATTTGCATATGGTAATGTGATGGAGCGGCCGTGTAGCGACGCCACACACCATTACCTTTGTTGGTGCTAACTACTGGCGACCTGTGCAGTGTTCAGTGTACATGGCCCACTGTACACCACCGCAAGGCGTACTGCAGTGGTATTATAAAGGATATGTATCATGATATCATGATATCATGTCAATACATTGATTGATTGAAATTTTTCGTCTTTCATCCTTCTTTATTTATTTTCAACTCTGATTATCTTTTTGTAAATGTTCACTTCAAACTTAACATATTTTTACATACGACTCAAGAATCTGCGAATGGAGTTTAACTTATTTAGTTTTTAATTTTATCACAAATATTGTTGCTTTTTTCATGTGATTTATGCTTCACAAGATGAATCTCGTTTAATTTGTCAGAGCATCTAGAATAGGTAACTAGTTGTATTTAACTAATCTAACGTATTGTAAACGGGGCACAGCGAGATTTAATAATTTTACACACATACCTATTTGGTTCCGATGACAATGCACGAAAATAAAAAAAAGTTATAACAAGCTTTTTTTTTTAATTTTTTTAGTAGATTTTTAATCCATCCATGTAGGTACATCGATTATAATAACTATTCATGCGTGCACATATTAACATATGAGTTATTTTTGGTCTGTGTTACACACGCGGTACAAAGTTATTGGATTTAACAACGCTGTGCAGTAGGCCGCAGCACATAGAGTTCAGGTGGCGGGTTCGATGCCCGTGATCGACGGAAGTGCGTGTGTCTGCGACACGTCTATTCGCGCTTCCGCTGTCGCTCTATGTGGCACAGAGTACACAGGACGCGAATATTAACAAAACTATGCGCGACTCTTTTGCAGATGAAATTGGTGTCAAAAACCAATCTAGTCATAACAAACTCAAGTAGGTACAAAACTAGCTTTTACCTACTTACAAATATAATGTTTTTGTGCGAGATATTACTGATTTACAATTTTTCCCTAAAACAATATACATAGTTAGATTAAGTCGGTAGTTAATACCTATATTATATTCCTAATGTGTCGCATCAAAAATCTCAATGTGTCTCTTAAAATAATCAATTAGGTACAACTTAGTTTTCTAATTAGTTTAAAAGCAATCAAGGGCGTAGACACTAACTTTCATCGCTAAGATCGATCACTTTGGTTTGTTCATATATAATATAGAATAAAATTTTACTTTAAACTCAATTAAAGCGAATATGCACGTATTAGGCATATAGATAGTTTATCCCCTCTTTTGCATTGAAAAAGTGAAATGTAATGCAAACAAATTAAAAAGTAATATATGTATTTATATAAATTCACGCATTCGTAAGCAAATTACGCACTTATCGCGAACATTGCGACCAATTATTAAGCCCTGTACCAACGAAGCCATAAAAGTGAATTCGATACAACTGGTTCCTGAACACTAAAACTGCACGTACGTCGAAAATACAAACACTACATTTACTACACAATTAATTGATAAATCTACTTTATTATATCTAAAACCAGCCAAGTTCATGTCGGATCACGCCATGGGCAGTGTAATGGGTTCCGTATTTGCCGGACACAAGAATAGTACCTATGTGTTTATATCTTTATTTCTGAAAGTACACTTTATAAGTTAATTTTATGTTTTTAAGCCTGCCTAGATGTGACAGATTCGTTTTAACTTTTGATTGATGAAAAAAAAAATTCACCCACATTTTTTAAAACTTTATTTTTCCCTTACTCAGAAAATCTTTTTACAAGATATTATAACCAATGTTGGCGCTATTAAGTAGTATTTACTAATGTAATTTTACGCATGTCTAAAATACAAACGAATATAAGCGAATATAAGAGACTCTCTGGACAGAGTTAGTGCACAAATTTCTTACACTACGTCAAATGAAGTAATTACATTGAACCTTATTGATCGAAGCATTGAACACATGTATCTGCACAGTTACGAGATATACCTATAAGAGCCCTTCTCTCGATAACTAGAGGAGATAAGGCAGTAGACAGGCGACAGTTCGTTCTGACTAATACGGCGACTTTCCATGTCTCTAATTAAGTGCTGTTGTTTCAATTTTATCGATTGATTCGCCGTACTTGCAAAAAAATTAATGCATGAGAAGGATTTTAAGAGTAAACAACGAGACTGGGCACAGTAGACAGTTACGAGTACATATTACTTTTACTAGTTTACACGACATAATACTTAATATACGAGTAAGAAGATACAATTCAGTGTTACTATATAACACGGTCACAATATCAAATGACTAGTTAAACGATAAAAATGCTTGATGCGATGTGTCTCCAGCTACACTTGCTCAATAATAATGTACCTTGATCAAATTATGAAATGGTAAATTTTGACTACAAGTTTCTTGCCGTGTTCTTCTCGGTAGCATCAATTTTGTGAACCGGCGGTAGATAAAAAAAATATTATGACGTCCATTAAGCGTATACAAATACCATATCTTAATATTTATATTTCTTGTGTAGGTGCGTGTGTATATCACTGAACTCCTCCTAAACGGCTGGATAGATGTTGATGAAATTTTTTGTGTGTATTCAAGGGGATTCGAGAATGGTTAGGATTCATAATTTGGTCCACTGGAAAATGATTTTAAAGACTACATGATCTTAGTATTTTTGTATGAACGATATCCAAATATTTTAACCGTCGTTCATTGACAGCGTTTGCGGGGTCAGCTAGTAATGAAATATAAATTAATCTGAATCTGAATCAAATTCTTAAAGTGATGATTGTTTTACACACCGTTTGCTCTGGAGCATGCCGTTCATCACTGGGCTATATAGTAATACATCATCAAAATAAATACACCTCGCAATCCTTGAGAATAATAAAATCTTATTAAAACATGATTCGCATGAACAATTTTATAATCATCCCCATTAGAGAGATCGGAGCCCACTCGGTGACTCATCAGTTAATGCAACTTGCGAAGATCTATCAGAACTCGTTTATCTTCATTTAAATAGAGTTGTTTACTTGTATGTAGATGTGAACAAAAGAATCGTATATTTATCATCTTACATAATTATCTAACATATATAAAAAGTAAATAACGTCTAATTAAAATAAATATTATATATATACATATAGCGAATCTATATAAAAATAAATTGTTATAATGTACTTACAGGATTCCATCCATCCATCCATCTATCAGCCTTTTGGGGTCCACTGCTGGATATAGGCCTCCCTCAATCGACGCCACTCCTCCCGATCCTGCGCCCTCTGAATCCAACGGTTTCCCGCTGTCTTCTTCAGGTCATCAATCCACCTCGTCGGAGGGCGGCCAATACTTCGTTTTCCGAGACGCGGATTACTTACAGGATTAACTATCACTAACAGTCCCCAGTCCTCCTACCCAAGAACGAACAGACCAAATATTGTTCTAATTAACTCTCTTAGCTAACTGGACTAACCATCCCAGTCCTTATTTGTAGTATTGTTCAGTCAGTGACTAGGTGGTGCTGCAAACCCGTTTGCTATTTTATATCCATAAATAAAATTTACTTATCTATTCGAATGTTTGATCCGGATCAAATTCGTGAATTCGTGTAGGTATGCCATATTTTCTAACCTAGACCTTTCGAGCATGAATGACAAAAATTATGTAAAATTATCGTTTTGTGCTGTTTGTTTTCATTACAACATCATACATTTATTTATACTGTTCAAACTCAGACAAATGCCATTTTACCCAGTGGTAAGCATGACAGTTCATGCAAAAGCCACTTTAATTAAACGTAGGTATTGGGTCGTTCCTCACCCATTATCTACTTGTTCAAATCTACATAAAACGGATCCCATCGTGGTTTACAATGACGCGTACATCTCTACGACAAGCACGTTATCCCAGCATTGGTTGTTAATAAAATTGGTCTATTACCATACGAACTCGAGCACGTTCCGTTTCACATATCTCATACACTTGAAGTGCACGAAACACTCAATCGAGATTTGTTGATTCACAAAAGCGCGGCATCTGTTCGTATTATATGGACCAACCATGTGATTGATGACGTGTCGGCTATAACATTATATTTTTTATATTTCCTGTATAGATTACCTATTTGTTATATATCTCAGCGACCGGAAAATCCGTTTGTGTTTATACGTTTCATATATGTATACCCTTTAAAAAAAATAGACACTCTTTGTGACAGTTTTCCAAAATTTTCTCGAAGGTATGTAAAGTCTGCCAATCCGCACTTGGCTAGGGGGATACGGCCTAATCCCTCCCAAAATGGAAACCCATGCCCAACAAAGGAATAAAGAATGGATTGTGGTGGTGGTGGTCATGGAAACACTCATTTCCAATATTAGTGCCACTGCAAAAAAATTACACGTGGTGGAATTGCATAGAATTATTGTGACTTGATGCCAATGGCGACTAGAACTTCTATACACCTACGCGTACCGCAATATCGAAATCTTGCGTAATAAATTAAAACTTTATAGCAAAAACAATGGTAAATAGTTATTTAATAAATAATCATATAGTAAACATATACTTCTTGTAATTTTCTAATTTCATAAGTACACATAGGTACCTAACTGTGTGTGGCACAAGCATGAAAAAAAAACTTAAAATATAATTTAATAAAAATGATTCTGCATACAGTAAAGAATTGAATATTACAATTAGCAATATGACAATGGATGCCCCATCCAGGTTTGGCAGCATTTGCTTATTGAAAATCATGAAATTATTGCAGTACCTACTGCACGTCTTAACATATTGTGCAATCAATGAATATGCAACACTGACCCTTATGTGTGTCGACAAAGCACTCGGTAGACTTTGCCTGCAAGCTTGCAAGTGTAGATTCCTTCGAACTCAATGAAATTATATTGGTTCTTGATTTCAAGATATTTTTTAAAAGTTAAACAGAAAAAATTGTTAATATATATGAAAAAATCTACATTTTTAATACTTAATTAATTATTAAATTTTTGTTCATTTGAATTTGAGGGCAAAGGTCTATAACAACAAGTAACCACTTAAATAATTAAGTTTACGTTTCTGCTTGAAATGTGGAAAACCCATTTACAATACCAGATTTAGTGTAGTTAAGTCGACGAAACACACTTTTGCAGTTGTTTTCTTTGCAGTTAATGGTGTCCAAAATTTTGGACTGTTTGATCTACATCCATTCAATAAGTAGAAAACGATAGCATGTGTTCAAAATAAGCTAAGGGTGACGAGCCCAAATAAAGCGTTGTATAACAGAGAAGGACCTGTAATTAAAACGGTATATAGATTTGAAACGGTACAAATAGAAACCTGTGTTTCTCGTTCTAAAACCACCCTTAATCTCGTGTTGCGAAAGCAGCCACCGGCTAAAAGCAATAATTAAACTAATTATAACTCATTACTACCCACTCTCGTCCCGTTTCTCACTCGAAGAAAAACTTGAGTTCTGAGACTTACCGTAATTGTAATATAGCTAACATACGGTTTCGTTAATATACATATCACCTTTCTTTGAATTTCACTTCTTTCTAACATTTACCGACTAAACCGTGTCATAGGAATCTTTCGATTTGAAGCAAAATACATTCTATAGCTTCTTAACTTGTAAGCTTGTTGTTTGTTACTTAATCAACAACTAAACCATTGATTTACCAAGTAAGTATTAATTATACGGTACAGATAAAGTATATTTTTAAATATATTAAGCTCTATAACTAGGTATCTAATATTATACAACTCGTCTGTACAATAGTGCTTATTTGAATAAATAGTGTTAAATACGCTAGCGGAGCCACGTGCAATTTGCAGTAGACGTGTAATTAGATTGAAAGCTAAATTAGAAACCACTCAACAGTACAAATACAAACGTACGTAAAACAAGCATTTCAGCGTCAAGGTCGCGTCACTTCCCGAGCGTGGAGCAAGTTCCGGTATGGAGCAACCGCGGTTAATTGTTCTCGGTTCGATTCTCGGTTGCTTCACTGACACCCGATCACGGTGCATTTAATTGCCACCCGACGAACGATTCGATTGCGTATCGATATAAGAAGCTTCCTTTCTATTGGCGACCCATTTAGCGAAATGGTTCCTTCATGTAACAGCAACTCTGTCTGCTGGGCTTCCGCTAGCGATTTCCGCTCACTTCAGAACTTTCTGTTGCTTTCTTGGATATTATAATTGTTTTTGGCCTTATTTATTATATGATTTATTGCCTTCGGCTATACTTTTTTAACTTTTTAGCTTTATCTATACCTACTGTATACTACTGTGTACTACCAATTGCATTTATCTGAACGAAAACAGTGTTTTGTTTTAGATTCGTAGTGTGAGAAAGACAAGCTAATAATGTAATAAAAAGTGGTAATTTCTGTAGAGAAAACTATGTAACCCATTTACGAAGTACCTAAAGCGTGGAAGGAATATAAAATTTGGCGTAGGTAATTATTTTAATACTGAAAAAAAATGCAGAAATGTAGGCTTGATAGGATATTTATCAGAAACTAGTGGACGCCCGCAGCTTCGCTCGCGTAGTATTAGACAAAATCAAAACGTGGTGGTTATGCTATTAAATTGTAGCCTAAATGACACATTTGTAGGTTTAACATAGCAGCGCCGCCATCTATTGATTACTTACTCAATCCAGTCAACAGATATCGCCATCTGTTAAAATCGTTTGGAGTTAACAGATAATTGTGAATGTCAATTAATAGACAAATAATTTGCAATAAAATAATATTGCGGCTATGATTTAAGATGTAAGCTATCCTATCTTCCAAGTTAGATCAAACTGCACACGGTGTGCAAATTTAATTTAAAATCGGTTAAGTAGTTTAGGAGTCCATCGCGGACAAACAACGTGACACGTGATTTATATATATATTATGATATACGTAAAGTTTTTAATTAATATACATTTACAATCTACAACATCTATGAGTGCTTTTCTGATCAACATTCAGAAAGAATAACATTGAAACTTTTATTTTCAACACCTATTTTATTACTGTCGATTTTATTAACTGACCTAAAAGTAACTGGTCAAAAGTGTACTATATACCACTGTCTACAGGCATAATGTTATGGTATGTAATGTTACTGTCGAATTTCGATAATAAATAGTAAGTTATTGTAAGTATGTAACGGAACTCATTCGAATGGTCGGTACGCACAAATCAAAGCGATACGTACCAATGACATTCTAAGCTATGTGCGATTTAAGAAATTAAAGTTTAACTACTGTAACGTTGCAGGAAAACATCACGTGCACTTAGGTGGCCTGAAATAAGAGGTGGCATGAAATAAAAGGATTTTTTATTGTATTTATTATTTATTTGTGAACAGATCCACGACAGTGGAGCGAAGCGGCTGTGGCGGCGTGGCTACGCTGGGCGGCGCGCGAGTTCTCGCTAGAGGGCGTCGCGCTGCAGCAGTTTGCGCGTGCGCAGGGCAAGGACATCTGCGCCATGGGCCGCGAGGAGTTCGTGGCGCGCGCGCCCGCCTTCATGGGCGATATCCTCTGGGAACACCTGGAGATCCTGCAAAAAGGTATTATTTTATCTATAAAACACCCATTTCACCTTTCGCACTTAGTGTATGGTTAACATGATTTTGAATTTAGAGCCTCTTAGACCTGTTAACCATGACAGTCGGGTCAGGATAGGCCTAAAAGGTCATGGCTAAATTGTCATGGTCAACGTTTTGACTAAATTAAAGTAAAAGGAAATCCTCAAAAAGCTTCCTTCACTCATCGATCTTCAACAACACCTGTTGAATACGCCACCCGCTTGGTGACTGTCGCACTTCCTTATGAAATAAACTTAATATGTGTCCAATTTCTTTTACCAATGTAGAATTAGTTGAATCAGGGCTTATAGATAGAGTTATTTATTATTATAAATATAGGAAACTAAGCAGACTTAGAGCTGTATCTATCGGGTGGTGTGTGTACCATTTATTTCTTTAAAAAAATACACTGTTCGCAAATTGAAATTCCGAAAGACGAGAGTGAATTTCAAGTTAGCAAAGTCCAATAATATTTATTTAACTAAAAAAGGTATATTAGTAGATATAGTAATAAAAAAATTATCGGGCAGATGTGGAGAAGGAGAGATCTTTGCTCGCGAATGTGCCGCCCAACATGTACGAGAGCAACGTATGCCTGCCCGAACTGCCCGACTACATCCCCCCGCCCGCGCACCACTACAACAACAACAATACCGGTAAGTTCGTTAACCAATATTTACCTATTTACCTACATGTGTTTGACCATCGCGCCATCGTTCCGGCATGTTACAAACAGGCTGCAACACTACCTATAAATATCACAAATCTATATATATAAAAGAAAGTCGTGTTAGTTACACCACTTATAACTCAAGAACGGCAGAACAGATTTGGCTGAAAATTGGTAGGGGGGTAGCTTAGAGCCAGGAGACGGACATAGGATACTTTTTATCCCGTTCGACAGCGTTCCCGTGTGACTTGACATGAAACGTCAGTCACTATAAAACGTGGTATAACAAAAAAGAATCAGACTCGGAATAACAAAACGCAAATGACAGCTATGTAATTGACGTATAATGACAGCTATGTAATCTACTATATAAAAATAAGTCGGGTTTTCCTTCCTGACGCTATAACTCCAGAACGCACGAACCGATTTCCACGGTTTTGCATTCGTTGGAAAGGTCTCGGGCTCGGTGAGGTTTATAGCAAAGAAAATTTAGGAAAAATTTCAACAGAAAAGCGGGAAAAATCTTTTTTCACATACAGCGCCATCTCTGATACATAGCATGTACTACAAACCAATATTTTAAGTAGATGGCGCCGGTGCGTGATAGGTAGTGGTAGGGGTAGATGTAGGGGTAGTGGTAGGGGTAGTGTTAGTGGTAGGTGTAGTGGTAGGGGTAGTGGTAGTGGTAGGGGTAGTGGTAGGGGTAGTGGTAGTGGTATTGGTAATGGTAGTGGTAGGGGTAGGGGTAGTGGTAGGGGTAGTGGTAGGGGTAGTGGTAGGGGTATTGGTAGGTGTAGTGTTAGTGGTAGGGGTAGGGGTAGTGGTATTGGTAATGGTAGGGGTAGGGGTAGAGGTAGGGGTAGTGGTAGGAGTAGTGGTAGGGGTAGTGGTAGGGGTAGTGTTAGTGGTAGGGGTAGTGGTAGTAGTAGGTGTAGTGGTATTGGTAGTGGTAGTTGTAGTCCACACACTTACATGAAGTTCTCCCAAAATATTCAGTAAAAATTATTTATATGGCAAAACAACGTTTGCCGGGTCAGCTAGTAAAACGATAAATAACTTAGCTTGTCTTTACAAATTATTTTTCGCTAATACTAAGAGTATCTAATCAATTGCTTTAACTGTGTAAAATACCTTACAATATTTTTCGCTATTAAGTTAAAGACAGTTTGCTATTAAAGATACTAAGTACCAACTGGCAGTGTGTATATTTAGGAACGTGCATAAACAGCTCGTTAATTAAAATTGTCACGTGCCGCTAAGAACATTAATGGGTCTCTAATCTATCTTTAAAGTAACAAGCTGTACTAGGTGCAATGCAACGGTCTTTAAGCAACCTGTAGTAGGTTATCTTTTAATAGTATAAAGTCCATTTTATTATAAGGTATAAAAATCGCTTTACAAATCGCTTTAAAAATTCGTCCGCGTGGGCTTACGATTTTTCTAAATACATATATGTACAATATTATGTACCGTCGTGCTGGTCGTGCGTGAGATCCTTAGGTAAGCTACGTACATGTCGTGGCCATATCTTAGAATTGATCACTTCATGATATTATTATGTTCGACCATTTCATTAATATTGATATATGGAATATGCCCGCTGCCCACATCATGATATGGTCTGACCAGATCAATAACTAGTCAGCGTTTAACGATATGAACAGCCAAACGCACGACTACTTCATGATATGGTGAAACATAAGTGATTATATCGTAAAATAGTTACATTATCCACGACATCTCTGACAGTCTTCTTATATCTGTCTGTAATATTAGGTAAAAATTATCATTCACTATCGAGTTATGACTCGAAATGAATTCCGATAAAAAGCCCGCCAAAAGAATAAAGTTAAAAAGGGTATGGGTTAGCCATACCCTTTTTAACTTTTATATCATGGATACCCTATATTAAGGATATGGCCAAACGTGGATTGACGTATCATCAAACGTTGACGTTTTAATGAAACGGTCAGGTTTAGCTGGCCATATCATGAAATACGACCATTTAATGAAATGGTCGAACATATCATGAAGTGATAAATTCTAAGTTCTGGACACGACAGTTTTTAGGCTATCAATTATAAAATTATTTTAACAAATCAGAGTACCTACTTATTTCTTATATTAGGCCATTGAAACCAAGTAACGCTACTTCTTTGTTATTTCTAGATTAAATATAATAGATAAAATTTTAGTAAGTTATCAATTGTCATTAATAAAGTTAAATCAAATAATCTAGAGATATCGCAAAAAATGTTCAAGTAAATAATTATTGAACATTCAGTAAGGCAATATCGAAGCAATAATACCAACCTCTAACGATATTGATAAAACTTTATTCATCGTCTCAGCAGTTGGCATCAAGCTCGTATGTTGATAAGTGAGTCCTTATCGTAGGGGCGGTAAAAGCAGCCTCATTAAACTACCATTCACGATAATTCGACAATTATCAACTAGTTACGAGCGAACGCCGATATCGATATCGTAAAAATAAACTTCGCGCTTGTCGCCTTCATAAACGTTACGAGTTATGTTGTTGCGTTATCTATTCCTCTTTAAAGGGTGGTCTTAGAATATTAACTTACTATTCATCTAATAATATTTCTGTGAGGTCTAATATTTTTTTTGTCTGTGACAATTTTTAATGAACCACATCAACAAATACACTGGAAAAAACGTATGAGCATTGAACATGCTTATTTGCATACTATATGCATCGAGTTTTATTTACATCTTAGTGATTTATAAAAATATTTTTTTAAATGTAGATGTAATTTCCTTTATAAACGTCATTTATAAATGTCATTACCGTTTTCCGATTGTTTAGATTAGTATTGTCGATTATAAAGTAGGTATTTTAAATTAAATTGGAAAAACATTGGCATTAAAACCCTTGATATGTTTATTAATTGGTTAATCATCTTATTTAGATAACCTGTCTGTATACCCCATAATGAAAATATTTCCAACATAGATATAAGTCGACTAGATGAACTGAAATCTGAATTTACGTGAAGCAAAAGCTTTGGACCCTACGAAAATTACGTGTTGCATGAAGTTTGGCACAATTCAAAGAAAGTTAACATTTTTAAGTAATATTTGTATTAGAAATACATTTGACACACAAAATATTTTAGTATTTAGTTGGTTACCTGGATACGATGGCATGTTAGGTTGGCCCTACCACTTTATGTTAAAATGTTAACAGCTTCATTCACAATAAATGATAATTTATTTTATTTTTTTATTTGTAACATGTCACTTTGAATAGGATTAAGTATACTTACTATTATAAAGAAATTTATAGTTTGACAGTAAAACCTTATTACATAATGTTTAAACTTAAAATTCAAAAATCTTTGATTTGTCGAATTTCGACCACTCGGCCACCACTAATATTTGTTAAAATATATGCCCTAAATTTTCTTCTTCAAGAATACCTACCTACTTACAAAGAATAATTTAAACCGTCCTGATGAGATGGGGTGGCTGCGCAATCTCATGGATAAAACTCATTTCTACGTGATATAAAACGGTGTTTATATTGCGTTGTAAATCATACCAGCGGGATGTTTTGACTGTGCCGCGAACGAGCTACCGAAATAATAAATTATCTAAGACAAGAGGCCCTCAAGTCTACCATTCACGGGTGGTCCCACATCACTATATAAATATCTATCTATAAATAGATATATAGAATAGTATATAGATATATATGACTATTTCTGAATCATAAGAATTTTTTTAAAGTTAAAAACTAGATGGGTGTCGACGTCTTTGGATATCTCGTCCGAGACGAGCCTGGATTGGGCACAGCGCTGGAGGGCAGCGCGAGAGTGTGGTTGATTCCCTCGCCTCACCCCCTCGCGTCCGTAAAACCGACACAAAGCGCAGAGATAGCGAAGTGAGCCGAGGGACGACACGAGAGGCGACACGAGCGCACCGTCTTCACTCTCGTACTCGCGTTCCCTCGTGTAGCCTCTGGATGGGGCAAGAGATCCCGGAGCCGTCCACCAGCGCCGAGGAAGGCCACCGAGGGGGTTTTAGTGGGTGGAAATCCCAAATAACCCGGCGTCGCTCCCACGATGTCCTTAAAAACCTCACCGGTACCTTTAAAAGGTTTCCCACTCGTACAAAAAAAATGTTGGTAGTTGAAAATGTGCTATATGCACACGTTTAATTACAACTTAAATAACCTAAAACTAAACAAAGAAAAATTTAAAACTAAGTCTAATCACAAAATAAATACGAGTACCTATTTCATTCAGAAACAGATCTTGTGGCATTGCTATTGTACCCATAACGCTGTTTATTAGATTTTTCTTATTCACGCAGCAGTAGAGAAAATGCTTAGCGTGAATTCCTGTAGTAAACGTTACGTATCGTTCTTTTAGTTCATACTCGTAAATTAACAATACTTTAAATCGATTTTTAAGAGGAAAGTACACCTTATTTAACATATTAGTTTAATTTTTAACAGGTGCAACACATTTTAATGTCTTTGCTACAACACGTACGGAACCAAAAAAAATATGAAACGCATCAGCAGCAAGCGCATCTTTTAATTTCCAGTCGGTCGGGCGTGTGTGGCGCAAGCGAGTGACCTTGGCGCAGTTTTTCCGCTCTCTTTCAGCGCGCGAGGCTGCCAGCGTCTTGCAGGCCTCCGATTCGTCTTCGCAATTTTCATGACGCCCCGACGTTCACGACTCGTGCCTCATAAATATAATCGTGTCGAAATATTCATTCATCTTTTCCATTCATTCCCCGCGGATTATGAGATTAGTCAGAGACCGGAAAAAGCGTTAGTGACGTTGACGTAGCCATTTACGGTCGATTACTTACACTCATCACTCTAAATTATACTGGAATCATAACTGGAATGCCATGCCGGGATCGTGAATCTGCAAAAGCTGCTAAGTATACCTAGTTGATTTTCTATTGTCTTCGAGATTAGGGCATACTAACATACCGATATATCAAAGCAATGTCTCTTTTTACTTGATAAATCAATACATATAAACGATTAAATTATTTGTATTTTAAATATTATTATTAGTGAATTTTGCTACCTATAACCTATAGCTAACAAATACATATAAATTATAAATTAACTTTTAAGTTGTAAAATTATTAGGCATTCCATCTAAGCAATATTTAAAATATCCTGGGTTTTCCTATCAATTTTACTTTTCAGTTTTACCACTATTAATAGTTTAAATGTTTTTATTATTCACATCGCCCAAGTGTGTTAATATATTACACAATTTACTAAAATTCATTCTTATTTAAATTGGCGTGTTTGAAAAAGTAACCCATTAATTTTTAACATTATGAGCGAACAGGCTTAAAAACCGATTCGCTTTGATGTCGCTGTCTTTCGAACAAGATCACTGTGAGCTAATGTTCAAATAAAGATTAAAATTTGTTAAATTCCCTTTGATTCTACTAAGTAACTGTATTTCATATTCTTTCATCGCTACTTTTGAGTATTACGTTGTTATAAAACACGTCTCTCTTATATTCGTACATCACTCACAACTTAAATGAAAATAGGTACCTACTACAATAGAGCTATTTCCTTACTTACACTATGCAAATGCTCGTAAAATTTGTGTTCTTGTTTCAAATTTTGATTATTATTCATATTGTAACCATATATATACTTAATTTTGCTACACGTTAGCGATTCACCTAATTACGTATTCGCCTTTTGTTCTCCTCTCATCTTTAGAAATAAAATTGTCAGTGTTGTTAAATTTAGTGTAAAACTGTAACAATTACCTTCGCATATACCTACTTGTATATTTATTATTACTATGCAAGGCAATGCTCCCCTTCCATCGCCTTACCTTGCAGCCAGTGGAAAGCGCGAGCCAGTCTTCAGGCGCAGCGGGCCTGTGCCAATACCTTCATTGTCCTATCCACTATTTGATATCTGTGCTGGCCGGTCTTGACGAAATTCGTGTGTATTTTTTTAATACGCTTTTGAATAATACACCTTGAACCATGTCTTCAGTATAATTTAGTCTAGTTAAATTAAAAAAATTAAGCTTTCTATAATCTTAATAAACGTCGTGAATTCCTGTATATTAGAAACCACTATCTGATAAAATAGAGGTTTTTGGAAATCTACCTTATTTTGATTCAGTATCGTGAAGTGTAAATGGAGAATTTCAAAGGCGATTTACCGAACTAAGTGCGGGGTGTGACTAGTGTCCAAATATGGCAGACCTGGATTCTGGTTAAACTATGTTTATACACACGAGTTCTCGCGCCAGGGACCCCAGCGAGTTGGACCCCCTCTTGGTGTGGCGTGGTAAGTAAGGTTTTAAACTCTTTTTTAAATGACTCCGCGGCGCGGTGGATATTAACCCTGTCTGCCAAATCGCTGATCCCGGGAATGAATCTCGGCCGGGCAGATATTTATTTATTTATTTTATTTTTATTATTATTTACCCGGGTCATGGATGTTAAATTGTATTGTTTTCTGTGTGTGTGCGTCACCCGCAACACAGGCTTAAGCATACTACAGGGGTGTGAGTGTGTAGCGCTTATATACTCAAATGCTTATTAAAAACCATGTTAGTATTCCTTTTTAACACAATTTAATTGATTATTTGACTATTGACATTTTAAGTGCACAAAGTAAAAATTTCATTGACTATTAAAGTGTCCACCTCTCGACCTATCATATAAGCTCTTATAAGCTTTAAATGTGCAGTGGGAAGTTATTTGTAAGCTCACAGTTGTTAGAAGATCATTACTGTTATCCTTTATAACTGTATTACAAGTATGACTCCCTTTAAGTACTGTTTCACAACCACGTCCATTCAGTCGTGATAGGTATCAATATCGATACAACTGAACATGTGCCGAAAATAGTATACAGTCGAAATGTTCGCTTCGTCGCGTGAACACGAGCGTGTCCAACTAATGCAATTGGGTCGGTTCTGAAGGTTAACGCACAAAAACACATCATATATTCATTATTTTGCAATTGCACTCATATTAATAAGGCGTTTGGTAGCGCACATGTGCAATTTCGAGGCATCCGCGCTGTCGCAAGCCCGATCGCTCGCCTGTGGCACATCCTCGCGTTGCGCACTCGCCTAATCGCCGGACGTACGCCTCGGAACAACGTTGCGAAATGTCTTGCTTGCTAAGTCCGCCGTACTCCATACTCCCCCCACTAATTGTGTTCTAGGAAAATTCATGGTCGTACCGTACTACGTTTTTATGAGTGAATATAATCTTAAATAAATAATATAATCTTGTAATTTTTACACTTTTGCGGATAGGGTGTCATCTATTTATATAAAAGGAGAAGGTGACTGACTGACTGACTGACTGACTGACTGACTGACTGACTGACTGACTGACTGACATATCAACGCAGGGCCTAAACTATAAGGGCTAGAAACTTGAAATTTTGCACAGGGGTTCCTTTTATAACGTAGGGGAGCACTAAGAAAGGATTTTTGAAAATTCACCCCCTGAGGGGGTAAAACGGGGGTGCAAAGTTAGTATGAAACTTTGCCGTTTTTGAAGTCGTTAGACGGGTAGCCGTCGTTAATGGGTCTAATTCTACGCGAGCGAAGCTGCGGGCGTTCACTAGTAGTACATAAATAGCAAGTCCTTAATTGAGTAAAATGAATGCGACGCAGCAGGATTCGCCGTTACAGGTATGTGTTAACAATAGAAAGAGGCAAAGGTATTCCACTAGTCCTCGAATTGGTGGAACGAAAGGTCTTTTATTAATGTGTTAAAACATTTTTTTATAAATCCAAGGTCTACAGAATTTGGAAACGTTAGCTTTTTTTTTACTTTATTAAATTCTCGCTAATTAATTATTTTCCTTTTTATTTCCTCGTCTACATATTTAAAGTAACCAATTCTATGTTTTAGAGTTGTTATAAACCGATATTAAATTTTCCAGGCCAATGGTAGTTACTGTTGGCAGTCGTAAAAACCATCATTCGTTTTATAAATCTGACCCATCCTTATGAGACTGTGGACGAAGTTGTGTACGTGACTAATCCGCCTATTACGTGACACCGAATCATGGTAATTTATTTCCATTAAGTGATATGGACAGTAAATATACTACAATGACCAACGTGACGCCTGGTATCCTGTGTTTTGGGAGGTGTTAATACTTAGTACCAAACTCCGCCCAATCTCAAAACAAATTAATTTAAAAGGTGGGGTCGACCAAGGCTTGACCGTAATGGATAAACTTAAGTGTACTAGTGTAAGACAAATGTACAAAAAATTTATGTAGGACATTTTGCAATGAAATTTACAATTTTTAACTTAAAACTTGGCAGTCCAGGCTTGATTGTGGTATGTACTATGCACCGTACTGTATAGGACCAGCTGCATTCATTAACAAATTTAATATAGGTAACTCTACCAACAATATTGGCATTAATAAGAAATGTACGATATGTTTTGGATAAAATTACAATGGACCGTTTGCATTAGTAATGTTGGATCGATTTGACCAGTATCACTTACATGAACACTCAAGCATCAATCGATTTGAAGAGTTGGGAGGGAAAATATTGAGCTTTCTAAGATATCGATAAAAAGATACGTGTCGTTTCGAGCGGCCACATCCGGCAGCCATTGTGCTTCAACGGGCTTCCGGTGCAACCCGATACACACTCCTGCGCACGTGCGGAGCCTTCAACCATTTCAATTTACGAAAATCGGCACAAAGGCTCGGAATCTAACGCAGAAAACAATGTAGAATAATATCATGAATAGTCAAGTATAGGAAAAAAACTCAATAAACGTTATGTCGAAATTCTATGCCAATACAATAAGTTTATTTTCTTGAAAAAAATGAATCCTTATAAATTACTTAATTAAATTCCCATTTAATATACTTGTAGCAGAAAGGAATAGGACCCAATTAAAGTATAAGCTATGGAAACACTATCACCTATATCTTACGCACATAGCAACTATTACCACAATCACGTAACGTTGCCTAACACATAAAATACCCGCACACCTAGATAACACACATATGGATACATACAAACGCGCGCGCACACACATACACACACGAGCGCGCTCACACGCACTCAGTACATAACTAAAGAAAAAAACCAACATATACAAATCCACATAAATAACACACTCGCTCAGAAACACATGCACATGAACACAATTTCAATCAGACTTTTATATAAGTAAGTACTTAATATTGGCGTTAGTTAATAATTAAATACCACTGTCTGTATCCACGAGAGCTACTGCCGATATACTGTGGCACTGTACAAATCATGTAGGTACTTAATTAATGAATTAAATAAAAAATAACTTTAACACATATGATGAAATTACGCTTTACACAAAATCAGTCGGTCTTACAAAAAGTGGAGAATGTAAGATAAATAAATAAAATAGTATTTGAAAAATGCATGCTAGCTGACCCCGCAAACGTTGTAAACATGTAAATGACTTCACGTCAATGAACGACGGTTAAAATATTTGGATATTGTTCATACAAAAATATGTATACTAAAATCGTGTTTAAAAAACATTTTCCAGTACCTACTTAGATCGAATTGTGAATCTAAACTAAACCATCCTCGAATCCCCTAGAACACACACAAAAAATTTCATCAACATCTACCCAGCCGTTTAGGAGTTCAGAGACTTACCTTCACACGTACACAAGAAATATATACATAAAGGTATATTATGTATATGTATATAGACATATTTATGTGTATCATTCATTATATCACTTCAACTATATTGTAACTGTTTAAATTGGGAAGCATGCATATTTTTTATTCGTATATTATGAATAACTTGTTCAAAAATACGCTTACAATTATATAGGGATTAGGACAACAAAAAATATATTACACAAGTGTGGACACGTCAAATAATGGATAGTGAATATTCATTGTAGTAGACTAACAAAAAACTCATAATACGTACTTAATAGCAAACCAGGTAAAAATCAGCAGCAAGGGCTTACCCAAAAGAGCAAGGGTGACTCCTTGATGTGTTTGTAGTACGCAACCCTGACACCGAGGGGCCCTCGTCCTTCAATAAGCCCCTAACAAGGGTACTTGCCAAGTGCCCCATAGAATCAATCCCTTTAATTTACTCCATTCACCTATTTCAGGTGGCCTTGATTCAAATGAGATTCGACGATTGTTGATATTTAAACGGATTCCAATAAAGGGCAAGGGTCACTCAATGACTTACAAAAACCTTTTGATATTCAAAAGTGATTCTTATCGCCTTAATTATATTATACCAATCTAAATGGTAATACAGTGGGTAATACAAGATAGTATTTCATAACTCAATAAAAGTTTATTTCTCGTAGTACTAAAGTAATAATTATTTACTTTTATACATTAGGTTAAAAAAAGGTTATCTATATCTTCACCGCTGATAAGGATTTTCTCTATGCTTAAAACGCCTTAATAATTGATATATATAATATGATAAATTTTATTCCCAAAGGATTGGCTAGTAAAACAAACTACATATTACTAATATGTATATGTAATGTTAGGTACATTACGTATACACGTCAGTGTGGAAGCACTATGACCCCATACGGTGTGGGTACCTACACAATATCGCTATGCATTTCCAAGAACCAAAATGTGTATCGCTTCAATAACAAGTTATCGGTGACACACTGAACTCTGTATCTTTCAGTTTCACAATTGTTAAAAAATATTTCAGGAGAAGTCTTCATTTAAAAATGAAACGTTTAAGTTGAATTGAAAAGTGTTAGCTAACTTGAAATCTCACATACTTCTTCACTTGGATCGCGGCTACCGTCGCGTTCGGACGGTCTCACGTGGGCACGCGGCTTACTTGAGGCACTTTCCGTGTAAAAGAAAAAAATCAGGTGAATCGATCAGTGGCCCGACACCGCAGCCCGAGGGATACGAGTTCATCTCGCCCTCGGAGGCTCGGAAGGTCGCGAGGCGTTTACATAAACGCAAAGCGCCAGGCACTGATGGAGTTTCGAACATGGCGCTGACCATGCTCCCCCAAAGGGCTCTAGTCAGTCTGACTAGACTCTATAACGGCATCCTGCGCACGGGACACTTCCCGGCTGCGTGGAAGGAGGGAAAGGTGATCGTTCTCCCGAAGCCGGGTAAAGATCCACGTTACCCGGTTAACTACCGCCCCATCACGTTGCTGTCCTCACTGGCAAGGTTGTTCGAGAGGCTGGCACTGATTCGCATTCGGCCATTCCTTAAACTAAGGGATGAGCAGTTTGGGTTTCGGGCCGGTCACTCGACAACACTACAGCTGACAAGGGTGCTCCACCACTTGGCTTTCGAGGCCAACTGCGGGCGGCACACGGTTGGTGTCTTTCTCGATATAGAGAAAGCATTCGACCGTGTGTGGCACGCAGGCCTGTTGTACAAGCTGTTGGAGTCGCCCTTGCCAGCGATGCTGGTGTGGTTGATAGCTTCGTATCTGGAGGGGCGGGAGTTCATTGTGTCGGTTGAGGACAGCACCTCTGCCCCCCGTCCCATACGCGCAGGAGTGCCGCAGGGGAGCTGTTTCGCGCCACTCCTATACGCGTACTACACTAACGACATCCCCACTCTCGACGGGCACCTCGCGGAGTGGGAACGTGATGTAGTCCTCGCTTTGTTCGCTGACGACAGCGCGTTCTTCGCATCGTCGCGTGATCCGGAACTGGCGGTCAGAAGAATGCAGCGCTTGCTTGACCGCTTGTCAGACTGGCTGTATAAGTGGAGGATCGCCGTCAACGCCGGAAAGACGGTCCCAATACTTTTCAGCCGGAAGCGTAAAATGCCGACGCCGCTGCGTCTGCATGGAGAAGATCTAGCGTGGCAGCAGACCGTTCGGTATCTGGGATGTCACATGGATCGTAAACTCACGATGAGTGCCATGGTGGTGCATGCGCACCGCCAGGCACGAGCCGCGAGAGCGATGCTCCGGCCCGTGTTGACATCCCGATTACCACTGCGCACTAAACTTGGCATATACAAGTGCTATATCCGATCTAGGCTTACGTACGCGGCGCCAGCATGGTATGCTCTGGCGGCGGCCACGCAGCGCAAGCGTCTTCAGGCCCAGCAAAACCTCGCCCTGCGAGAAATCACAGGAGCGGGGCGCTACGTCCGGAACGCGGTGATAGCGCGCGACTGCAGGCTGGAGTCGCTGGATGAGTTTGTGATCCGGTTGGCGCGTGTTATGTATAACCGCGCCGACAATGGGCCACATCCTCATCTAAGGGGGATAGCGCCGCTGCACGCGCGCCCCCCTGAAGGCCGACCGCTCCCTAGAGAGCTGTTGGACCTTCTTCCCCCCGACCATCTGGGGGGAATTAGCGACTAACGGCTAGTAGAACCACGCGCGCGTACCGCGTGCGCGACGATCGACTGGCTCCCACGCTCAACAGCGGGGAAGTCACCGACGGGGTTTACCCCTGGAGCAATTGCCCGGATAGAGGGGATCTCCCCTAACTCCGAATTCCCTCAGCGCAGGAGCGCCTACAGCGCCGCGTGAGAGGAGGAAAGGTCTGTGTACATACTTCTTTTTTTATTTGTATGAAAGGTGTAACATCAGTTTTTACGTTGTAATATAATCATTTTATTGTGTTTAGGATTTCCATTCAGAAGCATAACGTGGGAATTCTTTATTTTTATGGTGAAATAACCAGGCAGTAAAGAGTTTACGTGCATTTTAGCGATTCTGCGCATTCGCAAGATGATCAATAAGAGTGTCGCGTTACAAGGCGGCTCTGGGCGCCGACAAAGCCCTGCGGCGGCACCTTTGACGTGCCGAATTCAATTAATTGCCTTATTTGCGCCACTCTACGCTCATTGAAAGAATCCTCCGCAAGAACAAATATTTGCAAAGTGTTCATTATCCATTATTAGATAACGCGCATTTAATTGAAACTCACTCAGGTTTAATTTCACGTTAGTTTTATTTTTATTAAAAATACTAAAGCTGGATTTCAGGACACTTGCCTATTTAGAAAATACATGCACAGATACCAAGCTAAACTATCATATTACTATCAGATTATCACAAAAATTATCTTACATGGTCAATTTTGTGTTCTTGTTTTGACGTGACCGTAAAATACCAAACGCAAAATTGTCCTAATTTTCTAAAAACTATTTAGGTAGGTACATACAAAAAATATATAGTTTTAAAGTATCAGCAATAATATTTGCATTCATTGTGTTAAATCTTGTGAACATTTAGATTGTTATTTTTGTTTTGGCAAAACAAGCTACGGTCAACGCTCGGAACAATATTAAAATCTCCGTATAAATGCGTTATCTTATCAGCGGGCAGGGTGCAAGGGCGGGGCGGGGGCGGGCGGATGCCGTGGGCGGCTGTCCTTGCGGCCCTGCGATACGATACAATGTCGCCGGCACGGGTCACTCTGTTGTAACAAAACTGTTTATCGACTGTTGTCGCTAAGCCTCCGATAAGTTTCTATTGTGGACTTCGGGTTTTTTGTGGTATGACAGCTAAGTTCGTGTTTATTTATTTTACGATACGAGTAGATATGTGAGAATATTGATTTTTTTAATCTGATTGGTCCTTCATATCCATTTTTAAAAAAAATACAAGATCCTGATTTTATTTCTCTTATTTCACCATTAAAACGTCAATATAAAATACAAGCATTTCATACTAAAAGTGGCCTTTTTTTTTTCTCGCTGGGATATGCATTTACGCATCCTGCCTGGTTTTATGAGAACACAGACAGGTATGTGGGACTCGCTGAAGACCAGAATACCGACTAAAACCCAGCGGCACCATCAGCGCTTAGGATGAAGCGTCACGGGATCGCTTGCGCATTACTACCGTGACCAACACTAAAAGTGGCCTACTAAAGGACAATAAAAAAAAAAGAATTCATCCTTTGCTCTAAAATAAAGTAATAAATAAATTAAATAACAATAAAATTTGAATAAAAATATCACTGTATTAGACTATTACAGTGTCTGTATCAAAGACTTTTAAGTTACTATACCGCAGTCTACACACAAATTAATGAAAGACTGAAACAAGTTTAATAATATGTCACAATCATAATGTTCTCAGAAATCGTTCCAAATTTAAACGTGGATAAATGTCGTATCTCGCGCCATCTCGTCACAGAACGGAGACTGATTGAAATAAATTATTGGTACCGGAAGTGACGTCCCGAGCCCGACCGCGCTCCAATTTAAAACAGACTGACTACGCAGCAGTGTCAGGTCATAAGTATAACGTGAAAAAAACTACAAATGGAGGCAAAAGAGCCTGGTACAATTCTTTTTTTTAAATATCAAAGTTTACAGACATACCTAAAGTCATTAAAATGTGTATACCTGTCACTAATAACGATTTGTAAATCCCCCAAATAATTACAGGAAACAAAAATTGTAACCTAACGCCCTCTAGCATTACGCTAAACACATAACATTTGAATTTAAATAAATATTCAATCGGTTTCGTATGCTATTCCGGCAAACCGGATGCGCCGGGCTTTTTAATTAGTGCAAAGGTTAGAATGATTATAAAAACCCCTTTGTCCTGTCGATCCTGCAGATCGTCAATTTGAGCAGTGTTTTAGTATTTTAAAGCGTTTCACTAAATTTGATATTATTTTTCTTTTAATAGTATAAATGACGATGAAAAACGACATTTTTTTATCGCATATTTCAAGACTACCGATTCGTACTGTACATAAAACTTCAGGATTTAAACTCCATATCCAAGCATGGGTTTTTAGATTTATGGACTGCTTTGCGTGTTATCCAAAAAATATTGTTTATCTGATACTTCCGTCGCCTGCCGCGGCCGATACGCTCACTAGAGCTTTATTGTTTACACTTAATGTAATTCAAAGCAGGGAATTCCTTGGTAAATTGTATTTTTAAATTTAAACGTGCCATTGGAATGATGAGAAGTTTACTTTGTGCATGTCGAGCACCCGCCAGTATTTCAATGTTTGCCTTTTGCGATCGATATTATGCCGATGCCATACGTAATTGGCTCTTTATGTCGCCGACCTCTTATTGTTGTTATCGTATAATATATCCTTCTATGAACTAGCAGATGCATCACATTGTCTAACACGCAACTCTAACTGACTTTTTGCGCTTAAATACCTAATGATTCCTTGCGCATTTTAATAATCATAATGTTTACGTCAACAAAGTAGACAATATTATAATATTAATTTATAAATTATAAAAAAGAAATACTTTTGGATGATTCCAGTATTCTTCAGTAATTCTTATTTCAAACTAATTGAAAACTGTAATACAGAATTCCTGCCTTTATTTCCTCTCGCACATCGGAAGAAGCCCGCGAGATCGTGGATTGTCTGCACTGCAATATCCCGCGCATGTTTATTTCCTCGACATTTGTTCGAATATCGAAAACCCATTTCCCGCGCCATTTCCGACCGCTTCGCCTCCATTGCCTCCTTGATAATTGAATCTCGGTTGTTCCATTGCCAGTCTCCCAGTTTCACATAAAACTTAAACTGTAATGAGATTCCGAAACACTGGAGACTGCGACGCTCGCGCTGCCGTTTACCAAACAAACCTAATTAAAACCCGTAACTTTTTATCGGACTACTAAAAGGCTCTACATTTTTAGAGATGCGCACTTTAAAGGAAAAAGAAAAATACCTTTATAAAATCAATCACTTGACGTTTATAATAATTTAATATTGATTTATTGTTTTCTAGGTGTGATTATCGCGTGTTTGCAATTTTTGAGAAGATATTGACTCACGTATTTGTATTTAAAATATTTACCAGTACAGTGATGGTCATCACGAATAGCACGCTCAAGTAGAGCCGAGTTTATCGCCAGACTCGCTGTGCAATCGAGAAATTCAATATAGTAGATAATAACTATAATCACGAAATTAATAATAATTACGATTACATATGATACATATATATTACTAAGTTGGAGGACCTTATAAAAAATCGGATCGGATCTTCCGACGCGTTGAAATCGCTTCCTTCGTTAGACAATAGCCCTCTATATCCGGTAGCACACGTGCTCAGGTGCCTATTATCCCGGACCGTAGCGTCCCCTTCTGTCTACCTTTTGTGACCTTTGAGACCCTCCCCCTGTAACCTGACCCGAATTTCGCAGCGCCGCCCTTCACCCCACCTACCGACTCGGATTCGCTCCCGAAACTACTATAGTTACAGATACAAGTATAATATGATAGTTAAATATATCGCACCTGGCCGCAAACATCCTTATCTACGAATTTATCTAAGAGCGCATTAATAAAAAACAGAATACTGCTTATTGAAAAAAAAGCTGTCAATTGTTGTCCTTATTTTCTTCTCATTTCGTTGACGTTGATAGAAGTCCTAAATAAAATTATGTATTTGCACACATATCATGTATTTTTTAATTCATGCTTATTACGTAAAATTAAATGTAAATACATAATATGGTTAGCGACTAAAAAAACTATGGTTAGCGACTAAGTGTTCGGAAACTGGTAATTTTTCATACAATTTTTTCTTAGGTACCTAACACTCAAAACATCAGTCAAATACTATTTCATACTTATTTTGCCGATGCAAACTTATCAATTCAAAAACACCGTAGGTACCGTAATTTAAAACCAGATACTTCCGATTTTACTTGTAAATATGTATGTGTACAAACCACAAGGCTACCGATCGCTTGAACCGTAACTAAATAGGTATATCGGGAAGGTAAAAATAATACTGGCCATTGAGGTTTAAAATTCAGGCAGTATACATACCGTTCGTAAACACTAAACAATGGGAATCAACGCCAAGGTCGCATAGGTATGCGTCATAAGTCTTAACCATTATATTATTATGTAATTACGATTTACGTCGTCACTGTCAAGCGAATCAGCCCAATCGGCGCTACAAATTGCGTTTTTCTTCACTGAATCTTTACCATGCTATTTTTTATATGGTAGTTATAATGAAACCATTCTTGCAACCATAATGGAAATACCCACCGAGAGCATGGCAACCATTTTTCAGAGTAATAGTTATATGGATAGCCATCTTCATACTTATTATGTACCTACCTCTTGTATAACAAAAAGAACAAAATAACCTTATGTAAAAGCATATTTATTTATTTAATACCTACCTATTTATTTATTTACTGTTTATTAGACGTTAAGTTCTTATCATTAGAGTACAATTATTTTTTCTGTGAAGTCAGGAGATATATGTAGAGACAACTCTTTGCAAAATTAACGACAGATTTACCATTAATTTAACCGTATTGTTCCCAGAGATGTGCGGGTACGAACAAACACGTAGTAGAGTATCTGAAGCGTTTCATTTACTAAAATTGGTAGTACATATTCATACTTGGCCTATTATTAACGTATTGTTTGAAAGCAACAATTAAAATTCTTAATACATTACATGTGCTCTTGTCGACCGGTAACAATGTTTCCTTGAGTGATAAGAAAGAGGAAAAATTTCATCAAGTGCGCCTTGTTTATTTGTAATTAATAACGAGTACTTCGCCGTGTTATTTACATTTTAGTGGTTATTACATTCTTATATTACCCTGTTATAATAATAATACTGCTCATTTTACACAACCTTTTTTTTATTCCAAATTTCTACCTATTTTGTTAGTGCAACATAATTATACTTGTTTTTTATGTTAGTTGTACTTTTTCAGTTGTTCTTTTGGTACATTTGGATAAAAAAATAAATATATTCTATTCAATTCTATATATTTAGATATACTTTCTAGTTAGGCATTGGTTTGGAGGCGCTTTTGCTAATTTCATGATACTGAGGCGGATAGCAAAAAATCAACGGTCGCGCAACAGTTGGTCGCCGTAGCAGGTGGCATGACAGGTCGCCCGGTCGCCGTTTCTGCCGCTCGCTAGCGGCCGGTCGTCTTCGGCTACGCTCGAGTACCATCGGAACCGCTCGGCTCGCATTTTCCGCGGCCGCCCTCCTCAATCCGCCCGAGGCCGAAAGTGCACGAAAGCTCAGTCTGCGATTAGGAGTGCGACGGTGCGGTGCTACGAGTCGGTTGCTAGAGCACAGTAGCTGGCGGACATAACTTCGAGATCGTAAATGTGTTTAATTTCTGATTCGTAATTTTGTTTTTGTGCAGTTAAATTTAGCTAATACTTTTCAATCAGTTGTTCACAACAAAAATAAATATTTTTTGACATTTTAACGATTATTTGTCGAATAAAATTTTATCTTGATCAAACTGTAAAATATTAAATAGTGGACGTGTGAAATGCTGCAGTAAGTGCGAAGAGCTGGGTGCGCGGCCGCCATGCTGTTGGTGGAGCCGCGCGAAGCCGCCGGGCCCCCGAGCGCGGCACATCTACACCTCCCCATGTCCACGCTGACCAAACTAAACTTTACAGATTACAGTGTCAAAGTGAAACCTTACGAGGAAACAAACGAACATAGGGACACAAGACTAAATTATGAACATTCGCTCGGTGCGTCGAGATTAGCGTACGACCAGTCAGTGAGTGCGAGCTCCAACAAACACCAGTATGAGCAGAATAGGCTCGCCTTTGACCCCTCGGTGGATAATATCTGCCAAGACTCCTACTTATTGCCGTCAGGTTAGTAGCTTTCAATCATATATTCTAGTTATAGAAATTAGGTTAACGTATAGATAGATGACTTATCTTCGAATGTTTGATCACGGTAAACATATTATAGAATATTTAACAATAACATAAAACTATAGTACCTATGGTCAGGTAACATGACGTGTGGATCCATAATAGTTTATTAAATTTATTTTTTTAGTACGAATCCATTTAGTTTTTTTAGTTTATTTGTTTAATAAAATTAATTAAATAACATATTAGTAATATAAATATTTATAAAATATACATCAATTATGTTTATCATTGAACTCTACATTCTTGTAAAATAAAATTTGTAGCTCACTGACATAGTTTGTTTAGTTTTCTATGAATAACAATATAATATCTACATAAAAAAATCGACAACATGTTTATTTATAACTTGTAATATGATATTAATGGTAAAGTGTAATTTTATTAGTTACAACTTGTCATCTTTGCGTCACTACGAAGATATAACATTAAACCCTACCTATATCTACCAACAAAGTCCCCAGGAGCCAAAGCTCGGACCAAACCATCAATTAGATATTGTACAATGATACTACGCACGAGCTCCATTGAGAACTCTCGAATTCGCCGGAAGTACTTTCGCCGCCATGATGGATCCGGCGGTGCGGCGCGGGCGCACATCGCCGCGCTTCCGCCGCGTGACGAGCATGAAAAAGCTTCGCAGTATTGTTATATAGCTTACATTTGCATACATAGATTACGTGAAAATAATATGAACGTAACATTTACATTACATTACCTATCTTACGAAGTAAAACGTAAAATATATTTACGACCTTACTTTCTTAGCACCAATGATGAATTATGAGATAGCATAATGAATTTTTATTACATCTAACACATAAATCGCACTGACAGAAAACTGGTTTATGATTATCATTATTACTTCGATTCTTTCTAACAAAGAATATTGGAAACTGTTGATTTTTCGCTGGGGTGATGGTGACCATCGCAAACGTACCTATATTCGATATGAAACGTCGCAATATGCATCGCACGTATGAATATTCACGTGTGGTCAGCAGATATTATCGGTGTAGATTCGTGTAGAGTGGCGATGCGAGCACTAGCAGGACACTGACAGTCTGAAATGGCAACCAATAAGAGTTAACGGTACCGGTCGATCACCTTTCAGTAATCGCCTACTTCCTTTTACAGGTAGACGCAAATCTCTTGCCATCATCAACTTGACGTGATCGAAATGGCGAATACGAATTGAGTAGTTTATTATGTGATGCCGTTATAACTTTGTGTATCGTAGAACAGACGCAAACTAAAATCGCGCCTTATAAAGAATCATTACTAAAGATCATTGACATCGTAAATTATGTCTCCTCGCACCTATTCTGAGCTATTGATCCGTAACTAACCCGATTACTATTCTGATATACTACTATAAAACAACTTGTTAACATTTTTATTATGTACATAATTCATTTTTTTTGCACAATCTCCTCTTCTACAGATCAAAACGTAGCTGTATAAACGGTATTTTTAAATTACTTTAACCGATTGATACAGTTTTACGAGATCTAATTTAAATTTAACTAGAGGACGCCCGCAGCTTCCCTCGCATGGAATCATACATTGGGATAGCTTAGTTTATCGTTGCAACATTCATAAGTTTAGGAAAATAGCACAAATAATTCGTTATGAAAACATTATTTGACTTTTTTCATTTTATATAAATTATAATGAATAGACAGCCGTCCCACTATTGGGCATGGATCTCTCACATCCACAGCTGCGAGTGGTCATACTCTACGCTGCTTCAATGCGGATTGGTCGATTTCTAATAAGTTAGCTAAATATAAATACCAACTTCAAATAAATTTCTAAATACCAAATTCTTATATTCAAATTAACCTTGCTAGTGTCATCCTAGCGTAAGACCAGTCAGTAATTAGTAGAAAATGAATAACATGAAATATAAATATGTTTTTATCCGGCATTATCGTGGGTAGTTTATATCTACTCGTAGATATGAACCAGCAGGGCCGCGTTAGAAACACCTGTCTAACACACCGACAGCTGTTCCGCATGTGACCTGCACGACACGAACTAAAATAACTTTATTCTAATCAATTTCATAAAAGGACTAAAAGTATAGAGATGTTGCACCTTGATATTATTAATTAATTTTCAATATCATCCCTACATAAACATTATTATGAATGTTACAAGTTTTTATTTAAATGTATAGAGCAAATCCTGTTTGATAAAAGGTTCCTTTAATAGTTTTGTTCTTTAATAATTATCTAAATATTTAAAAACACATCTGTGAGTGATGCAGTGTCGCGAATTTGATTGAAACTCATTAAAAATAATGGATGACATCCCCATGTACGTGCACGTCACAGTCTTGCTGACGTCACACGGTCATTCATTTATTCATTCACGTTATGGCCACTTCCGGCGAGCCCGTCTCTATCTTTTTAAATCGTTTCCGTGCAACGCAATCTCGCTGTAGAGTGTATATTTCTTCTAGGAATCAATGTTGCGTCTACAATGCCAAGAACTATTTATTGTTGGGACCTATTTACCGTAAACAGTACGTTATTATGTGTACGTATTTACGAGGTATAAAGATAACTTTGTAGCGGTAAATGTTTCTATCCTTTAAAAAATATTAAAAAATAATTTTCTCTTCTTCATAATCTTATTTCCTTAAGAAATTAAGTTATAATAATTTGTTAGTTGAGAAATAAATGTAATAATAAAATAAAATTAACATTCAGTAGAGAAGTATATACGTTTTGTGAAATTACATATGTATTTCAAATTGGAGTTACAGAGCACTAGAGAAGGCCCAATTGCAGACAATGATACTAGTACTAAGTCACGTGTCGTCAATGAAGCGACGGGTCAACTTCCGTCTCCGTAGCGCCAGGAACATCCTGCCATAATATCCATTTCCCTAGCTAATTGTCTACTTGATAGTTAAAAGATACAAGGAATTGTTATGAAATTCTTAAGCTGTTAGATTTTCCTAAAAATATATGATTTTCAATTTTAAATTCTTCAAACTGAAAAGCTAAGTCTACTTTACAATATTTTATTTTCCATTTAGAAAACATACTGACTGAAATTATTAGTCTGTCTTCGATAAATGCACTATGTAGTTAACGCAAGCCGCCTTTGAATTTTGTATGGGGAATTACGATCAATGAGCTCACAAGGTTTAATGGCTTCCCTTATGCCGGACAGGGTGTGAGCATGGCGGTCAGTGTTTACAGAGTGGAAGTATAGCAGGTCGCCCCATGTGCGCGTTTGTAACGACCGCCGCGCCGGCGCGTGCGCAGGTGGCTTCGCACCTGCCATACTAAGGCTCTTAGACTCGCCATAGTATGCATAAAGCACAATTCCCTAATGTCAAAACCATATGATAATCATTGTCAAAAGTATTATTGATCCAATTTTAGGATGTCTGTCTTCGTTTCCCAACTCCTAGCAAAACTAGGGTCAACTTCATCCTTACACGTGTCGATTAATATCTAACAATCGTTTTATAGCGGTCACTACGAAAAATTAAACTTATTTGAAAATCTTTATATTTAAGGTTACTGTAAACAGCAAAGCTTAGGCAGCAATTTGAGAGGGATAAAGTAAGCTGTAATAAGATATGGTAAATTTGTTGTCGAAGTCGAACTAAATATTATGTACCTACTAGTAATTATATTTATTTTTAAATCAAGGTTCAATTTTACGAAATAAAATTATTTATTTAACAAATGAAAGACGTTTTTATTGTGATAAATCTGAATTAACATCTGCCAGGACAGACTGTTTATAAATTGAAGCTAGCATAATGCTCGACCGGATATTATTCTAAGCTCAATATTATTTTTATAAAAAGTTTGCTCCAATCATTTATGTATTAAATACATACCTACCTAACGTATTGATATAAAAATCTATGTAACCAGTACCATCGTACCGTACGGTGGTTTATTGGTAATAAATATCGTTGGATCTGGTCCTGACTGATTCGCGCACGCCTCGAGGAAAACGATTGAAGCTCTTTATTTTTAAACTGAGTTTAGGTCACACGTTTTAATTACCTTATCTTAGCGTATGTACGTATCCATATTCACTTATATAATTACAATTCTTTAAATTTTAACCTTTATAATTATTATATTATGTGATGCTATGCAGGCTACATTGTACTCGTAAATAATAGAGTTAACTATTTTCGTTTTTAAATTAAAAATTAGTAATTATTAGCCTCGATAGAGAGTGCCCTCCTACATGACAAAGCCCGACGTCTACTGGACGTTAATAAATTTAACATTTCCTCCCGAAACTTGCTCCAATTTTCAGTTTGATTTAAACTCTATTCGCTGACAGCAGCTTCCTTCTTTTTCTATAAGACGTCGTTTTCCCGAGTATCATTTTAATTTTCATAATATTTTCGAAGCTATGATGACTTATGTAAGCGTCATTTCATTCGACAAATTATTTTCTACTATGAATTTGAAGACGCAACTGTCATATGAATGGTTGTAAATAAACCAGTAATTTAATATTATTAATTAGTCTCAGTTGCAAATTTTTGTTGTCACTATTTTAAACTTATATACGTAAAAAGTATCTAGTAATTTTTTCTTCTTCGCCGTTGCTAAGCTAACATTGTTAAACTTTATATAAAAGCACATATTATTTTAATGATTTGGTACGTCAAAACATAGCGTCCCGTCGACATCGCGCTGTCACCGAGAGCTCACCTGCGCCGCCGATGCGTCTATATTTAAAAAATCATATTTCGACTTCCGCTCCCAAATTGGAATTGGCGCGATGTGTGGCGAACTCATTCGTTAAGAATCCAAAATATCAGTACAGACATATTTAATGATAATTAATTGATGTGAATTGTCTATTTATATTTATATAGTAGTATAGTGTGTAGGTTTGTACTTATTTTATTCTGTTACGTGCTAGCATAGAGTAAGGACCAAATGTAGTCCGTGGTGCTAGTAAATGAACTCTAGTTATTTAATATTTATTAGTTCATTAACAATTTACTACACGATTAAAATTATTATTCTTTTGTACTCAAACGTTAATTGTAAGCAATCTTATTTGTAATGAAAAAACTTAAGTTAAGTAAGTATGTATATGCAATATGCACCATATGGCATAGCGCGTGCGCGTCCAAAAAAAGCATGGTACCATCATTTTCGCGGGTCTCAAGTTTCGGTGGTATAAGTAAAAAAACATGAGGCGCGTCGCAGCTGCTGCTGTGGCTAGGGTTACTGTCGCATGTGTTCGTGACGTTTCAACCGATACGATAGATTTACGCCACTCTACCTAGACATACACTTTTTGATGAATTCGAAATAAAAATGTCCTGAGACTACGAAACGTCGCATAGCGGCTGATGAAACTTGTGGCTTGATAAAACTTCAAAATGTAAAATAATAACCAGCTTATAATGTGCGTGAGTAACACGGCAAAAAAGGACACTACGATGTAACGTGCTAATTTAAAAATGGCTCGAGAAAATATTACATTTGTAAACAATAGGTCGTCGTATTTCATGTCGACAATGGCTTATTAAACATATATCATAGATCAGTTTATCTCCACATTGTCTTAGCATTGCAATTCTCAACTTGTCCGTCTATGCTAAATTACTGTTTTTTTATTATTTATTAATAATTGAAATGCATATAATAGGAACCTACATCATGTCTGTCTCTTATGCACATACGTACTTATCTTTACATAGAAGTGTTTTTATGTGTATGTGCTCATTTGGAGCCATATCTAAAATATCCTACAGGGGTAGATAGCATGTCCATTGGAAGATAAAAATGTATCATGCATCTTAAATTGTAAAGATCTTTAACATAGCCGAAGCTGCGGGTAATGTAGTATAGGTTTTCGCATTTATGGCAAGAATCAACCCAACTGAAAACTTAGCGAGCCAAATCCTTAAGGTCGTGTCGTGTTCCGCACGAACGGTCGTCGACGACCTTTCGACCCGCGAGGCGTGGCCGCGCCCGATTGGACCGCCCCGGCCGCCGCGCGCACGCCCCCGCTCGCCAGATACCCAGATACTCCGCTCTATTGTGTGGGCATTTATCAGCAGCCGGCTCTACCGACTCTACCGTCAGCTCTATTATTGCGTTAAACATTGTATGAAGAATCCATGTATGTACCTATACTAAATCACATTCACAGCTTCTTGTGACCTTTCTCTGTATCTTATTCATTGATGCTTGAATCACGAGCAGATTCAACCTGAGAGAGGACTTGGCGGCATTTTAAAAGAATGAGCAGATTCACCAGAAACTAAGTAAATAGGAACGAACCTTTAATGAGTGGAGCTTTAGGTCTTTATATACTTTCGGTCTGAAATATTCAGTTGCAAATGACTTTTCATTTTAACTAACAATTTAATTACATTAAGATTCGATATCGATGGGCGCCAATTCTTATAAGAACAGAACATCCCGTCAAAATATTACTTGGGGTAGTTTTATGTATCGTTAACATCTATATCTATACTACTTAATATTATAAAGAGAAAAATTTGTTTGTAAAGTTTTATTTAAAAAACGACCGATTTTAAAAATTCTTTCACCATTAGAAATCTGCATTTTCACTGAGTAACATAGGCTATATAATATTACTAGGTGTAAACGAAACTATTCTTATGTCTAATTCCACGCGAACGAAGCTGCGGGCGTCCACTAGTAATTTAGTATCAGTTAGACTTTTAATACGGACAAATAGGTACAACTTGTTCTATTGTATACCTACTATACGAGTAGTAATCTTATCAAATCGGTAGGTTTATAATATTTACAGCAGCATAATTAAAACAATAAATAGACATTTAACGCTAAATGCGTGTTAACATGTAAACAAACGTTGTATAACTTATTTATTGACATATTTAATAGAAGTTATTAGCAGTAGGTACATACTTCTTGTAGTTTACTGAAATAATTTTTATTTGATCTTGATTTGAAGGCATGTAAAAAAAAGAATAACTAGCAACAACATCATTGGGAATAACACAAAGTACACGCATTATTACAGAGCGTTTGTTGTAGGAAGCAAGTTAGGATGTTTAGACAGCCCTGTCGCGGCTGACGTACGGCGCAGGTCAAGGGTCGCGAGGGAGAGCTTTTTACGTGATTCCGAATGTTTTCAGCCCAATTTACCGTGGTGCGACGACTCGGGGGAATTGTAATTAGCCGATGCCGCTTCATTAAAATACTTCTATTTGTCGGCTTGACAGAGCAAAGTGATTTGTTTACGCCTTTGTTCTTTTTAAAGACACCCATTATTATGTCGCTCAACAGAATTTATGAGTTTTTTAAGTTTACCGTAAGAGTTTAAGCGTAAAATTAAGTATGAACAGTGAAAATAACTTATTTTGCCACTTTGGCTTACCGAAACGTTTCTTGATTAATAACTACGCCTCTTCAATTTGTACTTACAGACCTGATCATCATCAGAATGGCCATAAGTGTATATCCTTATCAATAAATGTAGAAACAGTTACTTCAAAATTCCCTGAAATAGCATTCCTCCTCGTTTATCTACTATTTATTTCATTTTACCTGTTCTTGGCTTACCCATAGAGGTCCCACTGTCTTTCACAAAGCCAGAGTTGCGGGAGGTCTACACGCTGCTCCAATGCGGGTTAAGAGCACACCAGTCGACCGTCACTTTTGAAGAATAGGTTTTTACCAAAAATATTACCGTCGCGCTGACCCCCAACCTTACCCCTTGGCGTGCGATAGAGAGAAGTGCAGTCTCGAACTGATTTTACCTACGTAAAATTAAGAAAATCGTCCTTTCGTAATCCCCTGTTTCCTCCTCGAAATCTAGACCGATTTCAATATTTCTTTCAGTTAAAATGTAGAACAGGGTCTAAGCTATGCCCGTACGTTTTGCTTTTTTGGGATATGTTAGTAATTACCAGTTTGCTTGATGTTTGAAAATGTATGTAAAAAAAGTCGTTTTTTTTTATTTTAAAAGATTTTTTTTCTCTTCTATTAAGCAAATTATGAAAAAAAACAAAACGTACAGGCATGGCAGAGGTACGTATAAATCTTATGGTATTTTTTTAAATTCTGTAACTTCTTTATCCTAGGAGGAAACAGGGGACTACGTTTGTATGGAAAAAGTGTCGACTCATATCCTCTTAAGGGAGAGGTTAGTAGCCAACCCAGTGTCAAATGTTCTCATTCCGAACGAAGTTCTTCCACAAGCTTGAACAATTGTTTTAACAATTTAAAACAACCGGGACCCCATTCACAAACCAACTGCGCCCGTCGTTGCTTAACTCGTCCGATCACATACCACACGCGAGTCATTGGGCTATGTACCTACGCTTCGATCTACTAGCCTACTGTGAATAAATTGGTTTGAATAATTTTATGTTCAACTCGGTTATTTTAGTCGGTACATTATTATTAGGTATATTTTTTTGTATTTGTATAGCAACGGAACGTTTTAGGTAGAGACGTAATAATGCACGATTATTTGTCTAAAGTGCGGCGGGCAGTGCGTGACCGACCCGGCGCATGTGGCAGGTATCGACATAGTAATAACGGAACACGCACTTGGACAGGGAACACAGTTAATGCATAGTTTACTCAATTGCTCTACGAAATTTGGAAAGCGCCTACTCAACTTCAAGGATTTATACTAACAATACCTATTTAATACAATACAAAAATAACTTAAATTCAAGCAAAACTGTTACTAATACACAAAAAAATACTGGTCATATCTTCCGAGAAACCGTAACGACATAATGCTGGCAGACTGTGAAAAAATATATCTAGCTATCTAGTACGAAATGAAACGAGCTTTTAAACGCATACACGACGTATGCAACCGCTCGGGAGTATGCGTTCGCAAATAACCTCAGCTTTAGTCGTGTCGCTAAAAGTTAGATCTGTGAAAAATCCGAAATGCGTGTGTACTGTGGCACCCGCAGCGGCGCGCTGACCGCCGCCGAACAAAGGGCGCGCCGTGAACCGCGACCGCCGCGCCTCGCCGCGCCGCGAGATGCGCTACCCTGATTGTTTTCGGCATTTCAGCCTTGATATTGATAGATACACTATTTGGCCGCTTCATGTATTCGTATCTACATCTGTAAATAAATCTCTACTTATTAAATTAATCGCTCTAATTGTTATCATTTAGATTTGTAGAAAATATGTAAAGATACCGAGATTTGGAAGTTATCTTTTTCTTTATCATCATTTTGGATCTGGCAAGCAAAAAATTACAGCAGCACAGTAACATTTTGTAGACCCAACAGAGCATCGTCAGTTGTAGAGTCAATGTTAATCAAAGCTATTCTTATACGAGTACAAGATTTCTCTACGACATAAAGCAAAGATTTAAGACTTACATTACCTTGGTACCAAATACCTACACAATTTTGACAGTGACTGGTATAACTTTATTTATATTTGCAGAAATGTCAGATGTTTGCAGTATACTTAGTTTATGTTTAGATCCTATGGTATGTAGTCAGCTTATTGCACGGAACACAGGGTGTGGCCTATTAACACACACCGGGCTCAAATCTAGATTCCGAGCCATTGGGATACTTTACTTGATCTGGGGATAGAACCCACAACCTCTATTTCAGCAGTTAGCTTTCGATCACTAGACTAATAAGTGGTGGTGACCACTACCCTTTCGTTGTCCCACTGTTGAGCAAGGGTCTTGTCACGGTATGGGAAGGGTCACCACGCTGGCCAATTGTGGATTAGCAGACTTCACATGCCTTTGAGAACATTATGGAGATCTCTCAGGCATTCAAGTTTCCTCACTATGTTTCCTTCACCGTTACGACAGGTGATATTTAATTTCATAAATCCCACATGACTTATAAAAGTCAAGTGCGTGCCGGTTTTGGACCGCTCGAGTGAGAGGAGAGTTCGATAGCCGTCACCGCTGTAACCCTCAAGTTGAAAGTTACCCTATGATAAGCTATGAATCCCAAACCGTTGTATTTCAGGCGGCTACACAACAGGCGGCGGTCGCGAGTCGAACACGTACTACACCGAGACGAACGGCGGCGCGGCCCCGGCGGCGCCCGCGCCCGCCGCCGCCTCGCCCCTCGACGAGTACTACCAGCCGGAGTACCCCGCGCCGCCCGCGCCCGCGCAGCCCTACCTCGACGACTACTACCACCCGCACCCGCACGCGCAGCCGCTGCTGCACGACCACAAGTACCAGCCGCACTCCTACACCAAGCCATACCCCAGAAGTGAGTGCGGAACGATTTTTATAGAATAACATAGCAAAGCATTCAGCACACTTCGCGAACACAGCGAAAGATAGATGCACTGCATACTTCACTATTGTATCAATAGCGGTGACTACGCTAACATGCAGTAGGCATATTTTTTCTTCTGTGTTGCAACACCACACATCTGCTGCTGTGATAGAAACTAAACAAGACTCGTGTCTCGCTCAAAATCAGTCATAGGAGTATTAACGCTTATTTCATTATATGGTACTAGTGGACGCCCGCAGCTTCGCTCGCGTAGAATTAGATCCATTAACGACGTCTACCCGCGCTCGGGTGCCCACTTGACTTCAAAAAAGGCAAAGTTGGGTGCCCACTTGACTTCAAAAAAGGCAAAGTTTCATACTAACTTTGCACCCCCGTTTTATCCCCTAAGGGGGTGAATTTTCAAAAATCCGTTCTTAGTGCTCCCCTACGTTATAAAAGGAACCCCTGTGCAAAATTTCAAGTTTCTAGCCCTTATAGTTTAGGCCCTGCGTTGATATGTCAGTCAGTCAGTCAGTCAGTCAGTCAGTCACCTTCTCCTTTTATATATATAGATTTTGTATACGCTTAATGATCGTCACAACATCTTTTTTATCTATTATAGGTATATCTTACAGTATAAAATTGCTATCGCCTATATCGCCGTACCTACTAACAATCCTTCATACAATTCTCTGTATGATATTTCTACTAACAATTCTTTGCATATGTGCCTACATAACAATACAATGGGTTTATTGTGGATAAAACATCATAAATATGAATCATCATGTCTAATTGGCTATCTATTACACATATACTTGTTGAACAAAACAGAACCAAACCTACAAGGGCTTTAAATGTTAAAAAAGCATTCATTAGGTCGTTGCAGAAGTTAACTCGAGGTCGAGTAAGTCAATACATTGTACAGAATATTATCTTAACACTTAAACGATTAGCAGGTTCTAGGGAAAGACTTTGTCTAAAGACCTTGCCTTTCAAAGAATTACGCAAAACGAACGAACAAAGCACCCAGCCACTAGGAAAGATTACAAGATGATAACGAAATACAAAGAATGTTACGATGTAGGAGGTACATTATTTAATGTTCGTATTTCATACTTAAATTCCCAGTGTCTCGGAGTTTGGATTCATGCACGCTCACAATCTACCTAAGACCTTTTTTTTCGAGTGATAAACATTTTAATGGAGCATCGTGGTAGCTGGGTTAAGTGAAATTTCCACCCAATAAAGCCCCCTCGGTGACTTTCCTTAGCGCTTGTGAAGGGCTCTGGGATTTCTGTTAGAACGCACCGGTGCCACCAGTGCTGTGCCTATGACAGGCCATCAGTATCCACATCATCTATTTACAACGTCGTGCACCACAACTTCGTCTTTCCCGGGATCACTTGATGGAGCTACAGAAACAATCTATATAGGAACCAAACATCTATCCACCCATCCATCCATCAGGATTTTGAGGTCCATGCTGGACATAGGCCTCTCCTAAACGACACCACTCCGACCTTCCACCGACCGATCCTGTGCCTTTTGAATCCAGCACTTTCCGGCCGTCTTCTTCAGGCCATCTGACCATCTGACCTTGTCGAAGAGCAACAGGTGCTCCTTTTTTCGAGTCGTGGTCTCCCTTCAAGTAGTTTTCTTCCCCACAGGTTATCAGTCCTTTGAACGACGTTGCCAGCCCAACTTGCTTACCCTGTGAACTATGTCGGGAGCTTTATTCGTCTACGGATTTCATCATTCTTGATAGCGGGTTGAGTGACTCTGAACTTGTGGAATACGCCGATGGCAAAGGACCAAGTCTCGGATCCATAAGTCATCAGTCGCAACACACATTGCTCTAACACTGTCGACTTAAGGCACTCAGGTTACTTGGTGTATGAGGTGTTTGCCATTGATGTTGATGCCCCGGCTTTTCTACTCCATTAGCTTGATGGCTTGACCTTAACATGTCTTGTGTATCTAATGTGGGTATATTAATTACCTCTGCCTTCTTCGGGCCAACAATGTCTTGATATTATATAATGTAATGTGTTTGTATTGACAGGTGCTGGCGGCAGGTACGGCGGCGAGGTGTACGGCGAGGGCTACGCGGCGGAGTACGGCGGCGCGTGCGCAGAGTGGGGCGAGTGGCCCGCTGAGCAGCACGCGTTGCTGCCGCAAGACAAGCTGCCCTACCCCGCCTCCACGCCTTGCTTCACTGGTACGTGTGCCGAACTCGCCGTTTTTTTGGCTTCCATAGATACATATATCGGCATGAAAGTCTAGCTTTGACTTTATGCAGAAGTCGAAATTTAAGATACGAAAAGTACAATTAAACTTAAACACTGCGAATGAAAACAGACATTCTATCGACAGGCGAAATTAATGTAAGATTATTTAAGTTAAAAAAAAAAATTAACACAAAATGAAATCATCCGTACTTTGGCGATATTCAAAAATACAAGCCCACAACTTTCGAATTGTAACCATCACTAAGATAAGTGGTGGTGCTGGTACTATCGGCAAGTAAATAAGAAAAAATAGAAACAACACGACATTCATAGTCGCATTGGTGATGTTCCTATACGAATGTGTAAAAAGTTACCGTTGGTAGCGTTTCGAGAACAGCCTATCTGTAAAGACCCATTGTAAATAAAGTGCTTCGTATATCGTAAAGCAACTGTATACCATCTGCGCAGGTTCAGGGCCCATTCAGCTATGGCAATTCCTGCTCGAGTTACTCACAGACAAGAGCTGCCAGGGCTTCATCTCGTGGACCGGCGACGGTTGGGAGTTCAAGCTCACCGACCCTGATGAGGTAAGTTAAACCTTACTAATATAAAAATGTGAAAGTGTGTTTGTTAGCTTAACCTTCTTCTCCTATTCATCGATTTGATGGATCGAAGTGTTTTTGTATAAACGTAATGAAAAGCTTGGAAGTGGCATAGACCACTTTTTATCTCGGAAAGTTATCCGCTCTATTAGTACAGGTTTTGGCGAACAGAACATTCAAAAACTTTGAAAACTGTCAAAACCATCTACCATACCGCACTTGCCCGGCGTGCTGGACTAAGGCCTAATCCCTCCCATTCTGAGAGGAGACCCGTGCTCAACAGAGGGACAAAGAAAAGGTTGTGATGATGATGAAATTTACTGAATATTTGTACGTACCACTTAGTCTGTAAATTTGGTTCAGGTTGCGCGGCGCTGGGGCATCCGCAAAAATAAGCCCAAGATGAACTACGAGAAGCTGTCGCGCGGCCTGCGGTACTACTACGACAAGAACATCATCCACAAGACCGCCGGCAAGCGCTACGTCTACCGCTTCGTGTGTGACCTGCAGAGCTTGCTCGGGTGGGTAATCAGCATTATTTTTATAGAGTTTTAAGGCCTTTATACATATAGCAAGTGGACAGGGCACGCATACGGGCGCTGTTGCCGCATTTTACTACTACGCTAAGCGCGCCTTTTGCAATAGCCCCTAGCCCCATTTTTCTCCGAATTGTTCGCATTGAAACATAAATTTAAACAAACCACAAAAGAAGCGTTTACGTAAATACCGCCACTTGTTGTATTTTGTTGTTCGTGTTCCTTATTCACTTGCCATATAAAGTCCCTAATGTTAACCTTCCCTTTCCGGGAGCAGACCCTTGCCCGACATTGGAAAAAAAGGGTCTGAAAAATTTAAAGTAACCTCTACCAACTAATGCTCTAATTAACTCTCTCAGTTATCTGGACTAACCATTCCAGTCGATGTTTGACTCTTGTTCAAAGTCAGTCACAATTGTCATGGGCGACAGCGTATGGGTGGTGCTGCACTGCAAGCTCGTTTGCTATATTATATCCATTAAAATACTGCTATTTCGTGTTGTAACTGATAACAGTGACATTCTTTCTAGTGAACTTGTTCCTCTTTCTTACATTTATTTGTCCACGGTCTTACATGTATTTGTTTAGGGTGTCCGGCTGATTGCTATTTTTGAAACAGCATTTTAATCTATATTCCGATAACCCGTTTAGCAAGTCCTACGTTTTAAAAATGCTTTCTATTTTCAATAACAACAGGAAAACAGGAAATAAGGAGAGTTCTAGATTCTCATCACGATATATCTTAATATATGTATATTTCTTGTGTACGTGTGTATGACAGTGAACTTCTCCTAAACGGCTGGATAGATGTTGATGAAATTTTTTGTGTGTGTTCAAGGGGATTCGATAATGGTTTATATTCATTTTCAATTTGGTCCACTGGAAAATGTTTTTTAAACACGATTTTAGTATTTTTATTTTTAACTGTCGTCCATTGACGTGAAGCGTAGCGTCACTTTGACATTTCATATGGCAGAACAACGTTTGCGGGGTCAGCTAGTCTACGTATTAAACCAAAAACATTTAGTAGTAGTCGAAGAATAATTCTAACTAACCGTACTTATTAAAGTATTTTCTTCCTTCAGAATATCGCCTGAGCAGCTGCACGCCATGTACGAGCCTAAAATGGAAAAGAAAGATGACGACTGAACTCAACGCGCGCGCCGCACGTGGTATCCGCTCAGATTGGCATCCCTTCGCAGAAATTAAACAATTTAGTTAACTTCTTCTTAATCAGTGCACAATTATTGTAAAAATATTTAATTTTGTCATGTTTACTTCTGAACTGTATCCACGGTTCCAGCGTGCGCGGGCGCGCAGCTCCGATCGCCTGACACACGTGCTTTATTCAGATTCAAGTGATATTTCATATCAACAGGTCCGATCAGGGATATTTTTACAACGATACAAATTGTTATTGCAATGCAAAATTTAATAATTTACTAACATCGTTTCAATAACCCCTAATACGTTCCTGCATTTTCATTCTTTATGACAAAGTATTTCGTATGAAATGTCGGATTTGATCTCATGCACATCCACCAGTGGAATTTATATACTTATTACAATTAAAACCAATTCGAAGGTTCTATATTAATATCTTACATTTATATAAATTAAGTATTAAGTACCTATCAGATTAACCAACGGTGCCTTAACATTTCAATACAAATTCGATTGTATATATTAAAAGTTTATTTAGCTTCATAAATTTAGACATCAGTCAGAAATCATTATCATTATATGAAAAACCCAAATCACATTTTTAGTAAAAAATTCAAAATGGATTACTTGAAAGTACTGAACTCTATTTAAATAGATAAAATAGTAAATTCTGCTATCAATTAAATGATACTGTAAATATAAGTTAATTTTGTTACTTTATAAAAATAATTAGGTATTATATTATAGTAGTTAATAAGTGTTGTATGTTTGTATCGCAATTGTTGCAATATGCGGTTAAATTAAAGCATAGATAGAATGATGATGGACATAAACGATTTTAAATGTTTTATACAATAAGTCCAAAGATTTAAAAATCTACACTATACCCACCAATTGGTAAAGTTAGGTACTGGAATATTACCAAAGGGTCTTCTCACTTTCATGCAATGAATCGGAACTGCATGAGATTTTTGTAGCCAACTCATAAACGACAAAATTAATGAGGGAAGCAGAGTGCGGTTAAAGAGCATAACCTACGTGATGCTGCATGCATCAACCACGGTAGTAGGTATCACCCTGGTGCCCGATATACCTGGATCTGCAATAATTATCTGTCTAAACCCACTGCCAACCCTCCGAAACTCAATGCTGCAGTATAATGCAATACACATGCAAAGCATAAAAACGACACCGGGTGACGTCAACTTGTCGCTGATCTCGTGGTAAGGGATTGTAATGTCTTACTAGTTATGAAATTAATTAGTCGTATTATTTTCAATTTTTATAGCTCCTAGCATACACCGAAGATATTTCGATAAGTTTTATTTTGTAAAGTATTACTTCTCCATCAATATTATACGTCAGTGCGAATGGATATCTCAATGTGCCCAAATTATGTCTAATGTACGGTGCTGTATGTTAGTATGTTGATGTTATTTAATTTCGCTCACGATGTCTTCCTTGTCTTATTTATAAAATAATAAATCACAAAATTATTGTAATTAAGTACCTTTGTATTGTAGACAGCATCACCAGTATCATAATAATACACAAATCTAATTGTATGCAACCAAATTGTACCTTCAGTGTCGTTGTATGTATTGATGGATGATATAAAATTAAATATATATATTTACTGAAACTGTTATGTTGTTTAAATGTGCCAATCGGGTTCACACAATTACCACGTCGTCACTGTTAATACCGAAAACGAAATCGCACTCTTCTATGATTTTGAATTTACTAAAGAATCAATGTGACACAGTGACAGAATACGGAACTATTAACTGTAGATAATGAGTAGAAACGAAAAGTATCTATTCATTCCATGGTAGCCCATATAAAAGAGAACCTGTGCCGGAAACCTTTTCGCCTCGCTGGAAAGCTGAAGAAGAAAAAAATCAACTCTAAGACTAGGTGTTTTTCATACACCTGTATTTTTTGTTAAATCAGCATAATGCGCAAGTCTATGTGGAAAAACAAGACTATGCGAACATTAAACGTGCCTACTGCAAATCTTGTTTCACTCATAAGCACTTCAAATCGAATTAAAAAGCTTATTGTTTTATTCAGCAAAGTAAAGTACCTATTCGAACTGAATATTACGTATAATATACGTACCTATACTAGCACTACATTCCCATGGGTAGATTACTTTATTCCTTGTATCGTATACTTAACTCATACAAGTAAAGGCATCCTCAGGACTTGGACTAGCAGTTGGTTCATAAAATGGACAGTTTTATAGACGTATAAAAAGTTTGTGGTACCTACATCAATACTATGGATTTATCACGCTTACGTTCGATCGACAAAGCGGCGCCGCGCGCCTTCAAGTTATTCGTTGGTAGCTAACCCTTTTTTCGAATGGAATTGCTGTATGGTCTTAAAGACCTTTACGGCGTTACCGAATAGTAGCTAACCGTCGTATTTAGGCCTCAATGAAAGTAATAGATGCATGCGCCTTGTGTATATAAGAAAGATGTAGGACTCTCACATAAAACGAGAGCAGAATAGGTACTCTCACATAAAAAGAGAGGCTCTGAAACTTCGCGGTGGTGATCATGTCAGCGCGAGACAATGTTTGACTTTTAAGATTGTGGACTAATTCCTATTGCTCTTTTGCACCCTCCTCAAAGACACTACTGGAATCACGCTACCGAATGTAATTTATTTTCTGGGTATGCCTACAAACGATAACACAACTTAAATTCATATCATAATAGTATCAAATAAATCCGTTGATTTTGAAGAATCATCCTTAAGCCCACAATTTCAGATCAAGTTGTGGGTTTATGTGTGATGCCAGGATAATCATAATTTCATTTGTCTTTGGTCAGAACTTTCTACTTTGAGGGTTGAGAAGTGAGAACACAGTAATGCTGAACTAGAAATTATACTTACCATCCGTGACCGTGCAATCTGGCTGGTTCATCTGGGACCACGTCCTGAAAAAATTCAATGTCAGCATTTATTTGATTTTTTTAAATTCTTTAATCTTCTTCCCCCTGTGAGTTATTTTTAGATCTAATCAATGTTCAATGTGAATTGTATCCGTATCATCATATTGATGATACGAAGTCGAACTAAGAAACTGAAACGAAACAGTCGGGTTTACGAGAAGACTCGTCGTCGGGATGTATAAGGTAAACCCCCAGCGTGAGCTTGTAGAGGTAGTTGATTGCCCCCGAATATCTAGCCTAGGGGATATTAGCTAGCTCGACCCTGTATTGACACAGAATATTCTACACCCGAACACACATAATAACAATAGGAGGGGTACTTACCTACGAGGGGAGTTCAAAGTATTCTCGGTATCGGAACTTTTTGTTACTAAAAAGGTAATTTTTTGTATATGATTCTCTTTTGACACTATTTAAGGTGACAATTAGAAAATTTTGTCGTTTTATCTTAATTAGATTTTTCGCAATCTTGTTTAGAGTGCAACAAAATGTCTGACGCGAAAATTTTGACCAAAATCGAGCACCGCGCTGTCATTAAATTCCTGACTAAACATGAAAAAACTCAAAAAAATATCCACGAAGAGATGGAGATCTTTTTCAAGGATTCCGCTCCTTCGTTGTGTACCATTCAAAAATGGTCAAGTGAATTTAAAAGGGGTACAGAAAGCATTTTATATGACCCTCGATCAAGTGGTCCTGTTTTTGCCACCACGGAAGAAAACGTGAAAATGGTCGAGAAAGTTGTACTCGAAAATGCTCGAATAAAAAATAATTCTTTAGCAAAATGACCAAGCTATCCGTGGGTACCATACATTTAATACTTTATGACTTTTTGAACCTTTCAAAAGTTAGTGCAAGATGGGTACCACGAATGCTCACACCACCGCAGAAACAAGCGCGAATTGAATGTTGTAAAGAGTTTTTGGAGCTTTGTGGTGAAAATCCTGCCAGTTTTTTCATTCGCATCGGTACCGGAGACAAAACCTGGGTTCATCACTACGACCTTGAGAGCAAACAGGAGTCAATGCAATGTTTTAAAACGGGTGCAACACCTCCGAAGAAGTTTAAAGTCACGCAATCGGTTGGAAAGCTCATGGCGACAATATTCTGGGACTCGAAAGGGATTTTGCCTATTGAATATACCAAAAAATGCCAAAATATAACTGCAGCAGCTCACGCAACCACTATGCGTAATTTGAAGGAAGCAATCAAAGAAAAAAGACGAGGAAAACTGACCGCGGGTGTCTTGGTCCTCCACGACAACGCACCGGTTCACTCGGCGCGCGTGGCCATGGCTGCCATTCAGGAGTGTAGTTTCCAAGAAATCAATCATCCACCTTACAGCCCAGGCCTGGCATCTAGTGACTATTTTTTATTCCCGAAGCTGAAAAAAGAGCTTCGTGGAAAGCGATTTTCTGACGATGAACAGCTCAAGGCGACCATAAACGATCATTTTTCAGAGAAAGATGGAAGTAATTTTTTTGGAGTTATTTTTTCGCGTTGTAAAAAGTGCATTGAGACTGCAGGGGAATATATACAAAAATATAATTATTTCAGATTTTTCTGCCTTTTCGTTCATATCTATACCGAGAATACTTTGAACTCCCAGCGTACATATACATTGTACATGTAGATTATTGTAGATGCACAATGTATATCTCCCGGTAGCGGGAGACCTTGATCTTCTTTAGTATCTATGCGGGTAACAAATTATAATCCTAAAGAACGGTAACCATTTATTATCTACTATGTGCCGCACGCTCTTTAATGCGTTGGAACTTGGAAGACCCCATTCATTCATTGCTACTGTTCACATTCACATTCACAATATATTCTGTAGCTGTCCTGGTTCTGTCAGATTCTGTTGAGCCGTTTTGTTTTGATTGATTTGACTTTGACGGTTTACATAACTCCACAGATTTATAAGTATAGTACTACGTACATAACTCCACCCACATAACTCACTCGCTGTTATGAGGTTAGAATTGATATATATCTGTTATTTTAATAAAATAAATAGGAAAAAATGAAATTCACACGAGTTTTGAATAGACAACATATCGGTTTTATGTTTAAGAAGCATTGGTTAATACAAGGGAAGCGTGTTCCAATCGATACCGGTATAGAACAGTATCTCCAAGACAAAGGTATACCCGTACAAGATGCTCTTGAATTCGTAAAAGAAAATCCAGTATCGCATGAAAGGTACTCTTTTTATCAAAACTTATATCAATTGACTCGTTAAAATAACAAGAATAGGTATATAATTAATACAATTATAAAATTGTCATTGTCAAGTTGTACATTTTAAGCACTATTTTAGAGACCATTAAAAAATGTGTTACGTTCATGTATGTTACGGTTTTTAATTTTCAGAATACAAATTGTTGGGCCATATGAAAAGCCTATGCCACTAGATGAAAACCATCCGGAGTATAGAGAAAAAGCCTGTTTAACTTTGAGACATAACAATGTACTTTTAGAAGGTCTTTCACAAGCACAAGTTTTAACAAAAACAGTGATAGTCGATGGCAAGCTGCCACCCAAGATTGAAGAATTAGCTGTGGTACCACCACCAAAGGCTGTCCATGAAAATGTTAAAAAAGCTATTCTTTCTGCAAATGTGTTTGATTGTGAACAGCAAAAGTTACCTAAAATCAAAGATCCAAACAGGCCAGCTTATAACTTTCCCAGGATTCTAGGAATATCAGATAAAAGACGCAAGTAAGTAGCAGCATCATTAATCATCTTAAAAACCCCTTCCTTGGCCTATTTCAGCACAAGTCTTCTCTCAGAGGACTAAGAGTGAGAGGGGTGTGCCAATCTGCAATAAATCCGACTGGCTAAATGCAGATTGGCATCCTTTGAGAACACAATAGTAGAAACTTCAGTCATTAGACTGCTCAGATTGGATGAATTTCTACAAATTTTACTTGAGAACACATACAAACACACAATTGTTCCAATCCTTACAATGAGGGTCCATTAGGAGAACTGTGTGCAGCCTTAACCTTTCTCACAATGTCTTTCACAGTTTAAAACAGGTGACATTTGAGCTATGCACATGTTATAATGGATGGCATTGATGCATTTGAGATTTAAACCCACTCCATTTGTGAGGCTAAATTCTAGACAATGTTTAACTTTTCACTTATGAATATTAAATGTAGATGTACAGTTCTTCTCCTTCCCAAATTGGTGATATTATACTTGTTGCATTTTGTTTCAGCCTAATCCTAACAAACAGACTTATTCAACTTGTGGAAAAATGCAGTGACACAGAACTTACACAAAAGAGATATGTTTCAAATGACGTTGAAAGCCATGTTTTCTTCAACAAAGATGATGATCTGATAAGTTTCCAGGATGTATCAAACATTCTTGTCACAAACAACTCTCCCCTGAAGCATGATGAACTGCCAACTGATATTCCATTCATTGAAATACCAAACTTGTATCCAATCAAACATACCATAACATTACCACCAGAGCATTTCTATGATGAAACCAGCAAATACCGTAAGTTATATTTGATAAAAATATACTTTCTTTTATTTTTTTTCCTTTGCATTTTATAATAACAAGTGCTAAAAAAGTGTCAGTCAATATAATATGATTTTTTATGGTTCGTATTATCAATATGTTAATGAGACATAATCAATGTTTGAAAAAGAGCATATATTTTATACTTTTGCAATAAGTATATTGTTACTTTTACATAAAAAGTTGTAAAGCATAGAAGGTGAAATACACCATAATTATTTGAAGGGATCCAATAGATTATTTATTCTGTTAGAACTTCTATTTATTATAAATGCTCTTAATTTATTATTTTTTAGTAGTACATATACTTGAATTCTTTTTATTCTTACAATTGTAATTGTTAATATGTTTATTTTTGTCTTCTAGCATTCAAGCCAAATGTCAGCATGAAGCATCCTCACACAACATGGTTGCACTTCAATATGAATGAAGTCAGTAATATCTATGAAACACCGGTTACTACTAATCAGATCCTTGGAAGATCCCTTACTCATGCATTTACAGTTGCCACTGCTTACGCTAAACAAGTACATGGGGTAAGATTTGTTGAGATAATAAAAAAGGCTTCATAGCATTTTTGATAAATGTATATATTTTTTTATTTTATTTTAGGAAAACATAAAAGATCTACCAGAACCAGTATACATCAACTGTATCCACACAGATGGACAGCTCTTTCACTTTGGAGTGTTTGAGTTAAAAACATTGAATGTTGATAGTACAGAAGGTACAAAAAATGTTTTCTATTGCAAGAATAATATTAAATTGTATGATTCATGTCGTTACTTCAGCGGTAGACCAGTGCTAGAGAACTACAACCCTAAAGTATATGGATATATAAATGCTTTTTATAACTGTTAAAATATATATACATATGTATATTATTTTCTTGTGAGTGTTGATAAAATAAGGTTGATAGTCCACTGACTAGCTAGAATAAAATGAAGTGTCTGATTGAAATAAAGTATTTTTTAAATGTATTCATGTGTATATCCCAATATATTTACAAGAACATAAATACACTCTTTTTGATTAGAGTACACAATGCACATACCAAAACACTTTGTACATTAAATAGCAAGTTATTAAAGACAATCAGAATATTATAAATAGGCTCAGTTCTCTGCAGTGAATTTTTGCAGTCGACGTCTTCTTAGTTCCTCAGCATCAGCATCTTCTTTGTTTCTGGAAAAAATCAACATCATCACAGTATTCTGTCTTGTTTATTAGTAAATATAAGGATATTAATCTGCACAAATTTCTGAAAAAGCTCCACATATTATATGACAACAAAGTAGAAAACATTAGCCCAGTTTTGATAATAGTAGTCATGTCCATCAGTTTATTAGTAAGTATCTTCATTATTACTGTATCATTCTGTGCCATAGTAAAAAGTTAGAAAAGTTGTAAAAAAAACTAAAATAAAGTCCAGTAATTAATGTTTAGACTTAACACGAAAACCTGTTGCCTGTTGTATTTTGACCAACTTTATACCTATACTCATTCCTGGAAAATTATGGGTTCCCTGGGATACGAGATGGAAATTATGAATATTTCATTATAAATTGACATTGTCATTTTGACAGAATTGCGTCTTATTTGCAATAAAAAAGTTGAATGAAAAAGTATGTATATAGGATATGTTGGTGCTTTTTATCCTGGTGATGGAATAGATGAAGTTTGAAAGACTAAATTTGACCAGTAGTGTCTAGAAAATATTGTTATGTCTAATTCCACGCAAGCGAAGCTGCGGGTATCCACTAGTATTTAATAACTTATTAAATACTACACCTATCATTAGAATAAGAAAACACAACAAAAAAACAATATTGAAAATACATAAAAGTCCAGTAACGAACTGACTAACTAATGTTCTTATTCTCACTGATAAACCATACCAGTCCCTCTTTGAGTCTTATTCAAAGTCAGTGACAGTTGAAATGGGCGGCAGCGGATGAGCGGTGCTGCAAGCTCGTTAGCTTTCTCATATCCATTAAAAAGAAACATAAATTATACTGTAAAAAAAGTTTTTTTTTAAAAAGCTTTTATAACTTGACCTTGAAACCTTATCGTGGTCAAAGTTCATTACAAGACTTTACCACAAGTGCAAACACGACTATGATACGATATTCCATCATGAAGTTCCAGTTAATATCTTCCGGCTCCATCATCAGATCAGTTCGACAGTACCATATTATTGCATTGTCATCGGAACCTAATATGTGTGCCAAATTTCAGCTCGATAGCTTCAGTGGAAGTGGGTGAAATATTGATTGCAAGATTCCAGGACATACATACATACATACATACATACATACATACATACATACATACGAGTGAAGTTAAATAAAAGCTTTTAAAATGTCTCGTCACCTGGTGAGATCGGTAGCAGTGGCTTCAGCGGTGGGCACATCGGTCTCTATGCAGTCGTGGTAGGCGGGCGCGGCGCTGGTGGACGCCTGGCTCGCCCCCGACGTGCTGGGCACTACGTCCGGCTCGCTTTTACTCCTGGGCGGCGATGACTCGTCAGTGGCTTCAGCTCGGCTTTAGAACACAAACATTTTGACGTGACAACGTCTTATAAATTGGTTTGCCGGGTGACACTTCAAGAAACTGCGTTACGCTCCGCTCACGTTATGCGCTCACAATGAGAGCGAGTGAGAGGCACGCGTCCCTTCCACTCGGGCATGGTTAGCCCGCCTAAGAGCGAGAGAGACGATACGATACGAGACGATACTACTATACGAATGAATATTCACATTAAAATTATTTTACCACTCAAAGTCGTTGTCACGTAAAACTTTCGCCCGTATACCGACTTTACAGGCAACCATTTTTTTTTTTTAATACTATTTTAAAAGGGGTTATTATTATTATTAAACTTAATGTGAAATACACTGTTTCGGGTTGAATGGACACACCATTTTAGCTTGCACTGTGTTATGGAGATGCCTTCCCCTAACGTATATATTCCCCAGCCTATATATGTGATTGCGAAGTTAAGGCAGACTACAGACTAAAGTTTTCTTCCATCAGGTAGAAAAAATATGTTACTATCAAGTTACTTTGCATAAAGGTCAGTCATAGAGCTCTGGAAAGGCAATCCCATATTACTTTTTTGTATTTGAGCGCTTGACTCGATTTTTTATGTGTGATTATAGTATAGATATAGCCCCAAATTTAAAAAAAATATGTTGAAAGAAAGTTTGATTATTTCTCTTGGAAGTGTTCATAATAAATGTTTCAATTTGTTTACATAAATAAGTAAAAACCTTGTCTCTGCAAATGATGTTTCATAAATCTTTTGGGCATATTTTGATGGTTTGTTACATCGAAATGTCCATAGTACAATTATATCTTCTATTTTGTAATGCTCAATTCAATAATATACCTACTTATAATTACTGAGCAATATATACAATTCTTTAGCTTTAGCTAATACTAATAATAATAAATAATTTATTTCTGACATTGTTGTTTCCATAATGTATTAGTAGATAGAATAGCTTATAAAAAATGAAAGTACAATAATTTTAAAATAGAGCGCTTCGATTTTGTAATAGCCCTCGTAGGATAAAAGGGAATGTGATAATTATGGTATGACATGACTTCCATTATTCCATGATCAACAAACTAGTGTTGAGTAGGACATACAAGAGGCACTTCATTTGTCCCGGACATGACGTAGAAATGTAAGAGCGGCTCAAAATTTTATTATGTCCTACTTCAAATTTGTTGTCGCGGTACGTTCAACACACACAATGACGTTTAAAATAAATAATAATTATTACGTCAGTCACACATTGTAAGGTAGGACAATACAAGTACCAAGTCATTCTAGTTACTTCAAATGTATCGCGCGCGACGAACACCTCGTCTCATTTGAAGTGCGACATTGTAGTACAAATGTATCGCGCGCGACGAACACCTCGCCTCGTTTGAAATGGGACATCGTAGTACAAAAGTATCGCGCGCGACGAACGCCTCGCCTCATTTGAAGTGGGACATTGTAGCGGCTCAATACAAAAAAGAGGCTACTCTTACAAACTCATTTTTATTTCGTGTCCTACTCATCACTACAACAAACACTTTTTTTTATTAGGTACTTAAACATGGTTGATCCATCATGTAGCTATTTTTTTAATGATAATATATATAAATACTTTCATACTTACTTTGTGTCCGTTTGGGTGGCAACATTGTTAGAGTTCTGGGGCAGGTTGGCCACGACAGCGGAGTACTGTTGCATTAAAAGTACCGACGCGTCAAGCATTGCTTGGATGTCTCGCAACAACTGTAGAGAAACATGTTTAAAATTAAGCCATATAATGCATGCCTCCACCAACCCGGTGTAGCGTGGAGTAGGATTCAGGCCCCCTCAGTTGTGAGAAGAAACCCGACCTGCAGGTCTTTATTGAATTGTCAGTCTTACACGATACGAATTATCGCATCGTAACTCCATCTATTTGAAAACCTTTATCCAATTGCCAAGCAAGAATATTAAAATGCAAAATTAAGATGATAGAGAACAGAGGCTTATTTAATTATAATAGATAGAAGCAACTTAACTATATTATCTCTTATATATAAAAATGAATCGCAAAATGTGTTGGTAAGCGCATAACTCAACAATGCCTGGACCAATTTGGCCAATTCTTTTTTTTAAATGTTCGTTGAAGTTCAAGGATGGTTTTTACGGCGAGAAAAATTTGAAAATTCATCCCCTAAGGGGGTAAAACGGGGGTGCAAAGTTAGTATGAAGCTTTGCCGTTTTTGAAGTTAGTAAATGTGTAACGCGAGCGAAGCTGCGGGCGTCCACTAGTATTCAATAAAAAAATATACGATGATGCTCTTATAATTGAAAATGCTACGTTTTAACATCATGCTATCGTATGAAAAGTTAACAACTAAGCAATATCACAATATAGTGAAGTAACATTTACAAGGTTCTACGAGAGTTGACTTGTTGAATTAAAGACTGTTTTTCCAACACAGGCGTCAACATATTATATCATTAGAACCGAAAATTACGTCAGGACTCAGGAAACCGATTCGATCACGGTTTTTCAGTTTGTTCCATGCATCCAGCTGTCGTGCGTGGTAGTCACATTATTTTGACGTGACAACGTCTTATAAATTGGTTTGCCGGGTGACACTTCAAGAAACTGCGTTACGCTCCGCTCACGTTATGCGCTCACAATGAGAGCGAGTGAGAGGCACGCGTCCCTTCCACTCGGGCATGGTTAGCCCGCCTAAGAGCGAGAGAGACGATACGATACGAGACGATACTACTATACGAATGAATATTCACATTAAAATTATTTTATGTGAATATTTACTTTACAGGCAACCAATATTTTTACCTGAAGGCGAGCCTCAACATTCCTGCGCTCAGTCCCCTCCATCCGCTGCAGCTCGTCCATGCTCAGGTTGGCGAGAGACGCGGGCCGCGGTGGCGGCGGCGGCGGGACGCCCCACGCCATCATGGCTGCGAAATTACAAACATATCCTTAAAATTATTATTTTGTCTCATTATTATACCCTCCGCTCACTATATCCGGATGGATAATGGATGGATATCTAAATTTGTGAACATCGTGGTAACAATAAATATTTTTTGAATTTTTAAATTTCAATTTAAATTTCAATTTAAATTTCAATTTTAAATTTAAATTCAATTTATTTGTTCATAAGTACAAAAGCACTTAACCTATTAAGGCATACAAATATGAGTCAATCATTATTAATCATTATTAGTAGATTCTTTTGACATTATTAACACATTATTACCACATTATTAATAAATTAATTATTCTTATAATAGGTAACCCTCACTATCTAATAATATTACAATTTTCAGTCACAGAATTAGGAATTCATATGGCTTATCTATTTAACTAAGTTTAATAAATTTGAATTTTTATAATACAATAAATAAATAAATAAATAAATATCTTGGACATTCTCACACACGGCCATCTGACCCCAAAGTAGGCGCGAGCCTGTGTTATGGGTGTCAGAGACTGATATACATACATAGATATTTTTAAATACATACTTAAATAGATAATATTGACATCCAGACACAGAACAAATACAAGTGTTCGTCACACGAATATTTGTCCTGAGTGGGATTCGAACCCACGACCTTTGGCGCAACAGACAGGGTCACTACCGATTGCGCCAACGGGCCTGTCAATGAACTCACGTGGCGGCGGCGGCATATTGGGGAAGGGCGGCGGTCCTTGCGGCGGCGCGGGCGCGGCGGGCGGCACCGCACCGGGCGCGTTCGGCGGCGCGGCGGGCGGCGCGGGCGCGGCGTCGGGCGCGGGCGCGCGCAGCACGTTCAGCCGGCACGTCGGGCACGTCTGCTGCCGCTGGAACCAGAGCCGCAGGCACGCCGCGTGGAATATGTGGTTGCACGGCAGCTTCTTCGCTCCTGCAGCGTCAAAATCTTTTTTATTAACATCTCTTAGTTTTAATCGTGCTCGGTGTATGGTAATAGGCTTACTACCTATTATTTATTTGTTTATTAAAATTTTATTGTACCTATAAAATATTAGGAACAAAAGGCGGACTTTATTAAAAATTCAAAATTCAAAATTCAAATAATTTATTTCGCTATGAGGTGATTACACACGCTTAACGAAAGTCTAGGTAACTACAAACTACTTAAAGAGATATAATGCTATTCTAAACTGATTAATATAAAGCAAAGGATGAGCTATGTATCCTTGAATGAATAGCTAATCCTACACAGGTGCCTAACCTGCCTTATGGCTAATTTACAATAATTACCTACCACTAAGCTAAGCTCTAAGTCACGATAGACTAATGGGACTTAAACATAACTGGCGAAAAAGGGTGTACACCTCCTCTACCCCTTCGGGAAAATACAGATGAGATAATACGATAAGTTACGAGTATGTTATTAACACCAGTGTACACCTAGTAAAAGGAAATCAACTAAACTTTAGTGTTATATCCAACACAACCCTTTTTTGTCCCACTGTTGGGCAGGGGTTTCCTCTCAGAATGGGACGGATTAGGGCTTCGTCCACCACGCTGGCCAATTTGTTATATGTGCGCTTTGAAAGTAACTAAATCTTATCAATTTGATTGTATAGATTAGTTTCGCGTCAGTACTTGACGAAACCTATGTATCTACAGTAAATTAGTTTAATCCATACTAATATTATAAATGCGAAAGTAACTGTCTGTCTGTCTCGCTGATAACTGATTTTAATGAAATTTGTTACACAGATTGTCTGGAGCCTGAGAAAGGACATAGGCTACTTTTGAATTGGAAAAAAGTGTTGTAAAGGGTTGAATGAAAAAATGTAAAGTTTGTAAAAATGTTACCCTTAAAAATGTTACTAAGGGTGTAAAATAAACATAGGGGATAACACATTAAACAGTTAACGCGTTAAGAAGAATCTATTATTATATATAATTACACGCGAGCTAAGCTGCAGGCGTCCACTAGTTTTTGATAAATTAGCCGTATGTGATATGTCGACATATTTTTAAAAGACTAGTAAGAGAGAGTGATTACCTAAATATTATTATGTAATCATCTTTGTAAATTTTGATGAATGTGTGTATATTTATGTATTATGCTTATATTTATATATTCTACTAGCTGACCCGGCAAACGTTGTTTTGCCATATAAATAATTTTTCCCGCTTTTCTGTTGAAATTTTTCCTGAATTTTCTTTGCTATAAACCTCACGGAGCCCGAGACCTTTCCAACGAATGCATTACCGTGGAAATCGGTTCGTGCGTTCTGGAGTTATAGCGTCAGGAAGGAAAACCCGACTTATTTTTATATATTCTATATAAAGTTATATGAATGTTGTGTATCTATATATGCATAATACATAATATACGCATAATATATGCATTTATTAGTCTAATAATTTTATATATGCATATTTAAGTACACCTACCACACCTTTTATACACCTGGCTAACTGGTGGAGAATGCCATCAGGCATTAAGCTCGCCCTTTGTACATTTGTAAGGTGTCAATAAGTTAGTTAGAAGCCTAGTCTCACCTTGTACAATCAAGGAACTTGACCCCAAAGGCATCCTGGGATTTATCCGAGTGATTGGCCTTTGGAATCAAGTTTAAACTTTTTGGGGGCTAGCTACAATAGATCTTTTAGGTCGCAGTGGCTTATGGGCTTAACCCACACCTATTCCAAATAATAATAATGTGTCAATAAAGTTTTTTAAAATAAAAATAAAATATCCAGCTTCTATTCATATAGAAGTACTAAGTACATTCATGGTTCTTAACATTATTTGCAGTCACGTTGATATAAAATCATTTAAGTACCTTAGGTAGAGTAAATTCTAAGCCATTAAAAGATTAATCCTATAAACACGTGCGGTGCAATCAAATTAATCGTAATTAGCGGATTATCATCTTGTTAAAAAATTGACTAATTCATTAATTAGCTATGGAAATTAAATATTTCTTGCTTACACATACGAATCGAAATAGCGTTTTAAACGTAATTACATATTAACAAGTAACATCACTAAAATCCGCTAATTATATTTGATAGAGAGATGGAGACTTCGCATATATTGTCAAACCCTTCAGGACGGCCTAAAAACGTCCAACCATATGGGCTTACCAAAAATTCCTCCATTATTCCAAGGGTAACTCATTTATAAAGAAAGAATCATCCTGCTGTTCACACTGTTCGTAACCAACACGTTGAAGCGAAACTTCAATTTTTTTTTTTTTTTATGGAAAAAAGATAGCAAACGAGCTTGCAGCACCACCCATCCGCTGCCGCCCATGACAACTGTGACTGACTTTGAACAAGACTCAATTAGGGACTGGGATGGTTAGTCCAATTAGTTGAGAGAGTTAATTAGAACATTAGTTGGTCAGTTCGTTAGTAGGTATGAGGACTGGGGACTGTTAGAGATAGTTAGTCCTGTTCAATAACGAAAGTAATTTAACTCTTCATTGATAGCAACGTAACTTACCCTAATATGGTAACTAACAGGTTGCAGCCAAACTTTAATCACGAAAGTAATTTAACATTAATACCCAACGTAATATATGTACTTTTAAACCAATTTTCACTCAGTAAGGTGCACATATGCTTGTATCGATAGTTACGATATCATTATTTTAATAGAGAACTCGTTTACTACACTTGAGCATTGCAATAACCTTCGTCGAGTACAAATTACATCATGCATTATATGTTAATGAACACAGGTGTAAATGGCAATGTAGGTAGAATTAATAATATTGTTCCATTTTTAACACGCTTTTATTATCTTGGTATTTAGATATCTATGTACGTAAATCTTAATGAGAATAAATGTCTTTAAACGTAACGAAATCACGTTCAAAACGTGATTTTCACCCAGTTCAAAACGTCGGATTAATTTGAAACTGCACACACACCTATCAAGTACCGATAACAATGCAATAATTCTTAAAATCTACATTTTAGCTCGTTATCTACAAAAGCGTGTTTTATTTTTAAACGATGTTTTTATTATTAAAGTTCACAATTGTTACAACTAAATGACATACTGCCAATGTAATAAATGATGCTGATGATTACCAATGATTTGACATGAAAATCTGTCGTCTTATACTAGTACATAAAAATTTGTACGTAGCGATATAGTAATTAAAAACGCACGACCGGACCAAAAGTAACGTACCGTATTTACCAAATGAAACCTTATTGTAAATCATAACGGTAACCGTGAGCATTACGCCATTTCATAACTAGCCGCCGACCAAATATTTAATTGAAAATTTTTCGTAATCATAGCAAAAACATATCAACTTTGAATACAAATACAACTCAAAATTGCTTTTTTTTTCATATTCACGCATGAATGACAACAATAAACAACGTTCGCGATACTATAATTTTATTTTATGGATACAAGATAGCAAACGAGCTTGCATCACCACTCATGACAACTGTGACTGACTTTGAACAAGACTCAATTAGGGACTGGGATGGTTAGTCCAATTAGTCTCAACTAATTGGACTAACCATCCAACCAGTTAATTAGAACATTAGTTGGTTAGTTCTTTAGTAGGTATGAGGACTGGGGACTGCTAGTGATCTCACGTAATATGTCTATGATTAAAATTAATTTTTTTGATGGGTTTTACGAGGTCTAAATTGATATATTTGCATGCATAATAAGATGAAGAATATGAAACCCCATCCTTTTTTCGCCTTATGGCTATTGTTTAGACAAGTTTTAAACGCGCACTTTGGCATACACGTGTTCGAAAAACGAGTGCTCGAGTCGCGACTAAGCGCTCCTTTACAAACTAGTAGGTAGGCTTTTTTCTATTCGACGGGCCCGATGGCTTAATCGGTAGTGACTGTTGCGCCAGGGGTCGTGGGTTCGAATCCCACTCAGGACAAATATTCGTATGACGAACACTTGTATTTGTTCTGTGTCTGGATTTTAATATTATCTATTTAAGTATGTATTTAAAAATATATATGTACGTATATCAGTCTCTGACACCTATATTACAGGCTCGCGCATACTTTGGGGTCAGATGGCCGTGTGTGAGAATGACCAAGATATTTATTCTTCTGAAATTAGGAGTAACAGCACTTTAATATATGGTCTCCAAAGTTTTGAATTTTCAACCTACAAAAGTCTTTTTAAAATATACCGCCTTAGTTTCTCTCTGCTTAGCCCAAAGGTTGACTGGCAGAAAATGCTCTTAGCATTAAGTCCGCCTTTTGTACCATATATTTAGGTATAATAAAGCGTTTAATAAATAAATAAATAAATAAAAGTCTGAACTTGCGAATGGATCCGAAGTTAAAGGGCCACGTCTCGGCATCAAGTCCTAGCAACACACACTGCTCAAACATTTTCGCCTAACAAATAAGCTTACCGCTGTGCATCTCCTCACGGCAGATGATACACTCATTGTCTGCGGCCGCGAGCTCCTCGCTCGTGGCGTCCGGGTACAGCGTGTTCATGTTGCGGATCGCACGCCGTGATAGCACCACGTCGTTGTACGCCTTCTTGAAGCTCCTGGGGAAATTGGCATTACAATTTAACTTGAAACTTCTCATTACCATAACCTAGTGGTAGCTGAGTAATCCATCTTCATTGAATTGAGATTCAAGTTAATTATCTTTAACAACACAAGCGGAATTTATGCATCTCCCCTAGATGGCGATTGTAATGTATGCATTGTTATATTGTTGCACATATTAATTTTATCCTATTATCCAAAACATTCGCGTATTTTAGTTTATCGAAATTTAATTTTACAGATTTCAAATATAAAAAATACTTCTGATATTTTTTTTTTATTAAAAACAACAGTGTCAACTTACCTCATAGTCTCATACATCGGCCGGAATGCAAATAAAGGTAGAGTGAAGATGCGAACCATGACCACAACAAATCCAATGTACAAAAGCACTTTGAAGAAATTGATGACCAGTTCAGTGTAAAGCAGAACGGCGGCCTTGCTTTCCCAAGGAGCCTCCCACTGAGAGTCTACTGCATGCAGCACATACTGAAAAAATAAAACATATTAAACGATGTAGACTTCATTTTTAATTTAGTTAACAACCCTGCAGGGCCTTTTAAACAGTAATATGTAACTTATTTTCAGTCATTATAGCATAGTCGATTACTCGTTAATTAGTTGTGTCCATCCCAGCAAATTACACAAGTGCTACCCAGAACTTCATATACTATAATAGAACACTCTATTATATTCGATGCGAGTGTTCATGTCTTTAATGCACACTTGGAGTTCCGTCTTATAGTGTGTAGTAACCAAATCATGATAGACATTACAAAAGATCTATGAGTTAACAACATTATGTTTCGTGTATGTTCTTCTGACCGTTTAAGAGTTCAACCTAATAGACGCAATTCTGGCCTTACCAGCCAGATTGTTATTAGCATCAGAAAGGACTATCATAACTGAATAGAGTGGTTTTCCCAGAGATTTGTATACTAGTAGGGGAGCCCAAGAGGGGATTTTGCGGGATACTCAAGCGCGTAAGTTTAATATACAGTGGGATACCTTGTACCCGGTTAAGTACCTCCACCAAATATGAGCCCCATATATAAATGGGGCCGTCAAGGATAAAGGATCAGATTAGTAAAAAAAAAAAATTTGTCATCAGAAATTCTTGAGCGCGTTAGATTAAGGTAGGGTGAGTTAATTACATGCTAAAAAGTGTATATTCCACTAATCTTACAATTTGAGAGTAACGTAAAGAAAGGGGAGGGCTATAACTTTGTAGCCCTTCCCTTTCTTTACGCTACAACTTTGTAGCCCTCCCCTTTCTTTACGTTACTCTCAAATTGTAAGATTAGTGGAATATACACTTTTTAGCATGTAATTAACTCACCCTACCTTAATCTAACGCGCTCAAGAATTTCTGATGACAAATTTTTTTTTTTTACTAATCTGATCCTTTATCCTTGACGGCCCCATTTATATATGGGGCTCATATTTGGTGGAGGTACTTAACCGGGTACAAGGTATCCCACTGTATATTAAACTTACGCGCTTGAGTATCCCGCAAAATCCCCTCTTGGGCTCCCCTACTATACGTACAGTAGCGTTGCCAGATTTTATTTTTGCTAAGTTTTGGAAGGATTTTGGAACATTCTGAGTGAAAAAAGCGGGACTCTTTCGTCGAAAGCGGGACATCAATAGATAGCAAAAATAGCCATAGAAAATGTATTTAAAAAAATATAATGTTTTAAATCAGATTTACGTTACTATCTTTAGATAGTTGAGTCTTATTCGTCTTCTAAATAAAATAAAACAAACAGAAATCAAAATCAAAAAGTTCATGAGAAAAATATGGCGTTTCAAACAATAGTTTGTGGAGTGAGTGTTACAACAATAAGAGAATGATTATTTATAAGAATTACTTATTCATGATATTTCTGTGAAGATTTAACGTCTTTTAAAGTTTCCTTTTTCTCATTAACCAAGATGAACTCTTCACAGGATAGCTGTAGATTAAACTGTATGAGTAACTGCCCACGCTTCCACAGCACGGTCGAGTTATCGCCGAAAAGCGGGACTGAGCCTGTCCCGCGCGGGACATTTAATTTTGAAGTAAAAATCGGGACGTGCCGCCAAAATCAGGACGTCTGGCAACGCTGGTACACCCACTTTTCACCAGTTATATTTTGGTCCCAAGTAATAGGTTGCTAATACACATGGCAAAAATCAGGACTCAGAGCTGCTGCTAGACGTTTCAAGTTATACAAACCAAATAGTTCTAACCTGACCTGAGGATCGAACCCAGGACCTCCAGCTTAGAAGTCGCAGTTACGAATACTATACCAACAAGGAAGTTTAAGATACACAGCAATGCAATAAGGGTGACAGACAATGGATGTGTATGAATTTTGAAATTAGTTATAAGAGTTTCTTGCCATGTTCCTCTTGGTAGCATCAACTTTGTGAACTTGTGGTAGTAAAAAACAATTATGACATTCATTAAGCCTATACAAATGCCATAGCCATGGGGAAATAAATAAATTTGAACCTGAATCTGACTGCATCTTGAAGAGAGTAAGCCACTATATTACGAGTATTATGAATAACATTTATCTCACCTTGATCATGATATTCAATAACATGATGATAAGTATACTGTATTCAAAGCCAAAGACCAGCTGCACTGATGGTCCTCTAGCAGCAGTGAACATGTAAGCGTGATGAATGAAATACATGTCTGCATTTGATAGCAGTACCATCAAGGTCACAATTCTCACATGGAAAAGCAAACCTATAACTGGACTTCTTTCCATCTGCAAGGCAAATATGAATTTAACATATTTTCATATTAGTAGTAGAAGCAGTAAACATTCACACAGTTTATCTTAAAAACTAGACGTTACTCAATGATCATATTACTATCTAGTATGTCTGAAGTTTTTAACATAAAATAAAATAAATATTATACTTACATAGTCCACCCTATCTTCAGCTAGCCAATGGAATGCTTTCAGAAATAGTAACAGTGTGAATAGAGCAATAAACTTTGGATTAAAGTCATCTCGAAACACAGTAAACGCCAAACAAGTTTCTGTTATGGCATACCAAGATCTCTCTATCAAGTGCTGAAAAAGATATGATAAAATGGATAGGTTATAATGAAATATTTGTACTTAAGTTAGTGAACAACACCTGATGGTGATGCATTACTTAACATTTCATATTGTATTTATCACATAGTAGTGTATTAAGAATTAAGTACTATATAACAACACAGTAAGAACTAGCCATTCAAATAAATTTCCTAAAATAAAATATAAGGCATATTTACCGACAATGTTTGTATTTTTCTTCAGTTGGTTCATATTTGGCAGAACAGTCATGGATTCATGGTCATGTTGCATTGTATTGGGTGTATGAAGTTATTCTATTCTACTAGCACAAATAGTTGATTCCTAGACCCAGTAAGTCTCTTTTTTGTATATTTATATACCATATGTTTACTTACCTCGAACTCTGCAGCACGCAACTGTCCAAAAAATATTTTTCTTAAAATTCTACCTGCCAATAAAACTAGGATGAAAGCTTGTAAATACATAACCTGGAAATTTTAAAATACTCATTATTAGTTCGCTAAAAATAAATAAAAAAATGTAATGTGATAATAAAATTTTATCAATCTGTCGTACGTGTACTACTTGTGAAACTTTTATTGGTCTTGAAAGTGAGAACTTACTGAAGTTACTAAAGTTTATATTATATTTAATTATTTATTTCTAATTATACTTACAGCCATACTAGGATTTGAATTGGTTAGATAGACAATCGAAGGATAAAACTGCTTCTTTTGATAATAAGCATTCCCAATTACTACAGTTGTAAGCGCAAGGCTGATTACGGTCGCTACAATAGCCTTCATTATGAAGAATATTTATTTCACTCGTTACTACCGAACACAAATTTATTCAATTCGTTACGAGAGAATTTTCTAATCACTCCAATACCATTTAATTGTCAACAAAAACATTTTCAAAACATCGTAGCCCATCTCCAGTCGATTTTATTCAGAAAATAAATTTGACGTGTTCACTGTTCATTAGATGACATTACTTACTACCACAGACTATTATGAAAGATTTTTACAGAAAGTAAAATCAAATTGGATATTCGGTGAGAACCACAGAGTACATTTTATTGGTGAGAACAGCGTGTGCATGGAGATAAGATGCGCTGGAAGTACCATTTTCGTTTGTTAAGGCTTCTTACAGGGCTTCAGTGTCCAGCAATAGGACAGTTATGGGTTGCGATGATGATGATGTACCTATACTTGCACTACGCTCGTTAAATAAATCGAATAATACCAATCAAAAACACACAATATGTGTTTTTACTGAACGCTTCCTTTTTAATTCACAACGAATTTCTTTTTTGTAATAATAATTTTACAATACAATTGGTACAATTTAATTGTATAATATTTTTTTTTTTTTTTATGGATACAGGATAGCAAACGAGCTTGCAGCACCACCCATCCGCTGCCACCCATGACAACTGTGACTGACTTTGAACAAGACTCAATTAGGGACTGGGATGGTTAGTCCAATTAGTTGAGAAAGTTAATTAGAACATTAGTTGGTCAGTTCGTTAGTAGGTATAAGGACTGGGGACTGTTAGTGATAGTTAGTCCTGTTAGTTGGTGTTAGTAATAGTCCAGTTAGTACTTGTTAGTAGGAGTCTCGTTCTAAGTCAGTCACAGATGTGTTGCTACCCTTGAGGACTAAGATGGTCGCCTCTAAAGTAGTGTAACCTGCTTACAATTTTTAGTATAATTAATACAGAAGCATAGTGATAGCCTGTCAGAGTTTAATTCAGTCCCATGCCTTTATATCATCCAAATACTCCTGAATATTATAATAAGCTTTTCGACATAATGTTTGTTTGATGGTTTTTTTAAACCGTTGTAAAGGCAGAGACTGAACCGCAGCCGGGACTTTATTGAATATTAGAATAGACATTCCTATGAAGGAACTTTTCTTACTAAGCCGGCATTTAGGAAACGCTAATTTGTGGCCGTTCCTTAGTGTTACATTGCGTAAGGCATTTAGGTCACTACGACTTACAAACTGATGCCTATTTTTACGAATATACATAATATTCTCATAGATGTACTGCGATGCAAGGGTTAGGATGTTTATTTCCTTAAATTTTTCTCTAAGGGAGTCTCTACTTTTCATTTTGTATATATAACGGATAGCCCTCTTCTGCAAAATAAAAATAATATTAGCATCAGCTGCATTACCCCAGAGTAAAATGCCATAGGACATTACACTGTGAAAGTAACTAAAATATACCAATCTAGCGGTATCGACATCCGCCAACTGGTTCATCATCCATACATCCGTACTGGATTTCATTCGAATAACATCAAAAACGGCAAAGTTTCATACTAACTTTGCACCCCCGTTTTACCCCCTTAGGGGGTGAATTTTCAAAAATCCTTTCTTAGTGCTCCCCTACGTTATAAAAGGAACCCCTGTGCAAAATTTCAAGTTTCTAGCCCTTATAGTTTAGGCCCTGCGTTGATATGTCAGTCAGTCAGTCAGTCAGTCAGTCAGTCAGTCAGTCAGTCACCTTCTCCTTTTATATTTCTTATGGGGAACTGTGTTCGATTCTGAAATAAAATACCTGAAAATATTACTTTTACTTTTATTTACTTTACTGTCTCTCAGGAATTCATTTAAAAAAACCTCCTTAATAAAGCATTTTATAAAATAAATGACTACATATACGATAGAAGCCATTCATGTAAAGTATCTTCAGCTCCACTTTTAGTTAAAAAATAATGTATCAAATTGTTAGTGTGTCAAACTTCGTCAAATTATTAAGTTTGACAAGTGCATATAACTACCGAGTTTTATTCCGTGTTTTTCTCAGTAGCTACAACTTCGTGAACCAGGTAGACAGAAATTGACGTTCATTAAGCGTCTACATAGGCCAATATAATGAAAATTAACTGTATCTGAATCTGTATTCAAATACAGATTCTGCTCTGAGGGAATACTCTGAGAGAGCTCTGGTTTCTTACAATGGTTGAATCAGTTCAACCATTGTAAGAAACCTAAGCCAGAGCTTTTCTAACGATTTAAAGGCGAAGAACTTATTTTATAACTCACCTTTGCTTTGAATAAAATTTACTGCCTCAAACTAAAATGTAACGTAACGTAACGTGTGCGGCAAATAATTTAGCAAATAATTTAGTTGATGATCTAAAAAGGACTAACATAAGCCCTTTTTTAAAAGCTTTTATTTAACATCACTCGTATGTATCACCCACTTCCACCGAAGCTATCGAGCTGAAATTTGCCACACATATTTGGTTCCGATGACAATGCACGAAACAAAAAAGTTATAAAAATCTTTTGTTTTAAAAAAAATATTTAATAATTAAAATAATTTCATAACAAATTGTACATGTGTATAACTAATATCTAACCATTTCTTGGAAAAATTCCAAGTAAATTCTTGACACACTCATGTCTATAGTTTACAAATGTTAAAATATTTTCAACCATATAATTAACATGACATCTAATCATATACACGATAGTGGACGCCCGCAGCTTCGCTCGCGTAGAATTAGACCCATTAACGACGTCTACCCGTCTAACGACTTCAAAAACGGCAAATTTTTATACTAACTTTGCACCCCCGTTTTCCCCCTTAGGAGGTGAATTTTCAAAAATCCTTTCTTAGTGCTCCCCTACGTTATAAAAGGAACCCCTGTGCAAAATTTCAAGTTTCTAGCCCTTATGGTTTAGGCCCTGCGTTGATATGTCAGTCAGTCAGTCAGTCAGTCAGTCAGTCAGTCAGTCAGTCAGTCACCTTCTCCTTTTATATATAGTTTTAATACACAAAACTAGAACTAGAGACTCAAATAAGTAAGTAGATGAAATTAAAATACTGAAGCCGGGCAGCCATAGCGCGTGTTTACGTACTTCTAGGCCACGCGGGGCTGAAGGCATGTATTTCAAGGACAGGGCCGAGTCACATTACTCTATGTGCTATACCGTGGTGTGTTTTATAACTGAGTTATAGAATCATTGGCAATAGTGATTGCCTCATCAGGGTTGCCTCACTCTGCCCTCCACGCTGGCGTGGATTACGTTATCTAACTAAGCCGAGGTCGATACCCCAGGGCAAGTCCCAGAGGCGGCCTGGAACTCACACACTTCTGAAGGAGTTTATTAGTTGTTTGAGTTCTTGATTCTCACCACCAAAGATTAACTTGTATCTAGTTACTAGCCTGAACTGTGACGCTGAAAAGGGCGGCAGGACCAACCAGTAAAAATCCATTAGAAAAAAATACTGGTTGTCTGTAAAGTCGGTTTAAGGACGATAGATTTACGTGATAACGTCATAAATTAAAAAAAAGGAGAATTGACGTCTGTAGTCTAAACTTCAAAGTATTAGTACAGTTAACTAATCACAGACAACAGACAAGTCTTTAACACATTTATTTTGACAGTTCCCTATTTCGGAGCCATGGAACCGCCAATGTTGTTGTGTGTAAAATTAATTTATTGAAAATAATTTCTCTGCAGAGAACCGCTCATTTAATTATTTTTTTTATATTTTTCTGTGAATCAGTATCTATATTTTTCTCTTTTTATGCTGGAATGTACAAAAAAAACACAACTTTTTCATAGGCGCTGTCGATGTTCATCAATTTATAAGACGTTATCACGTCAAAAAAATTCTAGTTGTATGGGTATGGGCAGCCTCGTATCGTAATCGATAAACATAATGTTGCAACGTAGACGGAGAATGTTGCAATATTATAGTATCTCTACATAATTTGACAATTTGTGAATCTAGCAATAATTGGCATGCAGTATTATGTTCTGTGATGGCATGAGAGCACAGAGTACATTCTACAGAGTGTACAGATACGTAGTATCCATAAATTTGTGATATAAAATGAAAATCATGAAATTGGTGTTCCCGTTCTTGTTCTTGTTTCATAATTTGTCCTGAAATAATTAACATAATGTTGAATGTATTTGATTAACACATACGCTGTATCAATCATTAGATACGTTTTGTGCTCCTGTCCACGAGGAATGTACATATGGTGGTTGAATGCTTTGTTTTCACAAGAAAGCAAGCGACTTAGCGAAATTACAAGCGACTACGTTGCCGCGCAATCTACTTTTCAGGCCAGTTAGTTAGTAGCTTATTGTTATAAATCTTATGCTAGCCTATATGCTCCATTTCATAAGTTATTTCAAAAAGTAATTCATTGATTAAATAAAATCGATTGGAGTGTTTTGTGCGTACAATACTGACGCATTGTTGTCTGAAAGTAACGAATGTAAATGTATTTCGCATTTACGTTTTCTTGGTAATATTAACCAAAATCATCATCATGTATCTGATTGCAGGTCATTCCCAGTAAATAAAAAAAATTATATTACTGTAAACCTATTAGCTACTGCCTACTAAAACATGGTAAGTGAAGAGATGCTTAAACTGCATTTTTGTGGAATTTACCATCCAAGCTTTTATTGAATGATTTATCTAAGAATGATTATTTCCTTAATTTTTAGCAGGGTGATGATCCTCCCTTCTTGCCAGTTGGGACTGATGTCAGTGCTAAATACAAAGGTGCTTTTTGTGAAGCTAAGATTAAAAAAGTTGTAAGGAACATCAAATGTAAGGTAAGTTACTATTAAGATATAATGAATAGTCAGAAATTATATAAGGCAGCATTGTAAGTTATTCTAATATTTAATTTAAGCAGGGTGTTAATTAATTCACTTATAATATCTGAAATATTGTGTTGTATTTGTTAAGATTGTTAAATAATGGTTCCATTAGATGCAGAAAGAGTAGGGTTGTAGTCTTTCGTAAGAGAGTTAGGAGCACTTTGTTATAACCTCCTATGATATTTTTCTTATTCACCTCATAGATAAATTATAATCATATTAAGTAATATAAGTACTGTAATATCTATGTAATATTCAATAGACTTAATCATATAATGTAATCAGTAACTATATTTTTGAATAAAACCTCAATAGTTTATCTTCATCTTTGCAGTGTTACAAATGGTATTTTATTAATTTATTAAAATTGATCTTGATTATACATAACTACATTAATCTACTTTCCAGGTAACCTTAAAAGCTGGAGGCATTACTACAGTCAATGATGATGTTATTAAAGGGACACTACGTGTGGGTGCAACAATTGAGGTTAAACAAGACCCTAAAAAAGATGCTATGGAAGCTGTCATTACTAAGATACAAGATTGCAGCCAGTATACTGTTGGTATGTTAACATTTTTATAGAATCAGTATCATTACAATACACAAGAAACTGTATTTGGAAAAACAGTAGGAAAGGTGGTTTCCGATTACACTTCTCTAGAGGCAACCATATTGGTCTTCAAGGGTAGCATCACATTAGTGACTGACTCGAAAACAAGACTTTCACTAACAATTACTAACATCAACTAATAGGACAACACGTCACTGGCAGTCCCTGCCATGGCCTCATGCATAATTCTGTTGTTCAATATAAAACCTTAACATCAAATAACAAATTTGTGACCCATTTTGGATGGGTTAATATTAAAGACAGGCTAGCAAAACCAATCCTTATACAGTATGTCTTCATACAAAAAAAAATACTGTAGACTTCAAATGTTACATTTAGATTTACATGTACACACAAAAATTTCTTTTCCTTAGTCTTTGATGATGGTGACATCACAACACTTCGACGTTCCGCTCTGTGTCTCAAAAGTGGTCGACATTTCAACGAGAGTGAGACACTTGACCAACTGCCACTCACACATCCAGAACACTTTTCCACTCCTGTCATTGCTGGCCGGAGAGGGAGAAGAGGAAGAGCTCAGTGAGTAAATGCTTTATAATAAGGCCTGCTACTCCAATTTAACAACATTTAAACAACATTTAAAATTTTGGAACACATGAAACTAAAAGTACTGTTTCTTTATTTTAGCACTCTGAATTCGAAAATATTAATTAAATTTTTTTATATTAGTTATATATATATATACTAGTGGACGCCCGCAGCTTCGCTCGCGTGGAATTAGACATTCACTAACTTCAAAAACGGCAAAGTTTCATACTAACTGCACCCCCGTTTTAGCCCCCTAGGGGGTGAATTTTCAAAAATCCTTTCTTAGTGCTCCCCTACGTTATAAAAGGAAGCCCTGTGCAAAATTTCAAGTTTCTAACCCTCATAGTTTAGGCCCTGCGTTGATATGTCAGTCAGTCAGTCAGTCACCTTATCCTTTTATATATATAGATTTTTTTAATATTATTAATAACGAAAAAATGCATGAAGCATCATTGTTATGGAGTATATAATAGTGTTGACAAATCATGCAGATCAGAGGAGAGTGAAGGGGAAGGCAGCAGTCGGCGCTTGAAGGCGGACAGCGCGGAGCGCGAGCCTCATGTAGGGCGCGTGGTCCTGGTGGAGGCGGCCGGCGGGGCGGAGCGGCGGCGCCCGCACCAGCCCGCCTTCCCCGCGCTCGTCGTCGCGCCCACTGCGCAGATCAAGGTTAAGGAGGACTACCTGGTCCGCTCGTTCAAGGACGGGAGATAGTGAGTCCCTTGTACGATTATAAACACTTACTACCACCGTGCGTTTCTCGCGGTCATTTTTACGGCGAACTGGTCTTCTGTGGAATGAGCTTCCGACTGAGGCTTTCCCTTCGAGCTACGACATGGAGCGCTTCAAAAAGAGTGTGAAACGTTTCCTTCAAGGCAGGCAACGCACCTGTAATACCGACGGTGACCACTTACCATCAGGTGGCCCGTATGTCTGTTTGTCCGTCTATACTATAAAAAAAAAAAAAACTTGTGGATGCAGTGGGAGGGGCTAAAGGGCAGGCGCATGGAGGCGGCGGGCTCGTGGTCTCACCCACTACGCAGATCCAGGGGAATTGAGAACCTGTAGCTCATAAGTATGTGAGATATTTAGTCATTTGTATTAGATGGCTAGGTCAAGGGGAGGGCCCGAGGACCCCTTCGTGTTTGCGCTGGTCATTGATGAGTCAGTGAGTGAGTGAGGACTATTCCTTTAAAATATCTATAGGTTAAAATTCTCAGATTTTTTTCAGCTACACAGTGCCGAAGAAGGAAGCACGTGAGTTCCGGAAAGGCAGCGCTCCGCTGGAATGGTGCGGCGTGGAGGCTGCCCTTCAGTACCTCAACAATGGCGTGCTTCCGCCACACTGGGATCGCGACACATTGTTCAACGAACCTAGGAACACCTCTGATGATGTGCGTACTTTATCATAACGATGTGTTATCTACACTCTGTAAACCTGATTTTATTATTTTGCAGCTGGCTTATTTTATAACTGTAATATTTGGATGGCCTAAAAATTCCCGACTGACGAGTTTTCTGAAGTCCAAGCTTGAATCTATGAATTTTTTACTTTAGCCACAGGTTATTATTTAAAATTTGATTCCAGAGTTCGGACGATGAGCCTCGAGAGGAGAAAGATCACTTTGTCGCGCAGCTATATAAGTTTATGGACGACCGGGGCACGCCTCTCAATCGAAACCCAACGATTGCTAACCGAGATATAGACTTGTACCGATTATTTAGGGTAAGTATGTTATTAACGAAATTGATTTCTTGTACTTAATTGTTTGACTCATGTGTGACTTTTACAATAACAAATTTTAATAAGATTCATTATATGAAAAAATGCTTACACAATATGTTTATCTTGTTAAAATCAACAGGTCGTTCAAAAACTTGGTGGCTACAACAGAGTAACAAATCAAAATCAATGGAAAACTATTGCAGACAAAATGGGCTTCCATCCTGTAACAACCAGCATCACAAATCTCTGCAAGCAGGCATACAAAAAGTGAGTATATATTTTTGTACCTATATAATGTTGCAATGTTTAAGCTACAAACTCAATAAAATGGTCGCATAATTTTTTATTTTATTTGTTGAACTTCATGCTTAACAATACAGACTACAAAAGCGAGCTTAATACAAAAATAATTCTCTTTCAAACAATCTATGTAAACATTTGGCTAGCATACATACATACATGTAGCGTCCATAGCCCAATGGCTCGCGTCGATTCAATGCGATCGAAAGAGTTAAGCAACGACGGGCGCGGTCGGTTTGTGGATGGGTGACCGCTAGTGGCAAAAATTTCATGGACGCTACCGTGCATGTTCGGAGGGCACGTAAAGCCGTCGGTCCCGGTTGTTTTCAATGCTGGAAAGAGTCGTTAACCCTTCTCGAAGACCTTCGGGTGGCTTGAGAACATTCGACACTGGGTTGACCACTAACCCCTCCACCAATCCGCATTGGAGCAGCGTGGTGGAGTATGCTCTAGACCTACCGCAGCAGTGACTGTGGGGGAGACCCGTGCCCAGCAGTGGGACGTCTATGGGTCGCAGCGACATACATACTTAAATTCATCTATTATTCCAGGTTCTTGCATAGCTTCGAAGACTTCTACCGCAAGCTGGGCGTGACGCTGGTGGCGCACCCTCGCGGCGCGCGCACGCCGCCCGCCGGCCGCTCGCTCATCCGCGACCGCGACAAGCAACTACTCTCCGGCCAGCCCTCCACCCCCCCAGCGTCCACCAGCACTTCTACTTCCACTTCAGGATCGCCTGCGCCGTCTTCCACTTGTTCAACTCTGGTGAGTTGCTGAGTGCTTTGGTTGAACAACTGCGATCATCCGCGACCGCGACAAGCAACTACTCTCCGGCCAGCCCTCCACCCCTCCAGCGTCCACCAGCACTTCTACTTCCACTTCAGGATCGCCTGCGCCGTCTTCCACTTGTTCAACTCTGGTGAGTTGCTCAGTGCTTTGGTTGAACAACTGCGATCATCCGCGACCGCGACAAGCAACTACTCTCCGGCCAGCCCTCCACCCCTCCAGCGTCCACCAGCACTTCTACTTCCACTTCAGGATCGCCTGCGCCGTTTTCCACTTGTTCAACTCTGGTGAGTTGCTCAGTGCTTTGGTTGAACAACTGCGATCATCCGCGACCGCGACAAGCAACTACTCTCCGGCCAGCCCTCCACCCCTCCAGCGTCCACCAGCACTTCTACTTCCACTTCAGGATCGCCTGCGCCGTCTTCCACTTGTTCAACTCTGGTGAGTTGCCGAGTGCTTCGGTTGAACAACTGCGATCATCCGCGACCGCGACAAGCAACTACTCTCCGGCCAGCCCTCCACCCCTCCAGCGTCCACCAGCACTTCTACTTCCACTTCAGGATCGCCTGCGCCGTCTTCCACTTGTTCAACTCTGGTGAGTTGCTGAGTGCCTTGGTTGAACAACTGCGATCATCCGCGACCGCGACAAGCAACTACTCTCCGGCCAGCCCTCCACCCCTCCAGCGTCCACCAGCACTTCTACTTCCACTTCAGGATCGCCTGCGCCGTCTTCCACTTGTTCAACTCTGGTGAGTTGCCGAGTGCTTCGGTTGAACAACTGCGATCATCCGCGACCGCGACAAGCAACTACTCTCCGGCCAGCCCTCCACCCCCCCAGCGTCCACCAGCACTTCTACTTCCACTTCAGGATCGCCTGCGCCGTCTTCCACTTGTTCAACTCTGGTGAGTTGCTGAGTGCTTTGGTTGAACAACTGCGATCATCCGCGACCGCGACAAGCAACTACTCTCCGGCCAGCCCTCCACCCCTCCAGCGTCCACCAGCACTTCTACTTCCACTTCAGGATCGCCTGCGCCGTCTTCCACTTGTTCAACTCTGGTGAGTTGCTCAGTGCTTTGGTTGAACAACTGCGATCATCCGCGACCGCGACAAGCAACTACTCTCCGGCCAGCCCTCCACCCCTCCAGCGTCCACCAGCACTTCTACTTCCACTTCAGGATCGCCTGCGCCGTTTTCCACTTGTTCAACTCTGGTGAGTTGCTCAGTGCTTTGGTTGAACAACTGCGATCATCCGCGACCGCGACAAGCAACTACTCTCCGGCCAGCCCTCCACCCCTCCAGCGTCCACCAGCACTTCTACTTCCACTTCAGGATCGCCTGCGCCGTCTTCCACTTGTTCAACTCTGGTGAGTTGCTGAGTGCTTTGGTTGAACAACTGCGATCATCCGCGACCGCGACAAGCAACTACTCTCCGGCCAGCCCTCCACCCCTCCAGCGTCCACCAGCACTTCTACTTCCACTTCAGGATCGCCTGCGCCGTCTTCCACTTGTTCAACTCTGGTGAGTTGCTGAGTGCTTCGGTTGAACAACTGCGATCATCCGCAACCGCGACAATCTGCTTCCAAGTCAGCCTTTCCACACATACAGTAAAACCTCCACCAATCCGCATTCCTCCACCAATCCGCATTGGAGCAGCGTGGTGGAGTATGCTCTAGACCTCCCGCAGCTGCGTCTGTGGGGGAGGCCCGTGCCCAGCAGTGGGACGTATATGGGTCGCAGCGAAGTTTTGCTGTGGTATTACTCAACTATTTAACTAGGTTATGTCCAAATTCTAAAAAAACCTATCAAAATCTTAAAGGTCTATTTATTTTAGCGTGGCAGAGACAAGGACTCGGACAAGAGCGAGACAGATAAAAGTGAGAAGGATGAGAAAATTGAGAAGCCAGAGAACCAGAAAGACAAAGAGAAACCCCACGCAAGTGACGAGGAGGACAGCGCCGACAACCAACCGCTTGTCACTGCCGCGCCTAAACTGTAAGCCATGCTTTATACTTATAATTTTCCTATTCAATTTCTGAATAGAAAAAATATATAAAAGGTGAGGCTGATAGTATTAGTTCAACACACGTCTGTGCATGTATGTTATTTATTGTTAGGGTCGGTCAAAGAAAGATGGGACATTCACAATACTCACATCAAAGCAATTTTAATTTTACAGCATTGTTTTAAACTAGTTATTCCGTTAATGTATTCTATAGTTATTTATAAATATATATTTAAATACACTACATAACAATATTTGAATGTGTAGTACGTCATGTTTCATTAATTATGTGCCATATTTTTACCCCTGACAATAGTGTTGTTATAATTTTTAACTTGAATCTGTGACAGCTCCCTACCCTATAACCTTGTGATTTTATTTATTGAAAGGCTAATCAATCAATTGTTCAATAAGCATTCAAAAGGAATAATATGTTGTTTTGTGAAAAACTGTTTTGCTTATTCAGATTAGAAAAAGAAAAAGATAAAGAGAAGGAAAAGGAAAAAGATAAGGAAAGAGAAAAGGAAAGGGAAAAGGAAAGAGAAAAGGAAAAAGAAATGGAGAAAGAAAAGGAAAAAGAAAAGGAAAAGGAAAGGGAAAAGGAAAAAGAAAGGGAAAAGGAAAGAGAGAAAGAAAAAGAAAAGGAGAAAGAAAAAGAAAGGGAAAAAGAAAAACAAAAAGAAAAGGAGAAAGAAAAAGAAAAAGATAAAAGTTCTTTAGCCAGTACCAGTGAAGAGAAGAACATAAAGCCTAGGTCGCAGTCAAAAACGCGCAACGTCATTACACCAATGAAGACCGAGTCACATGATAAGCGAACGCCTAAAAGAAGGCCGCCTTCTAAACGTGAGTTGCTTTTGAATTTTACAGTGCCGTGAGTAAAAAAATTGAGCTGACAACCTACTGAGTAATTCCCACAACCTTCGATCAATAATGTACGATCGAAGCCCACAACTGAGTACAACGTTGGTCCATTGATCATTGCATATTAGCTTAGGAGTTAGTGGCCAAACTTAAATCATGATTTTAAAGGGCAAAGTATATATTGCGTTTTTTTTTTATTGGAAATTCCTACTATTGATTAGTGGAAGAATTAGATTTTAATTTGTGTATGGCAAATAGGTTGACCACCTGTTATAATAATATGGTACATGACTAGTGAAAAGTGGGTGTGGTACACACCTCTGTCTGATATGTGGCGACGTATTGGCGACTCTTCTGGTGTTTCTCATGTTAATAGGCATCTGTGACTAATTACTATCAGATGGCTCTTCTGCTCATTTGTTAAGCTTATTTGTCCATACTAATATTATAAATGCGAAAGTAACTCTGCCTGTCACGCGAGCGAAGCTGCGGGCCTCCACTAGTCCATACTAATATTATAAATGTGAAAGTGTGCTTGTTTGTTTGTCCGGCTTTCACGTCGCAACGAAGCTATTATATGGTATGGTTTTTGTGTGTGGAGATAGTGAGGAGGGTGAAGAGTGACGTAGGCTACCGCGGTAAAACATCATTATTGGAAGATATCGATGTTTTATTATTTGCTAGATATTCAGTTCCGGATGTTGTTAATAGATGGCGTTAGTAAAATTCATTTGCAAGTTCTTATCTTAGTATCTTTTAATCGTGGAACTGTCACGATTCATCCACCAAAAATGTGTCATATATGATAAACAACTCATTGTTAATTCCCTTTGACCACGCGGGCGGAGCCGCGGGTAAAAGCTAGTAATCTATAAAAAAAGTAAACTTCATTTCCAGCGAGTGAGAGCGCGAGCACGAGCGCGTCCCGCTCGTCGCGCCGCCCGCATGTGTCCACCGATAGTGACAGCTCTGGCCGCGCCTCCAGGTATTTATTAAATATTTTCTATATACATAATAATATATAATTATATAATAATGTTGTTTTACTTATTATTTTAAATATTATATTATTATTTTTGTTTGTTGTCTTTATTTTTATATTTATGCTATCGATTCGAATCCTCTCGCGTAGCGTATTTATAGCGAGCTAGCTGAGATTGTCATTGAACTTGTGAACAAGTCTCGCGGTAAGAGACACACAGTTTTTGGATTCATAGACACACAATATAACATACAATGATGATTAGTTTATTAACTCTCAATTCACAATATCTATGCCCCTGTTGGTTTACATATAGGTGCGGCCCCACCAATAAAATGCAGAGTCGACGCAGCCAGAGCGCTAACTCTGCCAGCAGCGGCAACACGATCGCTTCAAACAGCAGCAAGAGACCGCGGAAACGGAAAAATACTGAGTAAGCATCTTTTAAATTATCGATATGTACCTACTATCTAAAACTGTCTCATGTTTTCATTAAGTGTTACAATAAACCTATCAATTGTTGGACCTATCAATAGTGTGATTCAGAGACTATTGTTATAAAGGCGATAGTTTGTGAATGTGTGTTTGTTACTTCTTCACGCTCAAACGACTGGACCAATTTTGATAAAATTTAGTATGGATGTAGCTGACACCACGTGGACCCGTGGATTAAAAGTAGGATACTGTGTTCCCTTGGGATAAAATATCAATTTCAATATTTTTTCAGTATAAACTGTAAATTTCACGCTTGATAAGTCGCGGACAGCAGGTAGTATATTTTATATTAAATTTGTTTTAAGAGTACTGAAATGACTAGTTTCGGTCAGTTACGATAAAAAAATATTCAGAATAGCTCGCATGTCACGACGACCTCTGAGGAGTGTTTACATCAATTATAAATTTTAATGTCATATTGAATGATCGAAACTAGGCGAATTTACTAACAAAATAGGAGTGTCTTTATAAATACCTTGTTTTAAAAATTAAAGACATAACATTAGATTTCTCAACCTAATTCATTCATTTTCATTTATTTCATTTTCTTTTGTAGGCCATCAACGAATGAACCTATGCGCTCTGGAGGTGCAAGCGTGAAAGCTCAAGTGGGTGACAAACTTAAAGTGTATTACGGACCGACGCAGTCTGAGTCAAAGGTAAGTTTAATTGTATTTGACGAATTTTACGACTATGATCTATTTTCGGATGAATGATCGGTAAAATTGTGTGTATGTTTGAAGTTTTGTGAGCCAGAACCATAACTGTTGTGTCTAAAATTAATGTGATTGGTAGTTACCGTTTTAATTATAATAAATAAATTAATTAAACAACGTACTCATTTTTGATTGCAGGTCACTTATGAAGCAAAAGTGATCGAAATATCCCCTGAGGGAACGCTACGGGTTCATTATACAGGATGGAATACTCGCTATGACGAATGGATTAAACCCCAACGAATTGCACTCAATGTAACACAACATGAAGCTCATAATAAGAAAGTAGGTAGTGAAGCCACCTAATCTTGAAATATTTATCTTTAGTTCCGTTTTCATATAACTTATTGAATCAATTATTTGCAGAATACCGGCAACAGCAGGCGTGTAAGAAGTAAACGCACGGAGGGTAAGAATTTTTTGCTTTTTTTTCACTACTCATACAAATATAACTAATTGGATAACAAAAATAAACTTTTTCAGAATCATCAGCACGATCCGACTCTGATAGCGATTCCAGTAGCTATGAAGAAGTTAAGAGGTCTTTAAAGAAGAGTGATGATAAATCCCTTAAAAGTAAGTTACAATGTACCACTTAGTTTATACATAAAATCTACATCCTCCTACATGTCGATGATAATGTTTGTAATTATCTTGATGAACATTCAGAAGCTCAGTTCTGAACATCGTTTCACAGTGTGCCTCCTTCCCATCTATCCTTTAAGAATGAATATAAAAGCCATGTTCAAAAAAGCTGGGCTTGAAATTAACGCGTCCTAGAACATTACGGATTTACATTACGGACATTATGACATTTCATTGCTTTAAACACATTAAAAAGTCTTTGGTCTTATCGTAGAGCAGTTAACTCTTTGAAAATTGAATATAACTCTAATTATAAATCTTGTTACAGCTCCATCTAGATCAAAAGATGCTAAATCAAGTGATAGTAGCAGCTCAAGTAAGGCGCGCAAGAGACCCGTGAGAACAATTTCCACGCCAACAAACACTTCTCCAGCAAAGAAACCGCGTCCTAGTTCCGGAGGTCTGCAGCACCCCGGTCGAGAGTTCGACTTGAACGAAATAAGGTCAGAGTTAAAGGGATTGCACTGTGTGAAACTCGAGCCAGACGAGAGTGGAAAGCAAGAAAACACGCCGACTGATCCTACGACGCTACCCAGTCAGTCAACGGCGCAGGCACCAGACACCGCACAGCAAAGTCAACTAGAAAAACAAGCAGAGGACGTTTACGAGTTCAAGGAGCCGGAACCGTTTGAACTAGAACTTCATGACGAAAAGAAGAAAAGAACTCATCGCATCTTCGATGACATTTCGCCAAGCAAATATACATCTACGCTATCTAAGAGCTTAAGCGAAGAAATATCGGAAGACACCTTGAGACCACGGCCACTATCTCTTAGGTCACCGTCTCTGTCTCCATTCAGAGATTTCGGGGCATCGCGTGATGCTTCAGGAAGGCAGAGTCCAGAAGATGACTCCAAAGATGGTATTTTTTCATTGGATGACGACTCTTTCCCCGGAGAAGGTAGTTCGGGACCTATATTTGAAGGTTTTACGCCAGCTAAAAATCAAGAAACTTACTCCAAAAGGAGTAAAGTTACTAAATTGAGAAAGCTGATCGATGACTCACCGGACAGTCCAGCCGATGATGAACAATCTTCAGATGATGAACCAGAAGAGTTAACTAAAGCAGGAGACAGTTACCCGAATTCTATTGATTCAAAAATGGAAATCTCCAAAACTCCGGAAATTCCGAAAGAAGAACTCAAAGAGCCTGAAAAGACGAAAGAAGATATAAAAGAACCAGTGCTGATAAAAAAGATACCTTTAAGTGAAATTCCCGTGCCTCCCAAATCTCCGCCACCGCCTAAACTTCAATTACCTAGTACGTCGATAATTGCACCTACACCCAAGGAACAACCCCAAATCAAAACTGAAGAAAAAATTATAAAAGAAGAAATTCCTAAACCTCTCGAAATACCACTTCCTCCAAACGATCCTCCTAAAGAACCTCCCAAAATTAAAATTGAAAAGCTAGATCCCGACCCAGTTATTTCAAAACTAGAACCACCATCAAGTCCGCTCATCGACACCGAGGAAGATAAATCTGAGCCGGACAGTCCCGCCAGAATAGACGTTTTGCCGGAACCGCCGCCCGGTTTCCTCCTGCAATCTGAAGGACCGAAGATAGCCGAAAAACTTCTCCAAGCCATCAATAGTGCCAAGCGACTGTCCATGTCGCCCCCGCCGGCCGAGGATCGCGCCGTTTCGCCTAACAAAGACGCTATAAAACCTGTTGATGACAAGTTGCCTCTCGGCACATTCTCCCCCGAATCTAAAGTGCCTGAGAAACTATCACCAGAGACGAAGCTTATCACAGCTAAGGCAGAGTTATTGAAGCCTTTGCCTAAAATTGAGCCTATCAAAAAGTTGAGTCCGGTACATATCGCAGATTCGATATTTGGCGAATCATCAAATGTCTCTGACGTCAAAAGCGATGTGCCAGAGATGAAGAAGGTTAAGACGAAGGAGGCCACTCCAGAGCTTGCGCCGAGATTGATGAGCCCACTAAATGTTCTAGAAAGAAGAAAGAGCGTTGTTGCAGACTTGACGTTGGTAGCGCCCGGAAAGAATAATAAAGTGTTAAGTGATACAATACAGAAGTTGTCGAGCCAAATCAACCAGTCGGTGACGGCGGCCAACATTCCCCTGCCGCCATTCCCTTCCGAGGAAAGGAGTGAATCGAGTGACTCGGATGACTCCGATAGAAGGTATACTGCTTTACTATATGTTTTATTGATCATTCTTATTATTGGAACGAAGTCCCTTATCGCGCGTTGCGAAAGGGGGCTAGGCGGAAAAAAATAAGAGAAAAAGTTGTAACGACACTTTTACTATTCAGTCCGCGTATTATTATTTGTTTTTTTCCGCGCCTTACAAATCTTTTTAAAAAACGCTGATGGATGGATGGACGGATGGATGTATGTATGGATGGATGGATATATGGATGGATGGTTGTATGGATGGATGGTTGTATGGATGGATGTATGTATGGATGAATGTATGGATGGATCGATGGATGGACAATAACTTGTACATATATGACAGGCCCGTTGGCGCAATCGGTAGTGACCCCGTCTGTTGCGCCAGGGGTCGTGGGTTCGAATCCCACTCAGGAAAAATATTCGTGTGACGAACACTTGCATTTGTTCTGTGTCTGGATGTTAATATTATCTATATTAGTGTGTATTTAAAAATATATATGTATGTATATCAGTCTCTGACACCCATATCACAGGCTCGCGCCTACTTTGGGGTCAGATGGCCGTGTGTGATAGTGTCCAAGATATATCCAATAACTTCGTTCCATCCGGGTGTCCCTTGACACCTCTCAAGCTTTTTTCTTTCTTTTCTCTAAGTCCCACGCAAGTATCTTTATTCATAACTAGTGGACGCCCGCAGCTTCGCTCGCGTTACACATTCACTAACTTCAAAAACGGCAAAGCTTCATACTAACTTTGCACCCCCGTTTTACCCCCTTAGGGGATGAATTTTCAAATTTTTCTCGCCGTAAAAACCATCCTTGAACTTCAACGAACATTTTAAAAAAATAATTGGCCAAATTGGTCCAGGCGTTGTTGAGTTATGCGCTTACCAACACATTTTGCGATTCATTTTTATAATATAGATTTAATATTTATAGATTAATTATCGACAAGCTTTCTGTGGACGAGTGGGCAAGCAGCGGGACAGGCTCGGAGACAGCTGTAGCGCGCGCGCTCCACGCGGGCAAGTCGCCGGGCGAGTGGAGCGCGGGCGAGTCGCTGCTTATGCTGGAGGATGCCTGCAAGAACGAGCGCAAGCACAGTCAGTACCACACTGTAGTTACAAACTGACAATGACAGCTCTTTTTACTGTAGATACTGCTAGAATGGCACACATTTTTACTAAGAACGGCGATATAAACATCCAGTGATTAAAATGACAATGAGATCTCAATGATTAGTTTTAAGAAAACTTTTACAAGTTGTCGAATACGTGTCGTGCACATGAGAGCGCAATTGTTTTGCTATGATAAATAGGTGGGAAATAGACATAATCGTTGAAGAGTTAAATAAAATCTTGATGAAACGTGTAGCCCTTGAAGGGAAAAATTGCCATTAAGTACACAAAATTTATAATAAGCTGCTACTAAATTAAAAACTGAAGTAGTTATTAAAAGTTAACTATTTAGTGGTTATTAAATGTTAATCGGGAATAATCTGAAAATGTATGAATTAGTTAATAATTTTAGTAAAATGACATTCATAAAATTTTTAAACTTGTCACTCAGCAGAAATTTTAGCTTATTGATATTAGTGTTGATGTGAAACATCTTTAGGCGGAGGGCAAACCAATTTTTTGGCGTGGCGAGCGTGGCGAATATGGAATACTATACAGTTCCGACAAATGACGGTCGGAAATTATTTTATTAATAAAATAATAATAATGTATTTTTTTTTCTTATATGTTTTTGTTCCTGTCATAATCTGTACTTTTGTGCATATTACTTGCTTATCATACAAAATAATTTCGATGTTTCACATCTGCCAGGCGTCCCGTGGCGGCTCACAATTTTTTATTCTTTGTTTTGATACATTTTACAGGCGCAAGTGTAGTAGTAGCGGGCGGCATCCGTCCCGTCGCACCTCCAAGTGCAGCGGGGAGCGCGGGCGCGGGCGCGGGGGTGGGGGTGGGGGTGGGCGCGGGGGGGGAGGACGACGGCAGCCTGTCGCTGCTGCTCTGCGAGGAGACCATTCCCGGGTCCCCGGCGCCCGACGCGGAGCCCGCGCCGCCGCGCCAGCGCCTGCACCTGCCCTTCGCGTGCGCGCCGCCGCACCACCACCCCAAGGGTAAAGTCAGGATGATTGATTGACTCATTTAGCGCATGCCCGATCGAACAACTTGACCGCGCGATAAAAAGTTCTGTATGTGCTCCACGGGCCGTGACGTCATCAGATGGAATGCTCGCATCTTCATTCACATCGATAGAGTGTAAAAAAGGTAAAAACGAAAGTCATCATTATTCATCACAATCCTCTCCTTGTCCCACTGTTGGGCACGGGTCTCCTCTCAGAATGGGAGGGATTAGGCCTTAGTCCCCCACGCTGGCCAAGTGCGGATTGGCAGACTTCATATGCCTTCGAGAACATTATGAAGAACTCTCAGGCATGCAGGTTTCCTAACGATGTGTCCTTCACCGTTATAGCAAGTGGTATTTCATTTCTTAAATCGCACGTAGGTAACTTAGAAAAGTCATTGGTGCATGCCGATGGATTTGAACCCGGTCTGCTCCGGACTGGGCTGTCACCGCAAATTAACGAAAGTAATTACACTAAATCTGATTACAGTTACTAGAAATTGTGCACCTTTTGCTTAGTTTTGCGTCAATATTTGAACAGATTGTAAATATTTAGGCGAGGAGCGACGCAATTCAGCAGGCGCGGCGCCCCCGCGGGATTGCCCGGCGCGCGAGGCGGGCGCGGGCGGCGCGGGCGGGGGTTGCGGGGGGGGCGGGGCGCGCCGCTCGCCCGAGTGGCCGCGCCGCGCGCCGCTCGACAACACGCCGCCCACCACGCCCGACAGCAGCCTCGACCTCTCGCCGCACCGGTACGACGCAGTACTCTTTCAACAACATTATCAACTATCTCGCATTACATTACTCGCTGTTAAATCTATATATATAAAAGGAGAAGGTGACTGACTGACTGACTGACTGACATATCAACGCAGGGCCTAAACTATAAGGGCTAGAAACTTGAAATTTTGCACAGAGATTCCTTTTATAACGTAGAGGAGCACTAAGAAAGGATTTTTGAAAATTCACCCCCTAAGGGGGTAAAACGGGGGTGCAAAGTTAGTATGAAACTTTGCCGTTTTCGAAGTCGTTAGACGGGTAGACGTCGTTAATGGGTCTAATTCTACGCGAGCGAAGCTGCGGGCGTTCACTAGTATAGCATATAGTACTCGGCTATAATGTAAGATTTTATTTGTAAAAGATATGTCAGGATTTGTTTAATAGTCTCTGATATTACCCTTGTTTACAAAGTAACAAACACTCCTGCCTTGATCACACGTACCGAGCAAACGGACGAGACAGTGCTCACGGCCGAGTACTTGGTATGTTTATACATAGCGCCGAGTGCTCGGCCGAACGCTCGACTGAACGAAGCGGCGAGACAGTAGCTCGGCTTCCGTTCTACTTGCTAGGCCGAGTGTCCACCACCATGTGTGAGTGCGCTTCCCCGCACTGTCTCGCTCGCTCACTCGGCAGGTCTGAACGTGTACTGTCTCGCCACTCGGCCACATGATTGTCGTCACGTCGCCGCGCGCGCCTTTTCTTGAGATATTTTTTGTTTAAATTCCGAATCCTGTCCGAATTGTAGTCTCAATAGAACTGAACTGACTGTGCTAATTTCAAAACATGTGTGAACAGCTACTCGCTTACATCACTGTCTCGTACGAGAAACATTTTACTGTCTCGCCCGTTTGCTCGGTACGTGTGATCAAGGCATACCTCTTTATAAAATTGGTATTGACTCAACTCAGTTGTATTTATTCGTGCAATACAGTAAAATGATTCTTAGATAAAACTAGCTAGATCGGCATCGGTTAAAAGAATTTTTAAGTTGTAAAGGGAAAATGTACAAAAAAATACTGAAATTTGAGTTTATATTTCGGTGAGAGGATGTCTGCCCGTTTTTATTTTTCCTTTCACTAGCTGTTACAATATAATGAGTGTATGTTTAATTACTTCGATTAAATCGTTCACATAATTACAATCGAACATTACTATGCTCGTTTGATTGAAGAATACGGGAAAGTAATTTTAATCAACATTTCAATAATACACAATACAATATAATTTCAATAATACGTGGAATTTCCAGGGAAAGGAGAATATCGGAGCGCGACAGTCCATCGGAACGGAAGGAGGACGAAGAGGACAGCCGCGCGCAAGATTCCCTATCTCTCGACATTGATAAACAATACGGTGAGTTCAAATCTGCCGCAAAACAGTTACTAGTTCAAGTACACTTGGTCTGTTATTGAATTTGTTATTGTATGAAAATGGCCTACCAGTTACAGTGCCTGCAATATTATGTAGACTTGAGTTTCATTGTGAAAACTTATAATCTGTGCCTGTCTTAAAACAAGCATTCCTATGACTTCAGCATAGGCTGAAATTTTAATTCGAATTCAATTCATAATGTCATAGGCGCTTTGAAAGTGGCATACTAAATCTAAATCAATGTGTTTGGTTCATATATTATCATATATGACTACCATCATATATGACTACCATGATATATGATGACCAACCTTATAGTCTGATGTGAACGATTTTCTTTTTTTTACTTAATAAATCAATGGTCTTGTAAAGTGAAACATTTCGGATCGCTGGGGTCCTGGAACTCTTATTTTTTGTCCATAGGCCTCTATAAATTTAATAATCTTTACGTTTTTCCAATCTAATTCCAATTTATATATAAATATCTACATATACAAATACCAATACGTGCAACGCGAGTGTCGCATTCAGACTGACGCTTTGCCCGTATCCGTATCTCCTTTAATGATTTCTCCGTATAGTGCGGCGTATCAGATCGACTTATCGAGACCGCGTATCTTGATCGCCGTCCACATCGATCATGATACGCGTCGGCGACACGGATACGTATCGCAAATAACACATGACATGTGTGGAGCCGACTTTATACGCCGATGATTATACCGGTTGACAGTGGCGGATTTACCAGCAGGCTGAGTAGGCTGAAGCCTAGGGCGGCAGATTTTAGGGGGCGGCAAATTTGGTCTATAAATTGTTTTGTCTTACATAAAAAAAAATATATAATATACATAGAGAAAATGAATCTCGAAAATTTAACAAAAAAACATAATATCTACTATATAAAAATAAGTCGGGTTTTCCTTCCTGACGCTATAGCTCCAGAACGCACGACCCGATTTCCACGGTTTTGCATTCGTTGGAAAGGTCTCGGGCTCCGTGAGGTTTATAGCAAAGAAAATTCAGGAAAAATTTCAACAGAAAAGCGGGAAAAATTATTTATATGGCAAAACAACGTTTGCCGGGTCAGCTAGTTTTGTATAATAACAAGTGAACACTGTAACGTCTGAATATGAAAAGTACTAAACGCTTTGTAAAATATAATTTTAGACCACTAATTATAAAATTTCAATTTTATTGACACAATAAATGTACGTAACTATTAAATAATATGATTGCGAACTAGGGTATCGAATTTCGGAGGTTAGTAGGGTCGGAAAAAAATTGAATAGCCTACTGGCGGAAAATTTGTAAATCCGCCACTGCGCCTATGATTATACCGGTTGACATTTCCGTTGGTCGCGTGCAGCGCGGTGCCGGTCGCGCAAGGCGTCGGAGAGCTCGGCAGCGGGGCGGGCGAGGGCGCGCCGGCGCCGCGACACCGCCGACCAGGAGCTCGCGCATGCGCACCATGCGGCGCTCAAGTACAACTTCTACGTCGACCTCGGTGAGTACGAACATGATGACGAACAATCACATCCATACTAATATTATAAATGGGAAAGTGTGTTTGTTTGTTTGTCCGGCTTTCACGTCGCAACGAAGCTATTATATGGTATGGTTTTTGTGTGTGGAGATAGTGAGGAGGGTGGAGAGTGACGTAGGCTACTTTTTACCGCGGTAAAACATCCCCATGGGAAGATATCGATGTTTTGTTATTTTCTAGATATTTAGTTCCCGATGTTGTTAATAGATGGCATTGTTAATACCCTTTTCCCACGCGGGCGGAGCCGCGGGTAAAAGCTAGTTCTAAATACGCTGCCACATTCTCGTGACTTAGAGTATCGCAGCTGGCCACCATTGCGAGCGACGCGCCTAGCTTTGTGCCTGGTTTATCACCAAGCTAGTCGCGATGCGAACGAACGTGTTGATTAATTTATGTAAGTCGCCTAGTGACTTTGTAATAGACGATTCCTACGGTTGATAAGGGAACAATTTGGAACCCATCAAATAAAGACCACACTATTGCGACCATTTTTATTTAGTCCGATAGAACCCATATCAGCTACACCACCATATTGTTATATCCTATTGAATTCAGATCCGTCATGGGATTGCCCGACGCGCATCAACGTCCTGCAGTCGCGGCTGGCGGAGCTGCGCAAGGCGTACCACGCGGTCAAGGCCGAGCTCGCGGCCGTCGACCGTCGCCGGAAGAAGCTGCGCCGCAAGGAGCGAGAAGGTATCCATACACGTCCCACTGCTGGCCACTGGCGGCTCGCCCCCGCAGGCTCAGCTGCGGGAGGTCTAGAGCATACTCCACCACGCTGCTCCAATGCGGATTGGTGGTTTATTGATTTGAAACATCTTTAGGCGGAGGGCAAACCAAATTTATGGCGTGGCGAGCGAATATGGAATATATATACTATACAGTTCCGACAAATGACGGTCGGAAATTATATTATTAATAAAATATAATACTTAAATATTTTTTTCTTTTTTTTTTTCTTATATGTTTTAGTTCCTGTCATAATCTGTACTTTTGTGCATATTACTTGAACAAAATAATTTCGATGTTTCACATCTACCAGGCGTCCCGTGACGGCTCACAATTTTTTTTTTTTAGTTTAGTAGTTTAATATCTACCATTAAAATATTACTGTTTCCGTTTCAGCTGTGAAGGCAGCGAAGGCGGCGTGCTCCTGATAACGTGGCTCGGCGTAGCGACTCGGACTGGGATGTTGGGAAACATCGCTTGACTCGTTGGGAAACATCGGTTGACTCGTTCGGAAAACGGGCTACGAAGTCACACTTGCGGTCAAACTTATTCAAATAAAGCTGAAATTTAAGTCTTCGTTTTTTTTGAATTATTTTTGAATTACCGTTAAATGTTTCGATGTAGCGTTGCCTAAATTCTGGGGAAACAAGCGGACTGTGTTTATTCGTTATAGAATAAACGACGACAATATGGAACGTTGATGTGTTGCATACAATTTCGTTATTCAGAAGCTTTAGTCAGGTATTAAATCATAAATAAAAACAGTAAGAAAAGGCATTTTACGTTTTCTGTTATTTAATTTTAGTTTAATTGCTGAAATTATAACTAGTAAGTACGTAATTATTTATTTATAAAAGTGCATTGATATTTTATTTTCAAAATTGTTGACATATTGATTATGTTATGACAGTCTCAAATTGAACTGATGAAATATTTCTGTATGTTTTTTTAAATTGAGTAATGAGTATAGTTTAATATTTATATAAATACAATGTACCTATTTATTAAGAGATTTTATACTGTCTCTTTCATGAGAATATAAACTGAAATGAATCGTAGTTTTACTTTATGTATAAATATGTAATATGAATTGACATACATTATAAACATAAATTTTCATTGCAAGAATAAATATTTTTTATTTTACCAATCCTTGTTTGCTTATATGACTACATCTCCGGATGATTAAGCCCATTGAACGTACTAAGCTGATAGGTCATCTCTTGTATGGCACCTCTTTCACACGAGACACAATAATTCTAGGAAAACATGTGCATAGCTTATTAGCCATGTAGCCTAGTTTGAGGTTTACAATAAAAACTAATTACCTAAATAAATAATGTAAAGTACATACGCAAGAGAATTTTCCGGATATTAATTAATACTAATGTAGTTACAAAAAAACCAAAACAGTATTTATTATTAGGTGTGCTGTGTGTAATATAAGGTAGTTATACAATTAATTGCATTTTAATATATGTAATTGAATTACCTAAAAACTTGACACTGGCATATACACAGACGTAGAAAATTTGAATGACCCAGCCCAGACAAGTGTAACGTAGTGCGTTATATTTAAATTATAACAACCCTATACAGACAAAGATGCGCGTAATCCTACTAGTCCATTGAAAAGTTACATTTGGGGTTGCGTTTTTTAGAGGACGCAATTTTATTTTTTTGATGTGTAGGGGGGTCAGTGTAAAGCTAAAACCAAGTTTGTGGGGTCGCCACCCTTGTCCCACGGCCGCCATCTTGAAAATAGGGGTTGAAATGGTTTTTACGATATATCTCTTAAACTTATTACCATCTGATAAAAAAAAATTGTCAACATTTTTTGTTGCAAATTAAATTCTCTACAACTTTGGTTCAGTAACTTTTTGTCGTAGAACTATAAATAAAAAAGTTATAAGCGAAATACATTTAGAGTTTGCAAGTGGAACGGCTTTGTTCTGAGAGCAATTCAACAATTCGCCAAGGCAGTGACAAAAAGTACATTTATCTTATCTTCACTTCCTCCAACACAAGACACAGCTCGCTTTCATACTTTCCGAGTCTACCACCAGGTCCAGTCGCGGCTTGGAAATAATAATGATCCTGAAGACTGGGGCTGGAAAAAATGTGGAAAATTATTGATGCCAGTGCAGAGCTCTAAACGTCCAGCACCCCCCCTGAGCTTCTAAAATTGATCTTTTGCAAATGCAAAGGAAACTGGAGCGATGTGTGGATGTCGAAAAGCAGGCCTGAAATGTTCTGCAGTGTGCTTCCATTGTTCTGGAGAGACTTGCAGCAACGTAATGGGGCTCTCAGAATTAATAAATGAAAATGACTTATATGAATTATCATCTTTATTACAACCGCATAAAGAGATAAAAAAACGTTCACCAATTACAGTGAGCAAAGCAGGGTCAACTCTCTTGTTAAGAAACAAAGCCGTTCCACTTGCAAACTCTAAATGTATTTCGCTTATAACTTTTTTATTTATAGTTCTACGACAAAAAGTTACTGAACCAAAGTTGTAGAGAATTTAATTTGCAACAAAAAATGTTGACAATTTTTTTTTTATCAGATAATTAGTTTAAGAGATATATCGTCAAAACCATTTCAACCCCTATTTTCAAGATGGCGGCCGTGGGACAAGGGTGGCAACCCCAAACTTGGTTTTACCTGTCGAACGTTATTACGCAGATCTGCGCACCCCCCTTAAACCGTCTTGTCACAGATCTGTGCCCGCTTCATTCTAACCACTTTTAATACTTATTTTAATACTTATTCAAAACGAAATAAGGTTAAAATTCATTTCAAATTATAAGTGGATGAATGAACCATAGACGCCAGTCGTCAGTCAGTCGATCTTTCAATCTAAAAGTTCTTAGGCGTCATTCTAGACTAATATACTAATCTGTGGCGTCATTCAAGTTTGGCCCACAGAGTACATTTTATGTTTGGCCTTGGGCCCTTGCTTGGGTAACGGCACAATAGAGGTGCGCGACTGCGAATGATCTCACTATTCGAATAATCTACAACTACTAATCTACACATTCGACTTGAAAATTAGTAATAGAATAATGTTCATATTCGAATAAAACGATTAAACGATTCGAATAAAACGATAGTAACTAATCTTATAGTAGCGTTTCTTTTCTACTCGCAACGCGCGCATTCGTCGCTCACTCGCCTCACTCAGTCAGTTTGGTTTGGAATGAATAATAATCGAATGTAGGTACAGCGTTGCCAACTTATCGGATTTCCCGTCATATCAGATTTGGGTACGTTGAGAATGGGAAAAAATCATTCTAAATCATCTGACGGCTGACGGGATATTTAACGGAAATAAAAACTAATACCTAAATACCATAAGTATACTTATCATTGATTTTTTTTTCAATGCAGCTTTTTAGTCGTTAAGGTAAAGCTAAATTTTGATTAAACTGCAACTGCAATAAAAATTGTCTAAAATTGTAGATGAAGTACTTAAAAACGTACTTACGGCGTGATTAAAAAATCATATTACCTTAAATTTTATTTAATTTTTCCGCCATATTGCTGAATAATCAGCCTAGTTACAGAATTTGTTGTTTGTGTAAATATTTCTTATTTTTAAATTAACTTCTTTACTAAACCTAACATCACACTTGTTTGTTACTTTGTAAAAAGTTCACTTGCGTCCCTTTACCTCTGACGTGTGGTGCGAAATTGAGAACGAACATACGCACGTCGCGGTCGTGCGGGCGGCGGAGTCGGTCGGTTCGCTAACATAAATGAAGTTCCGAGTCCGACTCGACTAGTTCCGAGTCGAATGAAAGGCGTAATAGTATCTGTAGCTAGTTTCTGATGAAAGTTAACACAACTACACGATTAGTACTCTGTGTGTCGAATCAAGTCAAATTAGTTACTACTTTTTATAGATTACTCGAATGAGTCGAATGCTTTACTAAGTCGAATAATTCGAATGAAATCATTCAGAGTCGCGCACCTCTACGGCACAAACTAATAAGGGATACTACGTATAACGGTACTAACGCCGCCGCTAACGTTTTGTCTTGTCTTGTTTTACGCGGAGAAAAGTGAAGAAAAGGTACGTAAAGCTTTTATTTTATTGTTATTTACTGTGTATAGATGATATCTGTAAAGTTTATACATATAACAATGTTCTATTTTACGAATAAATCGACCTTGAAAAAAAGTGACCTTGGTACAAACTTTGTAATTTTGATATTTTTATAGTTTTACGTTGTGTTTTTACGAAGTAATTATGTCAGTTTTATGTGAAATTTTACTGGCATTTCAAATTGTCTGTCGTTATTACGCGAAAATACCATTTTTTAGGTAAAATATCGTACTAATGAAACATCTATGTAACATCTCACTCACCATACGCATACAAATGGCGGACGCCTTGTGTACACACACACAGTACACAAGCTCGATGGCGCGTTGCGCGCTGCTGTAGCAGGGTTGCAAAAGTTCCCGATTTATCGGGAGATCTACTGATTTTGGTCATTGTCTCCCGATGTCCCGATTTAGCAGTCCCATCTCCCGATTTTTTGAATTTTCAACCAATTTAAATAATTTTCATATAAAAAATGGAAAATAATATTCTCTATACTAAAAGAAACCTTTAACACAACATAAAGGCACGGGGACTTCCCGAAATTCCGCGTACTGTGTCGAATACGGTCATTCAACTTTGCGGTATGTTAAAGCAAATTCTAATAACAATTCTTTTATTAGAGTATATTATTGTCTGGTGAGTATACGAGGGAAAATCCCTAAAGATAACTTTGTCCGGGTTGTTTCCCAAATTAGGTAACTTAAACAAAGAGGCTAGGACGTTCAGATTAATTATATAGTCCGTTCATATAATTGCATGCACTTGTCTTAGACGTCTCAGTTCAGTTTCAAAATAATATGTTGCATAAATTTAATGAAATCTAAACAACGGAATAAATTTTCAACTGAGTCAATGATAGGTCTTCTACACACAAAAAGACGTATAGGAGAAAATAATCAATGTTGTTCATTTTTTAATATAGATAATATAGATGAGAAAATGTTCACAAAATAGCTTGTAAAAGCTGTTAAGAAGACGGAAATGATTAATCAATGTACAATATGTACCTACATATATCAAACGAGAATAAATGTTTGTGTGAAACTAATGGAACAAATTTAAATAAATGAACACATTATTAACATATAATACTTTTGTTTTATTCCAAATAAAAATTCTCCCGATTTCTCCCGATTTTCAGGTGACAAATCTACCGATTTTTAATTTTTCGTTTTTGCAACCCTGTGCTGTAGTTACAGCATGTTCGAAAAATCTGCATTCTTATTCTTGATAGAATTTATACATAACGTAAAAATTTATAATAAATTAATTTTACTTTTTATTTTTTATATAATTTATAGTAGGTATTTAGGTAGAAATTTGGTTATTTCCTACTTATGAAATGATTACAAATAGTCTTTCTTTTTATATTTGAATTTCCATAACAATTAATATTTTTTATCCGTCTTCAAAAAAAGGATGTTCTCAATTAGTTTCATTTTGTATTATTCTTTTTATGAACATAGAAATGTTTAATTTTTAGTGAATTAGAAATGGAGAGTTCGCCACCATCGACATCCACTCCTTCGGCCAGATCTTTGGTCGTGGGGTTTCAAGTTACGCGGACACCCTCAGGGACACTCCAAGTGGCTAATGATGTGCTTTTGGAGAAGACACCCTCGGGTTCCGTCCGAGTATGTAGAATGAAAAATAAATACTATAATTTTACTGTATAAATAAAAACGAATATAAATATCTAAATAATAATATGTGCTTTTACAGCCTTGGCATCCCACAACCATGGTCGCGGGTGAAGAAGGGATGGAGATAGTGGACGCCCTCAACCCTGTAAATCTCTTTCCCTCCGAGGAGGTCAATCATGTATATTTGCCAATGTTATTTGATTAGGTCATGAAGAGAATATAATAATGAAATGAATAAATAATTATTGTCTTTGTACTTTATTAATCAGGCTACAACAAAATCGGAACAGAATGTAGGCTGGGAATTTTTGTGAGTACGAATCATTCTGCACCATCAGATTGGTACGGATTCGGCATGTCATCTATTTTTTTAATAAATACAATCGGGCTTTAAACTAACAATTAAATATGAAATATGGTGTGTTGTAATTCTTATTTTTTATGGGATACACGCAATACGGTTTATTTTCTCAAGCTATTCTTGGAACTTGTTTTTGTTTTGCCTTGTTTTTGTTTAAAATGTAGCCTACGTCACTCTCCACCCTCCTCACTATCTCTATACACAAAAACCATACCATATAATAGCTTCGTTACGACTTGAAAGCCGGACAAACAAACAAACACACTTTCACATTTATAATATTAGTATGGAGTATGGATTACGTTTGTATTTTTTGCTTGGGTGTGAGGCTTTTTGTTGGGTTTTTTGGTATGGTTTCGGATTTGATAGCATGGTATCTTATTTCAGAATGATGAAGACATTTTTGACGTCCCGTTGGCCCAGCTCCTAGATTCTGGGAGCGAAGCCGACGACGACGAATTTGACGATGAAGGTCTGCAACTGCAGGCGATTTGGAACGACGACAACATCAATGACCGCAATGACGAGGCCGAAGCCGTCGCTGAGCCCGCGCTCAGTGCGTTGAATACGGAATATGACTGGTCGGAGGACTTTTCGGGCTTTACAGGTGTGCAATTCAACGAGGGTGTTGGTCCCAAAATTGAGGGTACAAGCCCGTTAGCAGTATTCTCTCAAATTTGGGATCAAACCCTCATGGAATCTATAGTGGCCAGCACCAATCAATACGCCCGAGAGAGTATAACAAAATCTGCAGAGACCGAAAGAGGTCTCCCGCCCAAATCGCGGCTCAATTCCTGGCTCGAAACGTCCGTGGAAGAACTGTATCGTTTGATCGCTGTCATGTTATTAATGAGCATCTGCGTCAGGAACCGTATCGATGAGTACTGGTCCACCGGCATTTTAAGCATGCCAGAATTTAGAAAAATCATGAGTATCAACCGGTACACGTTACTAATGAAATTTTTGCATTTTGTGGACAATAGTACTATCGATACGGATTCCCACGGCGCAGACAGGAAAATTGCAAAAATCAAGCCGCTGCTTGATTACATGAATACTAAATTTCAAGAAGTTTATGCGCCTCGTAGAGAATTGTCACTCGACGAATCGTTGCTGCTTTGGAAAGGCCGACTAAGTTGGAGGCAGTGTATCCGATCCAAAGCAGCACGATTCGGAATAAAGAGTTATGAGCTCTGCGAGGCCGTGACTGGCTACGTCTTAAAAATAATGATTTATACCGGGAAAACCAGGTCCCTTCCGACAGTATATGGTTTTCATTCATGCACTGAAAAAATAGTGTTACATTTATTTAAAAATTATATAAACAAGGGGTTTTCCCTTTTCATGGACAATTACTATAATTCAATAGAACTTTGTAGATTTTTAAAAAGTTGTAAAACGGATGTCGTCGGCACCATAAGCCGGCGACGTAAACAAATACCTGACGCCATAAAGGCCGTAGATAAAAAGGTTGATCGGGGCACTGTGGTAAGTCGACACTGTGGTGACATTTCAGTGATTTGCTGGAAAGACGTGAAATTAGTTAGTGCAGTGTCGACTTACCACATAAACGACATGGTTGAGGGCAGACGGGCGGGAGAAGCTCGTCAAAAACCTGCTGTAATCCATACATATAATAAATTTATGAGAGGGGTTGATCTAAAAGACCAAAAGCTCTCTATGTTTTTATTAGAACCTAAAAAATGTAACATTTCAATGGATTATACAGTCACTGCTAGTTTTAAACAAATTATTTTTAGCGTTAATTTTCTATTTATTCTGTAGGTAAATTAACTTTTTTAGTGTCAAACAACTATAAAATTGTTTACTAAATAGGACAAGTGACTGAAAAACCTGAATTTTCATTATGTTTCCACCTCACACACACCTTAGCCTTGTTCTCGTGTTTTTGCAAAGTTGATAATCTAACTTTATAACAATGTATTTCCGCAAAGTACCGCTACATACGTAATTGTGTCAATTAGCTATGTAGCTGAAAAATATTAGATCCATACTCTATCTATCTGTACTCTGTAAACAAACAAAAGGGTGAAAAATAAAACACACTTTGCCATAGTATTCTTTTTTATTTCCTTAAAATTGCTTACATTTAACAAAACATTTTTTAGTATAACCGACGCGAATAAAAAATATTGTTACAATTTAAGACCCATTTAAGAAAAAAAAATTCTATCAGTATGCTATCTGTACTTCTAATATTAGGGTCTAAGGTTAGTATTTATTTAGACTATTTACATTACAATGAGCTAATTGAATAATTCAAAAGAGAATCCCTCTATCTATTCTCGGTCTATTTCTCATAAAACCATAATGAAATGAAATAAAAACGCCATGCAAGATTAAAAATGAAATATTTTGTATAGGAAAACTAATCATGCTTCCGCTAGTGCTAGTCATTACACTTATTTTCTCTATTGAGACCTTCAAAGTAACATAATAACTGTAGGACCATTGTACACAGGAGTTACTGGTCTCAAAAGAACGTAAAAAAGCTTCCTTACATAAACATTAGCGATTGTCGCCCTTCTACATGGGCAAAAATGCCATCACCACTAAATAGTGAACATTTCCGTGTAAACAGTATTGTAAATTGTAGTCTAATGGCAAATCTCATACTCAAAACGGTTCAAACCGATTTGTAAACATTACGATACTATAATCTTAAGGCAATTAATGCTTACGATAATAGCGTATTCGCCACAAAACGAGAGATAAACTTCTCCATCTAGATGGGCTTTTGTACATAGATGCGATTATGATTATGGATGTGTCAAATGTAAAAAAAAAATTGCGAGGAGTCATATGGACAATTTTAATACGGAGATACATTCATTAAGATACTAGAATAAAATTACTTCATAAAATTACGATATAAGGTAACGCAGGCACACGAGTGCAGCTGTCGCCAGGAACAGTGTTGTGAGCAATAGCAATGGATAACGCTCACCGCACCCCAGACGAAAGTTAGATTTAACTAGTTTAGTCACGTTTAGTGCTGCATGTGGGGCCTTTGGGGTCTGTTGTGTCAGTAGTAGTTGGGGTAGGGGTTCCAGGGGCCGGGGTGGTGCTGGTAGGGCCCGGGGGGCTGCTGGTACCCCCACGGCGGCTGGTAGGGCTGCGCGTACGACTGGTCGTATGACTGCGCGGCGGGCTGCTGGTAGTAGGCGCTGTTGGCGGAGGCCGTGCCGGTGCTCGCGGCTGCACTCGGCTCCTTCTTCTTGACTGCATCAGCCGACGCGCTGCTGTTTACACATATTATTAACATTCAATAGCCATTTATCACACAAGTTATCTATATATATAAAAGGAGAAGGTGACTGACTGACTGACTGACTGACTGACTGACTGACATATCAACGCAGGGCGTAAACTATAAGGGCTAGAAACTTGAAATTTTGCACAGGGGTTCCTTTTATAACGTAGGGAAGCACTAAGAAAGGATTTTTGAAAATTCACCCCCTAAGGGGGTAAAACGGGGGTGCAAAGTTAGTATGAAACTTTGCCGTTTTTGAAGTCAAGTGGGCAACCCGAACGCGGGCAGTGGGTCTCTACGCGAGCGAAGCTGCGGGCGTCAACTAGTTAGATATATACTAATTACGCCAAATGCATACAGATTTAATGGATAGAATAATCTGCGCAGAAGTAAGCGGTAAGTATTCGGCTAAATGTTGCTTAGGAGGGGAGAGAGTATAGTGTAGCATACCACGGGGGCGGGGCGTCGTGCTTCTCCTTGCGCGCGCGCTTGCGCAGGTGCTTGGCGAGCGTGCGCGCGTGGTGCGCGGCGCGGCGCGCGGCGGCGGCGCTGCCCAGCTCCTCGGCCAGCTCGGCTAAATGTTGCTTAGGAGGGGAGAGAGTATAGTGTAGCATACCATGGGGGCGGGGCGTCGTGCTTCTCCTTGCGCGCGCGCTTGCGCAGGTGCTTGGCGAGCGTGCGCGCGTGGTGCGCGGCGCGGCGCGCGGCGGCGGCGCTGCCCAGCTCCTCGGCCAGCTCGGCTAAATGTTGCTTAGGAGGGGAGAGAGTATAGTGTAGCATACCATGGGGGCGGGGCGTCGTGCTTCTCCTTGCGCGCGCGCTTGCGCAGGTGCTTGGCGAGCGTGCGCGCGTGGTGCGCGGCGCGGCGCGCGGCGGCGGCGCTGCCCAGCTCCTCGGCCAGCTCGGCTAAATGTTGCTTAGGAGGGGAGAGAGTATAGTGTAGCATACCATGGGGGCGGGGCGTCGTGCTTCTCCTTGCGCGCGCGCTTGCGCAGGTGCTTGGCGAGCGTGCGCGCGTGGTGCGCGGCGCGGCGCGCGGCGGCGGCGCTGCCCAGCTCCTCGGCCAGCTCGGCTAAATGTTGCTTAGGAGGGGAGAGAGTATAGTGTAGCATACCATGGGGGCGGGGCGTCGTGCTTCTCCTTGCGCGCGCGCTTGCGCAGGTGCTTGGCGAGCGTGCGCGCGTGGTGCGCGGCGCGGCGCGCGGCGGCGGCGCTGCCCAGCTCCTCGGCCAGCTCGGCTAAATGTTGCTTAGGAGGGGAGAGAGTATAGTGTAGCATACCATGGGGGCGGGGCGTCGTGCTTCTCCTTGCGCGCGCGCTTGCGCAGGTGCTTGGCGAGCGTGCGCGCGTGGTGCGCGGCGCGGCGCGCGGCGGCGGCGCTGCCCAGCTCCTCGGCCAGCTCGGCTAAATGTTGCTTAGGAGGGGAGAGAGTATAGTGTAGCATACCATGGGGGCGGGGCGTCGTGCTTCTCCTTGCGCGCGCGCTTGCGCAGGTGCTTGGCGAGCGTGCGCGCGTGGTGCGCGGCGCGGCGCGCGGCGGCGGCGCTGCCCAGCTCCTCGGCCAGCTCGGCTAAATGTTGCTTAGGAGGGGAGAGAGTATAGTGTAGCATACCATGGGGGCGGGGCGTCGTGCTTCTCCTTGCGCGCGCGCTTGCGCAGGTGCTTGGCGAGCGTGCGCGCGTGGTGCGCGGCGCGGCGCGCGGCGGCGGCGCTGCCCAGCTCCTCGGCCAGCTCGGCTAAATGTTGCTTAGGAGGGGAGAGAGTATAGTGTAGCATACCATGGGGGCGGGGCGTCGTGCTTCTCCTTGCGCGCGCGCTTGCGCAGGTGCTTGGCGAGCGTGCGCGCGTGGTGCGCGGCGCGGCGCGCGGCGGCGGCGCTGCCCAGCTCCTCGGCCAGCTCGGCTAAATGTTGCTTAGGAGGGGAGAGAGTATAGTGTAGCATACCATGGGGGCGGGGCGTCGTGCTTCTCCTTGCGCGCGCGCTTGCGCAGGTGCTTGGCGAGCGTGCGCGCGTGGTGCGCGGCGCGGCGCGCGGCGGCGGCGCTGCCCAGCTCCTCGGCCAGCTCGGCTAAATGTTGCTTAGGAGGGGAGAGAGTATAGTGTAGCATACCATGGGGGCGGGGCGTCGTGCTTCTCCTTGCGCGCGCGCTTGCGCAGGTGCTTGGCGAGCGTGCGCGCGTGGTGCGCGGCGCGGCGCGCGGCGGCGGCGCTGCCCAGCTCCTCGGCCAGCTCGGCTAAATGTTGCTTAGGAGGGGAGAGAGTATAGTGTAGCATACCATGGGGGCGGGGCGTCGTGCTTCTCCTTGCGCGCGCGCTTGCGCAGGTGCTTGGCGAGCGTGCGCGCGTGGTGCGCGGCGCGGCGCGCGGCGGCGGCGCTGCCCAGCTCCTCGGCCAGCTCGGCTAAATGTTGCTTAGGAGGGGAGAGAGTATAGTGTAGCATACCATGGGGGCGGGGCGTCGTGCTTCTCCTTGCGCGCGCGCTTGCGCAGGTGCTTGGCGAGCGTGCGCGCGTGGTGCGCGGCGCGGCGCGCGGCGGCGGCGCTGCCCAGCTCCTCGGCCAGCTCGGCTAAATGTTGCTTAGGAGGGGAGAGAGTATAGTGTAGCATACCATGGGGGCGGGGCGTCGTGCTTCTCCTTGCGCGCGCGCTTGCGCAGGTGCTTGGCGAGCGTGCGCGCGTGGTGCGCGGCGCGGCGCGCGGCGGCGGCGCTGCCCAGCTCCTCGGCCAGCTCGCGCCGCCGCCCCGCCAGCAGCGCGCACACCTCCAGCTCGGCGCCCTCCTCGCGCTCGTACGACTGCACCAGCTCTGCGACACAACACATTAACGTGCATTGTATGGGCTGCGGCGTAACACACAACATCACATTAACAGTTAACATGCATTGTATGGGCTGCGGCGTAACACACACTATATTTGGTTGATAGAGGATGATCTATCTATATAATAAAAATGAATCGCAAAATGTGTTGGTAAGCGCATAACTCAACAACGCCTGGACCAATTTGGCCAATTCTTTTTTTAAATGTTCGTTGAAGTTCAAGGATGGTTTTTACGGCGAGAAAAATTAGAAAATTTATCCCCTAAGGGGGTAAAACGGGGGTGCAAAGTTAGTATGAAGCTTTGCCGTTTTTGAAGTTAGTGAATGTGTAACGCGAGCGAAGCTGCGGGGGTCCACTAGTATATGTTAAAAAGGAGTATTAGCAAGAGTTTTTATTGATACCATAGAATACACTAATTGAAATGGAATTAGTGAGTGATTTTAAAACACGTAATTTCGTGCAGAACCCTTATAAAGGCAGTCTCACTGTAGGGGCTGAGACGACACCCGTACGATGTTTTGGAGGGAATCGGTAAATGATACTCGGTGCACGGTAGGTTAAACTTGATAAGTATTTTATTAGAATGAGATTGATAGTTATTGATAGAAATAATGATAGAATGGTTGATAAATGATAGACTGATACGCGTGATGCGGGAAACGAGTTCGTAAACGCACTGCTAACAGTTATTATGATAGATTTGATAGATCGCGAGTACGCGGGACCTGTTTGGTCGGGGCAATTATGCGCACTGATTCTCGTTTCACCGCTGTAGCGTAAACTGCTGACACTAGTTTTCGCTACAGCAATGTACGTGGCCCGTACACTCACCTTCCAAAACTTCAAACGGGGTATCGGGCGTGTGAAGCGCCAGGTCGAGCCTCTGCATGTGCAGCCGCTGGTTGAGCGGGTCCCGGGCGACGGCGTCGTCGAGCGCCTTGCGGGCCGCGGCCGGGTCCTCGCGCACGTGGAACAGGAAGCGCGCGTACTTGACCGCGAGCGCGGACGCGATGGCCTTGCTCTTGGCCGCCGCGATGTAGCCCTCGTACAGCTGGCTGCACTTGTCGTAGTCGCCGCGCCGCCGCTCCAGGTTCACACGCCTGTAGTACCAGTTTATTATAAGAATACTAGCTGACCCCGGCAAACGTTGTTTTGCCAATCATAATTGAAGGAAATTATTAAATATAAAAATCGCGATGGAAAAATAGGGGTTGATCGTAGAGGGTTGAAAATTCAGGGTTGTATGTATTTTCTAATGCTTTATCATAAAAAAATAAGAAAATAAAAATTTGTCTAAAAATTAAAAAAAAAAAATTGGAGGTGGACTACCCTTAACATTTAGGGGCATGAAAAATAGATGTTAGCCGATTCTCAGACCTACTGAATACGCATATAAAATTTGGTAAAAATCGGTAAAGCCGTTTCGGAGGAGTACTGCAACAAACATTGTGACACGGAAATTTTATACATTAGAAGATATACAAAACAGCTACACATGTATACACAAAAAAAGCGTGTTAAAAATATTCTTTTATACTCCATCATACAAATTACAAGAAATTACTAACTTAATAATGATTAAATGAAGGCGTCTCGGCAAATAGCCGTGACAAGCCAACAGCATCAAAACCAACCAACATCGAAGATTGTGAAAATTGGTCTACATATATTTCATAACTCTATTGTAATTAGATGCTATGTATATAAAAAATATTTGAACTACATATATGTACTGCTTAAAATTTTATACTTTTATCTCGAAAGTTTAAACATATCTTAAAATTATTCAATTTTAAGATTTGTTTAAACTAACACATTAATTATACATTAAGTTTATTCTATTGGACTGCAGGAAAGCATGTGTTATCCGATCTAGGCTTACGTACGCGGCGCCAGCATGGTATGCTCTGGCGGCGGCCACGCACCGCAAGCGTCTTCAGGCCCAGCAAAACCTCGCCCTGCGAGAAATCACAGGAGGGGGGCGCTACGTCCGGATGAGTTTGTGATCCGGTTGGCGCGTGTTATGTATAACCGCGCCGACAATGGGCCACATCCTCATCTAAAGGCGGTCACTCACATGCGCGCACATACGCGAACCCACATGTGTAGGACGATCTTCGCGAATGCTTATGCGAAGTTTTCGATGCATTTGAGGTTTTCCAAGCTGTGTCGGTTTTTTTGTCAAACATCAAAGCGCGCGAACCTTCGCGTAGTCTCCCACACATGCGTGGTGTGACCAGTTGAAAAAAAGAAAGAAAAGCTATTATTTCATAGTAATTATAATCTGACGCATGTGTAGCAGTTATTATTGGTTAACTTGGCTTTGTTAAGTTGCGCACACGACTGCAAAGGTGACGGATGTGCTAATTTATCGTTGTTCGTGGCGTCTTATCTTATCTTCTTGTAATGGATTGGAATAAGGATAACATATTGGAATTTATTGAATTATTGCAAAGTGAACCCTCTATTTTGGACCCTGAAAAGAAGTCCTATCTGCCCTAACTCCGAATTCGTGAGAGGAGGAAAGGTCTGTCTGTAGCATGTGTTTAGGTACGAGTCCGACCTATACTGTATCTGCACGAGGTTGGGGCATGTCTTCTCGACGCGGTCGAGGATGTCGGCGGCGCGCGCGGGGTGCCCGTTGGCCTCCTCGAAGTGCGCCCAGTACAGGTGCAGCTCGGGCTTGTCCAGGTGGTGCACGGTGCACGCGCGCTCCAGCACCTCGCGCTCCACCAGCACCAGCGACGGGTCCGTTTGCGAACGCTCCTCTAGGAACTTTATTAGCTGCCAAAACACAACATTTTTTTTTTTTATGGATACAGGATAGCAAACGAGCTTGCAGCACCACCCATCCGCTGCCGCCCATGACAACTGTGACTGACTTTGAACAAGACTCAATTAGGGACTGGGATGGTTAGTCCAATTAGTTGAGAAAGTTAATTAGAACATTAGTTGGTCAGTTCGTTAGTAGGTATGAGGACTGGGGACTGTTAGTGATAGTTAGTCCTGTTATTTGGTGTTAGTAATAGTCCAGTTAGTACTTGTTAGTAATGTAAAACACAACATTTTATTTTATAATATGACGGGCCCGTTGGCGCAATCGGTATTGACCGTACCTGTTGCGCCAGGGGTCGTGGGTTCGAATCCCACTCAGGACAAATATTCGTGTGACGAACACTTGTGTTTGTTCTGTGTCTGGATGTCAATATTATCTACCTATTTAAGTATGTATTTAAAAATACATATGACTGTATAGTCTCTGGCACCCATAGAACAGGTTCGCGCCTTTGGGATAGTGTGTGAATGTCCATGGTATTTATTTACTTATTTATAATACATAATAGACCTCGAGTTGAGACCAGACTAGAAAATTGATTAGGATAAGTCAGCTGGAGACCGCTGAATTCAGAGGTGGTACAGCATAACAAACGAACAATTTAACCTGCCTGGCTGGTCTAATGGTCACAAACACGACTGCTATCACTCACTCACCACTAGCCTATTACCATACACTATTAACATGGGACCTAAACATAACTGGTAAAAATATAATAATATATAAATATAAATACTGGCGAGATGTGTCAGTGTCCTCAGAAAATCAGTAAGTTCTAAGAATATTTATTATACATTGCCATACAAAAACAATCATTATATCAATTATTTATCGATTTTACTCTTAGTAACCATTCAACTTTTAATACCGTTCCAACTTCAAGCAGTTTACTAACGAGCAAACAGATTCGTAACTTGTATAGAATTTGAAATGTTTCTCAAATGTTTTAGATACCTGAAATCCAAAACACAGTTTTGGCAATGGAAATGGACCTCTCAGACGACCAAGGACATCTTTTGTTAGCATTGCATTAGACATTTCATATCAAAAAAATAACATTTCTTAAGTACTTTCCTATCCACCTAAGATTTAGTACGTTTGAACATCTTGTAGGTGTGGCTATGATTCATATTTATTATTATGTTCAAGGACTACAAATTTTTACAAAAATATTAAAAAAATGTTGAATTACCCTCATCCAGAACTCCTCATAGAGAGCGCAGGCGATGAGACACCTCTCGTGCAGCACGAGCGCCCGCTTGAAGGAGCCGTGCGTTTTCTCCCACTCCAAGTAAGCCTTCCAATTCTTTAGTTGGCATCGCTCCAGTGGTTTTACATGGAAGTAGGGTCGTTTGATCTAAACAATATTGAAAAAAGGTTTTGTTAACTTTGAATATAACTTTATAGCAGTCCTTTATAGCATTTTTCGAAAGACTGCATAAAAGACTCAAACAAATTTAATTTCAGGTTTTTTTTTACTTACGCCTTCTTCAAATGTCCACCGAGCTGCCACCTCCTCGCCGGTAGTTTTGTGAACTTTCCTGCGCGCTGCGATTACGCGCTCTTTGATTGCTTGCGCTTCTTCCTCAGAGGCCTGATTGGAATTGGAAATGATGTGTTAAAATTAAATGAAAAATTCATCCAACTTAAAATTTTTTGTTCATTTGACAAGTAAAATATTTAAACAGGTCCAAGAGTCAATAGCTAGCTGACTTGCCAGAAAATAATACCAGAGCCCTACATACAACACCACTATTTACCGTAATAGTACCGTAATGGTACCGTGGCGTGTGTATGCTCAGCCGTGACTGAATCGGGCAGTCAGTAGGTCAGTACTCACGACGTGGTCGAGCGGCTCGTCTTCGCCGGGCGGCAGGTCGAGCGGCGGCGTGGTGCCGGTCGCCGGTAATGGTACCGTGGCGTGTGTATGCTCAGCCGTGACTGAATCGGGCAGTCGGTACTCACGACATGGTCGAGCGGCTCGTCCTCGCCGGGCGGCAGGTCGAGCGGCGGCGTGGTGCCGGTCGCCGGTAATGGTACCGTGGCGTGTGTATGCTCAGCCGTGACTGAATCGGTCAGTCGGTACTCACGACATGGTCGAGCGGCTCGTCCTCGCCGGGCGGCAGGTCGAGCGGCGGCGTGGTGCCGGTCGCCGGTAATGGTACCGTGGCGTGTGTATGCTCAGCCGTGACTGAATCGGTCAGTCGGTACTCACGACATGGTCGGCTCGTCCTCGCCGGGCGGCAGGTCGAGCGGCGGCGTGGTGCCGGTCGCCGGTAATGGTACCGTGGCGTGTGTATGCTCAGCCGTGACTGAATCGGTCAGTCGGTACTCACGACATGGTCGAGCGGCTCGTCCTCGCCGGGCGGCAGGTCGAGCGGCGGCGTGGTGCCGGTCGCCGGTAATGGTACCGTGGCGTGTGTATGCTCAGCCGTGACTGAATCGGTCAGTCGGTACTCACGACATGGTCGAGCGGCTCGTCCTCGCCGGGCGGCAGGTCGAGCGGCGGCGTGGTGCCGGTCGCCGGTAATGGTACCGTGGCGTGTGTATGCTCAGCCGTGACTGAATCGGTCAGTCGGTACTCACGACATGGTCGAGCGGCTCGTCCTCGCCGGGCGGCAGGTCGAGCGGCGGCGTGGTGCCGGTCGCCGGTAATGGTACCGTGGCGTGTGTATGCTCAGCCGTGACTGAATCGGGCAGTCGGTACTCACGACATGGTCGAGCGGCTCGTCCTCGCCGGGCGGCAGGTCGAGCGGCGGCGTGGTGCCGGTCGCCGGTAATGGTACCGTGGCGTGTGTATGCTCAGCCGTGACTGAATCGGGCAGTCAGTACTCACGACATGGTCGAGCGGCTCGTCCTCGCCGGGCGGCAGGTCGAGCGGCGGCGTGGTGCCGGTCGCCGGTAATGGTACCGTGGCGTGTGTATGCTCAGCCGTGACTGAATCGGTCAGTCGGTACTCACGACATGGTCGAGCGGCTCGTCCTCGCCGGGCGGCAGGTCGAGCGGCGGCGTGGTGCCGGTCGCCGGTAATGGTACCGTGGCGTGTGTATGCTCAGCCGTGACTGAATCGGTCAGTCGGTACTCACGACATGGTCGAGCGGCTCGTCCTCGCCGGGCGGCAGGTCGAGCGGCGGCGTGGTGCCGGTCGCCGGTAATGGTACCGTGGCGTGTGTATGCTCAGCCGTGACTGAATCGGTCAGTCGGTACTCACGACATGGTCGAGCGGCTCGTCCTCGCCGGGCGGCAGGTCGAGCGGCGGCGTGGTGCCGGTCGCCGGTAATGGTACCGTGGCGTGTGTATGCTCAGCCGTGACTGAATCGGGCAGTCGGTACTCACGACATGGTCGAGCGGCTCGTCCTCGCCGGGCGGCAGGTCGAGCGGCGGCGTGGTGCCGGTCGCGTCGCGCACCTCGCCGCGCAGCCGCACCAGCTCCGCGCGCGACACCACGCCCGACACCGGCTCCGACATCACGTGCTCCTGGAAACTGAACACGGACCGCACCTCACGTTCATCATCATCATCACGATTTCATTAATTTAAGGTACTTAGTTATTTGTACCTAATAACTACTTCAAATTAATGTAGTACATTAGCTGAGCGTGTCACCATAATCTTAGCATTTCAATTTAAGGTAGGTAACATTATGTATCTTTAGTATCTACAACTATAAACTGAACACAGACCGCACCTCACGCTCATCATCATCATCACGATTTCATTAATTTAAAGTACTTAGTTATTTGTACCTAATAACTACATCAAATTAATGTAGTACATTAGCTGAGCGTGTCACCATAATCTTAGCATTTCAATTTAAGGTAGGTAACATTAAGTATCTTTAGTATCTACAACTATAAACTGAACACAGACCGCACCTCACGCTCATCATCATCATCACGATTTCATTACTTTAAAGTACTTAGTTATTTGTACCTAATAACTACTTCAAATTAATGTAGCACATTAGCTGAGCGTGTCACCATAACCTTAGCATTTCAATTTAAGGTAGGTAACATTATGTATCTTTAGTATCTACAACTATAAACTGAACACAGACCGCACCTCACGCTCATCATCATCATCACGATTTCATTAATTTAAAGTACTTCGTTATTTGTACCTAATAACTACTTCAAATTAATGTAGTACATTAGCTGAGCGTGTCACCATAATCTTAGCATTTCAATTTAAGGTAGGTAACATTATGTATCTTTAGTATCTACATAAGTGTGTAATGTACTTAATGTACGCGGGTGTCACGTAGTCGGTCGGGTAACAGCGGTATAATTTTATGGGCGCTTTTGTGCTTTAGCATTGATACAACATTTTGCCACAGTATGGGTTGTGTCAAGATATTGATGTCATGTAAAAATTATCAAATTTACACTTTGACTAGTTGACTTTTGTACCGTCGATATCATCAAGTGTTCCCAAAATGACACTTTTTGGGTAGTACCAATACTAACTTGTCAAAATGTGTAGTGTATCCCAAAGTCGGCGTGGCCAGTAGCCGGTCATATATATTCGTGACATTAAGTGCCGAACCGTTCTCGGCTTCCCATTTGATGTACGACTCCCATAAACGATCTGAACGGAACTCTAATCCACAGGCCTCTGTAAATAAACATTATCTTTATATTTATCATAAAATGATAAATATCATAACATTTGAATATTTGGATGAACGTATCTTACCAATCGCTCTCTCATACTGCGATCTAAGGTAGGCGTGATCTTCCGGGCGTGTGGCCTTAATGTGATTGAGGTAATGTATCCAAAGGTCTACAGAGAGAGGGATAGCTTTAAGGCCTCTTTCCAAAACCTGAAACGTCCGGATGACATTAGGAGGGAACACGAGCGTCAGAGCGCCCCGTAAACGCGACGGCGCTATGAAGCAAGGGAATATTGTATAGCATCATAAAATGTGTGATATAATTTAGAACGGACGGCGCGAGGCGTTACGGCCGGGCCGGACGTAACCCCCCGCGCCGCCGTATATAAAATGCTTGCTGGGCATATTACACCTGTTCGCACCCGCGGCCGCACTCGCTGCGTCCCCACGCCGGCTCTTCCTAGCCAATACATGGCTAAAACGGACACCTGTTTCTCTCCATGCTAACATGGATTAGTTAATATTATAGCCTTAATTAAGTAAGTTCACTTCAAAATAAGTACGAACTTAAATAAGAATACATCAACAGTATTACAATTCATCATGCTAGTACAAGGTATAAATAAAAATTGCACTAAAATATCAATAATACACCACAAGTAATGAAGCACTAAAATAATATCTAAGTGATGGTAAAATAACACTCCGGTGCGAACTGAAGACTTTGCCTTATGAACATCGTGGGCCTCGTTGCACTGTTGGGAAAAAAAATAATTGCAAAATACCAGTTAAGACTATAACAATCAAATCCAAGTGTTATTTCACATTGTATTGCATTGATGTTCATGGTAATTATTTATCGTCATAATCATAACTCACCACACTTAAGAAATAAATAAAATAAACAATAAGCGACAGGAGATGAACTCACCTCGAGACACTTCTTTTTACTTCCTTTACGTTTTTCGTAGTCGGCGTACTTGCGCCAGTAGCCGTAACAGTACGGGTAGTGCGAGAGGAACGCGTCGTACGCCTCGCGGGCCGCCTCCACGTCGCTCTGCGGACATGGCATACGACATGACATATACAACTGCAACGTGGATACGCCACTATCATACAATACTTGGAATGCGTCATCAGTTGGCCCTTGCCAATCTACATTATGTTCAGTTCTCAAAGTTTCATAAAACAATGAGATTAGCGAGAATAGTCATCATAAACTGTTGTTATTAGCGATAATCCTGCACCATAAAGCCCTGGATGCACAAGGAATCATTTTGTCCTGCAACACGATGCGCAAAATTTTTCGTTTGACGTGGGACATTTGTCACTTTTGTACTATTTTTACTTATTTAAGTATGCAAGGGGCGCCGCGATTTATCTGTAGTGTGACAATGTTTCTATCAAACTAGTACTAGAGTTGCTTTCTAGTGCAAACTAACAAATGTACCGCTGAAATTGTCTCGGGGCATTCTGTACTGTTTTCCATGGGGCATATCCCGCAGCATGTTGGTCCATTTGTTTCCGGGGCTTTAGACGCTGATCGCTATATTAGACTTGTCGATTTGAGTTAAGGAGGTGATCAATGCATTAAATACTAAAATGCCGCAAAAGGATAAAAATTTAAAGAAAATTGTGAAATAGAACAAAATACTTATTGTTTAGTATTGACGTACCTCTTGGTCCACATATTGCAGTAAGTATGTCCAGCCGGTAAAGTCAGTCGGATCATCATTTACGACCTTCCAGTACTTGTCCAGCTCTGGAAGAATCTTTTTTTTGGGCTTCTCATCTATTGATGTTCGCTTTTCAGCTGGCACAGGTTTACAATCTCCATTCTAAATATAAAATCTTACAATATACATTTTTATAAATAAAAAATCAGAGTAATAAAGTATAAAAATACCATATTTTAAATTCCTTTTTTTTTAAACACTAAATACGTTACTAGGGAGTACGACTGAAGTACAGACCTTTGCAACTGCCTGCTTTTTGTTATTCGATTCACTTTCAGAGGTTGGAGAGCCTGGATCATACCCGTCAATTGTTTCTTCCGTTTTCCGTTTGCGACTCTCCTTTATTTCCTTCTTAGCCGAAGGCAATTCATCTTCCGACACAACCTATAAAAAAAAATCTACGATAAATTTTGATCACCACAGAAACTTTAAAAGTATCTCTAGGTATTTTGAGTAACATATACACTGGCATGCTGATACACAGATAGTTTTTATTAAATGGGCCAGTATGGGGAAATCTGAAACGATAGAAGTCTTTATGAACTACATTAAAAATATGATTAAAAAAAGAACTTGTTTCCTAAGACAGAATAGAGAGTCTATCATTATAGACAGAGGTCTATCATCTTCTATAGGTTGAGATTCCCCATACTCGCCTATTAAAAAAAGTACACTATCCACTACAAGATACCATTTGACATGATTCGTCCATCGTATCCACTTGTATATAAAGTTTACAAACTAAGTGACTCTATTTAAGGCATTATTTCATTGCGATGGCAAGCCAACCTTCATTTACGTAATAAATAATTTCGTGCATTTTATTGATATAGGTACCTAAGTAATTATATTTCAGACCAAAAGGATTCGGAACAGTTACCGCGACCACGTTAGTTTCGTATTAACGCATCTATGTCCTTCTTCGAATGAGAGTAATAATAATTACTAATAAAACATACTTTTATTCTCATTTCCGTAACATCTCGCCTGTATTTCTCTGAATAGGGTGTCAAAGGTGTGTTATACACCAACTTTTCACCAGCAATATTTGGGTCCCAGGTAGTGAGGCTACTGCCATACAACGGGCACATATCCAGACTCCCGAGCTGCTACCGGGCATTTACAATTAGAAAAACCCAATAGTTGTTGCCCGACCCGCGGATCGAACCCAGGAGCTCTAGCTTAGCAGTCGCGCTTGCAACCACTAGGCATTCATTGCGAATATAAACGAAATAGCCTAATAACTAACTAAACACGTTATGTGCAACGGCGATTAGTTGTGCACGTTTAATATTCTGTTCTTATTAGACAGGCCTTCTTATTTCGAGGCTTGCAGTCGAAATGTCTGTCACGTCATATAAATTTATTTTTTTCCAGAAAATCTAACTTAACTAAGGACTAAAGCTGCTCTTTAGTGCATACCACACTCTGATCTGAGCTAGTTCAATTCTAAATTAAGTTTAAAGTTCAATATACTAAAATAAGATAAGGCTCCATGAATTTATCAATTTTCAAGTGTCCTGTAAAGTACAAAGCTTGGCCTTCGCATTGAAAATCAGCCCAGAACTAGAGCACGAATAAATGATAATGGAAACCTCAGTGTCAGCAGGTAGTTCTGCAGGTTTTGGCCCGGGGAGCTCGTCATCAGACACATTCTCAGCATCCTTCACGCTAGGCTTTTGAACGGCAGGCAATTCATCCTCAGACACAACTTCTGTTTCCTCTGCACCACCCGCCTTTAAGAAAAGGTTTATTAGGTGTTGGTAAGGAAAACCTTACACTGATTCACACAAAAGCTCCACTTAAATGACTAAAGACATTCCCAACATTTAAAATAGGCGATACGTTTGCGGGCCCTGACTGCTTATGACATAAAGTTGAGTGAGTACTCGAGATGTTGCTGTTGAAACATTATATTACAATAATTAAAACAATTACAACAGCTGCATTTCGATTTTTATGCACCACAGAATGACATGCATAATATATTTTGGTGAATGAATGTAACTTTGCACTAACCTCTATAAAGTCTATCATCACAATAGGAATGTAGTTTTGTTAAATAAAATAATTTTAACAGTGTCATATAATTCAACCTGTCATACAAACCTTGCAAACTTCTTCTTTGACCTTAACCTTAGGGTCGTATGTTCCCTTTTTCGCACTGTCTTGTTCCATTGGTTCTTCTTTAACTTCCCGCTTGATAGGTAGTTCAATCTATAAAATATAGCAAACACAATTTTACCAACAAAATAAACAAAATAAACAGCAATAAAATATAATAATTCAAATTTCGATACATTATCTGCAACTTAACTAAAACTTATAAGCTCGTACAGTATATCCGATGTATTAAACTGACCGGCGCGAGTATTATCCGATGTATTAAACTGACCGGATATCTAAATGGAAAATGTTGTATCGGTGACATCCGGCAAAAACGCTAGTTTGAAAGCACTTTAATTTGAGTTACATAATTCTATGCTATTTACCTCAATTTGAAGCTGTACTTTAAGAACATTTTTACCATCATCCATCATGCAGAAGTGTTTTTAAAGGTGACATTTGAATAAAATAAGTTTAATAACACATACCTTAACATCTTGGTCTGCCTCTGCTGGTTCCTTTTTAACCTGAAACACACAGAAACCTAGATAATGACACAAGAACTTTCTGACTAAAAAATTAATTTGAGTTTGAAAATGTATGCTATGTTACAATATACATATTGCACCTCAGGTAATGCTTGACTAAAGGTATCCATTAAATATTCTGGTTCTTTTACTACAGCAGGACTTGTGTCTGTCATCACATCTGACACATCAACTGCACTTGCCTCAAGTACATTTTCTGTTTGTTTCTGTTCATTGCTACCAGAATTAATTAATCCTCTCAAATCTGTCTCCTCTTTGTTTTCTTCATTTAAATCTGTTTCAGCTGTTGATTTCAGCTGCAAGTTAAGTCTTATTTTAGCATAATTTGCAATACTCATCGGCCGAATCTGGCCGGGCAACACGTGCAGTAACATATGAATGAGATTAAAAGGGTTAATATTAATAACTATTGTTTTTGAAAGAAACCAATTTGACTTTTTACCTGTTCTGTTGATAATTCAGTATTTTGGTTGGCAGTAGAATCAAATGCATCATCAGCATTGTTTTCATGTTCAATATCACCCTTCATGGCATCCTATAGAGAAAGTTTGAATTTCATATTAAAAAAATTTTTTTACTAAGGAATCAAAACGTGTCAAAATGAATGAAAAAGATGGTGGTCTAAGCACTTTTAGGTTTCAAGATCCATTCTTTTGAAATGGTTAATGTCACCATTTAAACTCAGTAAAAGTTGACACTACTACTACCAGACAGATATCACAATATTCAATATTAGGTATAAGCCTTGTTTGTTTTATTTAGTAAACAATCTTGGCACAACTTCTCATTAAAATATTAGTGAAGTAACTTTGTACGCTGCTGGGTAGCTTTGTTCATCCCCATAAAACATAAAACTTAAACATAAAACTTACAAACACAACTTAACACAAACATAAAACTTTTCTTTGTGCAGAGCTTAACTAAAACCTACTACTTAACAAAGATACATCAAAGACTACTACTTAACAAAATCTAGCCAGCAGTTTTTATCAATTAATCAATAAAAACCTGATGTTAAAAGGCAATTAAAAATTGTACAATAATTAAATTAAATAAATAAAATTTTATACCTCTAGTAATAAAAGATCAGAATTCTCTTTTGTTATGGATTCAAACTCCTTAGTCTCTTTGCCAGCATTAGTTATTGTTTGTAAGGCCTCCTGTAAATTAACTATACTTATAAACACTTGGACACTCACTCCCTCACAGTAGGCTTACACCTAAGTTGCAGTAGCAGCATCACAATTTAACACTGTATAACCTGAGTACAAATATTAATCTACAAAATAAATATCAGCAATGCCCATAAATCCAACTGGGGACCCACACTTTGTCAGGCTCAATCAACACAATAAAGCAGGCAAAGTTCTCAAATCACACTAAACTATATATCTGCTACTGAACCTAGAGTACTAGTTTGATGACCTAGAGTTAGAGTGACCTAGACCTTCTGTCTGATGACGGAATCACTATTGCTAACAACCTAATAGAAAAAATTAATTATTTCCCTTTTGGTTTGGGCTCTTTATAGCTTACCACCCTATTTGGTGACGCCGTAAAGGTCTGTATGGCCATACAGAAAAAGTCCATTTAAAAAAAATGCTACTGATCCAAAATAAACTATAGATAGGGTTACCCCGATAGGGTTACCAACAGGCTGACAAATACTAAATTAGCAAATATCAAAGAAAAATCTGTCTTACCTGAACAGCATAACTGGATTGCATTGAAAGACATGCGTCATTTGACATTTCACTGGCACTCTCATGCTCAAAGTCCATATCTGGTTTTAATTTAGTCTCTGTAAAATCACCATCTGTATCAGAGGCAGCAATTTTATACATGGAATCACTAAGACGCGAATCGCCGTCAGAAATTACGTTATTCAGACTATCACTGGGGAAAGTTACGGCGTTATCGCCCACATCAAACGAATCGGCGTTAAAACCGCCCGTGTTGCTCTCCAGGTAGTCTCCGACGCTGCTCTCTGACAATTCCACCGCATTGAGAAAACCATGATTGGAAGTCGAGGACTCATCGACTCCCGCCTCCACACTATTAAACTCTCCCTCCGTCAACAAATGTGACAATCCGTTCGAGTTCTCATTGATTAGCGGACCCTCATCAGTGTCCATTTGTGCGTCCGGCAAACATTTCTAGAAATGAAACCGTAAATCAACATTATAGTAAACAAAGATACTTTATTTCATTATAATATCGATAAATTACAACAGAGTTTTATATAACCTATGCACCAACTTACTTGCATATCCGAACTGGTTTCGTCGTCCATTTTACCAGAAATACCTAAAAGAATGAATCCTTAACTTTCAAAGGAATTTATCTTCCCCGCAGTCACACAAAGCTACACGTTCCTCAATAATCTGAGTAAACCAAGTAACACAAACAACATGGAGTCGAAATGTCGGAAAATATGTAAATGTAAAACACGGAAACAGTAATCTATGGAAACATTAAACACCACAAAGTTGTAGGTTGTAGGTTTATAGATTAAAAAAATAGAGATAAAACCACAGAGTACATTTTATATACTGGATAAAACCAGAAACACGCACGCAGTCCAACGACGACAGTCTGACGCTCACAGAATAAAATTAAATATACTGACGGACTATCCCTTTGAGATGAGTATATGTATTTATTCTGTGGTCTGACGCAGCTATAGATTAGGTAGGTGGTGGTAGAGCATATAGGGAACCAAATAGGTTTTATATGAAACCTAATTGGTTCCATATAGAATTCGCCCGGGGCAGTACCACCGCCCGCCACGGTATGTATGTATGTATGTATGTATGGTGGGCTCCGGTTTCCGCAATTGGCTCTTTCTATAGATCCGTTTTGCGTTCAATGCCGGCTAGTTGTCTAGCCAGCCTAGCTCCGCCCAGAAGCGCAGGATCCTCCTGGTGTCTCCACAGGCCTCGCGGAGCGACCTCGGTGTTCCGAGGATTTCAGCCCGTTGTTTAACCACGCCTTCGCATTCCAGGATTACGTGGGCAGCTGTTTCTTCTACCGACAGGCATGCTCTACACAGAGGGCTGTCGGTTGTACCTAGAACATATAAATGTTTGTTAAGTGGGCAGTGTCCAGTGATGTTGCCTACGATTATTCGTAGGGCTCTCCTGTCGTGAGACAACAATCGCCTATTCAGACGTGCGTCGGGGCAGGGCACTGCTTCCCGTGATTGTCGGTACGTATTGACTTTCGCCCATTGATCTGAGTGTTGCTTTGAAATTCGTTGACGTAGCCAGTTCCTAAGCTGGTTGAACGCTAAGGGTATCGTTGGGGTTGGGCCGATCGCGAAGGAGTCGGATCCCCTCCTGGCCAGCTGGTCTGCTTCGTCGTTACCTAGGGAGCCACTGTACCCTCTGATCCATTGCAAGGTTACTCTGTTGTCCGAGCCAATCCCTTCCATGGCCAAGTGGCACTTTAGTATAAGTCCAGACTGATAGGTCTTACTGTCCAGAGCTTGTAGTACTGCAGCGCTGTCCAAAACAATTCGAATGTTTTGGCCTTTAATGCCTCGCTTGGCGACTGCGTTGGCTGCCAGTATTATGGCGACACACTCACATTGGAATATGGAGCTGTGTTCACCCAAGGCTCTTGATATTTTTATGTTTATTTCGGGTGAGTGTTTTGGTTTTTGATCCATCGGTATAGATTCGAAGTTCATGGATACCGGATTGGCCCGCCACGGTACCTAGTACAATTTCTGCCGTGTAATAATTGTTTTTAAAGCAATTATGGTCCGGTTGGAAAGGAGTGGATTCCGGTTACACTTCTTTAGAGGCGACCATCTTAGTCCTCAAGGGTAGCAACACATCTGTGACTGACTTAGAACGAGACTCCTAATATCAAGGTTTAAGTCTATAAATATTTTAAGTGTCCCATGCCAATATATTTAGGAAAATATTATGTATGTACGAAAAAATGTTGGTGGGGTACTAGGTATACAGGCTCTTTTTGCAATTAAGGCAAATCCATAGTGTTTAGAACCTCAGAGTACAATTTATATAACTGAAATTTAGAACCCTCTATCTAGTTTGTGTTAATCACCAATCTCTCTCTCTAGCTAGTAGCTAGTTTGTGGTAATCACTTTCAATTCACAAACTGGGATACTAGGTACGTATCAGACGACCCACTTCCCTACATTCAAACTAGCCAATAAGGAATGTCAAGAATAGACTTTGACAGTTCTTTTTTTTTTAAATTACTAATGGGATATACAGGCAAAGGAGCAGTATTTAACAGCCAATTTTTACGAAGCACCTTAGCCTATATTGTTTTATAGTTTATTCCCAGTATTTCTACTAATTGGTAGGAATACTTGTCATACACCTAGTTTATTCATTAAAGAAATTTTTAAATAAAACAAACATTCATTATTATATATTTTTATTATTTTTAATTTCTTCTTGTCATACTTTTTTAATGATATTGTTGCATTTGTTGCAAAACTATATTTTGTAACGATTTTCATGCGCCAAATCTGAAATGAAAAGGATAGGTTTATGGATGAAATAAAAAGTCAAGTAATGCATGTTACATCACAGGTAAAAAACTTAAGAAGGGTTTTTCTTAAGTTTTTCAGCGACCCGCCAGAAACAACCAGAACCAGCTAACATAGCACGGTCAATCATGGGGAACAGCAAACCTTACATGAAAGTATTTATAATCCAAAAGTAATATTGCTGATAATGCTGATTCCATTGTATTTATTTTTTTCTAAACTAAACACATAATAAATAAATTGGTGATGTCTTGCTGATGTAAGTATTACTACTTAAATGATAAAACAACTTGAGTACCACTCTGTACACTAAAGTAAAAAAATGACTAGCTACAATATTGTTTCCCCGCTTGCTATGTTCCCAAAACTGGTTTGGTGTCATGTCCTGTTGAAAATAGTTCCATCGTAATGAGTTCAGCTTTGTGATTTATGTATTGAGTTGAAAGGACTCGGCACATAAATCGTGATGTTCACAATCTCTATTTAGTCAGCATATGCCTTACTATTCAAAAGATATTAATACTATAACTTACCGGCAGACTTATAGTATGAATGGTCTTTATGTAGTTCCTTTTTGGAATAGCAGTGCTCAGTGTATATGTCCACTGAAAAAAAAAATTAATAATGCTATGTTAATTGTATAATTATATTAAAATTTGTATATACGCGCTGTCGTTTAATCGCAAAGTTTTCTATTACAACACTTGTTGTACATGGTGATAAATACAACAAGGTACAACGAATTACTGGTTTAGCTGAGAGGATAAGCTCGGATAAAAATCAACTTAACTTGTACTCTGTGGCTGTGTCAAATGTTACTTCGAAAATTTGACGGGAGACGGCCAAATTGAATTTAAAAAAAAAGAATACGTTAGATTCATTTCTTGACCCATAGACATATGGCCCAAACAATTTCAATGATGAAGATTAACAGCCGTGCTTTTCAGTTATATAAAATGTACTCTGTGGCCGTGCTTTCAATCACTTTGCTGAAGTTTGCTGATGTGATATAAATTTATCCCACAAATTATAATTAAATATGACCTGAATCAGAAGTAATCACTGCCAAATTAAACTACAAGCTATAAGTTCAAGTACATACTGTTTTTATAGTATGAGAGAACGTTTAAATCTCATAGTATTGACTATTGTATGATTGTGACAAATTTTGATATCTAGCTTTTAATGAAAAAGTAGCTAAATATAATTTAATTAGTCATGGCTATGCTTGGTTTAAATAAAGTATTCAATCTTCTTACAATATCTACGACCAATATATTTTGTCAACAAACAAGAGTAAGTATTAATTGAAACTACAAACAATACAATAGCCAATTTCCGCACAAAGCGTGCGTGATTACCGGCTCGGTGTCTAGCCAGCCTAGCTCCGGCCAGAAGCGCAGTATGAGTATCCTCCTGGCGTCCCCACATGCCTCGCGGAGCGTCCTCGTTGTGTCGAGGACTTCAGCCCGTTGTTCAGCTTCGCCTCCGCATTCTAGGTTACGTCTATTTCTTGTACCTACAGGCATGCTCTACACACAGGGCTGTCTGTCATACTTAGAACATATAAATGTTTGTTTTCCGTCATGTATTGGCTTTTGCCCATTGATCGGAGTGATGCTTTAATGTTTGTTGACGAGCCAGTTCCTGAGCTGGTAGAATGCTAGTGGTAACATTGGAACAGGACTGATCGCGATGGAGTCGGAGTCTGGAGTTCTAGTCAGCTGGTCAGGTTTTGTGAGCATGTAAATTTATATAAATTTTATTGATCTTATCACATTACAGAATACTTTTATATTAAAACGACGATGGCCGCCACCGCTGCACAAAAAGGGTGGAAAGCCTGCTAAATTCAGGGCAAGGCACTTTGTTTATGACTTGGTTGAAGACACTAACATAACTAAAAAGGCAGATTTGAAAATTATTCTTAATCAATTTGTCGAAGGTAAGCTTGTACTAGTCATAATATCGTGATTTAAAGATAGTTTTCTTAATAATGAGCCTAAGTACGCCTTGCAGTTAAAGAATGATTTATTTATTTCATTAATAGTCTTTCTCAAGACTCAAGATGAAAAATGCATTAAACGATCAGGCATGCATAGACTCATACTTCAGCATTCTATCCTGTCTGGGATGAAATTTGGCCCTTCAGATTGGTTTATCAAGAGGCATTAAAATAGTCTCCTAATACTGTTAGTATTAATTAGAAGACTTCAAATCGCTTCAAGTCGCCCAGTGTAACTAGGCACGGATGTTGAAATTACTATTAAGCATTACAAAACTTGTTTTTTTTTCATAGGTGTTGGAGAAGTTGGTCATGTGCTATCATTACGGCCCAGCAAAGCTTACCAGGAATTTTTACTACCTGGCTTGGCAGTTTATGCAAGTCCAGAGAATTTAGCCAAGTATAAAGTTGATGAAACCAAGCCAAAAATAGAAAAGACTTTTAGTTCACCGTATGTCCAAAGGGTAAATTTTATGTTTAAGCCCATTATCCATTTTATTATTTTATTTATCTATCTTTATTGAACCACATCCAGCATGTGACAAATATTTTCATAAATTACACAAAACTTGAATAAGAAAAGGAAAAAAAATATTAATTTTCATTATTAAGACTATATTTAACAGACTGAAACTACTACCTATTCTTATTTAACTATTATTTATCTACAATATGGTCAGGAACGTATTATTACCCAGACGAGATTCACTGGGTAGTTAGTCCAGTAATGTACATGAGGAGTATAAGTTGCAACAATAAACCAAACAGCTGAATTGTCTAATACCATGTGGGAGAAGCTGCGGGGTATTACTAAGGAACCTAATAATACATAAAGTCAGTGGTACATACAATTGGGATCAAAGCCCTGATTGAGTTCAAGGCATATTTGATTCAGTATATCATCACATAATAAACTATGCTGTTCTTTTGACTGTGATAATAATGAAGCTTTGTTTTAAACTTCACAGACGTTGAGCCAACTTTCACGCTTAGTGTTACAAATAACAATGAGCAAAATTGAACCATGGACACTTCAGCCGTGGCATGTGAGAGCGTCCTTCCGGAAAGCAGGATTTGTTGTACCAGAACATGCCATTACCATGCCACCAGTGGAAATTAAGGGCCCAGACCTTTCTTTACAAGAGAAAGAGTTCTTCGTGACTATTAAGGTTGGTAGTGTGCGTCCGATTTGATACCTAATTAAAAGACTAGTTATTTTGTTTGATAACAGCATACTGGTGAGTGTAAGCTAAAGCTACAACTCCCAATGTCTCCCCCACAGTACAGCTGCAGGTCTAGAGCATACTCCACCACTTTGCTCCAATGCGGATTAGTGTGTTCTCATTGTCCAGCCACTCGACGGTCATCGAAAATGGTTGGCGGTTGTTTTACCACTGAAAACAACCGAGATCGACGGCTTAACGTGCGTTTTGAAGTACGGTGCCCATGATATTTTGTCACGCGGTCACCCACGAAATGACCGCGCCCGTCATTGCTTAACTCTCATCGATCACATAGATTCGACGCGAGAAATTGGGCTATATATATACAGGGTGTCCCAGAATGAATGGATAATCCTTGAGCCCCGCACAGAACTGCTCTCCAGCGCTTAGAAAAAAATATCAAAAAAAAAAAATTCCAAGTGATACCCAAAATATGATTTTTTTTAGAAAAAACATACGTTATTTTAGCTTCACTTCACATTAATTTACACAACTGCCACAAATTAATGATATTCTTGGCGTTTTTGGTGTCATTTTATTCCTGATAGACTATACTACTAGAAATACATCAAATAATATAAGTATCTGCGATACTTTTTTTATAAAAAAAATAAGAACTTGAATTTTTAACATGAATTTTGATACCAAAATAATTTTGACATAGTTTGAGAGTGTTTCATGTAAAAAAAAAGTATGAAAACGTAAGTGTCCAGCTATTTTAAAAACATGCGCAGTTAATACAGATTAAATAATGGTATAATACATCATTTTATCTAATACTACTACGAAGTTATTGCTATTGAGATGCAAAACGAGTAAATACGACTAAAATTAAAAAGTTAATGTCTTAATACATTTTAATAATAATAAAACATTTCAGGTGTCGCTGCGACCCATAGACGTCCCACTGCTGGGCACGGGTCTCCCCCACAGACACTGCTGCTGCGGGAGGTCCAGAGCATACTCCACCACGCTGCTCCAATGCGGATTGGTGGAGGGGTTAGTGGCCAACCCAGTGTCGAATGTTCTCAAGCCACCCGAAGGTCTTCGACAAGGCTTAACGACTGTTTCCAGCATTGAAAACAACCGGGACCGACGGCTTTACGTGCCCTCCGAAGCACGGTAGCGTCCGTGAAATTTTGCCACTAGCGCTCACCTATCCACAAACCGACCGCGCCCGTCGTTGCTTAACTCTTTCGGTCACATTGAATCGACGCGAGCCATTGGGCTATGGACGCTACATTTCAGGTGTACATTACATCAATCTTTATTCACAACAGGTGTTCAAATTGTCTGCCACCGATTCTAATACACGCTCGACATCTTCTTTTATAGGCTCTACTAAGAAACCGTGCGTAGAGTCATTCATTTATTTTTGAAGCGGCCTCTTGAACACGGCTGCGTAATTCCTCATTTGAAATTGTTTTCGAGTACACTTCTTCCTTTAGACAGCCCCAGTAAAAAACATCCCGACAGTTTAAATCTGGAGATCGAGGAGGCCACAGAATAGGACCCAAACGACCAATCCATTTGTTTGGATACGTGGCATTTAAATAAGCCCGGACGTTTGTACCATAATATGCAGGGCAGCCATCATTCTGTAACCAATGGGATTCCATTACCTCCTACGAAACAGTCGTTAAGCCTTGTCGAAGACCTTCGGGTGGCTTGAGAACATTCGACACTGGGTTGGCCACTAACCCCTCCACCAATCCGCATTGGAGCAGCGTGGTGGAGTATGCTCTGGACCTCCCGCAGCAGCAGTGTCTGTGGGGGAGACCCGTGCCCAGCAGTGGGACGTCTATGGGTCGCAGCGACACCTGAAATGTTTTATTATTATTAAAATGTATTAAGACATTAACTTTTTAATTTTAGTCGTATTTACTCGTTTTGCATCTCAATAGCAATAACTTCGTAGTAGTATTAGATAAAATGATGTATTATACCATTATTTAATCTGTATTAACTGCGCATGTTTTTAAAATAGCTGGACACTTACGTTTTCATACTTTTTTTTTACATGAAACACTCTCAAACTATGTCAAAATTATTTTGGTATAAAAATTCATGTTAAAAATTCATGTTCTTATTTTTTTTATAAAAAAAGTATCACAGATACTTATATTATTTGATGTATTTCTAGTAGTATAGTCTATCAGGAATAAAATGACACCAAAAACGCCAAGAATATCATTAATTTGTGGCAGTTGTGTAAATTAATGTGAAGTGAAGCTAAAATAACGTATGTTTTTCTAAAAAAAATCATATTTTGGGTATCACTTGGAATTTTTTTTTTTTGATATTTTTTTCTAAGCGCTGGAGAGCAGTTCTGTGCGGGGCTCAAGGATTATCCATTCATTCTGGGACACCCTGTATATAGCCCAATTTCTCGTTGTAGCATGACGTAAGCGGACCGAGGCGGACACAATTAATAATAATTATGTTCGCGGACTACTTTACAGACGCCCGGATTTGGTCGGGAAGCCGACCAAATCCGTGGTCCGCTCCAACCAAATCCGGGCGTGTATTACGGCTATTAGGCTTAACACTTTCATAGTATAGTTTTGCGAGAAACCATATATTTAAACTTATACCTGGTTTCTCACAAACATTACAATAACAGCCTTAAATTTGGCCTGGCGCAGTAAGCTAAACCTTGGTGCTCCGTTCTAGGACCTGTGTCTTTAATTAAGGTGACTCGGTTTTCGATATACCCACCATCTGTTCAGGTTGGCACCTAAACTTAGCATGGGGTGACTGATTGCCGTCTTAATCCAGAAATAAGAAGTACCTAAGCTTGCGCGACTTGATCAGGCGCTGTATTTTTGTAATTTGATATTTTTTTTAACTTATAACAATGCACATATTAAAGTTATGTCCAATAAATTTATGTCCCCTAGCCCTACATGTAGGGTGGCTCAAATCAGGTGTCCAAGAGTGTATGTCAAATGTTTTATAATAAATGTTGAATTTTGTAGTAAAACACTTAAATTCTTGCAGATAAACAATACAGAAGAGGTAAATGTAAGAACACGGATTCATCACTGGGCCACTGGTCTTGAAAGGCTTCCTTCTGTTGATTTTCACTGGAAGAAACCTTGTGAGGCTTTGATTCCAGACCAAGCTGCCATATTGGAGCAAATGCCTCTGCCTCAGTAAAATGAGTTTAAATGTAGTATTTAGAAGAATAATGTATGTAATATTGTAATAATAATATTAAACAACAACAATAATAATATTACAAAATATATAACCATGCCTTTTCACTTAATTATTCACCACAAAATAAATCATATCATTCACCTCTCGTCCGTGGACTGCTGAAATGTCAATTTCGGCGCATCTGTGGATCCCATTAGAGGACTTTCCACATATATGTGTGTAAATTAGACCTAGGTTTAGAATATTATAAAGTAAAAAATATTTTTTAATAAAAAGCTTTTATTAAACAATAAAAATGTACTAAAAAGTAATAAATAAGTTTTTGCTAAAATTGACTTAGACTGAAAATAACTGAGCTATAAATTTTGGGTTTTAAAGGTACGTAGGTATTTCTTCACGGTATTTCTATATTCATATTACTATAAGAACATATATTACTTAAGAAAGTTTATTGCAACTGAAAACATAATTATTGATGAGCAACACGGGTTTGTTCCAAAGAGATCAACGGTCACCAATCTTCTTACTTGCCTTGACAAATGGACTTTAAACTGGGATCAACATTGCCCAACAGACACCATATACTTGGACTACGAAAAAGCTTTTGATCGTGTTCCCTTTAAAAGGTTGCTAGCTAAACTAGAACATTTTGGTATCCGTGGACAACTTCTCCAGTGGATATCAGACTTCTTAACAGACAGGAAATTCAAGGTCAGAGTGGGAGACACTTTCTCCGAACCTTATGATGTGTACAGTGGAGTACCCCAAGGATCTGTGTTAGGACCAATCCTTTTTGGAATCTATATTACAGACTTAAAAAGCATAGTAATATCAGACCTGTCTATTTTTGCTGATGATACTAAAATTATAGGAAATCCCCTCATTAGTAATAATGTTATTCAGCAAGACTTAGATAGAATCGTACAATGGACACAAGACTGGCTTATCACATTAAATGCAGCCAAATGTACAGTTTTACATATGGGCAGAAACAACCCAAAAATGTCATATAACATTAGCTCGGTACCACTAAACCATGTTAATGCTCAAAAAGATCTTGGTGTCACCATTACACACAATTTAAAGTGGGATGTTCACATTATGAATATAGCAAAAAAAGCTAACTCTATTTTGTATGTCATAAGAAAGGCTTTTAGTATTATCACCAAAGATTTGTTCATTAAAATATATAAAACTTACATCCGTCCATTGTTGGAGTATGCTTTCCAAATCTGGAATCCTTACTTTAAAAAAGACATCCTAGTCATTGAAAAAGTACAGCGAAGAGCTACGAAATTAGTAACATCACTGAAGAACAAATCTTATGAAGAGCGTTTTTCTGAGCTAAAGTTAACCAGTTTGGAACACCGAAGGCAAAGGGGAGATCTCATAGAAACATTCAAAGTTTTAAATGGACACTACAACGTCAAAAATATTGCAGATCTCTACATAGGTACTTAAATCAAATGCCCAACTAAGAGGACACTCAATGAAACTGAAAAGACACGCAAGCTCCAGCAACCCTAGATATCACTTTTTGCCTAATCGTGTAGTAGAACTAGGGTTGCAACGATATATCGGAAGACCGATAAATATCGATATATCGATGCCAAATATATCGATATTTATCGATATCGGCGATAACCCGATATCGATACTTATCAATATCGAAAACTCAATATATCATAAATAAATATCGAAAGAACCGCCTTGATTAAAATAAACATTATTATTAATTAAATATTAAACTGGCAACACTGTCTACAAAATCTTTTCTACTCTAATCTGTGGTGAGTAAACTGTTAAGTTATTACCATAGATGCCGTGCTTTTTTAACCGTCATACATTGGAGGTTTATTATGATGAGTACATACGTTATATTTAATGGAGTTCTGAATAAAAAAAAGCGGTTAAAAAAGCACGAGTTATACTTCAAAGTTCTGTTTTTATTCACATAGGTAAGGCATTGAAAAACAAACTACTATAGGTACAGTAAACGTTTGATATAACGAATATTACTTCATTGAATAGCTTTAAAAAAGAAAAAATATCGATATATCGATATATCGATCAACCAGACCGATATATCGATATATCAATATCGACATAGTTCGATATATTTAAATATCGATATATCGATATTTTTAAAAATCTTGCATCCCTAAGTAGAACAATGGAATAGGTTACCTGAAACAGTGATTAGTGCACCAACAGTGAACATTTTTAAAAACAAACTGGATGAACATTTAAAAAACATTAAATAAGTATAAAAACGTATAAAAACTGTGAAATTGAACACAAGTGCAGTGATATGCACGTATCAGCTCTAGGAGCTGCTAGTGCATTAATAAAATAATAAAAAATAATAATAAAATAAATATAAATAAAAGCTTGGGCGTAATTAGAATTTAAGAATTTTCTAGCATTATATCATATTTTCTCCGTCTTCCTCATTCCACTTCATTCTTGATTCAACATAGTTTCACTTTGTTCATGTAACTTCATTTAGTATAATTTCACTTCATTCCACTTCATGTTGCTTTGTTCCACATAACACGAAGTTTTTTTACTTCGTTATGCTACGGCTTTTTATAGTTTTAACATCAAATAAGCGCCCAAGCTTTTATTTATAGTAATATGAATATAGAAATACCGTGAAGAAATACCTTAGTACCTTTAAAACCCAAAATATAAAGCTCAGTTATTTTCAGTCTAAGTCAATTTTAGCAAAAGCTTATTTATTACTTTTTAGTACGTTTTTATTGTTTAATAAAAGCTTTTTATCCAACTAATATTATAAAGGGGAAAGTTTGTAAGTATGTATGGATGGATGGACGTGTGTTACTCTTTCATGTAAAAAGTACTGAATGGATTTTAATGAAACTTTGGGGATAACTGTAGGTACCCCTTACTTTGTATCGGAAGAACAAATACAAGTTGAATAGTCAATAGGTACGTTTATTTATCACGGATTTACAACTTTATCACTCAACATTAAAGCGTTAGTATAATTATTATAAACTGTTGGATAAAGAAAGATAGGGTGGAAAAGGTACCTGGTTCGACTGTACCCCGCGTCGAGGTGGTGATGACGCGTCGGAGCTCCGACCTTTCTTAATCGTCCATTTGATGATTTTGCTGATTTTCCAATTTCACGTATCACTGTAGATTCACTAATACGTGACACTCACAAAGTTTTTGCTACTTTGCAACTAATTCTGCGGCGAAATCGACGGGAACACGGGAGTTCGTCCGGACTTGACGCGCGTAGTCGGCAGAAGAGAAACTGTCACTTTCTACCCCCAAATAGTTGGTTTTTTGTTGACGGGAAGGAAGTTGAGATGAGGGTAGGGAATCGGATCGATTGCGTTCGGGAATAACCATCATACCGCCCCCCAAAGAGCGCCTAAGCTCTTTAGTATAAGATGAGTTTCAGCTAGCAAAGAGCTGACCAAAAAAGAAAAAAAAAAAAATTGTTTAAGAGCAAAAAGAACTAAAAATTGTATATTCAAATTAAACTAAACTAAACTAAGGTAGATAAGATGGCAGCTACAGACTATTGAAGGCATGGCAACAAGGGACAGAGCTTGACTACTGGCCTAAGCATGGAACCAGTAGAAGTTTTTACCTCTACCACCCTAACAGTACCGTCAGAACCTGGACATACGCGGATCACTCGAGCCTTTCTCCAATGAAGCGGAGGCAAGTTGGGATCTTTAATGAGAACCAAGTCTCCTACTTTTAAGTTTCCAACTTTAGCAAGCCATTTAGGACGTTGCTGCAATGTATGCAGGTACTCAGCTTGCCAACGCTTCCAGAAATGCTGAGTGATCTGACGTAGTAGCTGCCAGCGTTTTAGTAGGGAAGTATTTTCCTTTTCGAAGTTGTGTTCAGGCATAGCCAATAGAGGTTGTCCTATAAGAAAATGGCCGGGCGTTACAACTTCTAAATCGTTCGGGTCGCTACTCAAGGGACACAGCGGACGAGAGTTTAACGCGGCTTCCACCTTTGAAAAGATGGTGGCGAGCTCTTCAAACAGAAGTGGGCGATCGCCAATAACGCGAGCTAGGATTAATTTCGCGGATCTAACCGCGCTTTCCCACAGGCCGCCCATATGTGGGCTAGCAGGGGGGTTGTGGTGCCAGACAATTTGTTTTTGTACTAGAAAATTTTGAATATCTTGTTTACTAGTTTTGTGCAACCTATAAAGTTCGTTCAAATAGTTTCGTGCGCCGACAAAATTTGTACCACAGTCGCTAAATATGTCTGAGGGAAGTCCTCTTCGAGAAACAAATCTATCCATGCACGCCAAGAAAGCCTCGGTCGACAGATCAGACACAATCTCCAGGTGCACACATTTGGTTGTAAAGCAAATGAAAATGCACATGTAGGACTTAATAGACCTTGCATTTCTGAGGCGTGAAGCCTTGAGAAGAAAAGGACCAGCGAAGTCGACGCCCACCCTTTGAAAGGGTCTACAAGACGTGACTCTATGGACAGGAAGATCTGCCATGAATGGCTCGACAGATTTAGGTCGCAGTCTGTAGCATTGGTGACATTTAAATATTTGCCGACGTGCTACCCTACGCGCAGAAAGAATCCAAAACTTTCGACGAAGTAAATTTAGAAGCGTGTTTACACCAGGGTGTAGAAACATGCGGTGATAGTGGTCGACTATAAGATTGGTGACGGGATGATCCTTGGGAAGTATGAGTGGATGCTTGGCATCGTAGGCGAGATCTGACTTTGCGATCCGACCGCCGACTCTTATAAGACCTTCTGAGTCGAGGAATGGATTAAGTCGCGCCAGACTGGTCTGAAGAGGCTTATTGTCACGTAGCAACCGGACTGCTTGGGAGAACTCTGAAGCCTGAACCAACCTAATGATGATTCGAAGACTTTCGTTCAGCTCCAAAACTGTCAAGCAACCCGTATGACGATTTGCTGGGTTGCGTGTGTTGTGCAATAATCGATTGCACCAGGCTACAACGGATTGTAACATGGGAAACGAACTGTACTTGCACAACACGGGCAACTCTTCAGAAGTCTCGACGACATTCGACACGACTACCGAAGGTTTGAGACCGGGAAGCTCGGCTTCGGTTAGAGTTTGAACGTCTCCAGGCCATGTTGATGGGTCTGCCTTAAGCCATGCTGGAGACCACCAAAGCGCATTGGCCACCAATTGAGAAGGGAAAAGACCACGACTCGCCGAATCAGCAGCATTAAGTTCGGAGGGTACGTGCCTCCACGAAACGTTTGGCGTCAAGGCTTGTATCTGTGACACACGATTTCCCTCGAACGTTTGTAAAGCGTGAGGAGAAGTCTTGAGCCACGCCAGTACAATCCTTGAGTCACACCAGGCAGTAGTGCTGCTGACCCGTATTTTGCCCTCCAGGATGCGAGTTACGTGCTCGAGCAGGCGAGCGAGAAGAAGGGCACCAGATAATTCAAGCTTGGGAACAGTAAGCCGTTGCTTGAGAGGAGCGACTTTTGATTTTGCAAGCAAGAGATTAACAAAAACGTTACCATCGCAAGTCTGAACGCGCAGGTAGACGCACGCCGCGTACCCGCGTTCAGACGCGTCACTGAAACCGTGAACTTGATGACTCACAGGTTGATCAGTGGCTATCCAACGTGGAATGACGACTTCGTTGAGATTACGAAATTCGGACATAAAGGACGACCAAACTTTAAATATGTCACTGGGCAGCGGATCATCCCAACCACACTCTCGTGACCATAAGCCTTGCATAATGTGTTTGGCATAGAACGTTACTGGCGCCATGAAGCCACATGGGTCATACAGGCGAGCTATGTTCGACAAAACGCCGCGCATCGTCATTGTTTCGTTCATCTTCGAAACACGATAGACGAAGCTGTCGTTGTCAGCGTTCCATTCCAAGCCTAAGACCTTGAAGACTCCATCCCCTTCCTTCTCAAAGCGGTAAGGCTGCTCGCAATGGTCGGGTGCGAACAGACCAAGGAAACCCTTGGAATTGCTGGACCATTTGCGCAGGAGAAAGCCGCCTTGAGATAAGATGTCAACAAGGGCCTGTTGAAGATCGTTGGCGGAACTTAGGGACTCGGACCCGCTAACAACGTCATCGACGAAGGTGTCTTCTAGAAGAACTTTTGACGCTTCAGGATACTTCTGAGAATTTATATATGCAAGCTCATGGATAACACGTATTGCTTGATACGCAGAACTAGAAACGCCGTAAGTGACGGTAGCTAATTCGTACTGCTTCAGTGGATGATCAGGAGATTCACGCCAGAATATGGTTTGATACTTACAGTCAGAATTTTCTAGACAGACTTGGCGATACATCTGCTTTATATCGCAAGTGAAAACAATTTTGTGAACTCTAAAGCGCAGAATGATGTCCTCAATGCTTTTCTGCAACTTGGGACCTGACATCAGAACCTGGTTGAGTGAGACACCCGTCGAACTGGGACATGAAGCGTCGAAGACCGCGCGCAACTTAGTCGTGCTGCTGTGTTCGCGTAGCACACCATGGTGAGCAATATAGTAACGCTCACTGGGGTTGGTACACACAACTTCGCGCATGTGACCTGCGTCTATGTAGTCACGCATAAAGGCAACATAGAGTTCGCGCAATCTGACGTCCTTCAACAGGCGACGCTCTAAATTGTAGAACCTCTTCAGCGCTGTGAGGTAGGTGTCACCTAAAGGTTTGTGGTCGACCTTGAAAGGCAGACGAACAACGAATCGACCCGTGGCATCCCGCGTATGAGTGTCACAAAAGTGCTTCTCACATAAAATGTCCTCTGGATCGGACAGTGGTTGACTGGGTGGTTGTTCAACCTCCCAGAACCTCGTAAGCGCAGATTTAAGATCTGTTGTGCAGGCCATCGAAGCCACATGACAATCATGTGGTGATGCTGCTGGAGCCCTACCCATGATGATCCACCCAAATGTAGAAGAGTAGGCAGTAGGCATGCCTTTACCTAGACTGTACTTCCTACCATCTAGAATTTGATCATACAAATCAATACCAAAAAGAAGGTCAATTGGTCCTGGAACCAAGAAGTTGTTGTCGGCCAAGACCAAATTTTCACAATGTTCTAATACCGACTCATGAATAGGAACCGAAGGAAGATTGTTTGTGATCTGCTTTAAAATTAAAAAATGTGAATTTAAATTTTGTGAACTGTGTGTCACAGCCCTAATGTTGCAGCATACCATACCATGAGTCTTTTGAGCAGACGAAGCACCTAATCCATACACTGCACCAGAATTAGTACGTGGAAGATTGAGCCTTCTGGCAAGGCTGTCCGTCATAATGGACACTTGAGAGCCACAGTCCACCAAAGCGCGTGCCGTGTGATAATTTCCTAAAGCATCCTGTACCTCCACAGCAACAGTACCTAATAACATGGCAGACGACGTGTCGATGCCATGCAGGGCTTGGTGTTGGACCGTGGAGCTTGAAGCTCGTGGGTCAGCGTCACTGCTTTCCGTAGAAGTGGTAGTCTGCGGGCTACTGGATGTGTGCAACTTAGTATGGTGTCGACCGCGACAGACTTGGCACACACTGCTAGATGTACACCGGGAAACATGATGCGAACGCAAACAATTAAAACATAGCTTATGCTTAATTACAAGGGCCTTTCTTTGTTCTGGAGTCTTAGCATTGAACTCAGAACAGTAGTAAATACTATGGTTTTCCTTGCAGCACGGGCAACACTGATTTGAATGAAATTTAGTAGGTGCCTTGTAATCTGAAGATACTACATTAAGTGAGCTGTTTGTTGTAGGTTTTGAATTATAACTAGATATATTTTCTGTAATGCGCAGTTGTTTTTCTAGAAATTGTAAAAGTTCATCAAACTGAGGTATTTTGGAAGGATCTATTTCCATTTCAAATTTAGTCCTCATATCTAAGGATAATTTCTTCAATATAATATGGAGTAAAAGGAAGCTCCATGACTTAACATTAAATTCTAAAGCAGTTAAAGCACTTGTGTTTTCCTTAATAACATTGACAAACTTATTCAAGAACTTGAAGTTGACTTGAGACAAGTTTGGCAAATTTAAAATGGCTTCTACATGTTTGTCTGCTATGACCCTCTTGTTTTCATACCTATCTACAAGAAGTTGATATGCTACACTATAGTTATTACTAGAAAGTTTCAAATTTTTAACTAAAGACAGAGGTTCTTTGTCTAGGACACTCAGCAGATAGTGCATTTTTTGTATTTCATTTAATTTGCTACTGGTGTGAACCAGGCTATTAAACATAGATATGAAGTTTGGCCAATCTGTGTATGAACCTGAAAACCTAGGTAATGAAATTTTAGGTAAGCAGAAATCACTTTAGGACTACATGTACCATGCTCAGGTTGTGACGCTTCGGTTTCAACTAGGCTCTCATGCAATACATTGATTGAGTAGTACATGTCATTAAATGTTGAATAACTTTTTTGTATCTCCTGTCGTTTGACTTCGGTTAATGACTCGATGTTTGCAAACAGTATAGAAATAGCGTCCTCCACTTGTTGCCGATACCGTTCAATATCCTTATAGCGCACTATAAATTGCTGTTTGTCGGATAACTGAGAAGATTCCGAGTTAACTTTACCTGCTAAATCATACAAGTTTCTCATATAACTTAAGGCCATGTCGTATTTGACCGTCATAACTTTGACTTGTTCCATTTTGTGGCAAGAAAGTATGACTTTTTCGGTTAACAAAGTAAAAGTAAACAAAGAAAAGGTTGTAATTTAGTTAACCTTCAAACAGAAACAATAATAAAACTGACATATAATTAGAATGAAGGATTGACGTCAGTCAGTGTCACTTGATGTCACTCTCGTTTTGACGTTGACAGATTATTGATAGAATGACTGAACGTTGTACGAAGTGAAGTGAGCCACGGATGTGACGTCATGCGATGATTCGACACCTATGAGTATGAGATTTTTATGCCGGTAATGGCCGGTAGGTATTGGTATGATGATTAAGGAAAATAGGGAATCTATAGGATAGGATTCGGTTCGAAGGACCAAGGAATGTTGGATAAAGAAAGATAGGGTGGAAAAGGTACCTGGTTCGACTGTACCCCGCGTCGAGGTGGTGATGACGCGTCGGAGCTCCGACCTTTCTTAATCGTCCATTTGATGATTTTGCTGATTTTCCAATTTCACGTATCACTGTAGATTCACTAATACGTGACACTCACAAAGTTTTTGCTACTTTGCAACTAATTCTGCGGCGAAATCGACGGGAACACGGGAGTTCGTCCGGACTTGACGCGCGTAGTCGGCAGAAGAGAAACTGTCACTTTCTACCCCCAAATAGTTGGTTTTTTGTTGACGGGAAGGAAGTTGAGATGAGGGTAGGGAATCGGATCGATTGCGTTCGGGAATAACCATCATAAACGATTAACAGAGCAAGATCTCAGCGAGCTCTTTTAGAGCTTGAACCAGAAAGAGGGAAAAATTCTCCTGTCAAAGCAACAGACATCAAATATGGGTGCGTTCACAGATATACGCCACACCACACCCCTACGGAGAAAAGAACATATAATTTTTTTTAACATTTTCTAGAGTTATACATGAGCAAAAATGATAAAAAATTGAAATAAGAACAGCAATTAAAAGTTGCATTTTACAATATTATTTTCTTTTAACAAAAAGAATTGGAGATGTACAAGTCTACATACATTAAATATTTATTTACAAAGAAACAATTGATATTTAGACATCCAAAAGTTGTTATGTGAGTAATTAGAAGATAAACTTAACATTTATAAATCTAAAATATTTTTAAATTTTACATGCCTTCCTGATCTAGTAATACAGGGCTTAGGGAGAGGAACTGCAGGTGCTGAGGATGGCAATGAAGGCGATGGGGATTTCGGAGAAGAAGCAGAAGGCGACGAAAAAGGTGCAGGTTGGGAATTCAAAAACGGGGTTGGAGTTGCCGCAGCTGAAGGAGACAGCTCATGGGTATCAGAGTCGATGTAGGCGGGTTTAATCCGATCTACGCTGACAACGACGCGTTTACCTTTTATTTCCAAGGTTATTGTCTTTCCATCGCTGGCTCGATCAACAATCTGGAAAGGACCCGTGTAAGGCGGTTGTAAGGGGCGCCGAACGCTGTCATCTCGCAGAAAAACATGCGTAGAATTTGCCGTATCTTTGAATATAAAAGAAGATGTATGAGCATGACGACTAGCGGGAATTGGACGCAAACTAGACATTTTATGCCGTAGTTGCACCACAAAATCTGCGGGATCTGATAAATTTTCGCCATCTTCAGCTGGTATGAGTAACTCTCCGAGCAATCGGAGGGACTCTCCATATAGTAATTCTGCAGCGGTGGCTTTTAGATCTTCCTTAAAAGCAGCACGCATGCCAAGAAGCACGATGGGAAGCGCACGAACCCACGTGTCGCTGTGGCACATAAGTGAAGCTTTTAGTTGCCGGTGCAGGCGCTCTACCATGCCGTTAGCGCAGGGGTGGTACGCCGTTGTCCTACATCTTACTGTGGCAAAACGTTGCATTAGTCTCCGGAAAAGGTCGGATTCGAATTGAGTCCCTTGATCAGTTGTTATAATAGAAGGTACGCCAAAGCGTGAAATCCATTCCCTGGTGAGTGTCTCAGCTACTTCTTCTGCAGTAATGGTGCGCATTGGCCAGACTTCAGGCCATCTGGTAACTCTGTCAATAGCAGTTAGACAATAACGGTATTCGTTGCAGACAGGCAGGGGACCAACGATGTCGATGTGAACGTGACGGAAGCGACCAGACGGAAGGTCGAATGTTCCGAGTGGAGCAGAATTATGGCGCGACACTTTGGCACGTTGGCATGCCTTACAAGCGCGGGCCCACTCCTTACAATCTTTGTTGACAGAGGGCCAGACATACCTTTCGGTAACAAGCCGAGTGGTAGCCCTGGCACCAGGATGGCTAAGGCCGTGTAGTCTGTCAAAAATGGCCCGACGCATGTTACAAGGGACCAAAGGACGCGTCTTGCCAGTTGAAGTATCGCATATCAATGTAAACTTTGTGCCAGGGATTAAAACCTTGAGCAAATTCAGGCTGGAAGAACCTGAAAACAAAAGCGTTTGGAGTTCGTCATCCGATTCTTGTGCTTTTGCAAGAAGCTCATACTCTTGTTCTAGAGATATGGCATCGATACGTGACATGGCGTCAGCCACGATATTGTCCTCCCCTTTGATATGCCTAAAATCAGTTGTAAATTGGCTGATGAATGACAGCTGATTGAGTTGTGAAGGGGGGAGCTTTTCTCGGCGCTGTAGGAAAGCATACAGCAGCGGCTTGTGATCAGTGAATACCGTACAGTGGTTTACCTCTAAAATGTGGCGGAAATGCTGTACACTTTCGTACACCGCCAAGAGTTCTCTGTAATAGGCCGGCCACTCAGCTTGCTGTGGGGTGAGTTTCATGCTAAAGAAAGCAAGTGGAACCCATTCACCCTTTATCTGTTGCTGCAAACAGGAACCAATATGTACGCTAGAGGCGTCAGTAAAAAGACCGAGTAACGCACCAGCAATTGGGTGTTGAAGTAATGTAGCATCACTAAGGCTCCGCTTGCAGGTCTCGAATTTATCGAGCAATTCAGTTGACCACGGAAATGGTTTCGCGCCTTTACTCTTCGTTGCTACGAGTGCGTCAATCAATGGAGCCTGGAAACGTGCAGCGTGGGGGATAAAGCGCCGGTAGAAATTTATCATACCGAGAAATCGCCGCATCCCTTGCACAGTTTTAGGCGGAGGAAAATCCAAGAGATTTTGAACACGATCCTGCGGAGGCCGAGTGCCCTCAGCATTAATGACACAACCCAAAAACAACACTTCTCTAGCACCCAGCACACATTTAGAGGGGTTAATGACGACGCCGTAGTCCTGAAAACGCTTAAATAATACACGTAGATGTTCCCTGTGGCTAGCAGCGTCAGGAGAAAAAATCAGAACATCATCTATGTACGGGAAACAAAAATCGAGACCCCGTGTGACCTCATCGATAAACCGTTGAAAAGTTTGTCCTGCGTTGCGCAAACCGAAGGTCATAAAAGGAAATTCGAATAGGCCAAACGGGGTAACGATGGCCGTCTTTGGGATATCCTCTTCGAAGACAGGGATCTGATGGTAAGCCCGCACAAGATCAACCGTGCTAAAAATTTTGGCACCGGTGAGGCTGCTAGTGACGTCGTGAATGTGGCGTACAGGATACCGATCCGGTACGGTCCTAGCGTTCAAGGCGCGGTAATCGCCACATGGACGCCAGGTGTTGTCTTTCTTTGTGGTCATGTGCAAGGGAGATGACCACGAGCTTTCGATGGACGTGCCGTGCCGCATCGCATCATGTCCTCAAACTCACGCTTGGCAGCAATGAGCTTTTGAGGCGCGAGACGGCGAGGTCGGCATGCCACGGGAGGCCCATCCGTAGTCTTAATGTAATGCATCGTATTGTGTTTAACAATCCTGGGTAATCCAGGTGGCCGCGATATATCCGGGAATTCAGCTAGGATAGCGGCATAGGGAGAACCGTTGGTAACGACAGCCTTTACACTGTCCTGTTCAATTTGTGCAATTGAGGCGCAGACGGACAAATTGGTACTGCCATCAATAAGACGTTTCCGGCGACAGTCTGGCAACAGATTGTAATAACTTAAAAAATCAGAGCCAATTATTGGACTGCTAACGTCTGCAATTACAAAATTCCAACGAAGGTCTCTGCGTAGTCCCAAGTTTAATTTCAGGTGGAGGTTCCCATAAGTTTTAATTGTGCTGCCATTTGCTGCTGCGAGGTCATAGTCAGCAGGGGGCGGTTGGCCTTTGACCAGGCTGCGGGGGAAACAGCATAAGTCTGAGCCAGTATCAATTAAAAAACGATGCCCTGAAAGTGGATCAACGACGAATAAACGGCGGCTAGATGGAGAACAATCAGTTGCCGCCTCTACTGATTGTTCAGGAAATTTCCCGGTCCAACAAAGCTGCATGGTTTAATGCATTTGGTGGCCCGGGACTCGAATTTTCTATGGTACCAGCATACCATGTTTTTCTGCGGTCTAGGAGATGAAGACCTGCTGCGTGCACGGCCTAATGAACGAGAAAGAGCAGCTACTTGGTCTGCCAACTCATTAACTTTCTTGGTCAGTGTGACCATGTCATCAGTGCCAGCAGAAAACGATGTAGATGGCGTTGCCCTCGAGCAGGCCAAAACCTGCTTTGGAGATACAACATCAGCCACCTTATCGGCAAGGTCTGACAACTTCTCTAAGGGAAGTTCCAACTGTGAGGCCAAAATGGCTTGAACTTGCTGTGGCAGTCGGCGAATCCAAAGCTGACGGATTATGCTCTCATCTCTTAATGTAGTACCGGCCAATGAGCAGAGATGTCGTAAAAATTGAGAAGGGCGGCGATCACCAATATCTTCATCTGTTATAAGTTGCCTAACCCGTTCTTGCTCAGACATTGACAGTCTTCTGATTAATTCCTCCTTTAACTTTTCATACCTTTGACCAACTGGGGGAGGCTTGATAATCAAATCTTCTACCTCAAACACATATTTTGACTCGAGGTTACCAATTAGGTAACTATATTTAGTATTATCTGTTGTTATACCGGCTATCTCAAATTGGGCCTCGATGGTAGCAAACCATATGGCAGGCTTGCTGGGCCAAAATGGTGGAATTTTAACAGATACCCTAGACACCTGATTTGTATCCTGAGCTAGCCGCAACTCCAAGGCAGCACTGTCATCCTTCAACTGCTGAGTAGTATTTTTATCCTCCATGGTTGGGTCAGAATCAGATATACAGTTATAAATAAACAATTTTACAATTACATTAACAAGATTACGATTATCCTACTAACCTATCTATATTTATGCCAGTTGTATAAAATTAATATCCTAGTAAAATGTTATGTTATGTTACTATGTGTTACTGAAAACTTAAATTAAATTATAGTTTATAATAACCAAAACTTTACTTATTATTGGAGAAAAAAATAAATGATTATTATTTGATTAGGTACCTACTGGGTATGAACCTTATAATTGTCATAGGTATGTTAATGAGGCGCTTCTAGTTACTATGCTGAGTTAAAGTTAATAAAGTTTGTTACTTGAGTCCAAAATTGTTGATGGAAGATAAGTGTGTTCTCAATTTGTTACTCACAGTTTTACCGCTTAGTATCACAACTACACAAAACACTCACGAAACACCACAAAACACAGATGCGTAGCGCAGATAGCAGGCAGATCATGCATGCGGGTGTTCTTCAAGCTAGCCAGCACAGGCACAGACATGTACTGACACGTCGAACGGCGCGGAAATGAGACCTAGTCCGTAGGTACCAATGTACTATTACGGGTCAGGTAGATGCACCGAATTTCCTCGTGTTGCTGGCTGCTGGAGTGTGTAGAATCCTCGAAGCTCCGTGATCACGTCGGCAGGTCACCACTTTGGGGATAACTGTACCCCTTACTTTGTATCGGAAGAACAAATACAAGTTGAATAGTCAATAGGTACGTTTATTTATCACGGATTTACAACTTTATCACTCAACATTAAAGCGTTAGTATAATTATTATAAACGATTAACAGAGCAAGATCTCAGCGAGCTCTTTTAGAGCTTGAACCAGAAAGAGGGAAAAATTCTCCTGTCAAAGCAACAGACATCAAATATGGGTGCGTTCACAGATATACGCCACAAAACTTTACAATAATATAGCTTATACATCAGAATAACACATATGCTACAATTTATAAAAATATTGTGTGAATTGTCCAAAATATGAATATGACGATAAGTGTCAAGTAAGAGTAAGTAGGAAAATATCTACCATCTGCGAGCTATTCTGGCGTGCGCTGCCAAAACTACTGGACCGATTTCAAAAATTCTTTCACCATTAGAAAGCTGCATCTTCACTGAGTGATATAGGCTTTATATTACTAGGCGTAAACGAAACTATTGTTATATCTAATTCCACGCGAGCGAAGCTGCAGGCGTCCACTAGTTAAAACATATTTTTTACTTTATAATATTATTTTCTACTTTTTAGTCTTCTAAAATCTTAAAAGAAATATTATATTTAACATTGGGTGTTTGGCACTTGGGACGTTTGTCCCACGAGTATCCGACAAAGAGTGTTCCACCTCCCCAGAGGTCCGTATAGAGAGGTAAGGGTAGTTACAACAGGAGGGTCCCCGGTGTCCTGAGATTGTACGTTAGCGGCATGACATCTTCCGCACACCATTCAGCCCTTGGCGTACGTACTCACCTTAACATTGGGTGTTTGGCAAATCGCCATTTTGCAACGTCCAATATATTGAATTTAGAATGACATTAGTTTATTTACTTTTTGTGTTATCGAGCTCTTTCATTTGATACCCATTAAGGCCTCCACTTGAGTATAAATTTGAAGATCGTCGGCGTACAGATGGTAAGAGCAGCTAAGTATGGAAGTAATAGAGTTAATTTAAAGAGAAAACAAAAGTGGGGACAGGATCCTTGAGGCACGCCCAACCCAAGTTGACACCAGTCTGATGTATTATGACCGTGACGAATAGCTTGTCTACGACCTCTAAGGTAAGTGGAAAACCAATTAAGGGAGGGAAGGGAGAAGTTACAGTGTTCGAGCTAGGAAAGGAGTATATCGTGATTGACCATGTTAAATGCGTTTGAGAAATCAATAAGCACAAGTAAAGTGACCTTTCTATTCTCCATGCCGTCCCGAATATCGTCAGTTACCTTAAGCAGAGCGGTGGTGGTGCTATGACCAGGACGAAAACCAGATTGAAACTCAGAGATGATGTTATTTTTAAAAATGAAGTCTGAAACTTGACGGTGAACAACTGATTCTAATAATTTTGATAAGAAAGGTAAAATAGGAATGGGTCTATAATTATTAATTTGCATGGGTTTGGAAATTTTGGGTGAGGGGATAATAAAGGCATCACGCCATAAAGTAGGAAAGTTTCCAGACGACAGAGAAAAATTAAGTATGTGAGTAATATTTAAATTAAAAGTAATATTAAAAAAAAAAATGTAATAGGTATATTAAAGGCCCCGTGCGCATCGCATGTGGCGCCGCCCTCGCGGCTCAATCGGAAAGTTAGTAGATGCCCGTGCGGCCATGTGGTGACAACAGTCGTTCGGAGTGAGCTCGTGCACACGGATTGAACTTGTGAAAATACCTAAAAATATCGGAAAATAATGCCTGCCAAAAGATATTGTTGTGTTATTGGGTGCAACAACTCCGAACAAAATAGTCGGCAATTAAAATTTTACTCGTTTCCGAGAAAAAGTCATGAAATTGACCGAAGGAAAAAGTGGATACAAGCTGTGAGACGAGTGTGAGTAAATTTTACTCAATATTACATTTATTTATTTATTTCTCAAAATTATCGTTGTATATGCCTATATAAGACAGTGAGGACGAAATATGCATAAGGAAATAGGATTTTTTTTTTATGCGTTATTACATATTTATCTTTTAGTGGTGCAGACAACAAACCGTGGGAGCCGAACGTAAACAGTCGCATCTGCAGTGCTCATTTTGTTGGCGGTGCGAAATCAACGATTGAAAATAGCCCATCGTATATCGATACCTCTGGGCTCAAAGGGCGTATAGCACAAAACAGCTACTTTTCAGGAGAGCCAAAAAACCAAAAAAAAAAAACAAAATTAGCTATAACTTTTTTGTCTCAATAATTATAAAAAAACAATCTATGAGAAAAATACTTACATTCTCCTATATTTTAAGTTAATACTATTAAACGAAGTCTAAGTATAATAGTTTCCAAAATAGTTTTGCTTTACTACCCAAAAAAAACAACAAAATGTCCTTTAAGCCCATTTAAAAACAGCTAACTTTATTAACTTTGGCAGTAAATACAACCTAGCGTAAAAAAGTTGTATAATATTATGTAGTAAATGACAATAGCAATGTTTAATTGTGATGTAAATCACAAAGTTTGCATTTAAAATTGTACAACTTTCATAATAAAAAGGGTTAAACGGGGTGGGGGGTACCCCATCCCATCCTGATGGATTATTCTCATTAATCCCCATCCCAATAGCTAGCCAAAAAGCTTTTTAAATATTAATTAATTGAAGAGTTAATAGTTAATAGTTCTTACTATACGTAATAAAAGGGCAAACAAGAAAGATTTAAGCAATTTTTGGGTTATTGATCTTTAGAATTATTTTCTTTTTCAGTATTATTTTCATCTTCTTTATCTTCTTCTTCTTTATCTTCTTCATTAGTTTCATTTAATGTATCACAAACATAAGAGCTCCATGGAAGTTTTCTATATTCGTCATGAAATCTCTTAGGTATAGTTCCGTTGTCACAGAGACGTGTCAAATCCATGTATTTCTTTTTGTTTATGTTTAATTTAGTTATATATAGTGGCTTAACTTCTTCCGCTTCCTGCTTTTTGTTTCCGCTTGACTTGTCCTTTGCTTTACTTTTTCCTTTGCCTTTGCCTTTTCCTTTGACCGATGGCTTTTCCATTAACGTTATATTTTGAGTTTCAGCTTCCTCTGCCATGGAATATTTGACATTTATTTGGTTTTCGTATTTCTTTTTAAATGTAGCATTTCTAATCTGTTTTAGTTTTATATTTTTCAATGTGCTTGGTGTGAAAGTATTGGCAGTTAATTGATCAAAATTCAGAAAATCGGTGTAGTCCATACCAATGACTTTGTATGGCTTAGGTTTTTTCCGAGCGGTCTCAAAGTATGTCGGCCATTGCGATGGACTCCATACAATTAATTTGTTGTACTTCTCTTTCAATCGTGGCATGGACAGAGTCAACGGGCATATACTTATGTGTGTCCAGGCAGAAGATTATTTATTTGTTTTACTTCTATATTAATTGCAGACTTTAGAAAATATTTAATAGTGGACAATACCGTTTTATTTTTATTTTGGCCGCTCCTGTAGCGGTATAAAATAATGTTTTTTGTGCCTATTCTATCTTTCTCTTCTAAGTACTTTAAAAGACAAGAGGCAATTTCATTGCTTCCTCGTTTACCGTCGCTGTCTCCCCAGGTATAGGAGTAAACTTCCTGTGTGCCGCTTTCGTAAAATGTAAAATTATACACCACATATTTTCTTGAATAGTATAGTTACATACTTTGACCGTGCGGCGTGCCTAAAACCTTTTGCAAATCAAAACTACATGTAATAGTTCCATTAACAAAAGACTTCAAATTTTGATGTTTTTTAAACCTTTTATAACTTGCTTTTTTTATTTTATGTGATAGCCAAAAAACTCTTTATCTTTCTCACTCATTGTATCCATATTATGTTCCACTCTTGTGCATGTTACACATTTGTCTTTTTTGGGAATGTGGAAACTAATATTATATTCATTAAAAATGTTTCTAAACATATTTTCACTAACAGTGTCTTGGACACTGTTTATGCTTTTTTTATTTATCTATACTAATATTATAAAGCTGAAGAGTTTGTTTGTTTGTTTGTTTGTTTGTTTGAACGCGCTAATCTCAGGAACTACTGGTTCGAATTGAAAAATTCTTTTTGTGTTGAATAGACCATTTATCGAGGAAGGCTTTAGGCTATATAACATCACGCTGCAACTATTAGGAGCGAAGAAATAATGGAAAATGTGAAAAAAACGGGGAAAATTATTCATCCTTGAGGGCTTCCGTTGCGTGCGCTGCGAAAACGGTTCAAGATACCAAAAATATATGTATGAAAGAATTATTCCTCTTGAAATGATCTAAAAAAATGTCCACGACAGTATATGTCTATCTTTTAAGATTAACTCACTAGAACCTTTTTTATGGTAATCAAATTTGGTCGAAATTAATGCATTTGTTAAGAGTTGTATCAACGTAATAATATTAATTTTTCTTAATTTCCTACTTTTATTGAACGCTTTCGATTATAAGTAATGGTAATGGTAGTTGTAGTGGTAGTGGAAGTGGTGGTAGTAATCCACACACTTACATTAAGTTCTCCCAAAATATTCACTAAAAATTATCTATATGGCAAAACAACGTTTGCTGGGTCAGCTAGTCTGATATAAATTAGACACGTTCTTTAATTCTTGAGGTAGATACACTCTGTTTGTTCTTTGTCTATTGTAATGGGATGGCACTGCAGGTAATGATTCAATAAAGGAGATGTTCAAAAGTGGTACTATATTCTGTACAGCCGTAATTTATGTTTCATTTGAAAGCATATTTTGTAATCTACTTGAAATGTTAAGATTTATATTTTTTTGTCCCTCCATATTTTGGAAAATCGATGAAGTATGTTCGGGATAATTAGAACGTCGATGGAAAGCAATGTTTGTTTTCTAACAGGTACATACGTCCTTTTCACGAATTATGAACATAACTGAGGTCCATCTTTATTATTATTATGTTTTTAATACGTAATTATTATATAATTATAATGTTCTAAATAATAATATGAATTGTAAACCAAAATCATGAAGAAACGAAACGACATAGATCCTAGTTTGATATTAGTAACTGTCAATGACAACTGTCAATCAATCAAAGTCGATTGTCAATATTGATGGGTTTATTTATTGGTTTGGTTTCTGCGAAGTGCATTTATTGCTAAACATTATGATAGTAATTCAATTTTTTTATTACAACACACTAATAAGTAATTGAACATGCGAATCAGTGCAAAATATTGGTGGACTACAATAATAAAACCAGTAATTACGACCAGGATGACCAGGATCTGCTTCACAGTTTCCTCGAGAATCGCAGGCCCGAACCGCCGATTGCTCGTAACTCGCTCTAGCCTGGATATCACACAACCTGGATTCTCTTTCTGCATAATTCGGAATGAAGACTATAATGATGACTAATATGTAATAATGTCTTAGGATTTTAAGCTCATCATAACCTAGGCACAATAGTATTTTATTATCAAACCCATTGTATATTATGAAAGCCATTTAAACAAACAGCCAAGAAAATAGATTTTGTAGGCATCACGTTTTAATAATAGAAAGCTGATATCATACATAAATAAAATGTGTGCAATTACATGGAGAATAGGCAATAATAAAAGACTTTATGAAAAGTTACATTTTATTCAACTTCGTTTTCCACATCTTCTCTCACACAAATGCCATCTAAAAATCTTGCTGGTGGTAGAATATTATTTTGATGCCGAGCCCATCCTAAATACCATATAATGGTCATTATATGTGCACAGCTCCCTACTGTACGCATACCTACTATACAATTACAGTAATATTGAGTAATTCGTTGACTCCAATCATTGATGTCAGCATCTAAATCCAACAATATATATGTATAATACACTTTGCTACCTTGATGACGTGACTTTATTCTTCCCCTTAACAACAATGTATTTTCTGAATGTCTATGTAGATTGGAGTCAACTTCTATTTTGAATGTTCCATTTTCTCGGATGTGTTCCCCATAATAAGATCGGGCTTGTTTTATTTGATATATGCCTAGTGCAAATAAAATAATATCGCTCATTTCCATCATAGGGAACACATCCAGTTGAGGGAGCTGGCCATCTATCGATACAAAACTGGCCCGTTGTCTATTAACATTTTGTTCTATAACATAAGTGGCCAATGTGTTACGAACATTAAATCTTTCCAGTGCTCTGTTTAAAATGGCCTGGGCATCAAGGCGGTCGGTTATAACGGGATGGAAACAGTTAAGTATAGCTGCAGCAACTCTAAAATCAGCCATTAAATGTTTTGATGCTAAATTAAAATAGTCTCCCCTGAATAACTTAAAATCCCGTTTAAACCTACCATTTACAACTTCTACCACCCAGCGACATAATGTTACCCATCTCGATTTGTTGGCCTTTATAGTAGACAACTGTTTTTCACCTGCTTCCATGCTCTCAGGTTTATGTACATGGAATCTTAAAGAATTTAAAAAACTGATTGAGTCACGGAAGCCACGATCCAAAATGAAAATATCATTTTGCCGGAAATAAGACCTTTCATTTGAATTTTCATCTTGAAATATATCTTTTATAATATCAGAATCGGACTTAGTCGCAGCATAAGGTCCATATGCATCAATTATGTGGCCATCACATGCTACTATCAAGAAAGGTTTTATTAAGTTTCTGAATTTATGCAAACTATAACTTTTTTTTTGAAACAAATAATTAGATGACTTCTGTAAGTAAATATAGGTACCATCGCAGATCACTATGGGATTATTAGCTTCAGTCCCAAATAGTCCTTGAGGTATTAAAAGATTACGAGCACTGTGTTGCTCCCTGGTTATATGGCCAATACCTAAATGTATGGGTACATAAAAATCAGTTAAACATGCCCTTGCCTTTTTTATATAATTAGAAACAGTGACCTTAGAAGTTAAAAACAGAGTGGCCATTCGTGCTAATGATTCTCCTGTTCTAAGTTTCACCAAATACATACCCAGAGCAGTTTTAGCTTTTTTACAAACAGTCCCCATAGGAATGCTATTAAACAGTATTAAAAACTTTGCAACAGTCAGACCTGTCCAATAATGACATAAGCCATCTGAAAGATTCTCTATATTTTCGAAATTGAGAACACAACCAGCTGGCATTGTATGTAATAAATTCAACATATTTTCTAAATGAATAGCGTTGAAAGTGGAAGAGAACTCATGTTCATTTAGAATGTCCCAGTTAAATAACATGGAATGCTCTTGACAAACTCTAGCACTTTGAGTAACATATATTTTTTGCTGAGATAGGATTGATCTTTTAATATAGTTTGGCACTCGTAGGCGCTCTGTATTCATACAGCCTGGCACAAAACAATGATTTGGTGTATCCAGAGTGCGAGTGAAATTGTGTAAGGTTATAGTTTCCCTTGCTCTCGCTGAACCTTGACTGTTAGGCAACTGATCAGTCCAAGAATTTGTTTCAGAGCTCGGGATAGTCACCGAGCTTGAAGGACGTGTTGAATCCAAAGTGGATTCATTGAGTTCGTGGGTATCAACTAGGACCTCTAATACAGCAGGTTCTGCAGTTGTACCATGTTCCAATGGCAGAGGCTGGGGTGCATTTCGATGAGCTCTCATCCAACAAGCATAACATACCCAAGCTTCATTTGGAATCTGAAAATTGCAATATTATAATTATAAATATAAACAGATGTAATTAGAAAAATATAAAATTATCATGATTAAAGCTATTTTAGTAATTTTTGTTTCCTACTCTATACAGTTTATGGCAATTCAATCATTTATTACCTGCCGTGGAAATATTTGATTTTCTAAATAGTTTCTTTCCACACAATTTTCGGGCAGTCTGTGCCGACGTCTCCCTGTACGGCTTGATAGAGAAATGCCACAAGATATGCATACACAGGCATGTCCTAGTTGTTTGTTTGATGTACAATGAGGATCTGCAATGCGGTTGTTGGCTTCTTGAATTACCAGATTCACACACTCTGGGCACAACTGATCATTATCAGAAATCTGAAACAATAAAACATGTGATCTATATTACATACTTAAAAGGCTTAATAATAATCTTAATACTTATAGATTGTTGTAACTTATAAACATAAAAACAAAAAAAAACTATACCTCACGGCCACACCATTCTTCAATTATTGCGACAAAGTCTTCACTGAAGTCCACAGCATGGTATTCATTCCTCTGGTGGTTAGGTCGTAGAATAATATGGCAATTAATACATACAGCCATTGTAATTGTAAGGTTGGTATCTAGAAATTGAAATATAACAAATTAGGACAAGAAGCAAGTGCAATGTATTTATTGTAACAAACTTATCACGATTAATTTATTATGAGCAAATCCTTACATGTACTACATTCATACATGAATTTACTTGATATGTATACCCAGAATACACCTATTTGTTTGTTAGTGAAGGAAGACTTGTTTGGCTGCATGAGAGCATATAGTAAATCAAAGCAATTATACTAATATGATGAAATATGCAAACAAATATTAATCTTCTAAAATAGATAGCTACATTATAGGTACATGTCGTTGTTACATACCTTTTCTTTCCAAAAGATTTTGATAGAACAAATCGGGAGGTCCAGTAAGCAAGCGCCAGGTCGTCGTATAGAGAGATAAGGTCGGAGTCCGGTAGGCAAGCGCCAGGTTGTCGTATAGAGAGATAAGGTCGGAGTCCGGTAGGCAAGCAGAGGTTGTTATAAAAGGATTGATCACGGTAGCGCGGCGACGGCGGCGTAAAAACACAGAGCACAACGAAATTACGAACAGCGCGGAACGGAGTCGGAAAGTCGTCTGAATTATTTTTAAATGAAATCAAAACCAAAACAAAATGTCAACGATAATTCATCACTCAGTAGTGTCAGTGTCAGGTTAGAGTTGCCAGAAGTTTAAGGTGCCAGTGTGGCAAGCTTTTTATCTATCTACTGAAATTCAAACACAAATAAAAAAACAAGGGTGGAACTTTTTTTTATTTTCATAACTTTGTCACAATCGGAATAATTTTCGCTTTCTCCACATCCAAGTTTTGTTTATGTACAAATTTAGTACCAGCCCCCATACATTTCGTGAACATCTCCTTTCTTCACTTTAAGCCTATAGAATAATGTGCTTTACACCCTAAACTTCAGGAAATATTTGTAATTATTTTGAGTAGTAAAGTACAAGTCCTGTTATGTTGAATGGTTGTAAAGAACAATAATGAGAATTAATGCGGTTTACGCCATAATACTCATAATTATGAGTCCAATTGGATTCCTATACAACCTAGGACATTTTTAACTTGCACAGTAATGTAATTTACAGCCCGATTTCCTGTTTCATTCTGTTTTAGCAGCCCAAAATAGATGGGGTGTAAAGAACATTTTTGTGCGAATTTGGCAACTTCGTATATACCAATCGATAGAGAATGAAAAACTGAATACGATGGTATTATTAACTCCATTTGGCCCAAAATGTGCTTTACGCCCTTTGAGCCCAGAGGTATCGATATCCCAACGATTTTTCCACCAATATATAAAAAAAGGGCTTTATCACAAGCAGCCGCTGCTCGACATGATCGACTCCGGAAACGCAAGATTTCAAATCCATCGGAGGTACACGTGGAGGCTGTAGTACAAGAAAATGTCGAATGGTTCATTAATTTATAGCTATGAACAAAACAACACAAAAATTATGTTTTTAATCACACAAGGACCACACCATCAGTGCCATACATCATGCTTTGAGGAAAACGAAAGAGCAAAGCATTAATTTATTAGTGCAAGAGGCTAGTGAAATTCCTATGAAACTAGAATCGAAAATTACTCTAAAAATACTTATTTAGTTTGACTGTACGATCCTGCATATTTGCTTCAACGAGTTGTTATCCTTATAAAAGTAACTGTAAAAATTCATGATTTAGTGTCGTTTGCATCAGATCTTAATAATACAAGGATAGTACTAGGTATATCTTGAGGGTAGGTGCCTAAACTTAACATCTAATTTTTGTGCTCCTCTGTTTTTAATAAAGTAAAATCAAAATTAGTAGCAGTTTAATAGTTTTCCCACTGCATTTTATTGCTTTTATATGAGTGTATATAAAACAGTGTTTAGATGTTCATGTAGAATCAATACTACTTAATTTACCTACACCACCCTCAGCTTAACCTAACCTATCCAGTGCAAATATTGAATTATCTATGTGAAGTGTTTATCTTCTCACATTACAATCACTACATATTAAATAACAACGATAATACCTACAATGGCCAACTTTGGTGAGCTGGAAGCCAACTGGAACAAACGTTTTGCTGAATTTGAGAAGAGGCTTGAGGCTGAAACCGGTGCATCCAGCCCAAATCTGGGGCAGCTGATGGAGGATTTCAAGTGTTTTAAGAAGGTTGTTCAGGACTTGCTTGGATCTCTTAAGCAACAAGTGCGTGATTGTGTAAGAGCTGTTGACAGTATTGACATGCAAAGTAGGCTCAAGATTCTATTAATTAATGGTGTCACCGAGGACCCAGCAACTAATGTTGAATCTACAGTTTTAAACCTCATCAACAGCAAATTAGGTATGTCACATATCACTAGTCAATCCATCAAGCGGTGTCACAGAATCGGAGCCCAAGTGAGTGACCGTACCAGGCCTTTACTTGTGCACTTTCATGACTTTCACATTAAAGCCGAAGTGTGGAAAGCTAAATCTAAGTTAAAGGGCTCTGGAGTCTCATTGTCAGAATTTCTTACAAAAGGGCGGGTTACAGTGTACAAAAATGCCAGGAAACATTTTGGTAACAATAATGTCTGGTCAATGGATGGAGTTATACACATAAAGGTTCCTGGTGGTGGGCATGAGAAGATCATCTATGAGGAGGATCTGGCAGGTCTGGTCTCAAAGTTCCCTGAAGCTGTCAAATCGGTGGAGACCACAGTTGCCTCAACTAAGGGTCAACAACCCCACATTTCTTCGGGTCACCAGAAGTCTGTAAAAACTACAGCGCAGTTGGATGACGTCAAGAAGTTAAGCTCAAAACGTGGCAAAAAAGTATGAACTTTATTTTAGATATGACTAAGTTCTAGTCACATTTGCGATTCACTTGTTTTCATTGCTCTTTGAGTTTTTTTTAACATTATAAAATCATATCTTTATCTAAGATTCTATTGGTACCTATGTTCTGAGAAATAATCTAGTTTGTGGCTTTTAGGTATCACTATACTTTAATAAAACTCAATGATACCTTCCTAACATCTTATACCATAAGTAATTTACTAATTATAACTGATTAATTATATTAAAAGCTTCCTTTAAAAGCTATAGTTCTCATGGCTATAAGCTGTGTGAAAATACATCTAATCAACGTACTGAAACAACTTTTAACTTATGTCAGTCTTGTATGTTTAATAGTTTATTTAATTCGTCTCGCAAAGTACACAAGTATTTGTTAAGAGTGCTCAGTATGTACCTACTCTAATTCTTTCTAAAATTATCCACAATGTAGGTCTATTTAGATACGACTGGGTTCTAGTCACACTAGTGACTTATTTGTTTTCATTACTCTTTGACTTTTAATGTAATTAATTCTATAAAATCACATCTTTATCTAAGAATTCTGTTGGTATGGTATGTTCTGAGAAATGATTTAGTTTGTGGCTTCTATGTATCACTATACTTTAATTACACTCAATGATACCTTCCTAACATCTTATACCTGAGGTAATTTACTAATTTTAATTGAAAACTTCCTTTAAATGCTATAGTTCTCATGACTTTATGAGACTGATTAACTATAATTAGCTCAGCTGTGTGTAAATACTTTTATTCAACGTATGTACTGAAACATAAATGTATAACAGTTTATTTAATTCCTCTCTCAATGTACACAAGTATTTGTTATGATTGCTCAGTATGTATTCTTTAATTTTCTCTTTCATTATAAACAATGTAATTTAACTCAATTTCCGGTATGTACGATCTAAATTATTTTACCTATTATATATGAATAGTGCCCTATGTGCCAGATGTCATGTCATTGTCAACCACAGACTAGCGAAGGCCTGGTACATTCAATTGTAAATCTGTATAATCTGTATTGTACTACTGTACTGGTCGTAGAGGGAGATGTTTGGTTTTTTTTTAGAGATTCTGTTATTAAGTATTCATAATTTAAAAGTTGTGAGCTATGTAATAGAAACTGTATTTTCCATAGGCTTGGTAACCTTAAAATGTCTTCGTTTAAAAACATATTATGACTATATTTTATAATATCGCATAAATATTTTATAGGTATATAATATAACCTGCTTGCCCAGTACATCTCAGATTTAAGTATTATGTAGTTTTTTTTTTTTTTAGTAGTTAGTAATATATTAATACTTTGTTTAAGTGATTGTGTAATGTAATTAAGTAATTGTACTGTTTAATTTTCAAATGTTTTGTCAGCAGTTAGCTGTTGGGTTGGTGTACAGGTATGGATTTTTTTTAAAAGAAATTTTTTGTTGTATTTTCATAATATATATATTTTATTTTATTTAATTCTATCATATATATTTTTATTTTTTTTATTTACGTATTACACGTTATGTCAGATGACGATTTTTATTCCATTAAAGATTCAGATAGTTCTTACGAATCCTGCAATGATTCATCAGTTGATAACATATCTTCATTGAGTAATCATTTGTCCGGAATATTCTCGACTTGTCAAAAATATTTGAATATTTGTCACATCAATGCACAAAGCTTACCAGCCCATTACTCGGAGCTTGAGGCAGTGTTCTCACTGGACCACAACATAGATGCCATCTTAATTTCAGAGAGCTGGCTTGTGCCAATGCTAGAATCAACTCATTATCCTCTTAGAGGGTATATTCTTCTCAGGAACGACAGGTTAGGTAAACGTGGTGGAGGAGTAGCCATGTACTTGCGTGCATCTATTGTGCATAAAATTTTACTTACTTCCCCTCCCCAGTATTCAGCTACCGCTGAGTATCTGTTTGTTGAATTAGATTTCAAAGGCACCAAGGCAGTTCTAGGAGTTGTGTATTGCCCCCCTTCTGTTGATTACTTTGCTGCTTTAGAAGCAGCATTTGAAAGGATCGGGTCTGACTACTCTCATCTCATAGTAATGGGTGATTTCAACACTGATCTTAATAAATCTTCGTCGCGATCTCTCAAGCTTCGATCTATCGTTGAGTCAGTCAACTTCTCTATTCTACCTTTAGGGGCAACCCATCACAATGTGGACTCTGATGACTCATGGATAGATCTTTTAATAACAGGGTCTATTGACTCTGTTGTTAATTATGGGCAGGTTCCTGCACCAGGTTTCTCGCGTCATGATTTAATCTATGTTTCGTACAAATTAAAATTTCCTAAGCGTAAGCCAGTTGTCTTAAAATTACGCAGCTACTCCAAAATTGACATGGAACTCTTAAGGATGGATGCTTGTAACTTAGACCTGACGATGGTGACAAGAGCGCCTACGATGAATGAGAAAATTTCTCTTCTAAATACGGCTATTCTTTCACTTTATGACAAGCATGCGCCAATACACACTGTCAAGTTAAAACGTCCTCCCGCTCCATGGATGAGCGAAACCATAAAAGTGGCAATGGCTAGACGGGACCGAGCATTTCAGAATTATAAGCGACAACGTACTGAACAGAATTGGGCTGCATTTAAGGCTGCAAGGAATAGGTGCAACCAGGTGATACGGAACGCTAAGCGGCAGTATATTCACAAGGGAATTAGTCTCTCTTCGTCGTCTGAGGTATGGAAATTTCTAGCGTCAGTTGGAGTCCTTAAGAAAAAATCATCAGACCCTAACATTCCTTTATCCTTAGATGACATCAATCGTCATTTTGTTTCCACCACGACACTTGACAGCATAACTCGCTCGTGTACAATCACTGCTATTACATCTATGCAATCTCCTAACGTTCCAGTCTTTAATTTTAGTTCGGTTGGTGAGGATGAAATCTCAAAGTCTATAAAGTCAATCAAATCCAGGGCCGTGGGATGTGATGAGGTGAGTAGAGTCATGATATTTAATATTATGGATTATTTATTACCAACCATTACCCACATCATCAACTTTTCTTTAACTTCTGGCCAATATCCCACAATTTGGAAAAAAGCTCTTGTTCGTCCTTTACCCAAAATTCCACAACCCATCATCCCTAATCATTTCAGACCCATATCTATTCTCCCATTCCTCTCAAAAATTTCAGAGGCCTGTGTGTACAAGCAAATTTCTTCCCATATCTTTAAACATAATCTACTGTGTACTTATCAGTCAGGTTTTCGTCCCCGTCACAGCACCACCACTGCTCTCATCAAGGTCACTGATGACATGCGACAAGGCATGGATGACAAAAAGCTCTCGGTTCTGGTGCTTGTTGACTTCTCGAATGCTTTTAACACAGTTGACCATGAAATCCTTATAGCTATCCTTTCCTTTTTAAAGTTTCATCCTTCGGTCCTGGTTTGGTTTTCATCATACCTTCAGGGACGCCAACAGTCTGTTCGCTTAGGTGATCTGGAATCTGCATGGGTAAATATTGAAACTGGTGTACCACAGGGTGGAATATTATCGCCACTTATGTTTTCCTTGTATATCAACACACTTGTCTCCAAATTTGATTGTTCGTATCACCTGTACGCTGATGACTTGCAGCTTTATGTTCAGACCAATTTTGATAGCTTGGATGATGCTATTGCAAAAATCAACAGGAACTTAGATGTCATAAAAACCTGGTCCACTCAGTTTGGAGTGTCCGTCAATCCATCTAAATGTCAGGCTATCCTCATTGGAAGCTCAAGACTCTTGGCCAGATTGGATTTAAACCAATTGTCACCTGTTACCTATAATGGTACTACAATACCTCTATCAAATGTGGTTAAGAGTCTTGGGTTACAAATCGACAGCACTTTGGGCTGGCAAGCGCAGGTTACTGAAATTAGCCGGAAAGTCACTGCCACTCTTCGGTCTCTTCACCGTACCAAACATTTTTTACCCGTGCAGACTAAAATCTTGTTAGTGAATGCTCTTGTTTTGCCCATTATTGACTATGCGGATGTTTGTTACCCAGACCTGAATGAAGAGCACTTAAACAAATTAGAGCGCCTACTCAATAACTCTATTCGGTATATTTTCGGCCTACGTAAATATGACCATGTCTCCAAATTTCGCTCTAAACTTAAATGGCTTACCATTCGACAAAGGCGTTGCTCTAGGATTCTAACCCTTCTTTATTCGATCTTGAACGATCCAATTTCTCCTCCTTACCTAAAGGAAAACTTCCAGTATCGTCATGAAAATCATGATAGAACTCTTCGCTCTTCTTCCAATCTTACTATCTCTACTCTTCCGCATAAAAGTGGGTTTTTCCACTATTCCTTCTCTATTCAGGCAATACTGCTCTGGAACGCCTTGCCTGAAGAAATTAGGAGAGCTCCGAGCAGAGATAATTTTAAAAAACTGGTCCGGAAGTACTATCTGGAATCTAGCCGCTGACTTGTTTCACCTGTGTTTAACGTGTATTGTACTATATATTTATGTGTGTATGTATGTGTTATGTTATGTATGTATTATGTTATGTATGTATTATGTAATGTATGTATTATGTTATGTATGTATTGTATATATTATAAATGTATAGTAATTATATGTATTATATGTATTATTTTAATGAATGATATTTAAATTTTACTGTTTACTTTTTATTTGATTTTCCGTATTAATTTTCATAAACGCCTACCACTACCTCTCACCATCTCAAGGGTTGACTGGTAGACAATGCCTTCAGGCATTAAGTCCGCCCATTGTAATCTACAATAAAGCGTAAAATAAAATAAATAAATAAATACAATTTACAATAAAAAAATTTTTTTTCATATACCTTCAACGTAACAGCGTACGGAGGGTTTGTTACCCTAGTTTGTGGTAAAACTCCTTTTTAAGGTTTTCCCTCGATGATACGTTTACCATCTACATCGATGATTTCTCTCACGTTGGAGACATGCCTGCTTTCAAATAGTTTTTTACCTAAAATTCAATTCAATAATAAGCGGCAACACCTTCACTCGGAAGGGTTGGATTCCTAATTTTTTTTGTTACATTACTTACCTTTTGATATCGATTTTCCACGAAAAAAATGTAAGAAGATTGATTGAAAACCACATTGGATTATCGTCGTGGTCATAACGTTAATTATTGTTAATTATTTTCGATTAATAATGACCTCGGAGTGCGTATGAATCATATGCTACTTGGGAAGGCGCCAGTCAGCTGGGCATCTACGTATTGTTACCACTGTTCCGCGAGATGGCGCAACAGTAGGCGCATCGCGATACGCACGGGGCCTATAGCTTGGATTAGATATTAGATGGACGGATGGATGGATTTTTTTCCGTTTATAACTATTTTATAAAAAAAAAGTTAGTTGATAGAATAATAGATTAAAAAATATATGTATTTCAAAAACTTTTATTAATAATGTAGCAGTAGTTATATCTAATATATTTTATACGGAAGCATTATTATATGCAACAGTAATTTTTTTTAAATTTAGTATCATTTTTATAAGCATACATATATATATGGAACAATTCCACTAAGTAATTGAATATAACTCATTAAAAAAATGTAACGTGGCTGCAAAAAAATCAGAATTCTATCTAATATAACATATGAATTAATGCAATAACTAACAACTAACTGAAACTGTAAAAATTAATTAGGATAAATTTGTATCAGGCACTTGGTCTACAATATTCATATCCATTACTTGCTCTCCTTCGTTTCCTTGCAAATTTCCCTCTTTATTGTCGTCTAAAGAGTTTTCCGTGTATCCTTCCTCTACTATTAGTTGTTTTTCAATATGGTCCTGTATATCGGATTGTTCAGTATATAAAAGCTGATTATACATTTGGTTATCTTCAGACAAAACATTTTCTTGTACCTCAATATTTCCATCTTCTTGCTGATATGAATTCGTTTCTAGTTGCTGGTTGTCATAATTTACCATATTCTCAAGCTGTGAATTTTCATAACTTTCGCCGTGGAACTGCTGCTGTTCATATGTATTAGTGTTTTCATACTCAGTATTATCTGCCTGCTGATTATATTGCTCATTATAATGTGGATCATAGCGTTCTGTTGATTCCTCGTGCTCGTTAACATTAGTGATATATGCTTGTTCTTGTTGAACTCCTTCGTAATAAGCGTACTGATCATTTTGTACATAACTATCTGATGAGTGTTCTCCGGTTTTTCCATCTCCCTGATTATATGAATACGTGTTTTGCCCAGTTTGCTCAGAATTAAACATTTCGTTTTGCTCAGTTTCAAAAGCATTAATTTCAGACTCATATTCCACATGCTCCGGGCGATCAACATTTTCAAGTTCATCAGGGACAGTGATCTCAGATGTTTCATAATTATGTGTCTCTTCATGTATATTTTGAATTTGATTCGATCCTGTCTGACTTCCAGGAGTTCCAGGGTCAGTATTAGAGTATGGCTTTTCTTTCTGAGTAGATGGTAAATCGTGAATTTCACTTTCATTTCTATTGCTCACTACTTCGTTATAATTTTTGTATGAAGATTCTACTGAAATTTTATCAGTGTCAAGTTCCTGTAGCACAATATTATTAGTACTGTTCGTACTTTTCGTATCAATATCACTACTAAAATATTTACTTTTTTCAACAAGTAATTGGTCATTTTCTGGTTTTTGGCCATTCTCTTGGTAATCTAGTTGTTTTTCAATGCTTCTGTCTGTCATATGACTAACATCCTCTTGAATTATACATTTTGTTGTTTGCTTATTTGCATCGGTTTGCTCATTTTCTTTATGACTGATGTTGTAAGGTATATTTTCTGCCACTAAATCAATAGTATTAGTTTCGATGACTTCTAAATCTTCGTTTTGAGTATAATTTGTCTGTGACGGAAGTATCGTTTCTCTATGTTTCTCCAGAGTTTTTAATTCTTCCGGAAAGTTCACATTATTATTTTGGTTTGATACTAGTTCATTTAATTTAATTTTTTCTACATCATATTTCATTTCTCCATAATTAATATTATTCTCTTTGTCGTTGTTTTCACAAAGTCTATTAACATTCAATGCATTATGATCGCCTTCTATTACTTGTTTCTTTAAATCATTCAAAATATCATATTTTCTTTTCCAATTGTGATCATGATCAACCTCATCTTGATTGCAAACATAATCATTTACAAGGGGAGTTATTTGTTTGGGTATTAAAATATATTTCTTGCTTATCTCCTTTAGTATACTGGGTTCATAAATTAGTTTTTTGGATATCATATTTTTGTGTTCTAAGTTATGCAGTTTGTTATCACTAATAGACTTCGGTCTCATTTTATGTGAATGCAAATACATATCCGGCGAGGTATATTCCGAGGAATAAGTAAGCTGAAACATTAAAAATGTTAATGTATCAATATTTATAAAATATAGGTATGTCAATTTTAAGACATCTGGCGAGATCATGTACTTGTATCGTAACCTTCGAAGCACGGCAGCCCTTGAAACTGCGGCATTTGCCAAACCACCACAAACCTACCGCGCCCGGCCCGATGGTACTTAAATTGGTCGATCACATACAATTGAATGGCGTACATAGCCATTGAGCGCAAATTTTTTTTTTGTAATTATTTACTAATGTGGATATTTAGGTATATAGTAATACATTTTTATCTTAACATGGCAGGACGTGTACCTTGGTAGAAAGCGGCAGCAGCGCAGTGGACGAACGCATTTTGTCAAGTTTGCTTATTATGTACTCATTTCTTTCTTTACGTTTTTTATCTTCTTCTAGGAACGCGTCATATTGCTTTCTCATCGAGTTAATACGATCATTTTTCACCCTGGAAATTTAAACATTAGGTATTTGTTTTGGCCTTATTGCACACAAGTTGATTTATTCTAAATCTGATAGGTACTATATTATAATAATGAAGGAGAAATATTGATTTAAAAAGGACCTAGGTGAACATACTTTTTATTGGACTTTCTCATTTTTTTGAGAAATAATACTAGGTACTAGAATTAATAATCGGTATGACAAGTTCGCAACGTTTCAACGTAAACAAAGCAATGCCGTTTCGACCTCTACGAAGGTTGCTATCGTAATAGATTTCGTTATTCAAGTGAACGTTCACACAAAGCTTGATTGTGTTTCTCATTATACACAATAATTTTCTTCTGTGTTTATCAACACTTACAATTAATAAATTATTTCAGCAATAGTAGTATAGTAATTATTATATAAAAGAGGGCTTCTGGGTTCACGGGCGGCAAGAGTGGGAGCTCGAACCGTCCATCCAGTGACTCCGGGAAAGACGACGTTGTGTGTGGCTGCACAACGTTGTAGATGGGTGTCGACGTCCTTGGACGTCTCGTCCGAGACGAGCCTGTCATGGGCACAGCGCTGGAGGGCACCGAAGCGTTGTAACAGAGATCCCGGAGCCCTCCAGAAGCGCCGAGGAAGGCCACCGAGGTGTTTTAGTGGGAGGAGAACTGGAGATCCCACATAACCCGGATGGTTGACCGCTAGTTAGTGGCAAATTTCATACGAAACTTAATGATTACTTGCTCAGTGTTCATAGGCGCTACCGTGCCGGAGAACATGTTATGTGTTAGTCTTCTTAAAATGGACGTTTTAACACAATGTAGTTGTGTTTCTTTTCTTTAAAGGCATAAATTACATAATCAGACTGAATGCGATAGCCTAGAATCACCGCTATAGCATAAAATAATCACGAAAATATAATCTAGAATAAACTAATGTATTAAGATGAGACATGGTAAATACATATATATAGTCTTTGGATGAGACAAATTTTATTAGAAATTTGTTTGTCTAAAAATTTATGACTTCAATAACACTTCTATATAATTTATATAGCCCTTTAGTGGGTAATAAATTTTATTTATACAATATTTAGGTAAGTAGGTTCATATCTCCGACTTATCGAAGTGTGTACGTTCCCTAATCGTGCTTGCACTAGTTGGTACGGATATCACGGAAAATATTTGAACTTTACTAAACAGACATGTTTGACCTTGGTTGGCCTTGCTGAAAATATTCTAATATGTACCTCTTACACGCATCTGCTTTATTTGGTTAAATCTGTTATTTACTGCAAATTATGTTTATAGAAGAAAGCGGGTAACAGCTGGATTCAGAGAGCAACGAAAGACTGAATTAGGTTCAATACACAAGTGGATTTTAAAAGGCGAAGAGGATGAATTTTAAATTTGGAAGGTTGTTTTAAATACAAGATAGACGACATTCGTGTCATCATCATTATCATTACAACCCTTCCTTTGTCTCACTGTTGGGCATATACAAGGTGTCCCAAAATTCAACGATAAGCGGGCACCAGAGGATGGGCCTGCTAATGACTACTCAAGAAAAAAAATTATCTCGATTTTTTTTTTCAAATTACATAATAAAAATGGAAATTCTTAGAAAATTGACACCCCTCATGATATTTTTAACTAGGTACCATGACCACAATTTTTAAGACATTTCGGTTTTTTTTTGTTTCGGTGACCTAAGTAGTACTGCTATCTACCAAAAATCTTAAAATTCCTATAATATCTGTAGTTTCACACAATAAACAATTAAAAACATTGTTTTCTCTAAAAAATTTAAACAAATTTACGTTCAGTCCACTCACTCATTGTGGTGTAAAAAAAAGTATGAACACAACTATGGCAAGTTTTTTTAAAAGTTGACGCAACTAATCAAGATTCCAAAATGGTATAGTACTCTTGGAAAACTAGTCACAAAAAAAGTGTAATATTTCTAAACATGAAACCCATGCCCTCACGTCTATGAATTACAGCGATTTTACATAAATAGTATTCGTTAGTGAGGACTATGGAAAAAATGGGGATTATCAGAGAGTGCGTTGTTCGCTTATAAAAACTAGTTCGCTACCGCTACCGCTAGTTAAGAACCGCGCTAAGCCAGTTCCCGTGTTAAAAGGAGGAGGAGTTTATGGGGTTTAATAATACAACGATATTAAGTACGCAAAGCGCATCTATTACCTACATGAATTCAACCAAGTACTTGACAGTTGTTTGGACCTATCACTAAATGCTTATTAAGTGTTGAATGTTTTGCAGTGCACAAACTAAGGTACCTATGAATGTAGCCGGAAACCACACATATCAGTACCTAATGAAGTTATTGACGCAGATGTTGTCTGTATGTAAAAGATCTCTTCACAAACCAACCAAACATGAACCAAACCAACAAAGCATGTCAATTGTCACTCCTCAAATTCATTGCAGTAAGCATTGCAAATTCAAGTTCCAGGTTCCAGACTAATTTATGACCAATGCCCAGATCATGGACATTCTAGTAATTGGTCCAGATACATTATTATGAAAGTACAGCCAAGCATACATTTGTACGTTAACGAAAATTTAAACATACTTACAACGATAAAATATTATTTATTGATGTATTTTTCTTTATGACTAACAACATAATAATAATAAGTATTTTTCGCTTTTTGTTATATAATATAGGATTTTATTCTCAACAGACTTAATTTAATTTACTTTAATTATGTCAACAGACTTTGTGCTGAAGATTGATCATTATTCATAATGACTGATCCTTTCAATATATACTGAGGACAAAAAAATAGGTAGGTACCTACTTTGTTTAAATTGAACACAAAGATCAAAATAAAATAAGATGTAATATCACCGGTCAAATGCAAAGTACTACTACGTCTTATGTGCGCCCACACATGATACAAAGCTCAATTAAATTTCTGCACCTTATAAAGGATTGCAATAGATATAAGAGGACTAGTAGGCACTAAAAGTCGGGAAAGTATTCCCATTTATCTTTATCGTAAAGTTGTTGAAGGAGTACGTTAATGTTGCAGAATCGTTTGCCATCTTTATATCCATTTAAAAAAACTGGGGGTCTGCTTTAAAAAAACATTTATTTTGAGGGTATCTTTAAAACATTACAGCAATAGAGTATTACACAAAGAAATTGGAGCTGCCTACTAATATAATTTATTTAGTATTACATAATAAACAACACGTGTAATTTTTTCAGTTTTTCTGTGGATGGATTCTTCCTATAACAAGGCGGATCTATTACTTCCATGATTATTATACTCTGATGGATTGGTTAAAATCATAAAAAACAAATAAAGAGGATCGATACGGTATGATAGAAAGCAAGTGGATTTGACAATTCATATCTAATGAATCAAGAAAATGAAAAAATTATGATTCATAAATGAAAAATGATTTCTTTGGTTGGAAAAAATAAAGATGAACAGAAAGCAGGTAAAAGGTATTTAATCGTTCCTCTAGCATTGAATAACTAATCTGTTATTATACTATTTATGCACTGTATAACTAATCTGTTATTATACTATTTATGCACTGTATGTACAAAGCAAAAAAAGAGGTCAATCGCTGATAGGTATTAAGTTTTACGTAAATCACAGCTCCACTTATTATGATGGCTCTGTGGTGAAAATATGTCAAAATTGTCAATGTCAATTATTAGGGACAACAGATGTTTTACAAATTAAAAAAATGTATGGAGAAAACAGAAAACTTATATAATACTTTCTCATAAAATAGCAAAATGATACACAGATGGTGGCATAGATTTGTACGTAAAAGAACAAAGCCTATTCCTGAAGATGTTGCCATTTTGTGGAAACGGAGACTTAGTATAGCATATGCAGTAGCTGCATGGAATGCATTTGGTTTAGTTATTTACAGTGCATATCAGGGTAAAGCAGATTGGGCACACTATTACGGTATCAAAACAGACGAAGAAAAGGAAATGCCGCCAGGTATGAACATAGTTGTACGATGTATATTACTTTGTATCTATCAATCTGTCGTATGTTGTGCATTGGGTAGCAAAATTATATCCAACCAAGATGTTATTGTGAATATTTGTTTCCTACCTGTCGGTTTCTTTCTTTTATCCTTATTTTATTTAATTTCAGGTCAAGCTTGGGCTCAAACTTTAGGAATAAAAAATGCCAAAGTTTATAGAATAAAAGGATTTACACAAGTTTATGAATATGATATTATTGATGGTGAAGTTCATAGACAAGAAAATAATAAAAATAAAGAAGAATTTAGTGATCAAGATCCCAATGTATCACAAGATCTTTCCTTGAAATAAACTAGGTTGGTCTTGGTGGTTCTGCTTTGACCGCTCCTGGTTATTGTGGTGTTCTAGCAGGACCAATCAGAATGTCTATAACATAAATTTTGGTAATTCATTGTAAGCTGTTTCCTTTAAAACAAGAGAGAGAGAAAGAAAATCAGTTTAAATCAATTTCTTTATAACTCACCTTCCATCAATCCTTAGCCTTTTGAGATGCACTGCTGGGCTATCCTAAGTGCCACCAATCCGTGCCTTAACCCTACTCATCCATCGCTGCGACCCATAGACGTCCCACTGATGGGCACAGGTCTCTCCCACAGATGCAGCTGCGGGAGGTCTAGAGCATACTCCAGCACGCTGCTCCAATGCGGATTGGTGGAGGGCTTAGTGGCCAACCCAGTGTCGAATATTCTCAAGCCACCCAAAGGTCTTCGACAAGGCTTAACAACTGTTTAAAATGGCCTAACCATTGAAAACAACCGGGACCGACGGCTTTACGTGCCCTCCGAAGCACGGTAGCGTCCATAAAATTCATCTATCCACATACCGACCGCGCCCGTCATTGCTTAACTCTTTGGATCACATTGAATCGACCCGAGCCAATGGTCTACTCATCCATATTTGAAAAATATTTTATTATTTATTATATTTAGTTGGTTTCTGTATAATAAGAGGTTAGGACAAATTTCTGTAAATAAATAATCAGTACTTTGTTTTAAGTAATATTAGCTTTATGAACATTGATTTTACTATCATATTTAAATAAGGTTCATTTCATAAACATTTTATAGAAAAATATTATAATCTTACATATAAAAGGACAATTTGCAAGGCACAGTTTTACACAAATATTAAATATTAATATTTAAGACATCTCAATATACACAGCATGTTAGACATCTTATCATAGGATCACAGCTCATAATAAGGCATATTGTTAAATCTTTAATAATTGTGTGCATGGCAAGCAACTGCATGTCGTCTCCTCTCTAATTCTTGTAATAATGCAGACCTGGAACAAAAATATGTTACTGTAATTTGAGGTTTAAGTTATTTTATTTATTAAACCTTTATTGCATTATCTACAATGAGCAGACTTAATGCCAAAAGGCATTTTCTACCAGACATCTCTTGTTGACTTAGAAAAAGTTAAGGCAGGCGTAAGAAACTTTTAATGTGAAAAGAGAACAAAAAATAATAATTATAAACTTATACACAAAATGCACACATCCATCACTCGCTCGCTGCGACCCATAGGCGTCCCACTGCTGGGCACGGGTCTCCCCCACAGAAGCAGCTGCGGGAGGTTCCGTTCTATCGTAAAAGCCGCTTTGCGTGTTTTATTGTTTCGTCTCTCACTGACTGAAACTGACTTGGAGGAAATGTTAAATTCACAGCCCATTGAAGAAGAGGCTTCAACAAGCACTGGAAACGTGACATTTAATGTGATAAATCTTAGTGAAGGTTTAAGAATGGCAAATGAGCTTTATTCTTTATGAACATTGATCCGTCTATGGAACGAAGTCTTATTTTTAAGAGGCAAATTGCTAGTGCGACTGCTGCGTATCGGTCTGAATTGAAGGAGCTTTTTTAAACTGCCAAGCAACAGAAAATTACAAAATTCTTCAAACTGTTGCCTAAGTTTTATGATAATTAATCAAAATGTTCAAAAACTTCAAATAAATAGATTTTTTTTTATTTTCTCACCTAGGAACGTCACGTTCCTACAATCCCATACAAATTACCATTCCGTATTCACGTTTTCTGTATTCGCGGCATATTTATGGAATGTATACCCCGCGAATAAAGAGCTTTTACTTAACATACAGACAGAACAAATACAAATGTTCGACACACGAATGTTTGTCCTTTGTGGAATTCGAACCCATGACCCCTGGCACTACCGATGGCGCCAACGGGTCAGTCGACTCGAGGCCAATTCTAATGTGATTGGCCAAATTCTGATATTCAAGGAATGGCTAAAAAATGTTTGTAATGTACAGGACATACCTATATCGCTCATATTTCATGACTATAAGCTGCAGTTCCTGCTTGTACAGACGTGTTAACATGTCTGAATAACAGTCGAGTTCACTCAGCCTGAACATGTTCCAACGCAACTTATGGTCTAATTCTTGATCAGCTGAAAATTATGATTTAGGCATGATTATTTTAAATTAAGTATTGTGTTACTGTATTGTTTTACTATCAAAATATTAATGTCAGAGAGGTGTTTAGTACACAGAACAGATCTGTTCTGTGGTTTAGTACACCTACTTTTCACCAGTTATGTTTAAGTCTCATGTAATATGTGGTGAGCCTATTGCCACACACGGGCACAAATCCAGAGTCTGAGCAATTCAGAAAAACTAAATAGTTGTTGCCTGAACCGGGGATTGAACCAAGGACCTCTGCTAGTCACGCTTGCGACCAGTAGACCAAAAAATAAAAATTACCTTTTGAGTACACAATGAGCCAATGTGGTATTTCCTCAAGCAAGTAAGGTGGTACCAGAGTCGGGACTAGTGGACTAACTAAGTAGCAACCTCCGACGAGACATGGATGCGCGTACGTTGTTTGATGTGTGATTTCACTGTAACAACACAATATATTATTTGACCTTTTTAAGTGAGATTGGTTTAAAAGTGAATGGTGATCTCAATTTAAAAATGCCCAATTAAACATCAGATCAATCATGCATACTTTTCCGATGTATCAGGTTTGTTTTTCACGGATGCGCCCATGAAGGTCACAGACGATCCACACACACAGCGAATGCTATGCAAATTTTTATCGTGCGTCACGCAAATATAACACTGCTAATACCTAACGAGTGTTTGGCTACCCTAAGGTAGCCAGCCGCACCGAACTACCTACTGCGAACCCCGCACGTTGCTGCCTATAAGATTTATAGAAAGACTAGTGGACGCCCGTAGCTTCGCTCGCGTGGAATTAGACATTCACTAACTTCAAAAACGGCAGTTTCATACTAACTTTGCACCCCCGTTTTACCCCCCTAGGAGGTGAATTTTCAAAAATCCTTTCTTAGTGCTCCCCTACGTTATAAAAGGAACCCCTGTGCAAAATTTCAAGTTTCTAACCCTTATAGTTTAGGCCCTGCTTTGATATGTCAGTCAGTCAGTCAGTCAGTCAGTCAGTCAGTCAGCCAGTCAGTAAGTCAGTCAGTCACCTTCTCCTTTTATATATATAGACTAGTGGTCCGCCCCGGCTTCGCACGGGTATTTTATATAAAAATCAAAATTATAATACACACACATAAACCCTATTTGCGTCAGGTTACTAAAATTATTTAAAAAAAAGCGTTTACGCCTATTATATTATATAGCCTATGTCACTCAGTGAAGATGCAGCTTTCTAATGGTGAAAGAATTTTTGAAATCGGTCCAGTAGTTTTGAAGCCTATTCTATTCAAACAAACAATCAAATATTTCCTCTTTATAATATTAGTATAGATTAGAGACGTCGTGTCCGATGGCCGAGTGTGCGACTCACTTGAAGTAATAAACCCCGTGGTGGGGGGTGGAGACGCGCTGCCAGGGCTGCGGCACGCTCTCGAGCGGGTGCGTCCAGTGCGTGGACGCCCGCAGCTTCGCTCGCGTAGAATTAGACCCATTAACGACGTCTACCCGTCTAAAGACTTCAAAAACGGCAAAGTTTTATACTAACTTTGCACCCCCGTTTTACCTTCCTAGGGGGTGAATTTTCAAAAATCCTTTCTTAGTGCTCCCCTACGTTATAAAAGGACCCCTGTGCAAAATTTTAAGTTTCTAGCCCTTATAGTTTAGGCCCTGCTTTGATATGTCAGTCAGTCAGTCAGTCAGTCAGTCAGTCAGTCAGTCAGTCAGTCACCTTCTCCTTTTATATTTATATAGATTAGAGACGTCGTGTCCGATGGCCGAGTGTGCGACTCACTTGAAGTAATAAACCCCGTGGTGGGGGGTGGAGACGCGCTGCCAGGGCTGCGGCACGCTCTCGAGCGGGTGCGTCCAGTGCGTGGTCTGCGTGTTGTGGTCCATGTAGTAGCGGCGGCCGCGCAGCGTGCGGTCCGCCGACCAGCCGGGCGGCAACGGCAGCTCGCACTCGTCCGAACCTACTGATTCATCTTGCTATTCTATTGGTTTTTTTTTTTTTAATTTGCTAGTAAGATCTTTATATGAATACTAGTGGTCTTCTAGTAGGCTGAGTGGTCAAAATTTTACCATACTTTTTTTTTATTCTTTGTGTATGTGTGAACGTTAAAAAGTTTTAATTTCATTCAATGATCAATAGCTAATCCTTTGCCTTATATAGATCAGTTAGTAGTTTAAGTAGTTTTTAGTTAGGTACCTAGACTTTCGTTACGCGTGTCTAATCACCTCATAGCGAAATAAATTATTTGACTTTGACTTTACTTTTGTCAAAAACACTAAATATCTCTATAACATAAGAGTTTATACCATGGAAGAGGTATAGAGATATTTACAATCTTGATAGTCTTTAGAATCATGCTTTAGATTCAGATTTTCAGATTCATTTATTTTTCATTATATGGTATTTTGTATACGTTTAATGAACGTCATAACATTTTTTATCTACCGCCGGTTCACAAAGATGATGCTACCGAGAACACGACAAGAAACTCGAACAAAAACTTTATACCCTATACTATACCTAAGCATAGACTTCTGTTCAAAATAACATGCCAATGTATCCAGGTGACCAAATATATTGATATTGGTTTGTCATTAGTAGAAACACAATTTAAATTTTCTTGTAGAACATGATCATACTTGCTCAGTTATGATCATATGAACATGTAATCATGGCATCATGTGGGAGTGAGAAAAATATTTTCTTATGTACAAGATTGAACGTCATTATAAATCTAACCAACCAATTTAAGTAATAATTTACTTACAAGCTTACAGTTCATTTGATGAACAATTTTAATAGAGGTAATAAGATGTGGACAAAAATTAGAAAAGTGTAACATGAAACAACACCTTGTCAATAAGAACACAAAAACAATTAATATATGGCAGAAATAGTGTGGATCCTTGGGTTCCCAATACAGTATGCAGAGGTATAAATATAACCACTTTATGAACCTGGGCCCAATAACAGATTCCGAGCTACTACTGGAAATTTTAAGTTTGAAAATATTTTGCCATAGGTTCTACACTATTAATTACCTTGACTAGATGCGATGATGCTGTTACTGGGAACTTTATTGTGGTATGGAAGAACGGATGTGTTGACGTAATTTGAATATATTGGAGATGATTGGCTGCCAGTTGTATATGCTGTAAAAATCCAGAGTTCATTATTAATATGTATCTAATGATAAAGTAACATAAAAATAATACATATAACAGTTGTCATACAATTTAAATTAATTCCAAGGAATTTTTATTTTAAACTAGCTTACTATCTCTCTTCAGCCCACACTAGTCCAGTGGTGAGAATATAGGCCTCTCCCAAGGCTCACCTCTGAGCCCGATCTTCCGCAGAAGGAGATCTTTGGGAGATTGACGGGCCCGTTGGCGCAATCGGTAGTGACCCTGGCTGTTGCGCCAAGGGTCGTGGGTTCGAATCCCGCTCAGAACAAATATTCGTGTGACGAACACTTGTATTTGTTCTGTGTATGGATGTTAATTTTATCTATTTAAGTATGTATTTAAAAATATCTATGTTTGTATATCAGTCTCTGACACCCGCAGGTTCACGCATACTTTGGGGTCAGATGGCCGTGTGTGAGAATGTCCAAGATATGCTTATAAATATGTTCCCACACTAAGTTCGACTAAACGCGGTCTGTACTCTAGCAGCCGTTTACTCAATGTTGTCGATCCACATGGCCCTCCTATTGCCACTTCAGCTTGTTAGCTTTATGTCGTTGTATAGGCCCTACCACCTACATATACCGTCAAAACCAAAAAAACTTACAATCAGTACAATGCAGCCGCATAGAGTGTGGAGACGGAGGGTGCAGGCGAGGCGACAAACTCAGATTGGAAGATATACGTGGCATGCTTGATTCCCGGGAGCTATATTGTTGGTGTTTCTGCTGCTGTACCTTAAGCATTTTATAAGCCTGCATTTAATTATTTACTATGGTTTATGCCTCGCTTCTTGGCGGGAAATTTAAATGATAATATTTTTTTTGTTGTTTACCTCCAGTTATAACATGATTTAACTTAACTGTTACATCATTATTTTAACTTAAGCAAATGTTATACTGTATGTTAACTTGCGCACATACAGTATAACATTTGCATTTTTCAATACAATATAATTTTGGTTCTGAAGTTAACCCGAATTTGATGGATCTCCGAGATCCAAAAAAGCGACTTATTATCTATCAAAATAGGCAAACTCGTAAGTGGCGCTAGTTCTACAATTAAAGTGTTTTATGTATTTTTCATTCTTATATAACACGTTTTTGCACTTAATTTCATGGAACTTTAACTATTCCAAATTATACATTCCTTCTTGCTTCAAAAACTAAGTACAATGTTTTCTCTTCACATATAAATAAATATACACAATAAACAACAAAATGTAGGTTGTTTAGATAAAATGTGTGGCACATTTCTAAATACATACATGTTTTTAATATTCATACGTTAGGGTCACCACTTACCACCAAATGACCAATTTTAGTTTGGATTAAAATTTTAAAAAAACTGCTTGCATGTCATAATTTGTCCCAATTGAACTTGATATTCTATTGGAACAAAATAAATGTCTCCCCCTGTATGTATGAATGTTGCTCTCTTATACCTAAATCTGCATACCAGGATTGAAATATGAATCCTATTTGTAAACTATTACCCAATAAAGCTTTAAAGTCTAGTATTAAAAAAAATAGGTTCCTTTGTGTCAAATTATAGTACCTGTTGCTGATTCTGATATATTGGATCTTCCTGTTGTTGCTGTCTGTAATATCTATGGCTGGTCTGTCTACTGAATGAATCATCAATTTCATTCAATGTTGAATGTGAAGTCTGAAATGATAATAAAACCTATTTGTTTTACAAGTAATAGTTTATTGGTGTATCAACATTTAAAAACTTACTTAATCCAAAGTTTATGTATAGTGCACATAAAATTAAATTTTTGGGATAGGTGATAATATGTTAAGTTCATCCTATGGATAGATATCCATCAGCCTCTGTTAAGTTATAATGGAGTTTAATTGCTTGTTTAAAAAATTATTTTGCTTATTCAAGTATCACCCAAATGCTTACCAGGTTTGCATCTAAATGATATTGAGAATTGTAGTTGCTTGAGGTACTAGCAGCATCACTACTGCTTGTCGATAAGCTGGCAAATCTGCAATAACCCATAGGCAAAAAGTTTTAAAATGTTTCAATTTATCTTTTGGTAGTAATCATGTTAAGAGTCAAGCACGCCTATGGGACAGCATACAATGTTGTGTCAGGTTGCTGATGATGAATGCTGGACATGAGTGATTTTCATATGGTTTATTTTAAAATCTCATCTGCGGTTTGTAATTTCAATCCCCAAAAACTATTGCTTGAAATATGGACCTGCTATTAGTCGAAATAATGAAGAACCTAAAGAATTTGACAACAATGTACACCATTGTTTCGTAGATTTCTGATTATTAAAAATTACAAAGGAATTTATGACTGACAACAAATACTATTCTTTGAAACTCGGATATGTTGGCTTGTTTGTCTCCTTTGATGTTAACTTATCCTCTCATACATGGTGTGTCCGCTTAGAGGACTTTATGACAATCCCATCTTCTGTGGCATGTCCGCTTAGAGGACTTTTCACAGATGTGGACACCTTTCTTTGGAGCGTATTTTAAAGTGTCTCTAAGTTTTAAACTCCTTCTAACAGATTATAAATCGTATTAGAAAGAACTGTTCCTTCCGGTTAAATTTAATATGACAATTCCATGGTACAAAAAAAGTTGAAATTTTTTGTTTGAAATCTATGACCAATTCAGTCATTTTATGACTCAGTTTTAGGATTGTTTTTTTGTGTAGAACTTTATGAATTTTAGTAATTTCAACTGGAATAACCATGGAACAGTTAGTAATCTTTAATTTTATTGACTCATATTGATGTATTTGTTGTCAAAAATAGCCTTAGAACCAACGTATAATTTTTTTTTTGTTAGTGACCTATATTCTTTCTCCTAGAACAGTTACAATGCAATTCTAAGTGAAGTTTAAGTGATGCCAGAAATTAAAGAACTTATACATAATTATAAAATTAATTGTAATTCTACATTGCAACTAGATTGAACATGAAATTGGTTTTTCTAAGCCTAGGTCTAATTTACACCCATATCTGTGGGAAGTCCTCTAATGGGATCCACATAAGCACCGAAATTGACGTTTTGGCAGCCCATGTACAAGAGGATATAGAGGTTCTGCTGTATAGGAACTGCTTTCGGACATGCACTTATCAGTTACTTAAAAATAGTAAGAGACTATTAAAATACCTGTGTGCTAAGTTTGGTACGGACTCACTAGGAGTGTATTTGCCTGCATGACCACTCATGGTTTGGGCTTTACCAAATTTATTCTCAATACTTTGTGAATGCACATCGCTAGCTGTGAAAGGCTGGCTACGTGGCCGCCTGTTGTTACCTGTTGTCCACACATTTATAACTGAAAAGTTAAAGTATATTTATTGTATATTTTCAATAGTTGTCACTATCATAGAGAAACGGATTTTCTATCGAACATAGAACATGTTTCTAGCATACGAACATTCAGTCAGATCATAGTGAATCCTAGCTTATATTGTAGACAAATAGGATTATACAAATTTAGACATAAAAGCACACAGCAATCATCGCAGCCCGAAAACCATTGGGTTGTGATGTGACATTTCATTTGTGACACAGTAGAGAACGAAAATGTGATAAAATTATGCTATAAGAACTCATAAAATAAACTGTTGATGCTTACTTGGCAAGTCTGGAGGTGTATCTTTTTTTACATATTTTCCAACGACGCCTTCATTTAAAGCTTTCTGGCCCTTCCTTGAAATCATTTCTTTCTAGACTTGATGTTTTCTCCAATATATAACTTTATTGTTTGATGTTATCTACTAGAAATTGTTAATAGATAAGGAACACTTAATAAATAATAATATTATTAATTTCTTTTGGAAATATTAAAAGTACATACATTTTTTTATACTCAACACTCAACAAATTCAACAAAATAAATTAACATGTCGTATTATCCAAAAGTACTCTGTGGTATTATCTGTCGTAGTCGTACGACCACTGAGCAATGGTACGACGACACTATAAGTTACTATATGGACGACACCAAGTCCACAAACTAGCTAGAGATACTACACCAAGTCAACCTTCTTCTTCTTCAGATTATAGTATCTCTACCTAGTCTGTGGACTTGGTGTCGTCAATCACAGAGTATATTTTTTTTACATACATACTATACCGTCAATAATCTGAGATTATATCTTGAGTTTTTTTTGATTGATTTCGTTTATTATTGAGTGTTGAGTTTTAAAAAATGTATGTACTTCTAATATTTCCAAAAGAAATTAATAAGTCTGTGTGTAATAATCACAGAGTATATTTTTTTACATACTATACTAGACTAGGTAGAGATACTACGGTTGTTATAAATAAGCCTATTAAAAAATATAATAATATTTTTTCTATCATTTTGAAAGATTTTGCTACTTTTTGGATAGTTTATAAAGATAAACGTGCTTTTTATGTAATCAATAGTGGACGCCCGCAGCTTCGCTCGCGTAGAAATAGACCCATTAACGACGTCTACCCGTCTAACGACTTCAAAAACGGCAAAGTTTCATACTAACTTTGCACCCCCGTTTTACCCCCTTAGGGGGTGAATTTTCAAAAATCCTTTCTTAGTGTTCCCCTACGTTATAAAAGGAACCCCTGTGCAAAATTTCAAGTTTCTAGCCCTTATAGTTTAGGCCCTGCGTTGATATGTCAGTCAGTCAGTCAGTCACCTTCTCCTTTTATATATTTATATTACTGTTTTACTAATGACATTGATAATGTGATTAATAAAATCATTCGTATAAATAGAGTTGGGTTCGAATTCGAATTTTCAATTTATCGATAAAATAATGTACTCTGTCTGTGGTCCGTTCAATTAAAAGTTGCATGAGTTTTTATATACTTATAAATCTGTGGTTTTTATTTGTATTTTGTTGTGATTCCATTGAATTAGAGGTGCGCGACTGCGAATGATCTCACTATTCGAATAATCTACAACTACTAATCTACACATTCGACTTGAAAATTAGTAATAGAATAATGTTCATATTCGAATAAAACGATTAAACGATTCGAATAAAACGATAGTAACTAATCTTATAATAGCGTTTCTTTTCTACTCGCAACGCGCGCATTCGCCGCTCACTCGCCTCACTCAGTCAGTTTGGTTTGGAATGAATAATTTTTAAATCACGCATAAATACCATATACTTATCATTGATTTTTTTTTTCAATGCAGCTTTTCGGTCGTTAAGGTAAAGCTAAAATATTTTGATTAAACTGCAACTGCAATAAAAATTGTCTAAAATTGTAGATACGATTACGGCGTGATTAAAAAATCATATTACCTTAAATTTTATTTAATTTTTCCGCCATATTGCTGAATAATCAGCTTAGTTACAGAATTTGTTGTTTGTGTAAATATTTCTTATTTTTTAATAAACTTCTTTACTAAACCTAACATCACACTTGTTTGTTACTTTGTAAAAAGTTCACTTGCGTCCCTTTACCTCTGACGTGTGGTGCGAAACTGAGAACGAACATACGCACGTCGCGGTCGTGCGGGCGGCGGACTCGGTCGGTTCGCTAACATAAATGAAGTTGCGAGTCCGACTCGCCTAGTTCCGAGTCGAATGAAAGGCGTAATAGTATCTGTAGCTAGTTTCTGATGAAAGTTAACACAACTACACGATTAGTACTCTGTGTGTCGAATCAAGTCAAATTAGTTACTACTTTCTAAAGATCACTCGAATGAGTCGAATGCTTTACTAAGTCGAATAATTCGAATGAAATCATTCAGAGTCGCGCACCTCTACATTGAATTGATTAAAACGTAGTGATTACTTGCTCAGTGGAATTGAAATTTTGGATTCTCAAACTCAAGAATACATCTATATGTTTAATTTCATTGCCCAAAAATAAATAATTATAATGTTTTACTTAATAGGATTAGGCCTAGGAGATGCTAAAGATATAACAGTCAGGGGACTAGAAACAATAAAAACATGTGATAGAGTTTATTTGGAAGGTTACACTTCTATACTTACAGTCGGCAAAGAGATTTTGGTATGATTGAAAGTTAAATTGTTTTACTCCCAATACCCTTAATATTGTTTTATTGTGCCTACCGTCATGTATTTCCATACATTGTCTAAAATTACAGGTTTTTGCATGTGTTCTTCATATAAACTTCATCTCTACCAAATTTCACATTTCTTTCACATAATGTAATTGTAATAATTATATACACATTATTCAACATGAAACACATTTTGTTTCAGGAAGAATTTTATGAAAGACCTTTAATAATAGCGGACCGAGAACTATGCGAGAGCAGTATAGATGTTATACTTAAAGAAGCAAAAACCAGTAATATAGCTCTGTTAGTGGTTGGAGATCCATTGGGTGCAACAACACACACTGATATGCTCCTTCGTGCTAAAGAATTTGGTGTAGAGACCCAAGTAAGCAATATGAAATAAAATTATTCTAGACTTTAGACAATTGGGTTGGCCTCTAACTCCTCTGCCAATGACAGTGTGGGGTATTCTCTAGCTAGGACTTCTATATTATGGAATAGTTATATAACATGATCAATCAATATTCTTTAAATTAATTATCAAAATACAATATAAATATTAAAAACTTTTTATAAATAATGCTAATTACTTGATATTTTATTTTTCATTATTGTTACAAACTTATAATTTCACTAACCTGTAAGCAAAAAAATTTTGGGTTAATTCATAAAAATATTTTATAAGATTTTTTTTAAGATAGGTATAAAGGTAATAAATATAAACAACTAAAAATTGGAAAATTTTGTTATTTATAATCATCTCTACTGTGAACAATTTCGTCAACCCCCGACATGGTGTCCAAATCTTTGTCAATTACGCTCTCAGACTCAAGAGCTGGTTTCGCATCTGAGGGAAATCATAAATTCTCTTTCTTGTATTTCTTGGAGGTGGCCTTTCTCCTAATACTCTTTTCTAGTCTCTCAATGTGACATCTCTTTTTTCCAATCTGAAGCTGTAATCAATTTTATAGCCTCTTAAGCTAGGTTTTTAATTTCCCTTTCGGACCACATAATGTTTTTGTCTGCCACCCTTTGCTTTTCTAAATTTCATATAATATCTATATATTCTATGGAGTTTAAGTCACACATAATACGTACACATTAAGTACACATAAAATTTCATGGCCGTGTTCTCTCATAAATTTGTTCACGTAAATTACAGCGTATTTGGGACATGAAAAGGTACGTTTTCACCAAATTTCGTGAAAAAAAAAATGTTTGTAAAAGATAAAATAAAAAACCAAAAATTTGGTTTTTTGAATTTTCACATAAATTTTGAGGTTACATGAAAAAAGTGTAAATACAAAAGTTTTAGATCTTTTTATTATCTACAACTTTGCCATTTGACTTTTTTTCATAGGACTTTTAGTTTTGCCAGAAATCGAGATAAACCGTTTCTTACCCTTAAACCCCCCCTTCCCCTTCCCGACCTCAGATCGCCCGTAAATTTTTTTTCCTTTCATTTTTATAATATTCTCCTCCTTTTGGGATTCATCCGACTATTATTTTTTTTTGGTTTAAAAATTATCGACACTGGTCTATTAATGCAACTGGCGATTCAAAACGGAGACACGCTACGGTAACGAAGATGCTATCGCTGCTGACCGCCGCTCATGGGCCATTGCGATTGCGATTGCCGCGCAGGGAAGCGGGAGAGGGATCGCATTCCAGCGAGGTGTACAGTTAATTCGTACGGGTTATACATTTTCCAATGCGTGAAAAACTATAATTATAACTAGGTTCACAATGGGCGGCCACCACTGCCACCACGGCCACTGTTTAAATTCCAACTTGTAAGCTGGGGAATATGAAGAGAGCAAAGTCGCCTGATTATGATGGTCTCAGTATTGAAGACATTTAATTTATTGGGCCCCATCTTCTACGAGCACTCTCGCTGTTTTTCACCCTGTGCGTTAGGCACTCGTACTTACCAGATTCTCTGATGAGGTCTGTCGTAGTACCGATTGTTAAAAACAAGATGGGTAACACTTCTGAAATAAGCAAAGTTCGGCCCATCTTACTTGCTACCACTACAACTAAGGGACTCGATAGTTTGCTAAACCTGGGCCTCAAGGCCTGGCCTCTCAGACCACATATATGTGCATGACAGGCCTGGCCTCTCAGACCACATATATGTGCATGACAGGCCTGGCCTCTCAGACCACATATATGTGCATGACACACAATACGGTTTCAAAGCAGGAGCCATAAATACGCCTGCGAGACATGCGGTGACGCTTGGATTGACGTACAACATGACCAAGACTAAAACTAAAATACTCGTATTTTAAGCGCCGAAGCAACAGCCGCCCCTCGTGCCGCCTGTCTTTACGGTAAACCCATGAAGCTTTTGGACAAATTGAAGTACCTGGGCCACATTGTCACCAGCACTTTTTTTAATCATCTGAGCCATCCAAATGGACAAACGATAAGTTGGCCAGGGTTCCACGCCATCATGTGCAAAAGAACAGCCTCCCCGCTGAAGCGCCTGTGTAGCAGTTACAACAGTATCTTGAATAGGATTTCTGTTAGGCCTGATTGTCCCATCCAGGGCACTGGGTGGAAGACGCTTTGGGGTTAACGAAATAGATTTTTGTAATCGTGTTTCCTCATCTTACTAGTGTGTTTATATTAGTGTTTAATAAATTATGTATTAACTAACAATACTAATATAGTTCATAAGCTTTTACTTTTTAGTAACAGTTACATGCATTAAGATCTGAAATTAAAAAAATTAAATTTAACTATGATCTAAAATAATTATATTTATATATAATTAATATTAATATCATGTTAATGAACAGTTTAAATAAAATCATTTACAAACTTGCTTGTTATTTGTAACATATTTATTGTTGTCTCCAGATAATTCATAATGCTTCTATCGTTAATGCTGTAAGCTGTTGTGGACTGCAGCTGTACAACTTTGGAGAAATAGTGTCTATTCCATATTGGACAGAAACATGGAAACCCTACAGTTTCTTTGAAAAAATTATCGGGAATTTTTCCAGAAATTTACATACACTTTGCCTATTAGGTACTTATTTTTTTTCTTAATAATTAAATATTATAGTACATCCCGATGTATTTTAAAGATACTATTACATGAGGCAATGTTTTGCACTCTTAAAGGGATGAACATCCTTCCATCACCTCCACCAGGAAACATGCATTTCTGATAGCGTTCAAAACGACTATGAAGTGTTCAATTGATCACAACTCACATTTGGCTGGTAATATGGATTTTGGCAAATGCAAGATGGTGATTGCAGTTGGGTGAACGTATATAGTAAGTATTTATGAAAATGCTCCTGCCCATCTCTAGGAAAACGTAACCCGATAAATAAGGGATTAGCTGTCTTCTCAGTATATGTACCTAATTTTTTAACTTTATAGATATTAAAGTGAAGGAGCCTACTGAAGAATCCCTAACTAAGAAGGTGCGCCAGTACATGGATCCAAAATTTATGAGTGTGAAAGAAGCAGCCTCGCAAATAGTTCAGATAATAGAAATGAATCCAGAAAAAGGTAACAAAATTAAATATTTAGTATATTATTTATTGCTTCTATATTTATAGGTGGCCTTTATAGGTTATGTTATGTATATGTTAAAAAGGTTCTTTTTAAAGTTCGCCGAGTGCCCCAGTCAGTGCCACCAGGTACCTTCATCTTCATCCTTGTAATAAATTGTTTTTAGAGCAATTGTGTTCCAGCTGAAAAAGTGTAGTTTCTGGTTCCACTTTTCTAGAAGCGACCATCTTAGTATTCAACTATGGCAAAAATGTTATGGGTTTGTTATGTATAAGTCTCGTTTTTGCTAACTGGACTATTAATAATACCAATGGACTGGGACTAACACACTCACAGTCCCTACCTTGAAAAGACGTTTAACAGTCCCTACTAAAAACTCGTAACAGACCTACCAATGTTTATATTAACAGCCTATGCTACCTGAACTAAAAATCCCAGTTCCCACAGAGGAGTCTTGTTGAAAGTGTCATAGTTGTGTTATGGGCGGCAATTAATGGGCGGTGCAGCAGTGCTTGTTTGCTATTCTTTATCAATAAAAAAGTTTAATCCACATTATGTGATCGAACAACTGTTCCTATATACCTACATAGTATATCTTTATTTAGTGTGTTTGTGTTATATTATGTAATATATTCAGTCTAAAACTTTCCTCAATAACTACTACACAGAATATCGAGCTAGAATAACCAGGGACCAGGAGCGGCAAATATTATTCAATTATTTTTACTGCTTCTTTAGTGATTAACGTACGCTTGTGAACGACTCCATATTGATTGGTTTGTTCATCCTCACTCAACGTCATAACCCGGTTATAGCATGTGTCCAGGTGCATGTAAATTTAACCTTTTAGCACCTTTTAGTCTAAAAACCTTACTATTTAAGGATTTTTTTTATTTACATCCTGAATATTGTTGTATTGTTTTATTTAATAAAGGTCCAGATATGTACCAAATGTCTAAGGTTAATTTATGTATATCACGGTCACAATGACAAAGCGGTGACAGCCCAGTGGCTATCGAACTCGCCTCTCACTCGAGCGGTCCGGGTTCAAACCCCAGTGGCACGCACCAATGACTTTTCTAAGTTATGTGCGATTTAAGAAATTAAATGTCACTTGCTACAACGGTGAAGGACACATCGTGAGGAAACCTGCATGCCTGAGTTCTTCATAATGTTCTCGAAGGCATGTGAAGCCTGCCAATCCGCACTTGGCCAGCGTGGTGGACTAAGGCCTAATCCCTCCCATTCTGAGAGGAGACCCGTGCCCAACAGTGGGACGTCTATGGGTCGCAGCGACGGTCACAATATCTCTGCACCTCGATGGTATGCGATGTGTCTCGTCTCTCGCTCTACCCCTTATTATCCAATGCAAGTGCGGGGGGGAGGTGTCCCCGCGCTTGGATATTATTTTATTGTTAAGTTTGAAATATTTTTGTCATTGTTTTTCGAAGTTAAATTTAACTCGGAAGACATAGGAAAGACATTAAGCAAGAAATTTGATCCTATTAAAAGTGTTAAGGTTTTTCGACAATTTATCTATTCGCTAATAATACTTAACATTTTGACAAGTGTGTAGCAGTTTAAGAATCAATTGTTTTATTTATATTCTACCACATAATCAAGCATAGATACATAAGTAGGTAAGAACATTTTAATTCAATTACGACACATTAAAATTCCTAGTTCTGCTCGTTTTGCACACCGTACCACAGCGAGAACATGATGTAATCGATTCCAGGTGCACAGATATCGTGAACGGGGGCTTAAAACAACAAAACAACTTTATTTAAAGATTAAAATGTATTATAATAAGTCCAGAACAATTTAAGCTACAAGCTATATTAATTTATGCAATTATTGACAGTTGTATTGGATTATATTTACAAAAATGTAGTATTACATAAATAAATAATTATGATATTTCTTTACCTGTAGGTAATAAGAACTTATTAAATATATTCCACTGTATTAAAATTGTTGCTGCATGTTTTTTAAGATATTGAACTCTTTGAACTCTAGAAACATGTTCTCTGTTTTATTGTTTTCAAGCAATATGTATTATTTTTCAGGGCTAAACAAAAACCACTTGGCTATAGGCTTGTCTAGAGTTGGTGCTCCAGATCAAAAAATTACGGTTAAATCATTAAACGACATGCAGACATGCGAACTTGGCCCACCACTGCATAGCCTCGTAATACCAGCCGCGGAACTGCATCCACTTGAAACGGATTACATTGCGCAGTTTAGATAATGCTTTACGTACTATTAAATATAAAAAATGTTATGTACAACATCAACATTCTTTATATTAATTAGATGTGCAACTTACAACATCGTAAAGAATAATCAATTCACCTTTGTAAAGAAAATATACTACTTTAAAAATTATAACTATTTATGTATTTTATTCTGAAAGAGTGTGTACATAAATTATTAAATAAATAAATAATAAATGAAAGGTTTATCTAATAAGTTTATGTTGATGTAATAATAATTAGCTTCTGTATTAATATTTTTGCTGTACATTTTATGTGAACGGAATTTTGAAATTAATATATTTTCAAATTACAAGTCCAAATTAGTAAAATTTAAACATGCAATATAAATTTCAAATTAATTATGGACAACCCTTTCAAGACTGAACCCAAGATTTATTTTACTTTGCCTTATTACCTATTTGTTTTGATGCTGTTTGTGGTTTGTAATAATACAAAGGTTTAAAGGTAATGTTTATATTAGCTAACGAGATTTACAAAATCTCTGACAAGAATTAATTTGTGAATTACATTTAATAATGCTCAATTTCAGTTGATTATGTAAACACAGTTACCTAACAAATGTGACATTAAATAAATGGGTGATATACCGAATTATATTTTTTTTATTTACAATTAAAATAATTAAAATCATAATATAAACATATCTAGAACTGCTACCTTTATAACGTTCCAACTTGTTAATTGGTCCACAAAGCTACCAAAATTACTACACTATTATAATTATTTAAAAAATCAATCTGAACCGTAAATATTAAAAGTTACACTAATTATTATTTGGTCTAAGTTGCATATTATAAATAATCGCAATTACAAAAATAATATACAAACAAACAACGGAATGTAGAAGATACCAAGGCAAACATACAATCATCGGTACATCAAACATCTCTAGATATAACTGGAAACTGGTGGGTCACGTGATATAAAGTAAATAATTTATATTATAGGCTTAATTGTAATTTAGACTATGTACCACTAGGAAAGTTCTTAATATTAAAATAATACAGTCTTTAAACTTAATTTTAAGGCTTCATACAAGATATCGATATGAATAAGAAAAACTTGTATATAACTCGTGCTCTCTATTTGTCAAGTGAGATTACTAAGTGAACTATATATGTAAATCTACATTGATTAAGAGTATTAAAATTTCAAACCGCGGAAACCTGCTGATCGTCGTCTTCGTCGTCAGGGGTGTCGTGATAAAAATCGTATGGGCGTGTCACACCTTCGTGGGAATGTGCACGGCTAAGTCGTTCCAAGCGTGCTACCTGCGAGGCCAGTGTGTAAGGCGCAGGCGGCATTCGCGGAGGGGGCACTGGGCGCACGCAGCTCGTCGTCGTACACGAGCCGTGGCCACTGTCACTGGAAGTCGCCGAACCAGTTTTCCTTAATGGCAAGTTAACTAATGATGTAACACTGCTACTTTCAGCAGACAAGTCTACTGGCATTGGCGTTGGTGTGTCCGAGTGGGATCTCTCATGAGCTGCACGCGAGCAGCATATACCCGAGCCGGGGCCGTCACGTCTGTGAGAGCAAGGAGAAGGGCCGGAAGGCGGGGGTCTAGGTTGATGAGGTCGCGTTTTAGCCGGCTCAGATAATGCTAAGAGCTTTCTGACAGCCTGCGGTGACGCTGCACCGAACTTGTTGCCTGCAAAACTCTTTTTACCTTCACTAGCAGAGGACGCGCTACTTGTAGTAGACAAGGAAGGCGATGGATGTCGCCGCCGAGGCATGGCTGGCGCGGGTCCCGCCCCTTCACACTCAAGTGATAGTACATGGAGTCTCTCTTCATCCGTCTCTACGTGCATGCGGTTTAGATACGCTTTAACTCGTCGAACCATTTGGGCTTCTTCAAACATTTTTTTCTGGTTAGGAACATTAGATGATTTTTTTCTCCTTTTAACAGTTACTTGACCTTGTTGGACACCAGTGTTAAGCTGATTCAGGGCTACCATAGCATTAGAAGGAGGTTGCTTTCCTAATTCTAACAAAGTAAGGAGATCATAAGGGGAGCTGCACATGTTTGTAAGGGTTCTTACTTCTTTTGCTATCATTCTCAGTTTTTCGAAATTGACCATTCCCTCAACCTTAGTATCATTTCCAAGATGAATAAATGTAAGGTCTTTTCTAACAACTGGGTAAAAAGGAATTACTGGTGATCTGCCTTGTTCAGTTGTCACTAATTGCCTATATTTTGACATGTTTCTAGAGGGATCCATTAGCATTTGCAAATCTGAGAAAAGTTTTACATATTTTGTGGGTAGTTTCTCCCAAGTCATTCTTAATCTCGACACTGCACCATGACCTAAACCAGAAGTGATGGCAAACATAGAATTAAAGTTTTTACATTCCTTGCAATGTCGTGCAACTTTGATGAACTGTTTAATTATTTTTGATCGTCTGACTATATTTTGTTCATTGACTACTTCAGTCACTACCCAAAACATTTCTTTGTTTACTAACCCTGCAAACTGTGATAACATAGGTGTTCCATACCTGCTCTTTAATTCAAATAGGTCATCAACATATTCTGTACTTTCAATTTGTCGAAATATACAAAAGTCTTGGAGAGTCAACTGCACAGCTACCTCAACCGCATTTAGTTGCAGAAAATGTACAACACTCTCCCTAAGTAATTCTGGTGCCATTTCATCAGGTACTAATGTTTCACTTACCCCATTTGTTTTGAGATAATATCGTGAGCTGAGACCAATACGTTCAGCAAGGTTTTGCAATTGATCCGGTAAGCGGTGCTGCTTAATGATACCACCTTGAGCTACTGAAACTTCACATAGTGAAAAATTTGAACTTGGTTCAGTAATACCAAATTCTCTTACAGTAAGCATAACAACTTCTCGGGCAGTTGTTTCTTTGTGAACTGGCAAATATTTGCAAGTTTGATCTGCTCTATATACTTTTAGAACATGTTCAGGATAGTCAGAAGATTGGTATTCATCATAGCATATTGATATTAAGTCGGGATTGCTATGTGAATTATAAAATGAGGTATTAGTATTTGCTTTGTTGAGGGACTCAGAATTTGAGAGGATACTATCATCTGTATGGATACCATCAGTGATAGTGTTTTTAGGAAGTATATTAATTTTCATTAAAGCTTTTTGTAGTCTTTTATGACCAAGTGTCATAAAACCTTTCTGAGGTTCTTTCTTGATGCTCAAGGATTGCTGTTTCTTAGAGGGTGATTGAATTACTGATGTCAATGTGATAGGGTCATCACTGATAAGTTCTGCTGTTGATAAACGGGCTCGTGGATCATTTTGCCATCGAGTCATATTGGCACAGCCTCTCTGTCTTGGGGAATTCTCAGGCATTAGAAGCATCTGCTTGAATGCTAATAAATTACTTTTTACAGTAATGCTCAAATGAGTGGATCCTGTAATGATTTCCATAGCTTTAGCATGACTCACATGCTGAAAAGATTGGCCATTAATTTCTAATACCTGATCTCCCCTTTTCAAACCAACTTTTTCAGCTTTAGAATGTTTTTCTACTTTGAGAATGAAGATCCCATATCCTCTTTCATATCCACCTAAGATAGAAAAATTGAGAGACTCATCTCTGGAAGAACGAGACAATATAACACTTCTAGTTCTAGCCTTTGCTGAACAAGCAATATTCAATAGTCTCAACTGGCTTTCCATCTTTTCATGTTCTAATGCTGTCTCAAAATTTTCTAAGAATTCCATCATAGTTGGGTCGGTCTCAAAATCTGTGAAATGGTTATTAACCCACAGTAAAACTACTCTAGTTACTTTATCTCTTACTGATGGTTCAGTGAACCAGGCTAGTAGTTGCTTTGCCACAACAAGAGGACTTTCAATGAAAGTTCGATGAGTCAATAGAAAATCTTCAACATAAGTGGAATCTCTAGAATTATCCTCCACCAGTTGTAGCATCAAATGTTCAGGTGTGCCTCTTATAACCACATGTCCCTGTTGATGTCCCGATTCCCCAGCTGCTCCTCTGAACTCTGTCACAAGAACAACTACACCATTTTCATTTTCATGGCGTCTTATATTTTCTTCACCTTGATGCAAGATTCTATAATAATCAGACTGCGTAATGCAAACAAACTGGCAATCATCACACCTAGTAGTCATTACTCCTCTGTGATATAATTTTTCTAGAGTTGCCTCAGCCATTCCAAAGCTATCACCAACATTGAGATGTTCGATTTCTCCATTTTGATGTTCAATTCCAACTTGACCATTGACAAGAACTGACCAAGAGTCATGCTCCTCACCATCGTTCATTACAACTGTTCCAGCTTTTTCAACTACTGCAAACACCATCACCGCACACAAAGCTCTGCGCACTGTCAAGGTCATATTAGTAAATGCTTTCAAATGCTGAGTGAATTCTAAGAGAATTTCTATGTCTTCATCAGTTCTTTCACTTGGATCTTTTTCCAGACACTCTCTGACAGCATCTCGTACTGTAAGGCTATCCATGCTCTCTTCCAAATCTTCTTCTTCATCAGAATCAACTATTGATTCCAGGAGACCAGACAGGTCCACCTCCATGTCCATATCTAGAGAACTATGAACTGAAGTCATGGTGTCACTTCCACTATAAGCAGAACTAGTGTCACTTGCATTGGAGCACTTCAGTGTGTGGGGGTATAGCTCTGGACTGTGACGGCCACCACGCCCCCCTCTCAACATTGTGAAGCTTCACCTCACTTCTGGGTGACTTCCAGCTTCTGAAACAGAAATAGTTCACACTATTAAAGTATTTAATACTAAATTTATTGTTAAATCTAATGATCACAATATGATATAAATGAGCACAACATACAAACCATAATATTATAGTGATTGAGAGTGTAAACTAAATAATACAAAAATAAACATTGCTTAAGTGTAAACCTTAGATTTTTTTTAAATTTGATTACATTACAACTATTGAAGTCCTACTAAATTTAGATTTATTATAACTATATTCAACACTATAATATTAATACACTATAATAATTATAATATTTACATCACATATATTTATTATACATATATGTAATGTAAATATTACAATTATATTAAAAACATGAACTTTACATTGCTCCATAATATAAATGCAGTTGTTCAATTGATATAATGTTCTAAATTGCTTACATTGCGTAGTCTTCTCCTATTATTATCACGAAGAAATTAACATCACATTGAGTGAGAATAAATGTAATCACGTTTATAAGGAAGCTATGTGCATCGCAAAATATACATTAACGAAGTAAATAAATTCAGAGGCTTCACATCACAATTTCTATTTATTTTGCATTCATGGCGGAACTGTCATTGCTTCCATGTTGCTTTCTAATTAGTTTTCCCTAGACGGTTAACTGTTGGACATATTTCACTACACAAAAAACTTTGCAAGAGACGGCTGATGAAGAGTAAATATTTTAAAGTCCTATGTTTGTATTATTTTGAAAACTACAAGACTCCAAAAAATTTAGAAAGCTACTTTCCCGACTTAACTTCATACATACAGATATATATTATCTATGCAGAGTAATGCAGACCTTAAACAGACAATATAGACGTACAGATAATACTTAGAACAATACAAGCACAGATAATTTAAGGATACTACGTATTTCAATTAGGGATGCTCGATGAACATCGATGTTCGATTTACGAAGAACCTTATAATCTATTTCTTTGTTATTAAAGAGTAGAGCTTTTAGCGAGAAGCGGTGAAAGCCCAGCGGCTATCGAACTCGCCTCTCACTCGAGCGGTCCGGGTTCAAACCCCAGCGGCACGCACCAATGAAGTTATGTGCGATTTAAGAAATTAAATGTCACTTGCTATAACGGTGAAGGACACATCGTGAGGAAACCTGCATGTCTGAGAGTTCTTCATAATGTTCTCGAAGACATTATTATAGGTATTACTTGCTCAGTGGACATGTGAAGTCTGCCAATCCGCACTTGGCCAGCGTGGTGGACTAAGGCCTAATCCCTCCCATTCTGAGAGGAGACCCGTGCCCAACAGTGGGACGTCTATGGGTCGCAGCGAAAGAGTAGAGCAGAGAGCGCAGTGAATGAATACGCGTTCAGAATTTTAATAAATCTGATTCGTGGATGCGTTCATAGAAGACATAATTTGTTTCGTAAGTTGCATTGCATTGGTCGTGCATGAGGCCGTGAGTCAACATCGATGATCGATTTCGTTAACATCGATGTTCGTATACGAAAAACATCGTAACATCGATGTTGGTATACGAAAAATATCGTAACATCGATGTTGGTATACGAAAAATATCGTAACATCGATGTTAACGAAATTGATCATCGATGTTGACTCACGGCCTCATGCACGACCAATGCAATGCAACTTACGAAACAAATTATGTCTTCTATGAACGCATCCACGAATCAGATTTATTAAAATTCTGAACGCGTATTCATTCACTGCGCTCTCTGCTCTACTCTTTATTAACAAAGAAATAGATTAAAAGGTTCTTCTTTATCAAAATTACTTTTCCTTCAGTCAATTGATAAAAAATACTGGAATATGTAATATTTTATGTTGTTTCCTAATAAATTTCGAACGATTTCACTGTATTTTATTTCTTTGTCAATTATTAATGCAAAAATCATCGATGTTATCCAATATCGATGTTCGGTTTTCGATAAATATCGAAATTCGATGTTGGGCTTTCGATTATGACATCGATGTCAAAATCGATGTTTTTCTAATATCGATTAATAATAAAATAAATTTCTAATTACAATTAATTAATTGTTACATAATATAGATAAAATAAGTAGGTATACAGCTTAACATGATACGTACCGTTAATGTATGTGTAAAATAAACTGATTATTACTGAACACTTTCAAATCTATATATATAAAAGGAGAAGGTGACTGACTGACTGACTGACTGACTGACTGACTGACTGACTGACTGACTGACATATCAACGCAGGGCCTACACTATAAGGGTTAGAAACTTGAAATTTTGTACAGGGGTTCCTTTTATAACGTAGGGGAGCACTAAGAAAGGATTTTTGAAAATTCACCCCCTAGGGGGTTAAAACGGGGGTGCAAAGTTAGTATGAAACTTTGCCGTTTTTGAAGTTAGTAAATGTCTAATTCCACGCGAGCGAAGCTGCGGGCGTCCACTAGTTCAAGATAAACTAAAACTAAAAAAGGATACGATAGTTTCTACGGCACTTTTCCGTTGCAATACATTGCATCCGGCCGAATATGTTGCGAATGTGACGAACTGTGAACCCATGTGGCATGAGAACATTAGACGTTGGGTCACTAATCCTGGAGTAGTTAGTGGCTAATGAGATGAATAAGAAAGTATTACCCGAAATAATAGGCTTTATTTCACAAAACTGACGACATTGTAGTACAGACTGAATGACAGACAATGACATAGGTTTATTCTTATTTCAGAATAATCTAGCATCCAGGGTCATATTACACACGTAGTCATTTAGGTACCCCGGGGAATGACGCTGCCTGGTAGATCGTCGCAACTCTGAGTTCTCCTTGGTTCGGTTGGACTTTCGCTCGTGCTGGGTTGCTCTTGAGCCTCCTCCCATTCATCTTGGTCTTCGTCGTCTGATTGGGGCAGTCTGTTCCCACTGGGCGCTAAATGGCGGTTTGACACAACTGCCTCACGCCCATTGTCGTAGCGGATACGGGAATGCTGCGGGTTCCCTTCGAGTAATTCTACTTCTTCCACGATAGGGTCGTATTTAGTTGATCTACGATGATTTTTCAGTAAGACGCGTCTGGGTTCGTTTAACCATGTGGGCAGTGACTGGCCACTAGCAGAGCGCCTGGGATGTAAGAACATTCTTTCGTGGGGGGTACAGTTAGTTGCAGTACATAGCAAGGAGCGGATGGCATGGAGAGCACCTGTCAGCACATATTCCCATTTGGTTATTGGTAAGTTCTGCGTCTTCAGGGCTAATTCTACTGTTTTCCAGATTATACCATTGTATCTTTCTGTTTGGCCGTTTCCTCTTGGATTATAAGGTGTCGTATAACTCGTTGCTATTGATTTTGTGTGTAAAAATTGTTTTAAATCTTCTGATAAAAATGTTGCCCCACGATCACTATGGACATAAGTCGGCACACTGAGCAGTAATCACTACGTCGGCATACCAAACATTGAAAATAGGTCTGTTAATTTATCTTTGACTGTATCTGAAGTAAGATCTGAGCAGGGATAAGCAAATGGAAAGCGAGAATATTCATCAATTATAGTTACAATATAACGATTATTTGAGCCATCAGTCGGTAAAGGACCTTTGTGAAATAAATTGAGGAAAGTATTACCCGAAATAATAGGCTTTATTTCACAAAACTGACGACATTGTAGTACAGACTGAATGACAGACAATGACATAGGTTTATTCTTATTTCAGAATAATCTAGCATTCACCACAGCTAATTCAATCCGCATTGGAGCAGCGTGGTGAAATATGCTCTAGAGATTATAATGAGGGAAACCCGTCACCACAGTAGGCGTCTATGGGTTTTAGCTATAGAGAACTCTTAGCTGAATGAATATACATACATGCACCGCTGTGGTGCACCGTCATATACATTCACAAAAAACATGTCTTCAACAAGTCTTTCAAACAACAATTTGTCTCAAACAAGTTAGCAACACATTCACTTTGGTGATGCCGCAAACGTTTGTATGACTGTACAACAAAAGACCATTCGAAAAAGAACAACATTCACTGATCAATTTGTTAGACGCAGTCAGATTCAATCACTTGTTATGCAATACTTTCTATCCCACTAAATTTTTAACGTCCTATAATAACAATGAATGGATTTTGTAGTCTCACATTATCGATTTTACAGTTTGACGAGTTTTGCAATTTGACTTTTTGTATAGTTTTAGTGTACATAAGTAATTTAAATCATTCTATAACAAAAGCCAATTGTCATATTTGACCGTTTTTCTATAAAATTGCAAAAATGTATCAAAGTCGTGCCGTGCCGTGCCGTGGCCGTTGAAAAAGAAAAGTGGCCTATTTGTCTATGTAAACTAATATTAACCAGCTTATCGTGAACGCATCTTTGAAATTGAAGACAAATTCACTTCTTCCGCTTCTAAAACGTATACTTTCATAATAGTGGATTTTGGTGCAAAATATGGAAATAATTTAGTAAATTTGCCATAAATAAATAATTCCTATTTATTTATTTTTATTTCTTATCATTATATACAAATCTAACTTAACCAAAAATTAAAAGCATATAAACGATTTCGCAGAACATTTTTATATCTCCATCTATTTTCAGAATTAGGTACTTTTGAGTGCTGGCGTTTTCGCAGCAAAACCAGTGATGATATCCATAAACTAGTTATCTTTTGTAAATTGATCGTTTGTCGTGGAAGAAAAAGACTCAAAAATATATATCATTGTAGTGAATGTGCCACTCTTTGAAATAATTCGTACATCGCGATAAAATGCGTCTCGTTTCACTGTCCCAGCCGAAACGGATGGTGAGCGATGGCGAGAATACGGTGATAGATTTTTGGTGTTGAAAATTTGCTCTGTGTCATCGCCTTTAGTTTCCGTGTGCATACAAGAAGGACTATTACGGCTTCGATTCGCAATTTTACGTGTTATTACGAATAATACTTAATCTATCTTTGCTCTAATTGTTGAAAAATTATATTGTCATCGAATGACCGGCTGATATTACACGAGGCTTGTATGTATATGCAACTTCTGCCTTCTGGTATTCGTGACACGCCTCAGAAACTGAAACCGATTTTGTGAATGGGATTGTTCTGTTTTATTATTGTGTCATTTTAGTGATAAAGTTGTCGTAAAATTACGTAACTGTTGTGGAATCTTAGTGTTTATAGAATGGCCTGAGTGTGATCACTCCATTACCGTCATGAGTGACGAAGGAATGTTTGTTTAGGCTGTACTATTTTGCTTCGACCTAGAAGTGCGTGTTCGTCTTATCGAATTCTGGATCATGACTTTATCGGAATCAAAACAAGTATCGCATTGATCGCTATCGACCTATTGTCATTTGGGATACTTTTATATGCTATTTAGCAAAATGTCTTCGGGAACTTTTGTGGATAGGATTGATCCCTTCGCCAAGCGATCACTGAAGAAGAAGACGAAGAAGTCTCAGGGGTCTTCTCGGTATCGTAACACGCAAGACGTTGAGCTCCAGGTGCTGCCGCTACTCAAAGGTCAGATATATTAACACCTGTCATCTGTTAACAATAACAAATATATTAATCGGCATTAAATAATAATAGTCTGATAGCATTATGTCCACTACTGAATAAGGACAATACAAAGCCTATTTCAAAATGAATTCAGATTATGAATAAGAATAATTTATTGTTATTTAAAACATATATGTAGTAAAAATTAAATTATATTTAAAACATAATATAATCTTACTAGTTTATTTTACCTTATATCTTTAGCAGAACATTTTATCCAAATATTGTTAAAGACATAATAGCAATCAAATTATGTGCCTGAATTATTTTTTAATTACAAATTATATCAAAAAGATATTGTAAGAGATTACTACAAGAATAACTAACATTATGAAGAATTGTATGTAGATACAATAAAATTCTATAATCATTAACAATATCTGTAATATAAAAGCTATGCTATTAAATTTAAGTAGGGTTACATAATATAATGGCATACACAAAGTACACAAACAAAAACCTACCTTTAATATTATTATTATACACATTTTTATAGAAATATTATATCTTTCTCAGTCTCAATTTTTAAGGCACATAACATGTCCTAAACAGATCTGCATTTTGTGCTGAAAAATATAATAATAACTTTGGCTGTCAAAAAAGCATTCATAGTTCTATTACATGGGAACCAAAAATGAATTGATAATAATTTTAATTTCTCATTAACTTGTCAAAACGAATATAGGCAGTATAAATTTAATTATCATAGCTAGGTATGTAAGAATTAATAGTTGCTTATAAATAATTAAATTCATACTTATTCAATAGAACTGTGTAACTCAAGTATCTGCTTAGACTGCATTAGTCCTGTGGTTTGTCAAAATGTAATCTCCTGTTACTAAGTACACTGCTACATGATGTTACCTGAAATAAAACAGCAATGGCAACAAAACAGAAAAGTAAGTGAATCAAAATTGTAGAAGCTTGTATATTAATTTTTTACATATTCTTTGAAGGTTTTTATTGAGGAATTACATTTCACAATATATTTAAATACTATTAATGTTATTTTTTTACATAATCTCTAATATAATAAATATATTGGCACTGCACAATACACTAAATCACTGTCATTTGGAAATAAAGTCTGCCCAATGATTAATACAAAATGTGATAACTAATAATAATTATACTCTAAAATATTTTTTTTATAAAAAGCTTTTATAACTTTTTAATTTTCATGCATTGTCATCGGAACCTAATATGTGTGCCAAATTTCAGCTTGATAGCTTCAGTGAAAGTGGGTGAAATATTGATTGTAAGATTCCAGGACATACATGAATACATACATATGAGTGAAGTTAAAGAAAAGCTTTTAAAATGAATGTGATATTTGTCCCATCTGAAGGTGATAAAAAAAAAACATTTTTTAAAAGTTTATGGAATACATGTTTAAATATTTGGAGTCAACTTTTAATGCTGAACCTCATTTATTGAGATTTGAGTGCGAATGCCAGCATAATCAGGCATATATTCAATCAAAAATCTCTTATTGGTCTGTTAACCTTGGGTCTGTGAATTTTAGCCTAAAGACAATGCCCTTGTTGCCAGTGACAATAGCCTTCATTGTAATTATATCTGAAATATTAATTATTTTTTAATAACCATGTGTAGGTAGTTTATTATTGAGCAGCTTGTTGGATTCCATGCAATTGATAGCTAGGGAGCTGATGGCAATTTAGATATATGACTCCATCGTCGTTGATACCAAGACGTAATGTAGTCTGCACCTATGTTAACTAGAAAAAAATAGTGGCGAGATTAGGGAGCTTTGATTTTTTTTAGTAAATAATTAGTTTTTTAAAAAGTTGTGGATTCCAGTTACACTTCTTGAGGCAACTTTATTAATCCTCAAGGTTAGCAACGCATCTGTGACTCGTTTACAACACAACTCTTACTAAGTATTAACTGAAGTTCTAATAACACCAAATAACAGGACTAATATCACTAATAGTCCCTGCCCTAATCATACCCACTAACAAACTGACCAACTTACATTCTCAGCTCTCTGTTAACTAGTAACCTTCCGTCAATATTGAGTCACAGTCAGTCACAGTCCATGGCAATTAGATTGGTGGTGCTGCAATCTCGTTTGCTATCTATATAACTATATATAATAACAATTTTACTTAGACATCCTTCCAAGTAGATAAAATGCGATTAACTAACCTAACGAAATGACTTATAGCAATTAGAAAAAATCAAACTAAGTCCATCCTTACTATGTAATACATAAATGGGAAAGTGTGTTTGTTGGTTTGTCCTTCCCCGCCTCAACAGAATGATGGTTAAATTGTTAACTGAATTAATACTTGGTGAAAAGAGGCCGCACACAGCGTTGGCCGTAGCAGACTACGACGGCTGGTTTTGGGACCTTGGGACTAAGGTGAAAAGTGCACCTTGCCTACCAGTTCGGAAATATGCGATGATTTATTAAATTTATTTTAGTGATTTGTAATGAGCATTGACTGATTATTTCGAAAAATGTATGCCTAGATTTATGTTTACTAATCGTATTTTTCGTTGAAATCAAGGAAAATAAGACAAACTATTTAGTTAGATCACCAGGACACATTATTCCTGTTTGACATACTTACCACTAAGTACTTACGGCTGCACCTCATATATTCCTGGCCAGGCTCCCAGTACCTTTTGATGTTTGTCGTAGATGTTATTGGCAGATTGCTTTGATATTTTCCATACATTTTACTTCAAACAATAATTAAATCAAACATAATAATAAAACCATAACTAAATAATTATGTTATATATAATAAATACTGCAACATTTCCCCTTTCAACTAGGCTTTGACTGGTAGAAAATGCCGTAAGTTAGAGGTGTCTCTAAAGTTTTATAAATAAATAGTTCACAAGATTAAGATACCTGTTTGCTTATTTCAGATGTACCAAGTGGTGAGCAAGAGGAGCTTTTCATTCGTAAATTGCGACAGTGTTGTGTGGCTTTTGACTTCATGGACCCGGTTGCTGATTTGAAGGGGAAGGAGATAAAACGAGCCACACTAAACGAACTCGTAGAATACATCACTGCTGGCCGTGGGGTGCTTACTGAGCCGGTCTACCCAGAGATTATTAAAATGGTAAGTATGACTAAATCATAAAACATGACTATTTTTTTTATTTGAACAATAGAGATGAATATACTGTAGGCGGAAAAACATGAGCCGTCGCGTCGCTTCGACTCTGCGCCAGTGTGAGTCGACCCTAAAAGACGAAAGAAGGTCCAATACTTTACAGCCCTAAAAAAAGCTTATAATGCCGTTGTGTGTGCGCACGCTGCAACGTGCGACGCCCGCGCGGCATCTATACTTTTACATGATTCTGCTTCAATCAACTCTTCGACCATCAGCACCTTCACCTACCTAATGTTAGCAGGGTAGGGCTGTACTGTTTTCTGTCTGTACCTTGTATGTTAACGATTCGGCTAGTTTCTGTAATTTTAAATTACAACTTGTAAAGTAAAAACTTCTTCTAATTTGTAAATCAGCATTAATAATAATATACATAGTAATATACAAGTAAACAATATATACACTAGTGGACGCCCGCAGCTTCGCTTGTGTAGATTAAGTATAACGAATGTTTCGTTTAAAGGATATTTCGTTCATAGGATAAGACGTATTTAAGGATTTTTAGGAGCGCTTTCCCTTCCGCCTCGCTTAACAAATATCAATATTTAAGGCAAGCTGAGAAGTGAAGCGTGATTCTAGATAGACTATACTATTCCTCATAAATGGGTCTATCTAGTTTAACAATAATGAAATCGGACTGAAATTTCCAGAGATTAGCGTGTTTAAACATTCAGCTCTTACATTGCATTAAAACTGCAAGTAGCCAAAGTTAAGTCAAGCCAGAGCCAATTTTTAGGGTATTTGCCTGTCTTGGTGTTAGCCCGCGTCCGAACGGGTTGAGGGCTGAATTTACAATCATGTTGTTGTAGAACACGGGCGAGCTCAGTAGAATAGCAGTCAATAACAGAACGCAGACCGTACAGGTCTACTAGACCCATGATAAGTCGATTAAGAAGTGGTCAATTAAGCCTGCGCGTTGTGTGGGCTGTGGGAGTGCCCTGTTGCATTTTGATTTACATATACCACAAACGGAACCATAACCATACACCACAGCCCTTTTTTTATCCCACTGTTGGGCACGGGTCTCTCTCAGAATAGAAGGGATTAGGACTTCCATCATTCCGGCCAAGTACGGTTTTGCAGACATCGTGCCTTTCAGAACATTATGAAGAACACTCAGGCGTGCAGGTTTCCTCACGATGTGTTCTTCAACGTTACAGCAAGTCACATTTAATTTCTTAAATCGCACATAACTTTGGTGCGTGTCGCTTGGGTTTGATCTCGGACCTCTGAGAGGGCGTTCGCTAGCCCTCAGCTCAGCTGATAGCAGTCTCAGCTGTTACCATAACCATAACGACCTAAATACATTTTTGAAAAACTAACTATGTAATCCATTTCATTACTAGATATCGGCCAACTTGTTCCGCACTCTACCACCAAGTGAAAATCCCGATTTCGACCCGGAAGAGGATGACCCGACTCTGGAGGCTTCGTGGCCGCATCTACAGCTTGTCTATGAGTTTTTCTTGCGTTTCCTCGAGTCGACCGACTTCCAGCCTACCATAGGCAAGAAGGTCATTGACCAAAAATTTGTATTGCAGGTAAGTTGATAGATATTATTTATTACGTTTACACAGTTGATATTGCTAAATCGGAAAATGTAGTATGCAGATGATACTGCAACTGTCCTGCAATCAAAATCCCGAAATGGCATCAAGTAGGTAGAAAATAGTCTCATCTGAACAAAGTTGGTATGGTTGGTTGGCTATGAAAATGGAGAATGAAAATCAGTGCTGCCAAATCAAATTATGTAACATCCACACTAAAAAGATATGACAAGTATCGTTAGAGGGAATCAATCTTCCGCAGAAAAACACATACAAATATTTTGGAATGCAAGGGACGGACAACAAGAAGAGAACAGGTGAACAGAAAACTAGAAAATCTTTTTTGGCTTTTAAGACGAGCATTATGTTGATTTAGACTAGAAAATAAATTACTCATTCAAAAAACCACTAGCTTTAGCTGTGCAGGATTACACATTAACACATTTGTTAGTTAGAGTTCACTAAAATTAGGCGCGGCGGGCGGTAACGATGTGCTGTGATTGGCTATTTCGAAGTCTTTCGTAAACTTTAAATAATAAATGTTTGTAATAAGACATAGCACGACATAGCACAAATAGCATAACGCGTGATATTTTTCATTAATGTGACTTTTCAAAAACGAGTACAAATTGAAATCCGCTGCATTTCATGCTATTTTTTAAAATAAATATGATTTAGCGGGGCGTAAAATGTTACAGAGTTGCTTCAAATATCAATGCACCTACAGAGATTAGCGCGTTTCAAGAAATTAAAATAACTCGCTATTATTATTCAACAAAACAAAGAACAATTTTTTTAAACTTTTATAATACAAAAAGAATTAATTAGATATTGCTGATAGATAATTATAGGTCCTCGATACGTTTTAATATACAAACATAGAAATTATTATTACTATTTCTGTAATTTTATAATTATTACGTTTGTAGACTTCTGAATTTTTCATGTAACCCTTTGTTGATTTGACACTAAATAGTTAATATGTACATACGTATAAATTTTTATCATTAAATGTTTAAATGTTCCTCTTGGAATATTGTTTATTGTGGCTCATAGATCAGCCAGCAATTGCCTTCCTTGCCGGTTTGGACAGTAATTAACTATGTATTTCGTATCATTAAAATAATGATTCCTATTATACAGCTTCTAGACTTGTTCGATTCGGAGGACCCACGCGAGCGCGACTTCCTCAAGACCGTGCTCCACCGCATCTACGGCAAGTTCCTGGGACTGCGTGCGTTTATCAGGAAACAGATCAACAACATTTTCCTGCGGTTTGTCTATGAAACGGAACACTTCAATGGTGTGGGTGAACTTCTAGAGATACTTGGAAGGTAAGGTTATAATGATGACATTTACGAGTGCCTATAATATTTGTTTAGTTGTATAGATATCGGCATGAAAGTCCAGCACTGCCCAGAGGCTAGACTTTCATGAGTGCTAGTCCCTGGTTCCTGGGAAAACCCCAATTTGTTGCCTCGAGTGGGGCAGCAACTATTGAGGTTTTCTGATCAAATGCATTAATTATATTTATTTTAGACAGTGTGTACAGTAGGTAATTATTTTATTTTTAAATTTAAAATATTTAGTGTAAAATTGTGCAGATTGAGAGTATTTTGTGTTGAATTATGTTGGTGCACCTTTCTTACTTTTTAAAAGCTTTTATTTAACTTCACTCGTATGTATGTATGTCCTGGAATCTTGCAATCAATATTTCACCCACTTCCACTGAAGCTATCGAGCTGAAATTTGGCACACGTTTGGTTCCGATGAATATATGAAAATAAAAAAAAATTTCAAAAAGCTTTTTAAAAAAAAAATTTTTTAACGGTATAATTATATAATATTTTGTATTTGTCCTTTTATCTTTTGTTTTCTAAACATTCTGTAATGCATTTAACCAAAATAAATAATTTTCTATCTTATTCTACTTAATTTAAAGGTAAAACGTTAACACGCTATCGGTTCCAGTATAATCAACGGGTTCGCGTTGCCGCTGAAGAGCGAGCACAAACAGTTCCTGGTGAAGGTGCTGCTCCCCCTGCACAAGGTGAAGTGCCTGTCGCTGTACCACGCGCAGCTGGCCTACTGCGTGGTGCAATTCCTGGAGAAAGACGCCACCCTCACCGAACCCGTGGTGCGAGGCCTGCTCAAGTTCTGGCCTAAGACGTGCTCGCAGAAGGAGGTGAGATTGTTTCATCTATATAATAAAAATGAATCGCAAAATGTGTTGGTAAGCGCATAACTCAACAACGCCTGGACCAATTTGGCCAATTCTTTTTTTTAAATGTTCGTTGAAGTTCAAGGATGGTTTTTACGGCGAGAAAAATTTGAAAATTCATCCCCTAAGGGGGTAAAACGGGGGTGCAAAGTTAGTATGAAGCTTTGCCGTTTTTGAAGTTAGTGAATGTGTAACGCGAGCGAAGCTGCGGGCGTCCACTAGTCTTTTATACATACACTACCTACCACCACCCGGAGTGTCCGTAGTCCAATGGGCGTCGATTCTATGTGATCGACAGAGTTAAGCAACGACGGGAGCAGTTGGTTTGTGGATGGGTGACCACTAGTGGCAAACATTTCATGGGCGGTACTATGCTTCGGAGGGCACGTTAAGCTGTTGGGCCCTTACCGAAAATCCGCATTGGAGCACCGTGGTGGAGTATGCTCTTGACCTTCCGCATCTGTATGTGCTTGCCCAACAGTGGGACGTCTATGGGTCCACCCACCACAGTGTGTAGTGTCACTTATACAGTGTAATAAGTATTTGTTTGCAAGCAGTTGGGTTCTGGCACTTCTGGCTAGTAAGATGTGGTTTACAATTACAGTTGTCTAGAAGCTACCATTTTAGTCCTGAAGCGTAGCAACCAGCAACTCATCTTTGACCGACTTGGATCAAGGACTTGTAACTATCAACAACTAACAGGACTAAGTAATTATCACTAATAGACCCTGCCCTCATCTACTTACGAATTAACTAACTAATGTTCTTATTAACTTCTTCTGCTAACTAGACTAACTATCCCAGTCCCTCTGAGTCTTGTTCAGAGTCTGTCATTGTGTCTCAGCAGCAATGGATGGGTGTGGCTGCATCCATAATAAACATTAAATTATACCCTGTATTTCTTCGATGGGGTGGAAAGAGACTGTACAGAGGTGTGTATAGTTATGTTCCCACTTTTCCACAGATAAGTTGGGTTAGTTGGTTGGTCCCATTAATAGCTATTACATTTATTACCTAGGTAGTGAGCCTATTGCCATACGCCCAAATCTATGTTCATAGCTACTAGCGGGAATTTACAGTTAAAGGAAGATACAATAATACTTTTACCGATCTGAGGAACCTTCGGAGGAACTTAGCAGTCGCGCTTTCGACCAATGTCATTTTCGATGGCATCAGCATAGTGACATTTTAATTTCTGTTAATATAACAGAACCCCACTAATTTCGACACATCGATACTGCAAGTACTTCTTATTATTAAAATAAACTTAAATAATGTCACATTTTCCAGGTGATGTTCTTGGGTGAGATTGAGGAAATATTGGACGTGATTGAACCGGCCCAATTTGCGAAAATACAGGAGCCGCTCTTCAAACAAATCGCCAAATGCGTTTCCAGTCCACATTTTCAGGTAATATTTAGTATGATTTTAAAACTTTCGTAACCGCCAGGTTTATACTTCGGTTCTGCTAGGAAAGGGCTTTGACTACGGTTCGTGTTTAATTACTGTGTTTATAAAACGTACCGAAAGACTGCGTGCTGCTGAGAAAGATTTGAGGCAGTAACATAAATCTGTCAATAACGCAAATCTACTTAATCTTTACACGAGTGTAAGTCAAGTGGTCAATGTTAATTTTGAACAGTAACGACTACTTTCTTGCTGTGTTTTTTTCGACAGTAACAATTATGTGAATCGGCGGAAAATAAAAAATGTAATGACACTCATTGCGTGTGTAAAAATAATGCAATAAAATATTGAAAATGATAGGTATATAAATTAACCTGGATCTGGTCGAAATCTGGCCTCTATTGTAATTTTTTACCATGTGTTATTTATTAATAAGGATAACACTAAATCTGTTCTGTCTAAATAAAACAAAATTAAATATCTTAACAAATATATTTATACAAACTGAAATCAGGCCATATACTGTGAAACTATCATATTTTATTCGTTAACACAGACTAAGTAATCATTATTGCCCTCATAATATAATAATAACGAATTATTGACCAACATTACAGGTGGCTGAGAGGGCGCTCTATTTTTGGAACAACGAATACATACTCTCACTAATGGAAGAAAACAATCAAGTGATCATGCCAATCATGTTTCCGGCTCTGTACCGTATGAGCAAGGAGCACTGGAACCACACCATAGTGACTCTGGTGTACAATGTGCTCAAGACATTCATGGAGATGAATTCCAAGTTGTTCGATGAGCTCACTGCTAGCTATAAAGCGGAACGGCAGAAGTAAGTGTTTTTTATTTAGTCATCTTGAATTATTTAACAAATTTACAGACCATTTAGCCCTTTTTGAAATCGGTCAGAGGTGGGCTGCAGCAACATGATTGTGCTCTATTTTAGTTTGCTATCCATTAGCTATGTATGTCTATCCTACTTATCTTGATTGGAACTAGGTTTTATACATCATCATACTGGCTATACCTAGGTGCAGCAGTACACCGTTGGTTAAGGTGTATTATCCTATTTATCCTTCAGCTATCCTATATTATCTTCAGATTTTAGTTCAGTTAGTCATTTTGACAAGATATTTAAGGTCAGATACAAGAATTACGTATAATGTGTGTGTAGGATTATTTTGGAAAAAAATAAGGATGTTGACATTTATAATAATATGTTCTGCCTATACTCCGCCTCGCCAATCTGCCACCGCCCGCCTCTGTACCCCGCTGCTAACTTGACGAACTCTATAAAATATATTATATTATAGAGGTTATATACTGAATATTATATTATAGAGGTTATATACTGAAGCGTGCATTGTCAAATGTCTACACTAGCGCATAAGTCAACAATATTTTCTAAAATAAAACCGTTTGAATAAAAATGGTCTAGAATTCTTTTAAAAAAAGCTATAATATATTTCGTGTGTAAGGTATGCAAGAATTTATGTAATTTGTTGGAGTTGGTTTTTTATAATTAAATAAGCGTGTTCGCGGCGATGAAATTGCACTAAAATCAAATGTCTTATAATTTTAAACACTGCAACTTACTAATATATATAGCACACTAGTCAGCGGACCCTTCGATGGGAGTCGTTGCATGCGACAAAAATGGTTATAATACTTATTTATCATTTACGTGGATTAATTATTTCATGGCGCGTTAAGAATGTTGCTTTTCCCAAGCAACAATGCGTTTTTTAATATTGGCTGTGCCCCCGTCTCCGGCTAACATATGGATGTCACGACAATTTCGGCAGAGCGAAATCGTCGACGTCGCATTTGAATATTAATGAAATATGAAGTACTGAATCTGTGGTCGAAGGATAGTCCATTGGGCATTGGTACTTGCTATATATTTATTGCCAGATTTCAAATTTTTGAAACTCACGAGCTTACACGATTTGTCTTCACCGCAGGGAGCATATAATTAAAGCGCCAATTAGATAGTTGCAACATATATAAAACTAGTGGACGCCCGCAGCTTCGCTCGCGTGGAATTAGACTTAACATAACCTAAATACAACATTTCATTGAAATAATGTAGGTATATACGAAAAACTTTTATACTACTAACTTTGCACCCCCCTTTTACACGATTTTCGAAACTCAATAAAAACCTTCTTAGGTACTGAATTTCATTCGAATAACATCAAAAACGGCAAAGTATCATACTAACTTTGTACCCCCGTTTTACCCCCTTAGGGGGTGAATTTTCAAAAATCCTTTCTTAGTGCTCCCCTACGTTATAAAAGGAACCTCTGTGCAAAATTTCAAGTTTCTAGCCCTTATAGTTTAGGCCCTGCGTTGATATGTCAGTCAGTCAGTCAGTCAGTCAGTCACCTTCTCCTTTTATATATATAGATAAAAGAAAATGTTTGGAGTAGGAATGATGAGTGATGTTGTGGTTGTGGTTGTGGTTGTGGTAGTAGTCGGTATCGTGTTTGCAGAGAGAAGAAGCGCGAGAAGGAGCGCGACGAGCTGTGGAAGCGGCTGGGCGAGATGGAGATCAGCCACAAGCGCCAGGCGCCCGCCGCCGCGCCCGCCGCCTCGCTCGCCAAGTGATGCCGCGTCCTCTCTCCCTCCAACTGCTAGATAATGCGATCCATTTTATTTTCACTTATGTATTCATTTTCTATTCGATTACATTTTTGTTAATGATGTTATTAATTTTTTATACCTGTAATGATCGGTTCGTTCGGGCCCACCGCTCGGCGGCCCCGCTCGGCGGACGCGCGGGAGGGCGCCGCGTCTCTTGCGTTCGGTTCGCTCGCGGGCTCCCGCGGGCCGCTTCGCTATTTCAACTCTTTACTAATAGTGCTCTCGATGTGTCCGGTTCCCGAATGCACTATCATTATTGTAATAGTATTTTATATATGTTTACATAGGTCACTAGATTACTTTAGGATTTTTTAATATTGTTAAATTGTTTAAATAAGTTAAAGTTGTATGTGTTATTGATGCATGATCGATTATATTGCATTTTGGATCACAATAACTGTAATATTGGGGCACCCAGTTTTCGGCTGAATATGATTGTACAAAAAAAAATTAGGGAAATTCGGATATGTATTAATGATATGTTTAGTGGCGTGTCGCGGCGCTGCGGACGGCGGCCCGGCCGGCGCCCGCCGCGCCGGGGCTCGCGGTAGCATGTTCTATAATATTTTCATTTATAAACTAGATGCTGAAATCAAAAATGTAATTTCGACGTACTATCATTTTGTATAGGTACATAGTGTAAATAGGCATTTATTTATTATAAATTTATAGCAGTGTGATTTTTATACATAGCTGCGGGAGTGGGACGCTATATTCGGTTCAATCGGTCGGAGCGAACTGGAGACCTCATGTATCATGCATACAGCTCGGTAAACTAAACATTAATTTGATAATATTGGAGTAGAACAATGCTAAAAGTAGATTAAATAATTTGTAAGGGAATAGTCATTAATTTGTATGATATTGCTGTAGCTATTAATTTTCCAAGATCACTCGTGGAGCGCCGCGTGTGCCCGCGCAGTGCCGGCGGCCAGTCGCCGCTTATGTATGTATGTACACTATGGAGATGTTTGTTATGTAAAATGTATTAACATTGCAAAAATTATATATGATCTTATATATAAATTACTATTATAGTACACAGTATGAAAATAAAAAAGTTAATTCACATGAAATTTAATTCTTTGAGTGAAAATGTCTGAAGGCCCGCGCCGCCCCAAGCCGACTTCCCTGCCGTGCTCGTAGCGCTACCTGCATTCGAAATACACAATCAATTGTCACATTACGTTTTTTATTTATTTTCGTGGCCTAGATTTTGGGTCTTAATTTCTTACATGATGAAGCAATAATATTTTGAACTAACGCATAATAAAAAATCATCAAAGTCTAAGAAATCACATATATACATTAGCGGAATCATTAATTCAAAGGAAACATGTAAAGCCAAGCCTGCGTCAAATTGTTTTCCGCGCAGAATTACGTCACACAAGGGATGGATTAAAATACAATATAGTATATAGTTATATAATAATGGTATAACCTTTATCAACGACAAGCTACACCAAAGATTACCACTATTCAAAAGCTTCAAACGCAGTTTGACCGGTCATAGTCTGGGATGGCCATTAATCGATAGTTAATTATTAGTCGGAACTAATAATTCAGTGATTTTTTCCATTTCAAGGGAACCATGCAATATTCTTGAAAAACGGCCTCCAGGCTCTACTACATCTAAGCAAAAATCACTTTGATCCATCATTCCATTATGATGAAAAAGGCTAAAATAAACAAACATCCTTGCCAAACATCCTTCCTTGATAAAGATATATTTAGTAGGGATGGTTCAAGGTATGGTTCAATCAACTTGGTTTAATGTGGAGGCGATATCGATTTGCAAATTACCATGGCTACCGCCCTCGTAACTTATCGACCGAATGCGGCACTCTCGTATTAGTACTAATTCGGAGGGTGTGGGTAACGGACCAAATTTCGCTGAATAATGTAAGTTGGTCTTTTCAATTTTGACCATTTTTTATTGCATTCTTGGACTTCAATAGGGCCAGAAAATAAACTTCTTTTTTCGTATATAGAATCAAATGTTCACTATATAACATTCTGTGGAAAAATCAAGCTAAAGAAAATAATCACTCATCTCGCCTAATGCCTTTAGGAAATATATTTTTAATTAAATCGCACACTCAGTTTGCGTAACCACTCCGAGAACAATTTAAAGAATCTTCTTCATATCATAAGTTCATTTATAATAATTTGATTATTATAGCGTAAAGCATAAATTTTTAGCACAAATGAGTCTAACCAGAAGATTTTATAATCCACCCGAACCAAAGATGCCGTCGGGACTTATAGAACTTATGGATGGTCTTACAAGAGATGTACTGAGAAATAACCCAACGAATATTTATGATTTCTGCGCTCGTCACATAGAAATTTTACTTGAAATACGGGATGGTAAGCACAACATAATATATTTTTAACACGTTTTTATTAGCCTGGTATGTATGTAACGGAATCTTTGAATGTGATTTTCGCTCACTTCAAAACGTCGGATTAATTTGAAACTACACTTATCAAGGACTGATGACAATAATAATAATTTAAAAAAATTTATTTCCTTAAAAGCGTATTTTAATATTTTTTTTAAATTATGATATAATTCATAGTTTTATTTCTCAAGTTACTTACAACATAATTGTTTTTTTTTTAGGTAAGAAAGTATCATTATCATTAGATGAAAAAATTGCAAAAGCCCAAAATAAAATAAAACAAAGAAATGAACAAAGACTACGTGAATTCGATAAGAAATATCATGTGGCATTGTTTACTTGTCCTAATGAAGTTCAAAATGAAGCAAAATCTAACGATAACAGCGGTGTTGAGGAATCGATCAGTGAATTAAAACATAATTCTACTGAAGTAAATGTTCTGGTAAATGATGAATTAAAAAATGATCAGAAACTGATCGAAATTATTAGTGATGTAATCTCTGCTGAATCCAAAGACAAAGACGTTGATTTCAAAGACACATCAATACAAGAAGGCAAAGATAGTGATAATACGAATGAAAGTGTTGTTATCTTTGAAGATAATCAAGAAATAAATGAAAAAGATCTCGTAACCCACAATTTATCTACAAAGAAAGATGCTTTCGTCAGTGTTGAGAATAGTAATGAAGAAATTCAGTTGACTAACTTTTCTTCTGAGACAGAAAATATCAATGAAGACAATATTACTGATACCATCAATGATTCACAAGATGCAAACATCACCCACTCAGAATATGATGATAACACGGTCGAAAACAGAGTTAAAAGAGATCAAGATGAAAGTGTTCTATTACGCAATGACGGCATTGAAATAGCCGTACAAAATAACAGTGATTGTGATAGTGAAATTCAAATAAAAATCGATATAGATGTAAATCAAGACGTAGGTCAAGAAAATGGGTCAACTGCTCCTGTTATTTCAGCTAATACTACTGTCGAGGATGGCAACCAGTCTGATATTATGATTGAAAAAATACCTCAATTGTATACAGATACAAATCAAATAGTAATCGAGCACTGTGAAGATTTCAATGAATCTGAAAAATTACAAGATGATAAAATTCTTGCCGAAATATCATGTTCCAAGAACATTCAAGAACTTAATGAAAAAGATCCTGATATTGCCCATGGTAATCAGTTCGATACTATTCCGAATATTGAAACCCACTTTGTTCAATGTTAAATGATAATTTATTCCTGGAAGTCGGTACAATTTTAGGTTTTTATGATTATGTGGCAAACCCAGTGTTAAAAACCCATTTAAATTTCACGGATTTCCCATAGAAGAAACGGTTATTTGGAAGGCCAACACCAACACACGAGGCTCCCTTGTGTCATTAATAAATATTTTTTAATTTTTTTTTATACATATATTGTTTTTAATTAAAAGTTTCCCAATTTATTTATTCAACAGATAGTGAAAGTGTCCCGGAATCTAGTTATAAAACCGACAACACGACCAATCCAAATCAATTTGATTTGGAAACTGCTGCGATTACAATTCAGAAAGTATTTCGTTCATTTCTTTTTAAAACGAAAACGGCAAGTTACGATGAGCCTACACCTGTAGATATAAATTTACTTAACGATGATAAAAATAAGGTAAGATTAAATAATTGATGGTAGACTTTAGTTTAAACTAGCAACTGTCCTATTAACTGTCCTTCTCCGCTAGCCAGCCTTTTTAGAAATTTAGTAATATACTTTTTCCAGAATTTAAGTTATCTAGATCGCTTCGATCACAAAATCGTATCAGTTAAATTCGTCACGTTCGTAAATTAACAACTACTTACTCTAAGCATATTTCAGCGTAGTAGCGGGCACAGTAGGTTTAAAGAATTTATTCTCATAAAAAACACAAGTTTCATTTACAATGAGATACAAAGAGAAACATAATAGTAAGTAAGTGTTTGCCTCTAATGCCTTTACATACAATTTTTACAATGCACTTCTCTAATTCCTTAACATAGTCACTACATGTTGTTTTAATTTCTTTTTAAACATAGTTATACTGTCGCACTTCTTTATATGATTAGGTAAATTGTTATAAAGTATGACTCCGTCAAACATTATCGTCTTCTTACCGTAATTAGTTCGTACAGAAGGTAGTGCAATTTTATATTTGTTTCTTAATTTATATTTAAATACTCTTTTATTTAATTTTATATTCGATTTAGTGGAATCAGTAGTAATTTTTCTTATGTGGACGCAGGTATAATATGTATATAGTTGATGTATATTGAATATTTTGGTTTTTTTGTATAATTGTATGGTAGGAGTAAGGTAAGGATAATGAAATAGTAATTTAATAATTTTATTTTGAGTCCTTTGTAACGGATTTAAGTTTGTTGCAGCAGCCGATCCCCATATTTCTATTAAATACTCTAAATGCGATTTAACTAGACAGTTATATATAATAGGACGTACATTCTTTGGGATACAATTTGACACTTTACGTAAAGCTCCAAGTAATGAAAATAACTTTTTCTGTATGTGCTCAATGTGTGGCTTCCAACTTAGTTTATCATCTATCCATAGGCCAAGATATTTTTCACAGTTTGATCTTAATATTTTTTCATCATTTATAGTAAGAGGTGTAAATTCAGGAATAGGTTTATTTTTTGCAGCAAAAATCATAAATGATGTTTTTTGCGTGTTTATGGTTAGTAAGTTATATTTGAACCATTCGTTTAGCTTATCGAGATCCTTCTGAGCGTCTTTTACGATATCGTGAATTGACTTATCGAAATAGTACGAGAAGTTATGATTTAGCTGAGAGCATAGTAATAACTATTTAACCCGTCGCTCCGCACAGTATCCATTTTATCACTTATCACATTTAGTACTAAGTTAATTATTAAAATATATTATTTTCTTGGATAACAGAATAAAAATGGATGAATTACGTTGACGATATTTACACCTTAACTTTCTGTATGAAAAAGTCTCAGGATAAAATCGCCTGAGACGCGAGCGGGTAGGCGATGAAAGCTTGAGACTAAACTAAAGTATTTTTTAGGATGAAAATAAAAGCAGTTCTAGTATCAAAGACAGAAGGCTTTTGGGAATTAGTAGAATGGATACAGTATTACAAACTGTAAATGAAGAGAAATCTTTGTCATTATCTACTGATGATTCGTCTAATGTATCAAGTGCTGCAACAATTATACAAGCTCATGTACGTGGTTTTCTAACTAGAAACAAATTCAACTTAAACAAAACGATCTCAAATAATTCGTTAATTGATTCCGAAGCTGCTTTAATCCCGTCTTTTGAAGCTGACAATGAAAATCGCAAAAACAAGACCGTTTTAAATATACACATTGTACCCGAGGGAGGTCATTTCATTAGTAGAGATGAAAGTATTTTGACATCAAATGATTTATCTTTAGACTGCAGCCCTCCATCTTCGGTTAACCTGCATCCATTAGGCTATGATAAGAGTGAAAGAAGAAAGCAGCTTAAAAGGGAAGATGCAATTCAATCTGTATCGCCTCCGAGTAATAACAGCGGAAAATTAAGCGATGATCTCGACTCCGTGAAAGAAGTATTATTAGTTGATAATAATACGGTTGCTACAGATATGAAGTCTGTCAATGATCCTCAGGATATTGTAATAAATAAAGAACTAAATATTATTGAAAAAAGTGATTTAAATTTGGAAATTCCAAAAGTAGATACTGCTTTAGACGAAATGGATGTAGTCACGCCCTTCGTTCCGGTTGAAGACAGGAATATTCGTGAGTCTGACAATACAAACAAATTGTTGCATTCCGGAGAATTTCATGATATCGTTATACCTACTAATGTAACCCGATCTGATACTTCTGTCGTCCGTGGTGAGTGAAGACATCTTATTTATCAGGTGATATTTCTTTCCATTATACTGAGGACAACGCATGACTGCTTGTATTGAGTAGGTATTCTGGTATTTAGTGGTCGCCCAAATGAATTTCTTATTATTATGCTAAAGAGCTTTTATAGCATGTAGGCTCATGTAGTTAGATTTTAAAGCCACAATACAGTAGGTAATTACAATTATAGTAGGTAGTGTACTTTATAGTAGAAAGTAGCATTACAGGTAAATCTATACATATAATAAAACTAGCGAATCCGCGTCTGTACATTGCATTAAATCTTGTACAAAAACCTTGGATATGATAAGTACAATACAAATTCCGAACATATTTTTTCAAATTTACTGTAGGCTTGTCTGTCTAATTATGTCTGTCCGTAAGTGCGCGATGGAATCAAACCTACCGAACCGATTTGAAATCTCGAAAAGTTATGACAGTAATGACGTTCTTCTGGAATATAGGTGATGTTTATTTTAATTTTTTATCACATTTTGTGTATGTAACTAACCGTCAAACATTTACAAATATCGGTGGTAATGAAGACCTCGAACCGGGCATACTCCTACGTATTTAATTTCAATCAAGCAAATCACAACCTAAAATACCTATTTTATACAAACCACAAACAATTTTTTTTGAAACTATTCGATTGACCAATTAATTTTAAACTTACAACAAACGATTCTTATTTTAATCAAGCAAATCCGTGTTTGGCCGTTTTTCATATTTTATAAGAAGAAAAATGTTAATTAAATGCTGTCATTTTCAAGGCATGTTCCATAGCTATGAATAAAGATACGGATGTGTTGTAGAGTATTTATTTAGCTTTTGTATTTTCTATCTATAAAGGGATGGAAGTTCTCACTAAATTGAGGAGAAGTTATGATTGTCGATGATGATGAATGAATGTGCACATTTACGTTTCTATATGTAATGTTATTCGGGTTAGCATTGACAAGCATATTCTACTAGAAACTCTAATTCCATGCGAACGAAGCTGCGGGTGTTCTCTAGTCATTATAATAAAAAAGTAATTAATAGTCTTAACTGCAAGAACGTCAAATTAACAGTTGATTTTTTTTTAAATATCTTGGACATTCTCACACGGCCATCTGACCCCAAAGTAGGCGCGAGAGCCTGTGTTATGGGTGTCAGAGACTGATATACATACATAGATATTTTTAAATACATACTTAAATAGATAATATTGACATCCAGAAACAGAACAAATACAAGTGCAAGTCACACGAATATTTGTCCTGAGTGGGATTCGAACCCACGACCTTTGGCGCAACAGACAGGGTCACTACCGATTGCGCCAACGGGCCTGTCAAAGTTCTCGTTTGACAATTATGTAGAAAATTATAGCTGGTTTGAAACAATATAATTCGCTTTAGTGATGTTAGTATTAATTATGTTAATATTAAAACACTCATTTTGTAACTCAACTTGTGATAGTGCCATAATAACTGTTTTTTCCTATTTCAGAGTTCCAGAACGTCCTCGTGTATTTTATTCTTTGGAATACCTGAGCAAAGTACTTAGAATATCTATGCTGCCAGCATTTGAGAGCACTGATATTATCGTGTCGTGGGAAACCGGTCCCGGCCTTAGGGCCATATATCATTAGGATGCCATGGCAGCGAAGCCGGCAGCGCCGCCAGTCAAAACGTGTAAAATTGTATTAGACAACGTACCTAACCCTACCTCAGTCTACCTTGGCATCGACGCCAGTTTGGTGTCGCCCCCAGCCCCCGCGGCTCGCTGTGCTTGTATTCTCGGTGACGCCACCGTTATTATTTTTTCTTTTAATTTGACTACGGCGGTAAAGGATAACGAGCGCAATCTCTTCCACGTCCATTTTGGTTACGTAAACAATCGAGACTCATCTGGCATACTGCATCCGCTTTGGCGGCAAGTTTTGGTGTCTCAGGGACGCACAGGGTAGGCACGCGTCGCTACCATGGCATCCTAATGAGATATGGCCCCTAATCTGATTCGATTACTGCTTCGATTATGCTTCAATATCGCACTGTGGCAATAAATTTATGATGGCTTACAACCTAGTTTTATTTACATTAAAATAATTTTATGGAGGATATCCCGCGCTTTGTTTGCTACAACCCATAGACGTGGCCAATCTTCAAGCCCGAAGGTCTTCGATAAAGCGTAACGGGACCGACGGCTTAACGTGTCCTCTGAAGCATGGCAGTGTCCATAAAATTTTGCTACTAGCGGTCCCCCATCCAAAAACCGACCCCTTCACCTTCGTTGCTTAACTCACAATCACACAATCGACGCGAGCCATTGATTTGTGGACGCTATACACACCTTCCACTGTCGGATAAGAGAATATGTACCTACGAGTATGTATGTAATATATGTAAGTATATTATTATATAGTATATATATGTATTACTTATATGTATATGTTTCTTTTTGTGTGTATGCAATTTAATTATTTTAATATGTTTTCATGTTAATTAAGTTTTATTGTTTCTTTTTCCACCTACCACAACTCTTCCCCACTCAACCAGGGTTTGACTGGTAGATAATGCCTTAAGGCATTAAGTCCGCCCGTTGTATATCTCTTTGAGGTGTCAATAAAGTTGAATAAAAATAAAATCCGCGCTAAGTTTCATTGATATTTAAAAGTCTACAATGTATTTGTGGTCGCAGGATCAAGATTAGGCCTGAGGAAGAGGGAAATACATGAATTACACAATGACATCTTAGGGAGGTTAGTTTACCGAGTTGACTTACATAACGGTACTCTTTAGCAAGAAAATCACTCCCCAGAAAGTTAACAGAGGGTGTTGCAAGAAAAAGAAAGTGCGTAGGTATGCGGAATTGTGTAAGTTGTATGTATGAGGACTGGCGTAGGGACTTGTTAGTCTTGTTAGTTATTGTTAGTAAAATTCCATCTCCCCTAACTCCGAATTCCCTCAGCGCAGGAGCGCCTACAGCGCCGCGTGAGAGGAGGAAAGGTCTGTCTGTAAAATTCCAGTTAGTAATCATTAGGAACAGTCTCGTTTCAAGTCAGTGCCTGAAAGAAATATAAAAAAATCTGGATTCAATCCATCCATATCCACGCATAAAAAGCAATAGAGTTTACTCCTTGATGTACGATATACAATACCGTATGTGTACATTCTAGTCGCTTTCTCGGCGCTGTACTCCGAAAACGGTAATTAAACGATAATTTAACAGAAAAATTCAAAAGGCATTTTGACGTAATAACTTCTTTTAAATTGATGAACAGCTCATAATATGAAAAAGTGTATCCCGTTACGTTTCCGTTGAGTGTTTTTATTAAATTAATTTTACACGACAACATTGGCGTTTCCATGGCTCCTAAATAGGGAACTTTACAGACAACAATTTTTTGTAGATAATTTCATGACAAATAATTTTTATAATGACCTTTATTAACCTCTTGAGATATTTGCGAAAAACTGATTTTGGTGACCTTTTGACTTTTAACCGGCACGATATGTATCAATGTCAATTTTTCACATCTTTATTAAAACGTTACAACGCAATGCCGCCGCAATAAAGGTGTATAAAAAAACCCAGCTCACTAGGAATTATTCCGGAGATTGGGGTTTAAAATGCCTAAAATGACTGGGCTAGTATATTATTTTTCTACATTTTTTTAAATTTTTATTACATAATAAATGCATATTTGAGTAGGTTACCAAAATAATCGCGAATTCAATTTCATTATCTTTAAACGTAAAATATTTAATGTATTAAACAAAATATTAATGAAACGATTATAAAACGAAATGAAATTACGAAATAATAAATTGCCTATCGCAAACGAACTACTGACTAAGAAAGATATATCTATTAACTGTATATATTTTTAGCAACTGAAAGGAAAAACAAATAAAAAGAACACAGGTTCAAATAAGTACCAGATTCGGCATCACCTACACCAAAAGATGGAACGTACTTACAGCAAAGTAGCGTTGGGTACCGACACATAGCGTACCGACAACCTTATCGTTCGACAGCTGAGCAGAAAGTGAACTGTTTGTTGGTCTTCGTGGTCTTCACATCCCAGGGCCTTTTGGGCCCCTGGTGTGGTGTCGGTGATTGGAGCTTGGCTCCTTGCCCGAGGTTTCTACCGCGGTCCATTAATATGGACCGGAAGTGGGGGTGCGTGTGCCGGGTGGCCTTTGCTTGGCGGTTCTATTCGCATTGAAGAATTCTGAGTGGGAGTAGGGTGAAGAATTCTGAGGGAAAATGGGTGATAATAGTAATAGTGGGATATGGGAGTGCTAAAAAGTTTCACGTCAAGTCCTGAGTGCCCCACACAAATCCCTGCTTGCAGGGCCTGCCGCAGAGGATGTTACCACACAAAGCCCTGCAAGCAGGTTACATCTAGACTAGGTAGAGATATTATGTTCTGTGGTAGAGATCTTGCGTCGTTTGAGTCACGCCATTATTGAAATTACAACCACTTTAAAAGAATGAATGAATGAGTCACAGTTTGAAGATTTATTGACAATGGTGACACCAATAATTGAAAAAAAGAATGTATTGATGAGAGATGCTGTAACTTTATTATAACTATCCTTTAAAATTATTGCACAAACAATACATAGTACAACAAAATTAACACAAACTGAAGGCGTACGTAGAAAACCAAACATTTATTGTTGAAAAGTAGAAACCACAGATTAGATATACACCTATATATATACACATATATAATTAAATACTATACTTATAAATCTGTAATTGAAATAAACTCGGTCCGACCGTACCACACATTGCCCTGCTTGCAGGGTTTGGAGTGGGGAGATCGTGCGTCGTGCTGGCAGGATGACCTGCCGCCCTGCGGCAGGGTAAGCAATTAATAAATCGGCCCTGCAACCACACACACGATACGATTGGCAGGGGCCCTGCTTGCAGGGCGCTTTTGCAACTTTATGTGCTCTATAGTCTATAGCAGAGGTGCATTAAACAAATATCTACGCTCAATGATTACGTCATAATAAGAAGATATAAGTGGTGTGCACAAACTACTGAGTTTATTTATTATGTGGGTATAGCTAGCTACCAATATATTAATCTGTGGGGCGGTGCATGGTGAAGTGTGGTGCTGTTATAGTATCTCTACACCTAGTCAGTAGTCTGTGGTGCTGTTCATATCTCTTTTTTGTGTGATGTTGTCTTTCTTCTACTTGTGTGTGTATTTGTTCTGTGACCTGTGAATTGTGATCTCTACCTACTTTCACAGAGCACAGAGTACATTTTTTATATTAACTGCCTACTTTGTGGTGGTAATTTTTATTATTAATTGTGACGTACGTTACGTATGTCGTATTATTTCCCATACATACTCTTTGCGTACTTTATTGACTATATAATAAATATAGCTAGTTTGTGGTTGTGATTTGGGTTGGGTTGGGTTGGGAGCACAGATTAGTATATTAGTAGCTAGGTTGGGAGTTGATCAAGAAACAAGACAATAGCGTTTTCGTTAATGAAAGAGTAGAGATGCCTTTGCCTCCAGCTTTAGCCGCTCGTTTAGCAAAGAGAGGTATACTTAAAATAAATACAACTATCGAAAAATCAAGTACTGAACAGCCACCTCTAATTCAATCAAATGAGGAGATTATTGCGGAGGATTACGATACCAAGCCAGAAGAGCCCCGAATTAATAACAAAGAAAATTTTTGGGAGGGTATTGAGGGAGTAAATGTTGATCCTATAAAAGGTCACAAAGGTTGTCCCAACAAAAGTAATGTGTACCATGAGTGCTCGAAGTATTGCGTAAAAACATGGAAGCAAGGTAAATTAGTGCCAAATGACACTTACTTGGAAAACAAGCGCAAAGCCTTGGAATTATGGCCATTACCATCAGGATGGGAAGAAGTATATGATGAAGGAACTGGGCAGCACTACTTTTGGAACGTACATAATAACCTTGTTTCGTGGTTACCGCCAGCCCATCCGCACGCTACACCTAGCGAAAGTGCGGCGCATTTACGTGAAGAGAGATTATTAAAAGAAGGCGATGAAAGTGATGATAGTAGTGAGGCATCCGATCAAGAAGTACCTCAGCAACAACTTAAAGAAAAGAGACACGGTCGTCGCGTTAAAGACAAAGATAGGGACATGATACATCATAGGGATAAGAAGAAACACAGGGTTAAAGATAACGATTTAGACCCCATGGATCCTTCTTCATATTCTGAAGTTCCAAGAGGTAGTTGGGCAGCTGGCTTAGATACTCATACTAAGACTGGGGTGGATACTACTGCATCTGGCACTTTATATCAAATGAGGCCATATCCTGCACCAGGGGCCATACTTGCTGCCAATGCAAAGCATGATCGTAGTCCCTCTCCTTAATACATGTAATAAAGTATAACAAATACATTAATCTTATCATTTCAAGTTTGATATTATGAACATTATAAATTGTAATTATTAATTATATTGTATGAGTAACTTTCAAAACCTAAACGCACAGACTTCTCTAAGTGTTGAGCCTAACCCACAAAGAACTACAGATTTTAATTAAATAAATAAATAAATATCTTGGACATTCTCACACACGGCCATCTGACCCCAAAGTAGGCGCGAGCCTGTGTTATGGGTGTCAGAGACTGATATACATACATAGATATTTTTAAATACATACTTAAATAGATAATATTGACATCCAGACACAGAACAAATACAAGTGTTCGTCACACGAATATTTGTCCTGGGTGGGATTCGAACCCACGACCTTTGGCGCAACAGAACCTAATTAGACACCTCACTGGACACTGTAGGTTATATAAACACTTACATATGATAGGAAAGTAGTAGGTTTACGTAGTAGGTTCTGTAATGAGGCGGAGGAATCACCCATTCATAATAATATGCTCTGCAACTTCCCTGCAGCATCATCATGACAGAAGTCGCAATCTGGGCGGAAGCCTTGTCTCACCTTCTACAATCAAGGAACTAGACCCCAAAGGCATCCTGGGATTTATCTGAGTGATTGGCCTTTGGGATCAAGTTTGAACTTTTTGGGGGCTAGCTACAATAGATATTTTAGGTCACAGTGGCTTATGGGCTTTACCCAAACGCCCTCCCTTGCTATAATAATAATAGACTTCTCTCTAAAATGGAGGGTTAATTCCAAAATCCCAAATTCACTGGCAAGAGGTGCACAAGCAGGAGTCCTCAAGATGTCATCCTGCACCACAGCTTAGTAGTCGTAACCGCAACTGCTAAGTTGGCAACGTATTAATGGGTTTTGTAACTTGAAATGCCTAGTAGTAGGTTGGGAGTCTTTTTTTGCCCAGTAGGCATACCATCTATTAGATCAGAGAGAAACATGGGTGAACAGTGGGTGTATTGTACACATTTATATATACTGGTACTACTGGACAACCCCCTCACATATGTAATATTAATAGAATTTGAGATTAGATCCTGGATAATTGATTAATTGATAGTGTTACATATTAATTGGGATTTAAATTAATGTGAATATAAACTTCTGTAACTTTTTTAGATATTTATTCCATAATATCATATAATTCCATTATGTATGTATATTTTAATTAAAAGCACCCATAAATGTTATCAAAAACTGATCTATTTACCTACATATAATATACCAGAAATGTTATTGCCATAAAACATGTTTAATCAGTACTTCTATTGTGTCAACATCAACAACATTATTGTAACTGTAAGAATTATTATTCTTAATTAATTCATCAATTCTGCATCAAATACAATGTGTTACTTTAATAAAGATTCTTATTTTCCATTCATGTGTTTTCCTGTTGTTATTACGTGCTTGAGTAAATCCTCAGATGTCAGCATTCCAATAGGTTTCTGAATATTCAGCTGTGGGTCTGAAATTAAAGTATAAAAAGTATATAAAACCAAATCCAATAATGATTGTTTACTGAGATGGAACCGAAGGCTTGAAAATATGGTAGGTATAGCCTCTGAAGCATGGTAGCGCGAAAAAAAAATGTTGTTACTAAAAGATACCCATCCTCACGTGAACCGAAACCGATGCGCTATCAATCAATTAGTAATGTTTTAAACGCTCCACACGACCGTCCCTGCTTGCAGTGCCACTGCCAATTTCATCGTATCTGCAAGCAGGGCCGTGAATAGGGGGCGCTTTACGTGATGTAGAGCTCGCCCTGTTCGCCGACGACAGCGCATACTTTGCGTCGTCGCGAGACCCGGAAATAGCGGTCAGAAGAATGCAGCGCTTGCTTGACCGCCTGTCAGACTGGCTGTATAAGTGGAGGATCGCCGTCAATGCCGGAAAGACGGTCCCGATACTTTTCAGCCGGAAGCGCAACATGCCGACGCCGCTGCGTCTGCATGGTGAGGATTTAGAGTGGCAGCAGACTGTCCGGTACCTGGGTTGTCACATGGATCGCAAGCTCACGATGAGTGCCATGGTGGAGCACGTGCACCGCCAGGCACGAGCCGCGAGAGCGGCCCGTGTTGACATCCAGGTTACCACTGCGCACTAAAATCGGCATTTATAAATGCTATATCCGATCCAGGCTGACGTACGCGGCGCCGGCATGGTACGCTCTGGCGGCGGCCTCGAAGCGCAAGCGTCTTCAGGCCCAGCAAAACCTCGCCCTGCGAGCAATCACAGGAGCGGGGCGCTACGTCCGGAACGCGGTGATCGCGCGCGACTGCAAGCTGGAGTCGCTGGATGAGTTTGTGGTCCGCTTGGCGCGTGTTATGTACAACCGCGCCGACAATGGGCCGCATCCTCATCTAAGGGGGATAGCGCCGCTGCACGCGCGCCCCCCCGAAGGCCGACCGCTCCCCAGAGAGCTGTTGGACCTTCTTCCCCCCGACCATCAGGGGGGAAACAGTGACTAACGGCTGCAGCTCCGCGCGCGCATCACGCGTGCGCGACGACACACTGTCTCCCACGCCCAACAGCGGGGATGTCACCGACGGGGTTCACCCCTGGAGCAATTGCCCGGATAGAAGGACCATCCTTACATCCGAATTCCCTCACGCAGGAGCGCCCACAGCGCCGCGGAAGAGGAGGAAAGGTTTCGTTCGGGGGCGCTTTAAGCAACGCGACCCTGGTAATCATGTGTTTTAAGAAATACATAGTAAAATTGTAGTACTAGTGGACCAGAGGAGTGTGAAGTGTTTCAGCCCAGGACAGTGAAGGTGAATACCACTACATTGATCCGAATAAATTGATAAAGCTGAAATAATTTATACCTACCTGTTTTAACAACAATGACGTAAGGTGCGACATCTAATATTCGCGACACGGATCCAAGTGTCGGATTATTTAAGAGATTTACAGAGTAATACTTTTTAATCAAAAATTTTTCAAACTCTTCCGAAAGAGAACCTGAAAAATTAGCGATACGCCGGCGCGCATTGTCGGCGGAAAATACTCCACAAACGGATCTGAAATAAAAAGTAAAACATCTTATTTTTGATCACATTAAGGTTTGCCATTTTTTAAATCGTTTATGTCTCAATTAATTAATTAATTATTGCATACACTTTAAAACATTATCCATGTACATACATTAAGCTTTCTTGTGACTACAAAATCCTGCATTATCGAAGTTCTCAACAAATGTAGTAACCATGTAAATGAAGAGTCCTAAACATAGTAGCAAGAAAATCATTACATTCAGTCAAGTAATTAAATTATATACACATGAATAAAGAGCTTTAACCATTATTTAAAATTTTAAGCATTTTTCATTTAATCATTATATAATTTATATTTTGGTAAGTGTGTCAATCAAAGTCAATGTCTCTGGCTACAGATAATAAATATAAACATAAAAATCGAACTAATAAATATAATATAAATAATATAATAATATGTACATAAGTAATACGTTTTTAAATGTATCTTTGTATTCATGAAATAATTATTTACATAGTGTGCTATAAACTATAGAATATAACAGAGGCCTGACGCAGTAACTGAAAAAAACTCATAGAGGACAGTATATGGTATGGTACACTAGAATATCAACAATTTAACTTTATTATCATTGATGTACTCGTATGCTAGTGCTCCACTTCCTCACTTTGCTTAGAAATAGAAAAAGTTTTGATCCTGATCTCTCGTTGTTCATTAATCGACACCGGAGTGTTATCTTTAAAACAAATCACGAATAATCATAAAATTGCGAATAATGTTTCGAATTGCGAATAAACGATAAAAGTGGACAAAAATTTTTCAAAAAAATCATATTTCCTTCGACTACAAGACTACAAGCTCACTGATATCGTAATTTCACGTCGCTCATAAATAAAAGATTTGGGGGTATTGTTTAGAGCCGATTAACGTTTCAGCGACCACGTTTAAACCTTTTGTGCTAAGGCTTATAGGACTTAGGGTTTTGTATTGCGACAAGCGCGATATCTTGACAGTATCGCTCTAAAGCTCTTTCAGTTTTGTTAGGAGCATACTTAAAAGCAACTCGACTATCTGGAGACCGCATGAAGTACATGTTGGAAAAGCTCCAAAAGAAATTTTTTTGAGATTATTGTACTATTAGAAATACGGGTACTCTATTGGATACCCCAACATATATTTGTTGGGTATGTTAGTTTATGACACTAGAATATTGCCGCATCGCCGCATATCTTACAGAATATTTCGGTCAACTGAACAGAGGGACGATAATTAATTCATTAGTGCTGGAACTCATATCCTCATATCATTGAATGTCCCGGACAACTACGTTCAAAATTGACTTCGTCTTCATAAATTGATCGCATTACCACTGTGTAGACTCGTCCTAGCAATGGAGTCACCTCTGATGCGGACAATCATTTAACATAATGGCTTGGTGAGATGGGTGGGATCAGTCTGTTGACATATTCACCCATAGTCGAACCTCGCAGCTCGGCAGGAACTTAAATTACTTTGTAAAGCGATGACATTATTATAATTCATTATTAATTAGATCTATTAGGCAAATTATGTTATTATTAAGTTAAATTTACTTATTTTTGTTAATTATAGTAGAATATCACGCTAACGCATTGAGGTAACCTGTCGGTTAGTCGTGTTTTTATTAAATAAAAAAAAATCCTATCATAGATTTCACGATTCTTAAATAAGCAGTGTGGTGAGGTCAGCACAGGATAGCTCAAATAAACTATAAATTGTAGCAGTACTGCAATAATAACTAAAACAAACGTTACCTATATTGTCTATCAGAAAATTACGGCTCTACTCAGCATAGCCGAGCCTACACGGCGGACTCAACAAACGCTTTTGCCAATACATATATGTACCTACATAACTGCTGACCGAACATGCAACGCTTAAAAAAGCTTTTTTCGATTTATTATTGCACATGGAATAAAAGGCATTTATTAGAAGAAGCAATATTGTGGGATAAGTAACGTCATATTGTCTCTCAGAAAATTACGGCTACTAACAAACGTCATATTGTATATCAGAAAATTACGGCTCTACTCAGCAAAGCCACAAAGTAGATATTCCCCTAAATCCTACTTTGTGGCAAAGCCGAGCCTACACGACGGACTCCACAAACGCTTTTACCAATATAGGTACATAACTGCTGATCGAACATGGAACGCTTAAAAAAGCTTTTTTTCGATTTATTATTGCTTATAGAATAAAAGGCACGAAAAATTAGAAAAAGCAATATTGTCGGATAAGTACAACTACTAACCCTTTGTCACTAACAGCTAATAATATTTTATCTCCAGTCCTTTGTAAAGTATCAAGTGCTTCAGTAGCAGATGCCTTCAAAGATATTGTATTGACCGGTGTAATCACATCTTCTGTAAGAGTTGTGCTCCACCACCTGAAATATAAACATAATTACTTGTAATAAGCAACGTAAGTTAACGTAAGCTTTACGATTGGAACGACCTTGCGGCCATAGCGGGGAATAGATTACAAAAAAGAAAGAAGAAAACAATCGATAGCTTTACTAAAGTATCTCATTGATTTTTGAAAAAATACGAAGAAAAGTAAAATAAATAGATATTTAGGTAGTAGTTTTGTTTGGGTGGTCAAAGAACTTCTAAATAAGAGTGAGTTGTAAGTTCGTCAAATTAGGTCCAAATTATTATCGATATAATTATCATTAATATTTTATGACACTCTCAGAATACAAAACTAAGAAACTATTGCATATCAAAATATTATTTGGTCTCGCTATCGAGAGTTAAAGTTCACGCGTGTAATGAAACGATTAATAGTCATCATGTAGACGTTATGACCGATGTGTATTAAGTCCATGATTATGGTGATAGTAGCGAATTGTTATAAAACCAAACTGATGTCCATAGATAGCCCATTGGCTCGTGTCGATCTAGTAAAGTAACGATTAGCGCAGTCGGTATATAGATTGGTGACTGCAAATAAAGTTAAGTAAAAATTCACCTGCCGCTTGGGCTTCTCATATAAATATCACGGCATCTTCTGTTATAATATCTAGGTGTGACGTCGATGCGGACGCCATGACACCTATGAGCGTTTACGCGCTAAATTTAAAGTAGATAGGAAAAACTGCAATAATTAGCGTTAAAACTCAATTTATTGCTGAAATAATGTTTTTTTTTCTTTCGAAATATTGGATGTGTTACATTACACAAGGCAATTTCAAAATCTGTCATCATGCCTATTGTATAAACAAGCGTTAAGTCTTGTTGAAGACCTTCGGCTGGCGTGAGAATAGTATTCGACACTGGGTTGTCCACTACCCCTCCACCAATCCGCATCAGAGCATCCTGGTGGACTATGCTCTAGACCGCCCGCAACTCTAGCTGATGGTGAGATCCGAGCTCAACAGATGGATTTCTAAATTGTAAAGAAGAACCTTAAGATAATGCGGAACATAACGTTACAGTTTTAACCTATACACGCCAGGGTTTGCATGATAGTTATGCATGCAAAGTTATAACCGTCATCCATATCCTTACGTATATGGCCACCATAGAGTAAAATTAACGAGGCACTGTAATATTTATCTTTGGCATACATGTAGTACATACATATTATTAAATAATTATAATAGGTACAACGAAAACTCATGTCACTGAATAACACAGAACGAATTCATTGATAACACCCAACGGTCGACCAGAATTCAAAGCTTGATAATAACTAACCTATTTATACTCCAGTCTATCAGTATTAAAGGGTGGTGGTTCCACGATCGTCATTATACATAAGTTTTATACATATGTATGTATAGCACTACACTAGCTATACCCGCGGCTCCGCCCGGTTTAAATAGTTTTCCTTTCAGATCTCAACTCAAAGACATATTTACTACACTTTACAAGAACCTCTGCCATTTAGGGAAGCAAGCTACACCAAAGGCTATCACTTACAAAAATGTACTCGTAGCTTTACCCGCAGTTCCGCTGATCAGAATTCGATCAAGATAACAATTAATCAATAGTTAAAAATCGAACGATTATTAAAGTATTTTGTCCCATTTCACGGGATCCATGCCTGCAAACCAACAAATAGACCTATTTATAATTGTAAAGATAGAATTGTATTCTTTCGTCTTACCATAATCTATCGTTGGGCGGAGTTGGCTTGAACCTGCGCGCTTCCATCCATTGGTCTGATATGAACTTCGTCATGTAGTTGCGAATGTTGTCGGGCAACAGCACTACACACCTCTGTCCGGCCTTCAAGGTTTTCGCGGCTTGGATCGCACCCCACATGGCAGCTCCACTGCTGCCACCTTAAATGTTGTTTACGATTCATTACAAATGATTTACTTGCCAAAATCTATCTTCAAGTGTAGGGTAAAATTTTGTTAAATCAAACAATCGCTAAAATATTTATTAAATATTCTAGATTTTTCGCTTAGATTATTAAATAAGTACTGTTATTTGTATTTATTTTATACGTAAGGACTAACTACATGGGTTGCTCCACAGAACAGATAAAGAGATTAGATTTTGTTTCTTAGGTAGAGATTTATTTATTTAAAATTTTATACATATTAAAGCGGAGATAAAGCGGACAGAATGTTCAAAGCATTTACTATTTTGAGGGCTGCGAAGTATGGATATATTATCATCTAGGTACATCAAGATTAGTTTACTACGTACATAGACACGTGGATTACCATTATTCTTGATGAGTGGGACATACAAGTTCATGTCAAAGATTAATCAGCAAGCTGATTGTTGGTTTGTGTGATCTGTGTGTACGGTATGATGACCTTTACTTTACCTACCAATATAATGTAGAAACTTACCACTACACATAAACAATAAATACACATACCACACAACAAGCCCTCTTCTCTCACTAGTCTGCGCGACATAGTCAACGAGTTTTTATCTTCAGACTTAATCCACCGGTCCACCACAGACCTGTCCAGGGTTTTAGGCAAGAAGTCATATCCAATCCCCTCCACCTGCATACATTATAAAAATTTAATTACATAACATAACATCAAGCCTGTTTTTCCCCGATGTACCCCATCGGGTACATCGCACTGATTAATTTAAATAAGTTGCAGTAAGTACATAAATTGTAATTCATCAGAAAAATATGAAATAATACTTTGTCTCTTTACGTAACTACGCTGTAACAACCGATTCCATTTATTATTATTATATTCTACACCTACGCGTAGGTATCTATTACCACTGAAGAGTTTATCAAACGGGTCAACATTCAACATACCATCGCGGATCGCTGCACATAACAGCATCTAATTAAAGTGTTCATGGCGAAAAAATATTATTTTTATGAGAGCTGTCAAATTAAGCTCTGCATTGATAACCTTCGTCGATAAGTTTAGCCATAGTCACGAGGCACGGTATGAATGAGATAACAGATTTACGGAACAGTAATTCTTAATGACCTTGTAATAATTAAACAAGGAAGCAACAAAAAATCTACAAACAAGGAAATATTTAGAAAAAACCTGAAGTCCCTGAACCTTCGAAGTTTGTAATTATTTAATGAAGTACGTTTATAGTAGAACATGGTTTAAGATAATCATGATAATGTAAAAGCCTTTCGAATTTTTCCTATAGAAGCGCTTCTTTCCCGTAGTATCTAGGTATACAATTATTGGGATTGTCTTGTCATTATCTGAACCCTTAGATTTTATTAATTTAGTATTAATAGTAGTATAGTATTAATCTAAGTCTGAACCATCGCCGTAATTTTGACTGATGGTAATCAAATAATTTTAACGGGATTTATAATTTGAAATTAGAAATGTGGAAGTTCGTTTCAGTTTTGTTTACCCCTTTTCAACGAGAAAAACATTCTTTTTTTAAACGAATACCTACTAATGAAAAAATAACATAACTAATGTAATGTGAGAAGCAATGCTCGTAATTAATTACGAGCATCGTGTCATATTATTAATTATATGCCACGCCAGGCAGGGAGGCAACTATCAACTGGGCTATCGTGTACTAGATGTGGAGTTAATTAATACAAACATAATTTATTATGTCTGTAGGTACATGAATGCTACATATTTTTTCGCCAAAAAGTTCTTCTTGAATTCGCATTGAACCCTTTCTTTCTCCACCTGTTACATATAGGCGTCAATAGCCCAATGGCTCGCGTTGAGAAGCGTTCATAGCTCAATATCTCACGTGGATTCAATGTGATCGACAGAGTACCATCGTACTATAACACGCACCTCATACATCTGCACATCAGATTCGTTCATCTCTTCAGGACAAGCTAGTATGGAGCCGTAGGGGTCGATTCCTACAATGGTACATTTCGGGCAGCGCTCTTTAATCTTGTGCGCGATGCCCGATATGGTGCCGCACGTGCCTGCGCCGATCACCACCATGTCCACATCGTCATCCATAGACCAAAGTATTTCTTCGGCGGTCCCGTCGTAGTGAGCCAGAGGGTTGCACACATTATTGTACTGTAAATGGCAGTACTTGCATTAGAATTTAAGAGTGATCTTTATGAACAATGTGGTATGTACTCGTATGAAATAGTGCTAGCCTTACAGTTGATTTTTTTTTGTTCTAAAATTAAAAATCTGCAGTTAATTAGATTTATGATGCTGAGTAAGTTAAATAGTAATATGTAACACAGGTGTTAGACATAATTCGTTTAAAGTTACTCATCATTAATTTGTGCTTAGAAAATCCACATAAGGGAATTATTTGAATATTAAATATACAAATGCTCTCATTGATTTTATATTTCGTCTGTTATAAAGTTTAAAATCCTTACCTGATCAAGTAATACAGCATTTGGAATCTCCTTGACTAGCCTTCTAGCTACCCCAAGATTACTCTCAGGAGAGTCAGAGGGTGCTTCGGTGGGTGTTCTAATGATTTCAGATCCCAGCGCCAACAAAGTGTTCACTTTTTCATCAGACATCTTTTCTGGTAATACTATTATACATCTATATCCTAGAAATTATATATTATATTAAAGCAAGATAATGTTTTTTTTGTAGGTATTCCAGAAATTCAATTAGGGTATTCTGGATACCTTTGACTGCTGAAGCCAGAGCCAGTCCTATACCAGTGTTGCCTGAAGTTGGCTCAATGATAACAGATTTTCCTGGTGTTAAAATGCCTCTCTCTTCTGCATCGATGACCATCCGGTATGCAATTCTATCCTTCACAGATCCACCAGGACTTAAAAATTCACATTTTGCATCTAGTTGAGATAAGAAGAAACAAACAGTGAAGAAACTTATTTATGTGAGTTTTAAATTTAATTAATTTGACTAAATTAAAATACTATTTTTAAATGTAATTAATTTGACTAAATTAAAATACTATTTTCTTTCAGAGAACTCTTCAAACAAGAAATTGTTAGTAAACAAAACAGTAAGTAAAGACTGTGAAACAAGTTAATTTACCGAGTAGGCTTAATTAGAGCAAAAGTATAGGTTTTTCAAAATTGTTACACTTACACATATCACATAAAATCCCTTCGGATTTTGGTATTCTTTCAAGTTTCACCAAAGGCGTGTTACCAATCGCATGGAGAATATCAGGTTGGATTTTTTGGTTTCTATCCCTGAAAAAGAAAATGTTTGAATTTATGAAAATTTAAGTAAATTCTAAGCAAATTGCTTAGAATTTACTTTCCTAGTGTAATACTTACAACACTTTGGACTTATGAGGCATATCCTTGAGGTTAAAAAATTTTGAAGCATGGTGTGCTGAAGAGTTTTCCATATTTTTGTTTAGTATTAAACTAAAGACACATAAAACACTATTTTCAATAACAAATAGTCAATTGGTGGGTAATCGAATCGACACAAATAATTAAAGCACTGAGAAAGTTTTTTCTTTTTAGTATTACTAAAGTTTGTTTGGTTGCCACCTTAGCTTTTTATGTATCACTTATTTGTTTTTATATTCCACTTTAACAAAATTGAAAATTTAATTCGTAATTAAGAAACTAAAACTTAGCAGGTCAATCAAAATAAACGACTACACCACCCCGAAGTTCAGTGTTCACTGAACTGAACTGAATGATGTGAATGAGATGAAACGAAGGAAGAGCGAGTTAATAAATGAATGGAAAAAACCTTGACGTAAAATCGTAATTTATTTAATGCGGCTTCACATTCACGCTGAGTGTCGCTGAGTATATTTCTTCTGTTCATGCTTGAGGTTAAAGAATAGGGTGAAGACTTGAGGATATTAATTTGAAAAACAGACTCAGCAGTCCAAAAAATATCAATGTGTATGTACCTATACCTATTTTCCATAGTAAAATAGTTTAAGGGTCCACTCACACTGGCGCAGAGTCGATGCGACGCGACGCGTCATGTTTTTCCGCCTACAGCATATTCAGCTCTATTTCTCTATTATTAAAGCACAGCTCGACTCCAGCCCGCTCGACGCCTGCCGCGCGTCGACGCGTGTCGACGCGCGCCACCATATTTACATAGTAGAAATTTGTACTTAAATAATAGAGAAATAGAGCTGATTATGCTGTAGGCGGAAAACCATGACGCGTCGCGTCGCTTCGATTCTGCGCCAATGTGAGTCGACCCTAAAGTTAAGGTCAATATTAAAGAGTATAAATACAGGCGAAAATCAACATTTTTTTCTCAACCTCTCTTTCCAGGGGAAACTAGCATTTGTATGTAGCTCTAAATCTACCATACATTCATAGACTTCACAGTGATAATATTATGCTTGCCTAGATTTAAGCATTGGCGATTTTCGTATGCGACTAAGTCAGAAATAAGTCAAAAACACGACATTCCACAGATGGTAGGCCGATGCACTAGTTCTGTTCAAGAAGACGACACAGACGATGATGAAGGTTAAAATGAAATTGCAAAAAACCTTGTTTAAATAATATTTATTCGAATAAAGCCTTATACTATTTTGTAACACAATATTTCAGTACCTATCATAACAAAAATATTTAACAATTAATGATAGTCTATAAAGGTTTTTCTTATAATTCTTATCATGGTTAACATGATTTTTAACAATTTTAAAATACATAAGTATTTCGTTCATGATTTTCATCATAATTAATTGATTTTGTACCCGAGATCGGGAACAAATTCGAAATCATATTATTCGACATTGGTACGTTAGGTAGGTACCTATACCTAAGTCAAAGTCCACCACAGAAGTTGTGAACGGTCACCAAGGATGTTTCAGAGGGTGGAAATCCTGCATAACTCGGTTTCACTCATACGATATCACGATACTTTCGGTATTTGAACCTTGTAAAACAAAAAAAAATATCTATGTACTTCTAAATATACCTATTAACTACGTTTGCTGCTGCTAGTCAGATTCAACGAAGTGAACTCATTGTTTGTACGCACTAACGACCTGAAGAAGAACTGACGCGGGATTGACTATCAACAGTCTCGCCCAAAAGGGCGAGTCGTGAATTTAAATACTCACACTATCTACACATTTATATTTCTCCATGTGTTCATATCACTATTTTGTTTGTACTTCACGGCGTGCTCGCATAGTTTTCGTATAGCCAGTCCCAGAAGCGAACTCTCTTGTCGTCAGGGTCCGTCTGGAGCGTGAAATTGCCGTTGATATCTAGATACGTGACGTGAGACGTGTCGTTTACCGGTTCCCATTTGAAGTCTACCACAGATTCGTAGTCTACCGGAGGAGTTGGTTTGCTGAAATAAAATTAAACTATAATTTCTTGAAGCTGTGATCATGACACCGCGGCATGGTTAGTTATCTACACAAGTTTCGGCCTATTACTCGACTGGTCTGGATTCAATAAAAGTGTGATAGGTATCCAATTAAGTGTCATGTTCTAATGGTGAAATAACATCTTTTACCTACATGATAATAGCTTTAAGCACATTTAATTGGTCAGTAAACAGGGAATCTGCGAGTAAACTTAAATATCGATCGATATCTGCCCTTCTTTTTTATGGATGGTGCAACCCATAGACGTCCCACTGCTGCTCACAGGTCTCCCCCACAAACAAATCCGCAGGAGGTCTAGATAGCATATTCGTATACACCACGTCGCTCCAATGCGGGTTGGTGGAGCTCCGATGCAGCTTGGTGAAGATATTTTATGGATATAAGTCAGCAAAAGAGCTTGCAGCACCACACATCTTATGCCGCCAGTGACAACTTACCCAGTTTTAGCGAAGTTGGTCCACATCTGCACCATTTTCCTAGACACCGCTAGCTCGGGCGATTCATCGTCCAGTCTATAATTAAATCTGGAGAAGTAGAAAAGGTATCCCATTTCGTCGCCGTGGCAGGCTCCCGGATGCGAGATTCCGAGCATGCGCTTGAACAGGCCCAGAGCTCCGTCGAAAGCGAAACGGTACAGGTAGGTCGGGCTTGTTCGGTTCGTGTTAGCTTGCAACCTCAGCGTCTCTAGCATTGGTCTTAGAAACATGACATCTGTGAACAACTGAAATTATACTTCATTAGTCGTATCCATTATAAATATCTAAAAGCACAAGTTGACTCCACACGCGTGAATTTAAGTTATTTTGGAAATAGATAGGAATGTGGCGTGATCCTAAAACGTTTCTCATGATGTGTGCTAAATATTTCCTGAACATTTTAATATATTGAAAGGCTTGTTCAGTCTCCATGGATTAGAAGTGAACAGAATCAAACAGAGTTAAAGAAATCAATACATTCCGTTGAAAATTTTGTAAAATTACATGATTTTGTAATCTACGAGTGTCTGATTTTCTTGATTATAATCTCCAGTTAAGTAGTGACCGATAATATTATTTATATGTGAACGATGAACGATAACAGATCACTACATGAGGTTATCTTCTAAGCCTTCACTTCTCTTTATTCACTAGGTAGGTATTTGTAGGTCGAACTACGGAGTTAGGAACCCGTTTTACAACAACAACAGTAACTTAGTTCCTAATTCTAATCTCCTGACCTCTAATTTTATTATCGTCCAAGAAAATATTATTTAAAATATTTGTATACAAACAAAATATGTCATGGTAGGTCATGGTCATGGTGATAATTATTTTTCGACCCTGACCTACTCGTAACAGCACTGCTGTACATCCTGCTCAGAACCACAGTATAGAGACCCGTACTCACATCGATTAGGTTGTCAATATTTCTTATATCGATGGGTCGCTGTTGGAAGTAGAATGTTCTTATGTGGTCTGCGATTTTGCGGGTTCGCGCCTCGTCCGCAGATATCAACCGCGGCGGTACCACCCGGCGGAACTCCCGATCTAACTCGCTCAGGAGCTTGGGGTACCTTTGTAGACCTGCAATTAGTAGGTAATAAATGGATTTATTTAAAACTAGTGGACGCCCGCAGCTTCGCTCGCGTGGAATTAGACCCATTAACGACGTCTGCCCGCGTTCGGTTTGCCCACTTGACTTCAAAAACGGCAAAGTTTCATACTAACTTTGCACCCCCGTTTTACCCCCCTAGGGGGTGAATTTTCAAAAATCCTTTCTTAGTGCTCCCCTACGTTATAAAAGGATCCCCTGTGCAAAATTCCAAGTTTCTAACCCTTATAGTTTAGGCCCTGCGTTGATATGTCAGTCAGTCAGTCAGTCAGTCAGTCAGTCACCTTCTCCTTTTATATACAGGGTGTCCCAGGAAATAGTGTCAAGCGGTAGCCTAGAGATAGAGCACCCCTAGGGCTACCCGAATCACCCCCATGTATGTTCTGCAACTTTTCGTAGTTTTCGAGTTATGATTTTTTTTGTATTTTTTTTTGATACCTTGGTTTATTTGACATTATTGGTCACAGAGGGATAAATTGTTGAGATACAAGCTTGATTTTTTTTTCTGAAATAGGTGAATAGTACTTATTGCAGATACAAAAACAATTGTGGGCCCATATGCTACTATTAAGCCATAAAAAAATGTTGAACTCTAAGTTTGTTAAAATTTTAAAATTAAGGATCTCTTTTAGGACGATTTAAAAAAAAACTTATTCTAAAAATGTTTCCAAAATCTCTTTCAAAAACTTCCCAATTTCATTAGCTATTTGCCATGTAAATTTCATAGAGCTATCTCTACGGCTTCATCCTTGAAAGAATGTTTTAAACACGGTAAGTCAAAAAAACTTAATTTAAAGATCGGGCTAAATAAAACTAAAAATTAATTATCATTGATTGTTCATTATTAAATTACAAAATGTCTCCCTTCCTGCTCAATGGCAATTCTACATCGCCTTTCTACAACGTTTAAAATGAGATTCGTCTGTTCACAAAATCGTATTAAAAAAATAAAGACTTTTTTAAGGCGATGTAGGATTGCCATTGCGCAGGAAGGGAGACATTTTGTAATTTAATAATGAACAATCAATGATAATTAATTTTTAGTTTTATTTAGCCCGATCTTTTAACTAAGTTTTTTCGACTTACTGTGTTTAAAACATTCTTTCAAGGATGAAGCCGTAGAGATAGCTCAATCAAATTTACATGGCAAATAGCTGATGAAATTGGGAAGTTTTTGAAAGAGATTTTGGAAACATTTTTAGAATAAGTTTTTTTTTAAATCGTCCTAAAAGAGATCCTTAATTTTAAAATTTTAACAAACTTAGAGTTCAACATTTTTTTATGGCTTAATAGTAGCATATGGGCCCACAATTGTTTTTGTATCTGCAATAAGTATTATTCACCTATTTCAGAAAAAAAAATCAAGCTTGTATCTCAACAATTTATCCCTCTGTGACCAATAATGTCAAATAAACCAAGGTATCAAAAAAAAAATACAAAAAAAATCATAACTCGAAAACTACGAAAAGTTGCGGAACATACATGGGGGTGATTCGGGTAGCCCTAGGGGTGCTCTATCTCTAGGCTACCGCTTGACACTATTTCCTGGGACACCCTGTATATAGAAGATAGACAGAATAGAGAATAAAGAGTGTTGGTATCGAATATATTAGAATAGTGGAGTAGACTACATTTGTGGTTGGAATACACGTGCATATATTTTTTTCATAATATGTGCATGTCATGACATTTAATATGTGCTAAAATAAAGTTTGATTCATTGCCCATTGTCAAACGGACAAAAATAAGTAGGTATACTTAAAATAGCAGTAATTAAAACTCTATCAAAAGAAATTTAAAAAAATACGTACCTATGGCAATCAATTTTATCATGCATTAATTTCAATTTCAACTGTTTGTATGTTGTCAGCGTAGTGCTAGTAATAAGATCTCAAGATTAACGTGGTTTATGCTGATACTAATATTGATACTGCTGATAGATTAATTCAAAGGTAAGTATTTTTTACCATTATGGGCAATACATACATACTTAATCATAAAAGAGTACAGTAATACACTTAAAAAATTAAAAAAACACTAACTGGCCATCAAATCCGATGGCCACGTAATGTCCTCACGGACCCACCTAACCAACTCTCGTCTAACTTGGAGTGCCTACTAGAGACCTTCAAGAGCTCAGACGAATAATCCATTCTCTTAGATAATACCATCTCCCGATGGCACAACTTCCTCTCCAACTCCACTTCGACAGCACTCAGTGCAGTTAACACGCGGTAGCGCCCTAGGGTAGCGCCGCTTGCGCCTCTCCCTCATCCGGGAGAGGTAGCAGTCCCTACGAAAGCTTTGGAGGCACATGCCTAAAGCTACAATCGAGGCGTGTTTAGTGGGTAGGTACAATGGCTTCACCTGTGAGTCCCACATATCCAGCCTAATCGGGGCGCTGGAATGCATGAGCATTCACTACCTCCCTCCCTCGTATCCCGGAGGGTGCCCATTTACTATTTCGGGCGCAAAAAAAAAAACTTAAAAAACCGCAAAAAATTCGTTGAGTCCCATCTAGTTTTCTTGTCATGAAACCGTTTCTTGTTGGCCGAAACTCCAAGGAAGAAATAGGTTAGGTACCTACTGATACCTACACGGTTGGATGTTTAAGGTAAGTAATAAAATTGTAAGTTAAAAAGAAACAGTCATAACAATTTCGTGGTAGAGCAAAGATAGAGTTATTCTCAAATAATAAGCAACTAACATTTCTAACATATTTTATTAACATGGATATTGAATATCGTAAGAAAAAGTTAAATACGTGACAACCATTGAATTATTTTATACTACGTGCTCTATGGTGACAACCAGTGACAACGTACAAAACCGTGTAAGTACGACTGTTAACTAATCTACTTTGTTATGTAAAATTCCGATAGTAAACAGCCGTATCGTGTTCGCGTTCGTTGTTTGTAGTTATGCAATTCGCGTCACGTAATAAAATGCACGCATATTAAATAATAGCTATAAATGCTCTACTACAGATTTACATCTGTTTATGTAAAAGTTCACGTAAACAATATTTTTAATCAACGATAGATATTTGCAGGATTTTGTCTCTGGCAGAGGCAAAATCATCATTTTAGACGACCATAGACGTACCACTGCTGGGCACGGGTCTCCCCCACAGACACTTCTCCACCAATCCGCAATTGGAGCAGCGTGGTGGAGTATGCTCTAAATCATAATCAATCATTTACATGGATTGTAATAGGCTTTTTACAATTTCTATGAAAATTTGGAGGCCTACCACAAAATCAGTATGAAGAATTCGAATTAATGCTAGTCTGTTTCTACTTAGCGTTCAAGTCCCCATGTTAACAATATACAACGGGCCTTAGTGATTGGCATGGCTTTTACGATGTCCTTCTCACATCTGACAGTTTCTCGTCCAGCGAAGTCCAGGTTGTTTCATAAGCCTGTACGACCTTGAAGGTCTCATAACTGTTGGTCTGTCAAAGTACATGATATGGAAAGATGAATAAATGAATAAATAAACGAACGTTATTGAATAAACTTTGTTGAATTGAATGTCTTGGCACTATCTAGCAACTTATTATATTAAGCTACGTACAGTAAAATCCACGCGTTGAGTATTTCGCCATTTGCAAACATTCCATTCGAGGTTCTTCTTCATGACTATACTCAAAAGTACTTCGTGTTTCCGAAGAAGGAAAAACCTTAAAAAAGTTATGTAAGAAAATAATTGTAATCGAACACATGTGCCGATTATGTGTAACTACTTATGCATACTTAAGTATAACAACGAACTACAGAATTTATTTATATATTTGGGTTAAAGTGTGGTTATAGTAAGTTTATCGTCACAGTCGTCGCAGATGACGTCACGTCTGCCATGACTCAATGCTTCTGCCACAACTTCTCATAATACGAACGTTTTCAGTTTCACTGTTGTTATCTAACCTTAGGGGAAATTGCGACAGTTCTCCTTACGTAACCTCAACTCACTGCATGCCTTGTGCTTCCAAATATGTCATGGTTTATTAAATTAGTGGGATATTTATATGCTTAAGATGCTGTTGTCTTGGAGCTGTTGATTTAAAATTGAAAATGTAAATACTAAGCACGTACCTACCTGCCTATTATGTAAACAATAAGGTTAAATACTAATAAAATTAGCCGAATTTGCAGACTGTTTCACATCATCAGCAGGCATACCGAAGATAATATTTATTTAATTTTAGAAGAGATAGAAACCGCATAGCTTTACAAGACAGAACGTAGAGCCTATACGGAACATAAAGGCTCTACGTTCTTGAAGCTTGAGCTATACTTGAAGCCAAAAGCTTCAAGTATTAATATTATGATATTTATATAGGTGCATACTTGTATCAGCGGAATTTCCTGTAGGTATTTGTTTCCACCAGAAATTTACAAAATTTCTCTTATGGTTAACGTTTTCTACCAATTTTAATACCTCCCGATGAAGATAATAATCATATTGCATACCTACGTGCAATTTCTGCGAGCGAGTTATGGCCCAAAAAGAGGCTGTGAAGCGAATGAGAGAAAGCAGCGCTCTCGCAGACGCATTACGCATTTACGCAGGAGGAGATCCGGAGGAAGAAGACGGACCTTTGCGCATCTTCTACCTCCGTTATAAAATGCAAGTGGATGGTGCGTCGAGGCGTCACGGTAGTAATGCTCATGCGATCCCGTGGCGTCTCATATTGACGCTGAAGGTGGCGCTGGATTTTAGTGGGTGTTACGGCCAAGCTGGCGAGTCCCACATACATACCTGCTTCGGTGCATAAACCAGGCAAGATACGTAAATCCATATCCCAGCGATAAACAAAAAAAGGTATAGGTACGTGCAATTTTCATTCACCTTTGTTCGCTCAATTTTTAGTACCTTCCTACTAGTACCTACTTCAATAAAAGCAAATTAAATGCCTATGTCCAGTAGCGTACTACGAAAGGCTGGTGGATAGATGCAATTTAAAATACTTCTAAATAGGATTAACGGAACATTTGCAACGAATTATCGAGTGGAAGACAAGACAGCATTCCATTCCATCCGCGGAGATTACCTACACTCTTAAAACCTACATTTTACCCGTAGATCTTAGATTATTAATAATCTAAGCCGTAGATATATGTATAAGAGACTCATGTGTGTTTGTTATAGCACTTTTTTTGGTATGGTTGAATTTGAAATTTCGAAACCAAAAAAGTAGGTATACTTATAATATAATTGTACCTACCTACAAGTTAAAATATATTTTAAGACTCTTTTGTAATTAGCATCAATATTACATTAGCTATGATACAATTCAATGAATTACAATAAAAACAAACTGGGTTATTAGTTGTAACTTACGTCTGAAAAGTATAATTCCTTCCTGAGCATTGTAACCAGTTAAGAGTGGCACGTCCACGCCGGGCAAGGAGTCCCTAGGCGAGGAGGTTAGGAATGCTTCTGGCAGGTCTGGTTCGAGTACTGGTAAGAAGGGGAGAGCAACGGTGCTCTGCAGGTCTGTCGGCCTGCCCGGGGCCATCGCTATCCGCGCCCCGGCTTTCACCAGGAGCTCGCTAGGAGTAGCACGAAGATAGCCTGCAATTAATGACAGTTAATCGATTAAAAGTTAAACCACAGACTACATTACATACCAACAACAATTACAATATAAGATCTTTTATCGTTTATTCACGTAATATTTTTCAGTCAAACCGGCAACTGCAAAGGCTTATTTCATAGGCGGCTGATAGATATGTGATTTTGAAGTCGGCCAGTAATAATAATTTCTTGAAAGCTACTCCTAGTTAATTGCACTGGCTCGATCAATTCAAATAGAAGATAAATCTGTAAATACTAAGCACGTACCTACCTGCCTATTATGTAAACAATAAGGTTAAATACTAATAAAATTAGCCGAATTTGCAGACAGAATTACTAAATATTTACCCCATGGGTTGTAGTATTATTATTTCTTTCAAAATAACGCTTGATACAATAAATTAAAAATAATTGAGATATACCAAGTAACTCCGCCGTGCTGTTGGTATCGATGCCGAGCTCGCGACCCAGCTCGAAGGCTTTAGCGCGCGGCTCCTCGCCTAGCGCCCACGGCGACAGCGCCAGCCCGCTCTGTGCGATCGCACCGTGGAACAGACCCTGCCAAAGTTAAATAAAATAAATAAATAAATATCATGGACGGCCATCTGACCCCAAACTATGCACGGCCTGTACTATGGGTGTCAGATACACATACATGCTTATAAATAGATATATTATATGTTAGTAGTTGCTCCTTACTGAAGGTACTTTACGGCAGCTCTGAAAATGGATGCAATTAAGGCTTTTATTGTATCTCGCTAGCTTAGAAATGTGACATGTTGAATTTGGGTGCTTCAAAAGACCTTAGTTCTTAATTTCTTGAAAGCTACTCGTAGCTAATTGCACTGGCTCGATCAATTCAAATAGAAGATAAATCAAATCACAGCTGCACATGTTTATTCATATTACGACTGTTTACTACATATGCCGATACCTAACATATACCTGCAATACTCGGACATCAGTGGATTAGAAACTCACATGCGATGTAGGTGACAGCATATGCAGGTGGACAGAGGCTGCGCCCGCCGACTCTCCGAATATCGTCACCCGGCCAGGATCTCCGCCAAAGAACTCTATGTTGTCACGAACCCACTTCAGTGCCATCACTTGGTCCTGTTTCGAAAAAATGGTAAAAGTTCTATAAAAGTCTGTACAAATAACTGTACGGTTCAGTGGACCTATTACGAGCTCTTAAGTGCAGACAATTTACACTGTAAATTGCTGCATGCTGTAAATTTTACAGCATGTCGGAAAGTCGGCTCCATTATTCAAATGGATTTATTGAAGTAAGTTCTTTAAGCACGCTTGACTTGGGGAGTAAGCTGGTGAATGCGTGACGAGAGCGTTACGAAAAGTATGATCGGGCGAGGCAACCGGAAGTTTTGAAGGAGATATAAGTTACTGAAGATATAAAGAGAGATAATTACGTTACGTTTAGTTACATTTCGTATAATACTGTAGGGGCAAGATAGAGGTGCGAGCTCACTTTTTCTTTCTCTCTTCCTCTCATAGCCAGTGCATAAAATAATAAAATAATGATGATATATATCTCAGTGAGTACTTCGTTTGCAAGTTTGCTAAAAAAGTAAGTTTTCAGTCTTTACATTATTTAACTCAATTCATACTATCTACCTTTAGTTACAATATTAGGATAACTAACTAAAAACAATATTTTAAACGTTTTTGGAAAACAGCTATCAACCGAAAGTCCTAGGTTGCTATCGTAGAAAATCAATGTTTGTGGGTTTGTCCTAAACCATTAAACACTGTAACAAAAAATCGATATCTACGAGTATGTATATAAAAAAAAGTTTAAATGTAAAAAGCAATTTATCTGATTCCACGCTTCCGAAGCTGGAAAAATGGAATAAAATGTTATTAAACATCAAGACGAATACTTTATAATTTTACGTTCTTGACCGACATGCGTAAGCCGTGACTAAAAATGCCACTTGTACCAGATATCTTTTTCAAAGTACTAACATATTTTTATTCACGACATCATGTAAACATGAATAAAATTAAGATAATTAAGGGTAATAAATCCTCTTCGGCAGAACATGTTGGGCGTGTTGCTACCCAATTTTAGTGACACTGTTTCTTTACGATAATTACTTACCTTCAGCCCCATATTTCCAGAAACTTCTTCATTTTCGAGACTTAAGAAACCTAAAGCGCCAAGCCTGTAGTTAAGTGTGACGAGAACCACTCCGGCAGAAACTAGGTGGTCGGGTCCGTATAGGAACGCATTGCCAGAGCCCACGGAAAATGCACCCCCATGGATCCATACCATAACAGCCAGCTTCGGGTTGTACCTGAGCAAAAAAATGTTTTTACAGACAAATATTTCGGCAACTGCGCTACTATCGGTAGTGTAGAGCCGAGATAAATCTAATCCACAATGTTTCTGTCACTTTTCGAATTCAACTAATTTAATAATTCCGAAGTCTTTATTAAAAGCTACTATAATTGGCAAGCCTATGTTTGGTTCCTGATGTTGTCAGATTGCGTAACTTAATTAAAGTCAGAAAGCATCCCCAGAGTTGGCGAGCGTGGTGGACTATAGCCTACTAAATAAACCCTTTCTCATTTTGAGACAGATGCAGTAATGTTTTAATCTAGGTATGTAGTGAAAAAATACACATTAATTAATGCGCCATTTAGATTCAATAGACGGAAGGTAATAATAAGATTGTATTACGTCACTGTGGTTTGATAGATCACGCTCGCCGCTCGTTACGTGCGTCAATTTGTATCTCAAACCCCAAGCATCAATTTTGTACTCGCTGTTTAAGCGACTAATGAGAATGTAAATCTATTTATACTATAATAAAACTGAGGAGGAACTTTTTCTGTACACTGATTTTTTTTTTCAAAATTTCAATTCAGTGGCATTATAATAACTCAAAAATGTGTTTTTGAAAATATTGTCTGACTGTCTGACTGTCTGCCTGTCTGTGCACGCATCACGTAAAAACCTGTAGGCGGATTTAAATGAAACTTGGCAAAGATATTATTCAAACTATGGATTAATATGTATATAATATACAGGGTTACAGGTTAAGTCGACCTATTCCCGTTAAGGGCGTGTAGTTTACATTGTTTCTGACTGATTTGACTATAAAACACCCTATCCTAAATCTAACCGTTTTCGAGATATTTGAATTTAATTGGTTTTTATAAAAAATACCCGATTTTCGGCTATCAGCTTAGTTATTTTGAAATGTGTAAGTTTTTTTATTGCTATTATTTGATTTTTACATGTAAAATAAGATGCTTTATGACCTCAATAACCAATATTGTACGTAAAATGAATAAGTCATTGTAGATGATTAAAACTTAAAAAAACTAATAAAAATTTAGAAAGTTTATTTTTCTATTAATAAAATCTAAATAAAATATTATGGCCCCCGTTTTGCAGATGTACTTAAAAATATCTACGTTTCATCAGCTATCCAAAGAGGTACCTATAACAATCTAGGGTTATAATAAACATTCATAGAAAAAACTTAGTTTCATTGGCTACAGGGAAGGCAAACAAAAGTTAAATAAAACGATAGTAAGTACAAGATACTACATTTAATTAAACTTTAAAGTTCCAACAAAACATCTTTAAGTCTAAATTTCATGCTCGACATGTCCGCTTCTGTTTTGCACACATCTTCGCATCTTCATATTCATTTTACGTACAATAATGGTTATTGAGGTCATAAAGCATCTTATTTTACATGTAAAAATCAAATAATAGTAATAATAAGACTTACACATTTCAAAATATCTAAGCTGATAGCCGAAAATCGGGTATTTTTTATAAAAAACAATTAAATTCAAATATCTCGAAAACGGTTAGATTTAGGATAGGGTGTTTTATAGTCAAATCAGTCAGAAACGATGTAAACTACATGCTACTACTACTACCTGTAACCCTGTATATAATATGTACTTTAATTCCCGGAAAATAAAGAGGTTTGCGGAATTCCTGGAGGTTCCTATTATTTCAATTAAGCGACTACGTGTTTGTCAGTTTTTTATATTTCGTAGGAAAAAGAAAAGATATATAAAAGCAGATATTTTCAACTATTCGTGGCCTTTGAATGAAAGAAACGAAATATGTGATCTCCAATACAAATTCAGCGATTTTGTATTTTAAGTACATGTATTTTTAAATGATAAATTTTAAATAAGCAATTTAAGTAATTTTTAAAATGTATTTAATTTTGATAACGTGTGGAGTTCAATGTAAAAACCAGCTATTACTGTTATTGTGTGTCTTTAAGGCAGGACATAGAGATTCTTTTTTTTTAATAACACTTTCAACCCTGTGGTCCACAATTTGAATAAATTTGAATTTGAATTCAATCTATAAAGTATCGAAATAGGAGATGAATGTTCTGACTAAAGTGAAGAGATGTATGTATAAATTGTTCTGATTACGACATTGCCTATGTGCAATGTCGTAATTTTAAAACCTTTTTATTTTTACATATGTTATGTCATTTAATGTCAACATACCTAAATATAAAGAAAAATCTAAATCCAAGCGAGCGAAGCTGCGGGCGTCCCCTAGTTTAATAACCTACTTATACATTCACTTCTGTGTTCTCCTTCAATTTGATTTTCCCCACTGCACCACGCCTCACGTACCTATTCATCGTGATTATTCGTTTTGCAATACGAATTCGAATTGTAATAGGTACAGATTCTTTTAGATAGATGTGCTGATAATATAATACAAATGCCTATAATACAAATGTATTCTGTGACAAATGTACAAATGATATATAGGTTCATTCAACATTCTGATGTTGTACCTATATAGAATGACATTCTCAGAAGGACACAGAAATGTATGAATTTTTATGTATAAATTCTTACCCAGAGAGTTTATCAGGGAGAGCCGGCGTGTAAACATTAAGAAACAAGCAATCTTCATCGCCCTTATATGTGTCAAATAGCATAAATCGGTGTGGGCAGACAGCGCCTTCCTCCAAAGCGTCCCGGACCCCAGACCATGGCTCTAAAGGAGCTGGGGGTCGAAACCTTAGTGGGCCGCGAGGGGACTGCGCGTACCTTTAAAAAAAAAGATGTTTTAGTTTGTGTAAGGTCAAATAAATCCCAGTCTTGTTTATTATTGAAAGTAGGTACTCTTAGCAGATAATCTATTCAGAGAATTCAGGAAAATAATAATACAGAAAGTATTAGTATATTATTGGAAGTTTTTTTTTAATGGATAAATGATTGCAAACGAGCTTGCAGCACCACCCATCCGCTGCCGCCCATGACAACTGTGTCTGACTTTGAACAAGACTCAATTAGGGACTGGGGTGGTTAGTCCAATTAGTTGAGAGAGTTAATTAGAACATTAGTTGGTCAGTTCGTTAGTAGGTATGTTCGTTAGTAGTATTTTATTCATAACATCACGCCTTTTTATTTTCCAAGGGGTAGGCAGAGGTGTGTAGAAACCCACTTTTCACCAGTAATGTTTAGGTGGTGAGGCTATTGGCATCCACGGGCACAAATCCAGACTCCGAACTGGTACCGGACATTTCAAGTTAAAAACATTAATAGCTGTTGCCCGTCCCAGGGATCGAACCCAGGACCCCTAGCTCAGCAGTCCCACTTGCGACCTATAGACCAACGAAACTTAAGTAAGTGTGTCGTAAATAAAACTCACACTAAAGATATGAAATGTTTACACTTAAAGGTGACAAGGTTTTTCCAAGCGCACGTCATGAAAATACGCGGTTATTTATATTTTAAATTAGGTACGAGTATCACATTTATATAACCAGAGATCTACCGGATATTGTGAGTCAAGTCCGAATATTTGGTACATCAGACGGGCTACCTTCGTTTGATCAGATTTCGTGTTTCGTCAGTTAATTTAATAATTCGGTCGCCTCGTCGGTTTCTGGAAATTGGTTACTCTGCACTCTGCTATGTCATCTATAACTTGTAGGCTAGATATATTTGGCCTGCAAGTTGTAGATAACATTTCTAAGAAATCAGCCTCTCACTCGAGGTAGTCCGGATTCTAATACCAACAGATTATACTGCTTATTCCGAATGAAGATCATTGCTCAATAGTGGATTGCGTTGCGAATAAGAAGAAAAGTATTGTCACCTCCAAGCATCCTCCATGCATCCATATATGTATTTTGAGGACATAGGCCATCCTAAAAACACTATTCCGACCGGTCCTGAGCTTTCAAGATCCAGCAGTTTCCCAGGACCTGGTATGTTACGTTTCCGTCGTGATCTTCATTTGAGGTCTTTTCTACCCCACAGATTATCAATATTATAAACGACGTATCTCACCTAATACCCTTGAAGCTGTAATAGGGCGTCTGTGCAGTGGTCCTGGTGAGCAGCCGCCGGCCGCGCAGCGCGCCCAGCCGGGTGGGCACAACGGGGCCCCCGCCGACCCTCATGCGGTCCACCAGCGCGTGCACCAGCCGCGCCGCCCGCGCCGGTACAGCCTGTAATCTTCGTAGCGCGTGCTTCAATCCCACTGACTCGCTCACTGTACTGGTCAAGCGGCGCCATGCTCCCGTTACCTACCCATGGTTTTGGAATATTATTTTAAGTACATAAGTATGTAAGTACGAGTATATTTATTCATAAACAGAAAAGACAGCTTTAAATTCAAATCAAATCCATTACTAAATACATATTAATGGAAAAAGTTGCAGATAATAAATAACATTATATTCCTATTTACATTACACCTTAATAAATGCTGCACCCCAGTGCTGAAAAGGTCACTCAGCATGTACTACGTTATGCCGTATCGAAGATTTTCAGTGACGCATCCCGATAATTATCTCATTTAGTAATAGAGAAGATACGTTACTCGTACTCTTTAAATGTATATGTAGTTCGTTATTGCGGCGTCTGCTTTGCAAGGTGATAATAATATTTGAGATGAGACTTAAAATTATTGGCAACACTTGTGGCTTAGAGAGTGCTACAAATTGAATGTCACAACGTGTCTAGGTCTCTCTGTGGGTACAGTGAAAGGTGGCCGCCAGATTGATGCATTGTTCGAAATACTTAATCCAGTCGTAAAAATCGTATCTACAATGCGTTCACACGCTTACCTGCGTTCTTTTGACTATGCCCACGTGAATGCACACGTAGTATACTTTTACAAGAACTAACTGAGGAGCACTTAAATAAACTCGAACGTCATATTCCACCTCCGAAAATATACTTTTATTTATTTTAATAACTAGATTGCTCGTTACAGAATCTCACACTAAATATCCCACTACATTCTTCTTCTTTCTTCGCAAATTTAATCTCTATCACTGATGTTATACTCTGGTTGATAAGAGACGCCACGGGATCGCTAGCGCATTACTACCGCCCCTAAAACAGTAACAGTAATTTTGTAAGATCTCGTAGGTACCTACCTATGTTTAGATAAGATAGTAAGCAAAACTTCAGCACCACCCAGGCGCTACCGCCTTGACTAATTATTAGTGAAACAAATTAAAAATTATGGTAAAGGATCTAGGAGAGTTAGACCAGTTAATAATGAATAATAGGCACATTAGATTGTCAGTTCGTTGGTAAGTACCTCGGCTGTCCAAAACCAAAACCTAGCAAGGGAAATTTTTATTCAAACACATTTTCTAAAACCAATACTTCCAAAATTTTTTGCTACGTCTATGGCAAAAACAACTGTATTTCTATCATAAACAGAATCAAAGTTATGAACATGCTTAAACATAACAAGTGCCATTCGTACTCGGAGGTTACAAAATCAAAAAGCTAGTAAGTAACATTTCCAAGTTCAAAATCCTATCAAATACTACAATACATGCTAGTTTTTTGAATTTGCAAATTGAACTTATCAGGCATTTGAATTTGAAATTGGTCTCATACTAAGTTGTTAATCTTGGAATTGTCCCGTACTAGGTTTTTGTTTTTGAAAGTAAGAAAAAGAAAATTATTCTTTATTACGTAGCGAAACCTGTAAATATTATTATAATGTATTGATAATTGTTATTTTGAATATCCAGAATAAAAAAATTGTCTATTCAAAATAAGAATAACTATACTTCATACTTAGAATCATCATCATCACAACCCTTTCTTTGTCCCACTGTTGGGCACGGGTCTCCTCTCAGAATAGGAGGGATTAGGCTTTAGTCCACCACGCTGGCCAAGTGCGGTTTCGCAGACTTCACATGCCTTCGAGAACGTTATGAAGAACTCTCAGGCATGCAGGTTTCCTCACGACCATTCCATACTTAGAATACAAAACCAATATTCTGAGAGTTGATAAATTTAAAAAATATATTTAATGTTTGCACCTCATAGCGATGAGACCTTTATAAATGGCTTAATCGTTTGCTGCGACCCATAGACGTCCCACTGCTGGGCACGAGTCTCCCCCACAGGCACAGCTGCGGGAGGTCTAGCTAGAGCATACTTCACCATGCTGCTCCATTTGCTCCAATGCGCTTTGGTGGAGGGAAAGGGCTTAAACGTTACTAAGATTTTATTGTAAATGTGATTAAATAAGTAACTATTAAATATGTTGTGTGTCAAACCAATGGTGGTCTGTGTAACGTTTTCTTCAGAAAGTTTTTGCTTCACGTATTAATATTACGAAGTATTAGTTACTCGTAATATGACTCGCAAATCTAATGTTTGGGTGCCATCTTTCTAAGAATGAATTATCTTATTTCGAAACCATCATTACCAGCTGGCTGGCAAATATCCATACTTATTACATGTAGCAGTTGTAGCATTTTAAAGGTCGTAACAGTTTGGTAATCACATATACATCTATAAGTAGGTACAAAACATCGCACGATGGCTAATCATAAAGGGTCCAATGTTTTTAATCTTAATTGCGATTGTGGTAAAATATAGGTTATAAGGATAGCTAATGGATAAAGCTATATGGAACCTATCTATAGGTGGTGGAGCCATTTCATAGAGCAGCACGGAGCAGTACCATAGCCCGCCACGTTTCTGGTACCAATTCTACCGTGGTGCTCTTTACTTTTAATTAGAGGCTAACTAATAACTAACATATACCTCAAAGATTGACGAGAAAGATAAACAAGACTCTTATTATTATTTGTAGGAAGGGCGTTTGGGCCATAATGCGCATAAGCCACTGCGACCTAAAGAGATCTTTTGTAGTTAGCCCCCAGAAGTTCTAACCTGATCCCAGTAACGAGACTATTACTAATAATTACTTACTGAACTATTACTAAAGTGGTATTACAGCGTGGTGGAGTATGCTCTAGAGCTCCCGCGGCTTTAGAGGAGACCCGTGCCCAGCTATGGGATGTCTATGGGTTGTAGAATAGGTACCTAACAGGACTATATCACATCTATTTATAACTAACTACAATGACTGTCCCTAAATCACCTGCCCTTACCTACTACAGATCTGACCAGGTGTTAACTGGACTAATCGACCCAGTCGCTATTTGAGTATTGTTCAAAGTCGGTCACAAGTTGTCATCGCCGGCAACGGATGGGTGATGTTGCACTTGCAGACCTGTTTGCTATCTTAGATCCTTTTTCATGTCTGTCCATGGCTTTGAGCAAAGACCAGGAAGCTGTAATTTGGCATTAACTGCAACTGATTTATCAGTTTACAAATAAAAGTAAAAGAGATTTTAAAATTAAATAGGTACTAATAATTTTATTTCATGTAATTCATATCTTTTGTTTTCAGATTAGGTATATAACATATATAACATTAATATATATAAAAAAAGCGGTGACAGCCCAGCGGCTATCGAACTCGCCTCTCACTCGAGCGGTCCGGGTTCAAACCCCAGTGGCACGCACCAATGACTTTTCTAAGTTATGTGCGTTTTAAGAAATTAAATGTCATTTGCTATAACGGTGAAGGACACATCGTGAGGAAACCTGCATGCCTGAGAGTTCATTATAACGTTCTCGAAGGTATGTGAAGTCTGCCAATCCGCACTTGGCCAGCGTGGTGGACTAAGGCCTAATCCCTCCCATTCTGAGAGGAGACCCGTGCCCAACAGTGGGACGTCTATGGGTCGCAGCGATATAACATTAATATATAATTTTATTTAATTACATACCTAAGTAGAATTTCATTACAGTTGAATTAAATTTTTTACTTATTAAGCGTGTCACACACTACGCAGATGCGGTAAGATATCTGTATCTGAGCGCATATCTGTCCATATCGGTCTCTATCAAGGAGCAACACACACTACGCAGATCACTAAGTTATATTTTACGACATATATCAAAAGATGGGCAAATAACATTTGCCGATGCAACAGATTTTATACAGGTTGTTTTGCACTGAGACGGAGGTTGATCTAGAATTGTAGGTGGTAGAGATTCCATATAGAGTTCGCCCGGGGCAGTGCCACCGCCCGCCACGATACCTAGTACCATTTCTGCCGTGTAGTAATTGTTTTTAAAGCAATTATGGTCCGGTTGGAAAGGTGTGGTTTCCGGTTACACTCCTACTAACAAGTACTAACTGGACTATTACTAACACCAACTAACAGGACTAACTATCACTAACAGTCCCCAGTCCATTATTACGCGGCAGAAATGGTACTAGGTACCGTGGCGGTCGGAGGTTAGAATCAACAACTACGGACGGAGAGGAGATTCGTATCTATGTGAATGAACGGATTGTGATGCAAATCTTATGATGACGGTTTCCTTGTTTTTTATGTTACCTTTCCTTCTCCGAGCGCTGCTGTTTGGGAATTAGAACGTGGCCGGCGTGGTAGAGCGTGGTATTGGCTTTGCGTGTCTCTTTCCGAGATGAGACCTAATAATGAAGACACCGGTTGGATTTCTGGCTTGTTACTTACCTTCATGGAGTTTAAGCTGGTGGCTGCGTTGGCAACAACATCTCCGAGCGCGGCAGGGGGCAGCGCATCACTTCGCGCCAACAGTGCGCAAGCGCATACGGCCATTGCTCGCCACCAACGCACACGCATTATTTTTAAGTAGTACTGTACAATCTTTAGTCTTTTCACTCCGTCTCCTTAATATTTCATAAGGAGTATCTCTGTCACTTCACTCATTTCAATTTCGAAAAAATATTTTTATATTATAATGTTTCATGTAGATAATTCTCACCAATAACACTCAACTTTTCAGGTTCACTGAGAAAACATATTTTTATACTTTAGCTGCATATGCATTATCTTATGTCTAGAATATCATCTCATCATGCCATGTTTCATCCAAATCTCTTTTGTCGTTGTTGCGTGATTCAGTGGAACCATTCAAACATCCAAAAAAATATTTATTTAATTAATAGTATTACCGCCGCGCCGCTGACCTAAGTGGAATTTTTATCGAATTTCGCTTACTTTTTATATAAATATATACCTAGGGATATATTAACATTATAACTTAATTTGGGATACCTATTCACCAATTGGTTTTTCTGAATGCTGAACTAATAGCAAACGATACTAAGCAAACACCTTCAATGATTGTTTATCGCAGTTTTGCCCAGCGCGCAGCGGTCCGTGTTCAATGTTCTCAATATTTATTCAACTTATACTTTCACTGGAGTGACCTGCTATGAGGAACTGTCGTATAATCCGTACTTTGTGAAACGGATATTACCTTACTACAAAACGAATTGAGAGTGAATAACTACACAAGTTATAAGTCAAAACTTGAAAATGACATAACGCAAACCACTTTTTTTTATATCTGTAAACTTTTGCGAGTTGTTAACTCAACAGTATTCTAGTGATAAAATTATGTCTTTTACTTTAGTAGAACTGATGCGACTCGGATTATAACATAACTTGAACTACGCGTCGTGTGTGTGCCAAATAGCAAAAGAGTAACATGCACGGCCTGCGCGGCGTAGCCTAGTTAACCCACATGAAGAAAAGACTTCAACGCGTTTAAGTACTCGTAGTATATTTTGGCTATGTACTGACTACTATTTCAAATTGTATTTACTCTGTTCTACGATCACACTGTAATATTATAAAGACCAAAGTTTATAAGTAACAATCGCCTAGTATGTTTGTTACTTCTTGATGCTCAAACGGCTAGACGAATTTTGATAACGTTTGGTATGGAGGTGTCTGACACTGGATTACGATATAGGATAATTTTTATCCCGATATTGTGTTTCCCTTGAGATAAAAAATCTATTTTAATATTATTTCAGTATATAATATAAATTTAATTAATACATAAAATCCTTGCACACTGGCGCAACTCTTTAGCTTTCCACTGTAGAACAAGTCTCTTCTTCACTGATGAGGCGGAGGGGTTAATGTTGTTCTATTGTTGGAAGTTTTGAGGCACGACACGGTTTTACAACAGTTATTTTAAGATTAAAAATCGTGACCGATAGCTTGAAAATCTCTCCGAATCACGAAAGTGCTCATGATGGGTATAAATTCACAAGAACAGATAGTTGGATATAGGTACCAAGCATTATCTGTCTTATGTAATAAAAAGATAGGTGATATCTAGATACCTAAGTTACGTCATTAGCAAATTGTATCCCCGTTTCTGTACTACCGGCCACAATCGGCGAGATTTAACTAGTTACGAGTAACTACCTTCCGGGTAACCTATGGTATTCTATTTAGGTATAGCACTTTACCACGCTACTCCAATCCGCATCAGAGCATCGTGATGGAGTGTGCTCTAGCTAGACCTCCTGAAGGTGTGTCTGTGGAGGAGACCCGTACTTATTAGTGGGATGTCTAAGGTTTGTAGCATAGCATAGTATTAGAAAACCCATGCCGAAGTCTGGCGCAGTGAATAATTAAAAATATTTGTAAACCAAAACATGAGTTTAAAGTAGGTAAAATTATTGCGATTAAAATTAAATAACTAAAATGGTAAGCGATTATTTTTTACTTTATTTTTGTCATATGCAAATGTTTTAAATTAAAACTATTGGGCACGGGTCTCTCCCACAGTCGGAACTGAGGGAGGTCTAGGTCTAGAACAAACTCCAATAGGTATAAACTATTTTAAATAATGCATAGTATAGGTCGATTTATAGGTAGGAAAGAGTTTAGTTTACACACTTGAGGTATTGTTGATACTAATAAGTATACTTACAAGAGTGGAAAAAAGTAGGTATTTTAATTATTGGGCCGCCGTTGTCTGATAAAATTTTATACTATTTCTGTTTGTATTTTTTGGCGAAAAGCATGCAACAGCTGAGCTTGGTTATGAGATTCTGAAAATCGGGTGTCGATGAAGTCTTCGTTTATGTATGCGACTGTATTACGAAATGATAATAACTTTTATTCAGCTTAGGTATATCTAATTAAATGCTCATAGCAGTAAAATTCTCAGTAGCAGCCCGACAGCAGTTACTAACTGGATCATAGCTATTACACAGAGACTGTATCACGATTATTATTACCCAAATTGGTAATCTTTTGCAAATTTAATTTGGCTTTTTTATTTAATGAATAACTATCTTAGAGAGCATATAAAATAAAAGCTACCGTTATCACTAAATTAAAACATAGCAGGTCGAATTTCTGGTGTAGGAAATTTGTAAAGATCTTATATGAAAGTAGACAAGATGTAAAGACCTTTTGGTTAACGTAGGTTCAAACTGCGAAATCTTTTTTGATCTGGGTTGGATAGTTACATAATTTTGTATGCATAAACAAACATGGACCAAATGTTTACAACCGAAAGTTCTAAAAGATAAATATAGCACTTACAAACATTGATGTCTGTTAGTATTATTATATCTATTTATTATATAAGAGAACAAATCTTTAGTTGCGGGTAAAATAAAAGGGCCGAAACGCGCGCGTGCCGTAGCCCGTGTTTCACTGGAGGCTTCAGCGCTCCACCACTCTCCGGCACACTGCGATTGCAACATCGTCCACCTCTACTGTTATTCAATATAAGTACAGTATTCATGCCGGTACAGCTATTGTCATGTTCGTAAACTTTATTCAGTTAGTTCAATGGAATCACATGAAACTTATATAAATACCTACTTAGTTTTCGTTTTTTCATTTTTCATATTACCTCATTAGATCCTTTAAAAAAATTGGAAAAAAATCAGATTAAAAGCAAATCTGATGTGTTCGCTCTATAGCGAAATGAAAAGCCTTGGCGGGCTTCAAAAATCAAATAAGGATATTAATAATCTAAGATTAAAATATCAAAAACCAATTACAAAACTCAATTAATAAATTCGCTTGCTACCTAGCTACATATAGAAAAATAATTTCGGCGCACGCGTTTAGACCATTGGAGCAGCGTCGTGAAGTATACTTTAGACCTTTGTCAGTAGGACCTCAGATAGAATGCAGTAACCTATTGGGAACAAGTGGTCCGAAAAACCTGCGTTTACTTAGTCTCAATTATTGTAAAGTTACGAGTATGTTGTTTAGTACTTTAGTAAGTAAGTAAGTGTTTTTAAATACTACATTGACGTGATTCCAACGATACCAGTTGTTGATAAAACCTTTCCATTCCCCGAACTTCGTAAATAGGGTCGTTTTGGACTTGGCCTCTTTACAATATATTAGGTAAATGTTTATAAAACTCATAAAATATCTAAAGTACTAACTATTCCTTATAAACAATTATTATTTTAAGCCAAAACAACAACAGTCGACAATACCAATTCAAGAAGCGAACCAAAACCAAAATCAAAGCGTATGTCTTAATCCTATTAGCATCCTAATTTTAAACCAAAACAACAATTTAACCAGCGCGAATTCAAAATTCAATTCAATTTATTAGTTGCTTAGGTATGACCACAGATTACTATATTAGTAGCTAGCTAAGTATGACATAACCACTGACATGTCCCGAGTTTGACAGTTTTAATTTACATGTATCATTTGTTATTGAAATACAGAACTTTCAAATGAATGTTATTAACGCTATCTATTAACAACATCCGGAACTAAATATCTAGCAAATAACAAAACATCGATATCTTCCCATGGGAATGTTTTACCGGGGTAAAAAGTAACGACACTCTCCACCCTCCTCACTATCTCCTCACACAAAAACTATACCATAATTATAATAGCTTCGTTGCGACGTGAAAGCCGGACAAACAAACAAATAAATAAACAAACAAACACACTTTCACATTTTTAATATTAGTATGGATTGTCCCTAGGTACAAGGTTTGTCAATCTATAATCTTTACATTGAACTTAAGTTTAGACCAACCCCTCGAAGAATATCGCCCTTAATATTAAGGGATATTTGGGGCTTTGGGGTACGGTCTCCAACCATTGACTTAGAGATGTCTGCAACACAAAAAACATTATTTATTACTTTAAATTGTTTATGACATTCGTATGAACGATTGGATTCGTTCTTCGTTATTTTTGATCAATTGAGTGCATGGTTTAAATTTTTTCATTGGGATTATAAAGTTTACAGCAGAGTCGAACTGTCTATCTAAAGTTTTCATTTAATTATAACAAATTCGCTATCAAAAATTCATCCGATCGTTCTGTTGTATGATTTCGAAGCATGTGGTCGCAGGTTATGTCTTCATGGAATTAACATCTTATCTCCATCCATGAAAACTTTTACGCAATTACTCGGCTCTAAAAAACAATCCACAGTTTTAATAAAATAAAATAAAACAGATAATCCAGATACATAACTCGATTATCTTCATCGACATATTATGTAAACTAATAATCGATAGTACTGCTTATCATATCGCTTCACTATCGCGAAAATAGAGATACGATTCTAGCTCTTTCCATTTCTATCTAGTCTGTGCTGGTACCTATGTAATTAAGTACTCTGCGGGCATTCATTCATTCATTCCATTTCCATTTCCATATTTTTAATATATTAATCTGTGATATTTTCCACAGAGTCCTTACTTGAAGTCACTTGTTATATAGTGAAAATATTTTCCAATAATCCATTACCTATATCCTTGTGATTAAAATTTAAAATTATTAAGTAACTCAATCAAAACTCAGTCAGTTCAGTTGTCTGAAATTCACTGATTGATTACACGTCTTGTGATTTTGGGATAAGTAACTACAAGGAAAAATGGCCACTAACTATCCACATCCACCAAGTGCAGGCCCTTCTGCGCCATCTGATCACGATCTACCACCACCATATTCTGCAGTGGTTGGTAATCATCAGTATGGCTTTGTGTCACCTACCGGCGAATCGTTTGTTGCTACTCATGCAGTGTACAATCCACAACCGAAGAGTTTTACTGCTCCTGGAGTATACCCGCATCCGGCGATTGTGACAAATATGCAGCCTCAAGCAGGAGACATGCCGCCACCACCGCCAGGGATGTCGGTGCCATTAGAAGTGATCCTGCCGGTGGGAGTGGGCACGGGGCCCACTACAGTGACCTGCTACAGTTGTGGAAAAGTCGTCACTACTAAAGTCAAGTATACGACTGCATGGCACACTCATCTTGTAGCTGGATCTATTTGTGTTATCACAATGTAAGTATTATTAAGATTTGCTCTAATAATACGAAGTATTAAACTAGTTTAACTTTTGTAAATTTTATTTTACGTTTTTCATATTACACATATTTAGAGTGATATTGAAGAAGACAGTGGGGAATCGCTGCATTCAGAAGGCACAGTATCAGGAGGAAGGGTGTCGATTGATGTCCAGCAATGGACATTAAAAGGCAGATAGATAGACGGAATTGAGTGTAGAGGTTGTTTGCTATCTTAAAAACATAAAAAACTGTCAAAATATCATGTAGTTATTTTAAATAGTAGGTATTATGTTCATAGTTCTAATCAACAGGAAACAATAATAATAATCATCAAATTCTTTTTTTTTCAGGGTCTGCTCTCTATGCTGTCTCGGTCTTATACCTTACTGCTTTGATTCTTTTAAGGATGCGGAGCATTACTGCCCTAACTGCAATACATTTATTGGAAAAAACAGCAAGTGCTAAAATATTTTTGCCTGATTTTATAAAATGAAATCAACCAATACGACTAAAAATCAACATGATGACATTTCATAATATTTCTAGGTTGGTGCCATTATTATTGATGAGAAATAAAATATAGTTTGTCCAGTCACTATTTTATGTAATTGGCATTAAATTGATATCAATACATATAGTAAAACTCTAGCGAGTGTGTCTGTGCATTGAATAAAACTTGATAAAAACTCAGGGGATAAGTATTCAATACAGATGCAGAATAATGTTTTTTCAAATTTATTCATCCCCAAAAGTAGAGATTCTCCTGAAATACAGAATGAAATATTGTGTGGATTTTTCCTTAAACATTATCTGATAAATTTGAAATTTTCAGAAAAGGTTTGTTATTTAAATTTATGGGATAGGTTTTTCTCTGTTTTTTCTATAAAATGTAGATAAAATTTATTTTTCGAGGCATTCCTGGGTAAACCATGGGTATTTTATCCTGGATTTAAGACAAATGATACATTACTGTGAGTTATCCAATATGAATTCAGCATTTTTGTATATTCAATCCACAAAGGGCTAAAACTATGGGAGGAAATTCCTAACTAAAGGTAGGTGTTCCCTAAAAATAAGGGGGGATCCTTGAGATATGAGTTTATTATTTAATGTCACTGGGACCTAAAAAGATACAAATACAAATATGCTTTATTGTACACCACAGGCATAAAAAAAAAGATCTATTGTAGCTAGATAGAAGTTTGTTTAAATATTTCATAATTTTCAATAGAATTGCATCATATTTAATGTTCATAGTTGAATGAATAAAAATAAATAATATGGTTTGTAAATCATTTCTATCATGTAAGAATGGTTTTTAAAGCAACTGTGGTCTGGTTGGGAAGGTTTGGATTCTGTCCTCAATCCATTTCATTTCCTAAATCACTCTTAGTCCTCAAGAGTAGCACCTCTGATTTGAACGAGACTCTTACTAACAATTACTAAGGCCAACTAACAGGACTAATTATCACTAACAGTCCCCAGCCCTCTAACCCACTAACGAACTGACTAACTATTGACCGTTCTTTCTAATCAACTCTCTAATTATCCCAGTCCCTATTTGAGGTCTGGTTGGAAAGGTGTGGTTTCCGGTTACACTTCTTTAGAGGCGACCATCTTAGGGTCGACTCACATTGGCGCAGAGTCGAAGCGACGCGACGCGTCATGTTTTTCCGCCTACAGCATATTCAGCTCTATTGCTCTATTATTAAAGCACTGCTCGACTCCAGCCCGCTCGACACCAGCCGCGCGTCGACGCGCGCCACCACATTTACGTAGCAGCAATTTGTACTTAAATAATAGAGCTGAATATGCTGTAGGCGGAAAAACATGACGCGTCGCGTCGCTTCGACTCTGCGCCAATGTTAGTCGACCCTTAGTCCTCAAGGGTAGCAACACATCTGTGACTGACTTTGAACGAGACTCCTACTAACAAGTACTAACTGGACTATTACTAACACCAACTAACAGGACTAACTATCACTAACAGTCCCCAGTCCTCGTACCTACTAACGAATTGGATATTTCATTATATATGTATTATTATTACATCTTCAGGCAGTTGAAAGCTTATTAAATATACAAAATATTCCACTTATTATACATACATACCCATAGTTTAGTCATAATATTGTAAACATCCTTTTGTAACTAATGTTTTATATTAGTCTCAGAGGAATAAAAAAATTTTTATTCATCTGAGACTAATTACTTTTTTTATTCATCTGAGATGTTAGTGGGTATATTACATTCTGAGCCATCTAGTTATATAAACACAATATAAATTTAATTTTGTATATTGTGTCAAAAGTTGTGATATTTGTTTCTTCATGTATATTATTTATTCTTTTTCTGCTAACCTAAATTATAATTATTTTTAGTTCTAGACTGATAGTTAATTATATTTTGTTAGTCTTTTACATATAGATTAAGTGTACTTTTTGTATAATAAATATGTTTTGTGAATGGTTTTTAAAATCATCAAATGCCTAATTTATTGTAAAGACATTTTTCATTGATTGTAAATTATATTTAAAAGTAAATGTTTATTTTTATAAATCATAGGATAACTTTATGTAGGCTACATTAAGCGATAATTAAACTTACGAACTTCAAGTCATAGAAAACTCTGGATACTGAGGGTGTTGAAGCATATACCGCAGGGCACTGCTTCTCCAATGCATACCTATTTCTAGAGGTGTTTTCTAAGAATTTTTACTTTCCCTTATTATTGCATGAGTACTTAGGTAGATCTTGACATGAAAATATATACATTAAATTTAATCACTTGTAATTTATATTACCTATATGCTGCACAAAACTTACTGGAAACATCCTGGCACTGGTCAATTGGCATTGCCAGAAAATTCTTTGGTATGCTGGTATCAACATGTTGTTTCTTGATATAATCTTAGGTATTGCGTAACTGTAAAATATAGGCTATGATTAATTTAAAAGCGATTTTTTTAATTCAGCCTATATTTAAAAAGCATACTTATTTTCTTATTGTTTTATGCATTGTAAGTGTTTAATCCTTCTGTACTATAAATTCCTCCCTCGTAATAAATAAAAATAACGAAGTAATGAGTCGTATTAATTAATATTATTCCTTATGTACACATTGATTAAATCTTTATTTTCTTGTTGTATGTAGGTACTTATTTCTATAATCTGTCCACATATTGAAATAAAATATTTCAAGGTCAGCCAATTAATTGATCATTCTTTATTTACTTTAAAATGATGCTTTCAAAATCTCCACATCAATAAAATGTAATTTTATGTTATTTCAACAAATTTTGCTAACAATCAAATTAGTTGTTTTATAGAAAACAGAGCATTACTAATGAATATCTTTTTGTCTTATGATAACACTAGTAGTTTCATGATAAATACTGTACTGAGTAGCATGCATGGATAGATAACAGAGTGAATATGAATATGTTTACAAATACATATGTAGTATTAACAGAGCAGAAATAATTATGGAAGTGACTTTTTAGATGCGCATTGAGAACCACCTCCATTCTCTTGACCTAACACTTGTGTGAACAGCTAGCCAATTATTGTTCAGTATCAAGTAGTCACTATCATGCATATATGCATTATTTGCTTTTATTTGTGGATGTTATTTGTTAATGTAAGTTAGAACCTAATACAGCTAAGTATTCTTAATAATTTTTTTATTACATAATGTAATTTAATATTTTTCCAGCTGGTGCATGTTTTGCTGCCATCCCCTATTTAGTACCAGCCTGTAAAAAAGTTGATCATTACTGTTCTAATTGTGATATGTTTTTGGGTGCTAAAGCAAGATGTTGAAACTTATAGTTTGTGTGTACTGACTGTAAACACTGATGTGTTTTGCCAATTAATAATATGTTATAAAGTTTCTGAGAATAACTGTAGGTGTATTAAAGGCATACATAATGGAAAACATTAGCTAGTTCTGTACTTTCTAACTCTTGATAGTTATACCATATATACCATGATATACCAACATGATCTAGTCATGGAGACGGTTCTATACCTACCAAAGATAAATGTACAGGGTCATAGTGGAATAATACTTAGGAGTTATAAAATTATTTAATTGTAGTAAAATCTGAAATCAAATATAGTTCACAGTTCACACTAACTATTGTACGGAACTTGTAATCTGAAGCAGTCAGATGCTATCTTCCATTTTCCTTCAACAGCAACGATTAAAAACGTCTGTTGGAATGGTTTCTTTGTATCTTCGTTTTGGTAAGTCACATCCCCGCATGCTTGGATCAGATAAGTCAATTTATTTGCCACCAGGGTATCTGTTATAGGCTGAGCATCTAAGGTCTTGAGCACATGATTACTAGCTGGTAGGTCCATTAAAAACTTCTGGATTTTGTCATTTCCATTCACGCCATTCCCATTCCAGACCAACAATCCAGTTTCCAGATAAAGTTTAGATGTTAAATGCCTGCTGTTGTCCACTTGTTTGTAGAATACACGAGTAAACTCCTCCGCCGTTTCACATGCATTGTCAACATTTCTTACAGCTATTTCATTAGTCATTTTTGTGATAGACTTCGTTTATTAAATATACACACGTTAGTATTATTGTTTAATAAAATGTTATGGACCTAATATTAATAAGTATTTAGTATTTATTTGAATTATTTTTTGTTTATTAACGCTTAACGTCAACGTCAACTACGTCATCGTCAAGTCAGGAATGTCTACTAGTGACTTTGCTGAGTTTGACAGTTCTTTTTTTTTAAATTACGAACGGTATATACAGGCAAAGGAGCAGTATTTAACAGCCAATTTGTACGAAGCACCTTAGCCTATATTGTTTTATGGTTTATTCCCAGTATTCCTACTAATAGGTAGGAATACTTGGCATATACCTAGTTTATTCATTAAAGAAATTTTTAAATAAAACAAACAATCATTATTAAATAGTTAATCATTATTAATAGTTCAAGCTTGTGGAGTGGAAAGGTCGCGGCATCAATATGGCGAACATATACAAGACGAAATTCATGTTCAATGTGCGTGTCTTACCTAGGCCGGTGGTTGTTGATGGCGCTGTTCTCGAAGTTTTCGATGACTACATTTACCTGGGACAAGTGGTCCATATGGGAAAATCCAACATCGAGAAAGAGGTCTCTCGCAGAATCCAACTCAGCTGGGCAGCGTTCGGGAAATTAAGACATATCTTTACATCCAAGATAGGTACCTCATAGGTGCCTGATGTCGTAAGTTTTCGAGCAATGTGTGTTGCCAGTGATGACATACGGATCCGAGACGTGGTCCTTTACCGTCGGCCTCTTACACAAGCTCAAAGTCACTCAACGCGCTATGGAGAGCTAGGTATTTCGCTACGAGACCGAATCAGGAATGATGAAATCCGTAGGCGAACAAAGCTCACCGACATAGTTCGCAAAGTTCAAGAGTTTGTAAGTTTGAATTCTTATTTGAACCCAAAGTCGCCATTGCCCGTAGTACGCGACAGTAACGGATGCACAGAAAACGAGCGCTGTAGCATCTTTGTTGCAGCAAATGCTGAGTGCATTTCTCGCCATATCATGTGTTACCTATATATAAATGTGCTGTAATTGTATTCGTAGGCGAAAAATAAACAATTTTCTATTCTATTCAAAGTTAGTAATTTGAAGAAGTCGTTGTCTCGAATGGAGACCACGACTCGGAAAAAGGAGCACAGGTCGCCCTTCGACAAGGTGGACAAACGACCTGAAGAAAATAAGCATGTACTATGACCTAAGTGATTTTTTGGATACAATGAAACAAAAATTAAATGCATCGCCTAGAAGAATTCGCAGATATATAAAATGTACAAATCGGAAAACTCAGATATATCATCATCAGATCAGATAGATCATAACCAATTTTTAAATAAGTACGTAAAATGGGCTGAATAAGGTAGTTTCTCAATTTTATTGTTAATTATGTCCCATGTCTTTAATAGTTATGCCACTTTTATGCCTAAGTTTTGTCCGGGTGCTTATATTTTTGAATGACATATATAACTATTTATATGCCCTAACAATCTCTCTCTTCAGCCCACAGTAGTCCACTGTCTGACATAGGCCTCTCCCTTCTGCTTCTTATCTTCGGCTCTCCTCATCCACTTGCTCCCCGCCGCCTTGCGCAGATCGTCGCGCCACCTAGCAGGAGGTCGTCCCACACTACGTTTGCTTATTCGCGGTCTCCACTCAAGTAGTCGTTTACTCCAACGATTGTCGTTCCTCCGGTAGATGTGGTCCGCCCATTGCCACTTCAGCTTACTAGCTTTCAGAGCTATGTCGGCGACTTTTGTTCTCATACGAATGATTTCGTTCCGGATCTTGTCCCGAAGAGAAACACAAAGCATATCTCTTTCCATGGCACATCCATTCCAAGCTCTAAATATATTATGAGAAAATCGCAAACCCTATTCAACTGAGGTATGGGGTGACTAGGGTTTAGGATGATTTTTGCGAGGTAGTGTAAAGACTGGGGAGGATAGAGTTAAAGTAGTAGAGTAAAACAGATGCGATTGATGGCTTTGAAGTGACATGAGATAGTTCCATCATAGAGTAAGCATAGTGTGTAGTCCGTGGTTCCACTATACAGCAGGAACGCGAAGCACAAACTACTAAGGGATACGTATACACGAAGTAACTTGTAGGTAACAAAAATCTCAATTCCTACCTTATTCACCCATGGTACCCTATTCACCCCGATTAACTGTAATGAATAGAAATTCTACAAAAACTTATTGGGCAATAGCAATCATCAAATCATAAAAGACACGCCGACATTAAAACAATAATGGGCTAATAGGTATTTGGTTGGATAATTCGCCTAAATCTTCAGAAATACCTGCTATGCAGTCTGAACATATAAAAAAAGTCATTAATAAAACACACAGTTGAAAATCACCCGGCCGGCACCGACCACATCCTAAATTATTGGTACATATAAAAAATTTACTTGCATACACACATTCACGAACAAATTATATTATAAAAATGAATATTATAAAAATGAATCGCAAAATGTATTGGTAAGCGCATAACTCAACAACGCCTGGACCAATTTGGCCAATTCTTTTTTTTAAATGTTCGTTGAAGTTCAAGGATGGTTTTTACGGCGAGAAAAATTTGAAAATTCATCCCCTAAGGGGGTAAAACGGGGGTGCAAAGTTAGTATGAAGCTTTGCCGTTTTTGAAGTTAGTGAATGTGTAACGCGAGCGAAGCTGCGGGCGTCCACTAGTACTTAATTAATATTTATAATAGCACAAGGCTGCTGTTATCACACTAAAGGGCGAGTCCAGATATGTATCATTTGCCCGATCCGATCACCGTATCCGTATCAGGGTCGCATATGTGGACGGGTGATGATACGCGATCTCGATACGCCGTTATGATACGGCCCGACCCATGTCGTGTCGGTTTTTGTCCGATCATCAAAGGAGAAACCGATACGCAATACCAAGATACGATACATTGATACGGAGTAAACAAAACGCGTCCACTATTTGATACGAAGCTTGATAGGTGATACGCTGATACGGATACGGTGATCGGATCGGGCAAATGATACATATCTCGACCCGGAAGATTATGAACCAGCAGGTGCGAAGTGATTTTAAGGCAGGCGGTTTCTTCTACTAGTTTCTAGTTAGGCTAGTTTCTTTACTATGTGAGGAAGAAGAAAGGTTGGAGCTAGAGAAAGCAAAAAAAAGGTAGAATATGATATTTCAAAATCACGAAAATCGATCGCCATGTTTCGCACTAGCGGCAACGGAACTACGCGACGCGCCACGCCGCGTCATAGTTGGTGAGTAACTCAACTTTGACGCCACTGAGCAAATAATCACTAGGTTTCGTCGCGATGTTGCGCTACCACTGCCGCGTAGTGTGTTTTATCTCATACAATTTGATACGAAGAATATTTGGTCGCGTCGCGTCATGTCGCGTAGTTACGCCCAGTGCGGTCTAACCTTTAAAGGCACACGCCCGGTAGGCGGTAGAAATGCAGTCCACTGTGACGAACCAGAAGACTTCAGTCTAGTAAAATTAAAAAATCTTAAAGAAACCTGAATGTTTTAATCTGCTTTCACTAGACCAGCTTGATATGAACTTGTTGCACGAGCATATCCACCCATCATACTTTGACTGACACGCAAGCTTGTTATATTAATGAACTACTTTAAATAGTGAATTTTAATTTAACCTTCAAATTCAACAATTTTTTTTATAATATAGATAGACGGACAAACAGACATACGGATGGTAAGTGGTCACCGTCGTCTATGGACACGTGCGACACCAGGGGTATCACAGGTGCGTTGCCTGCGTTTCACACTCTTTGAAGCGCGCCATGTGGTACAAAAATAAAATCCTTCAAATTGACAAACAGTTACCGATTATTAATAGGCTTAAATTACTTACGTAGAATGTGAATTCTAAGATACATTTACCTTTTTTCCTTTGGGTTAATTCTGATGACCGTTTTTCTTAATCCATTTGATGAAGACAATAATTATATTACAAAATAAAAGAAAATGAATAATCATAGAAATATTTTATTTTATAATGTCTTTATCTAATATATGAACCATCATATAAACTGCCTTACTTACACAATATTGTTATTTTTATACTACTTTTATTAAATTTTTAGGACATTTTGACACAAATTTCACTCTTCAGTAGGTAATTGTATTCACCAGATATAAAATCAAATAGGTATTTTAAAAATAATAGATCTTAAATTAACATGCATGGGATTTCAATAATATCTAGAAAATAAACAGTCGGCTTATCCAAGTTGAACCTACCCTAAGGCACTGACAGAAATGATTATGCACTAGTACACATATTATTCATAAATAATATACTTCTAAATAGTAAATAACATTTCCTAAAATTATGAAAAATCACGCTAAATTTTAAATTCGGAGCTGAATTAAAAACTATAAAACAAAACGGTATTTAGTAGCCACGACAGTTTTCAACATTACTATGGCGACAGTCCAAATTATTTAAATCTAAGTATTAATAAAAATAAAAAATAAGCATTAGTAATTGATAAAATATGTATTTAAATAATGTTAAAAAAATAGAATTGGCATTAATTTTGATTTCATGTCCACAATGACATAACTTTACAATTTATACATTCAAAGACGCTTTTAGCCCGTGATGTCGTAACTAAGCAAAAGCGAGTGACATTGCAACCAATTTGATATGATAGATACAGCAAAAGCTATATTTTATCAGTCATCTACCTAAGTAAAATGCTAAATAATTTATCACATAGAACTAACATATTTAAGTGATTAAACTAATGAAATTACACAAAGTTACATATAAAAAAGACATTGCATTTTAATAACTATCACTTACAACTGCTATATCGGTCCATTCAAAAATGTCCCTGGCAAAGACCTAAAGTTTAAATCGGACATCGACCAGAATACTGGAATTTTTCTATTGCCATCACCCAAATTAAATAGATATCTGACACAATTTATGTTGATTAATGTTTTAAATTAATTAATATTTTACGAATTATCAGAAGTTATTGGTATTATCTTAATCTGGCCGTATGTATTTAAACGTGTGTCACAAAAGCTCACAAAACTGACACTTAAAACTTATTCGTATTTTAGAAGATAAACCATAAGTAACACGGACAGAATACTAACAAATAGTCATTTTAACAGTCAAAACAAATTTTTTTCTGAATCGTTCTATTCATCCATAAAATCAAATTTCAAATTTATAATGGCAATTTTGCCTGTGAAAGGTATTATGTGTGAAATGTACCTATTGCAAAGGTTTTGTGAAATTTTGATTAGAGATGCATTGCGCCTTGGTAATCTTGGTATTTCGTCCGAGTAGGTATACACCTACCTATACAAAATGGTTAAGTGAATACATACACAATTTACAATCACATTTAAATTATTGCATTCTCAATGTTTGTATTAAAATGTCTTAATAGTACAAAAAAGTGGCGATTAATCAGACGGCAGTGCGACGGAGGCGTCCCGCAGGGCGCGGGAGCCACACTGTACACTCAATTGCGCTCTAAATACATTTTTATTATTCGTTATTTTTCATCCAATCCAACCTGAAAATAAATACATGTACCATTACTGTCAATTTATCATTAATTTAACTGTATGTATTTCTATCCATCGATATAATATTATGTAGTGTAAAAAAGGGTGGACGTGGCTATGTTACATGCGCTCTGAATCTGCCAAGCTAGGGGTCGTGTCCCTCGCGTTACACGCTGTTCGTCGTCTTCACACAACGTGACCACTATTTTTTATAAATATTCGACACGCGTGTCGTCGTACGACCCGACCCGCACCGCGCCTGTGTCACTTTTCATTTCGGAGAACATACACGTGTTCTCTACTACGAAGAATAAAACGACGTTCCGAAATAAAGTGTCACTTTAAAATAACAATTTACAATTAAGGTACAATTTATGTGTAATAAAAATAAATATAAATGATGTACTATTTGAAACACAGACATAATTTTGAGCTGCATATGATGTTTCGTTCACAACTGACGTTGGGCCAATACAGGTCTATAGCGTGTACGCAAATGGTCTCGCCTATATATCTCGCTATAACATATGAGTATCTATGTTCTTTCTCTTTCGCATTGCCAATCTATCTAGTTAAATCTATGAGTGTAATCGAAGCTTCATATGGTGTTTATTTGTTTTTTTTGCATTGCATTGCATTTAGTGTTAGTGTTTAAATTACCTTGTTAACATTTATATCCTTGTGATGTGTAACTGGGACATTTTTTCGCGATTTTAGTATAAAACCCGATGTCCATAGTTATAATAAGTCAAAGAATATAACCATCAAAATAATTTTGAGAAGAGAAACAATTCATTAAAATAATTACAATATGATAGTTGACTGTTTTTTATGTAATACATAATTATTGGGTGGCGTCGTTTAGGAGAGGCCTATGTCCAGCAGGGGACCACTACAGGCTAACCATAAAGATGATAAGCCCTTATAGTGGCTTATAGTATGTAATACCGACATTATCAATGAGCATTAATTATAATCTCACCTGCAGTGGTCCATTGTGTACTTCTTTTCCAGAGAGATCTGCAAAACGTTCCTAAAAAAGAAAAATAAAGAAATGAAGACTGGATTATAAGCTTTCAGATTAAGATTCATTTAATTTCCTTTTTATGGTCTATTGGTTATCTTCATAACACAAGTTAACAAAGTTGCTACTGTTCATAAAGTTAATGCTACCAAGAAGAACATATGGCAAGAAACTCGTGGTTATTCATTCCAAAAATTTTTAATTTTATATATGTAATTACATAGGTACATTATTATATACAGGGTTACAGGTTAAGTCGACCTATACCCGTTATGGGCGTGTAGTTTACATCGTTTCTGACTGATCTGACTATAAAATACCCTATTTTTTTTTTTTTTAAATACCCGATTTTCGGCTATCAGCTTAGATATTTTGAAATGTGTAAGTCTTATTATTACTATTATTTGATTTTTACATGTAAAAATAAGATGCTTTATGACCTCAATAACCAATATTGTACGTAAAATGATTAAATAAGTCATTGTAGACGATTAAAACTTATAAAAACTAATAAACATTTAGATAGTTTATTTTTCTATCAATAAAATCTAAAAAAATATTATGACTCCCGTTTTGCAGATGTCCTTAAATATATCTACGTTTCATCAGCTATCCAACGAGGTATAACAATCTAGGGTTATAATAAACCCTAGATTGAACAGGGAAAGCAAACAAAAGTTAAATAAAACGATAGTAAGTACAAGATACTACATTTATTAAACTTTAAAGTTCCAACAAAACATGTAAATGGGTCACAACGAAGATTTAGCCTGAATGTGTGGATGGGCATTATTTGTAATCATTTGATTGGGCCTTACTTTCTCCCCGACAATTTCAATGGAGAATACTACGAAAATTTCCTGCGACAGGACCTAAGTGACCTACTAGATGATTTGCCAGTCTGATTCGAGACATGTGGTTTCAGCATGATGGCTTCACTGCACATTTTAGAAGTGTCAGAGAATGGCTGGACACAAATTATACAAACACATTTGTTTGTTCCAATCCATTGATAAGACAAGGTGGGCCTTTACCCTGGCCAGTATACTAGCTGACCCCGCAAACGTTGTTCTGCTATATGAAATGTCAAAGTGACGCGACGCTTCACGTCAATGAACGACGGTTAAAAGTAAAAATACTACAAATAGTGTTTAAAAAACATTTTCTAGTGGACCAAATTGTGAATCTAAGCCATTTTCAATCCCCTTGAACACACACAAAAAATTTCATTAACATCTATCCAGGCAGTGACATACACACACACACGTACACAAGAAATATATACATTAAGATAATAATTTATAATTTTACAAATACCTGTGTGAGCCTCTCGGCATCAGCAAAGCTATTGCTGTAATTTGATTGTTTCTGTTGAAGCTCTGCTTGCAATGAATCAATTTTTTTCTGCATCTGTAAGAAAAACCCTACATGTAAACATGGTACTTTATGCTTCGCGTTAACCATCACCATCGAACATTTGTACCGTATTCACCGGAAAAAGAGGACGACAAAACAAGTTAAAGCCACTGTAAAAGTATATTGAAAAGATTTCGAGTAGATGAAGGAAAGTGAGATTTAATTAACATTAAAACATTTAATTAATACCATTACGGAGACAACCTTTTGAATTTTGAAGATATTTTTCACACAAATATTACACAAGCTTATTCTACCTCTAAGACTGCATTCATATTTGACAATACAATAGGCAAGGGTAAACTTTCTTTGCTTATTTGTACCTCTTCTACGATTGAAGGCAATGACTTTTCGATGCAGGAGTATGCAAACGCCAATGGTTCCTATAGGAAATTTCTAAATAATATAAAAATATATATATTTGGTATTGACTAAAGTTCTGATTCCCTGCCAATCCGCTCTGATCTAATTCCGTTAGGTCAACCATGCCCAGCAGTGGGGCAAATGCCATTAAGATAATTAAATTACTATTAGTGGCGTTGTTGGCGCGTTACCACAAACAGGTCGTCGCACGACTGTGCACAAACCTGTCTGAGGCCCGATGAGGAACAATTAAATTTGACATTGTTCAACGAGTTCAACTGTCCAATATAAATGTAAATAAGCTACTTCTAATTAGTGTTTGTAATCATTTTTGTTTGAAAAATGTTATTATTCTTATTGCAACTCAAGGCAAGTAAACATTCGAATATTATAACACTGCACGATTGCCATGAATGTGTGTGGGGGTTGGATGCACAAGCACATTGCCCAGTGTCCATTATTTAAGGTATTATATACGTTCGACATAACGCTCCGCTATTTGAATCGTCAAATAAAAAGCCCGCTCCTACCGCATATTCGGAAGCGCACCTTCAAAAATTACTTGGTTCTACGAAACAAGTGCACAGATGACCATATACATTAAAACTTTGTGTATGGAATGATGCAGAGCTACATTAAAACTTTGTGTATGGAATGACGCAGAGCTAAAATCTATATATATAAAAGGAGAAGGTGACTGACTGACTGACTGACTGACTGACTGACTGACATATCAACGTAGGGCCTAAACTATAAGGGCTAGAAACTTGAAATTTTGCACAGGGGTTCCTTTTATAACATAGGGGAGCACTAAGAAAGGATTTTTGAAAATTCACCCCTAACGGGGTAAAACGGGGGTGCAAAGTTAGTATGAAACTTTGCCGTTTTTGAAGTCGTTAGACGGGTAGACGTCGTTAATGGGTCTAAGGCTACGCGAGCGAAGCTGCGGGCGTCCACTAGTAAAATATATGTACCTGCGCGAGCGTGCGCGTGCGCAGCTCGTCGAGCTCGGCCTGGCTGGCGGCCAGCTGCGCGGCCCAGCGCTGCTCCTCGCGCGTCACCTGCTGCTGCAGCCGGCTTAGCACGCCGTCCTGTAACATAATAAACCAGGGATATCTATATATATAAAAGGAGAAGGTGACTGACTGACTGACTGACTGACTGACATATCAACGCAAGGCCTAAACTATAAGGGTTAGAAACTTGAAATTTTGCACAGGGGTTCCTTTTATAACGTAGGGGAGCACTAAGAAAGGATTTTTGAAAATTCACCCCCTAGAGGGGTAAAACGGGGGTGCAAAGTTAGTATGAAACTTTGCCGTTTTTGAAGTTAGTGAATGTCTAATTCCACGCGAGCGAAGCTGCGGGCGTCTACTAGTAACAGATATTTACATAGCTACCATCACAGAAGAAAACATATTTTATGTAGATGCAGTACTTCATACTTCATCAATGTTTAAATGCGATTTCGCTCTGCCGCTGTTGACGTGACATTCATATATCAGCCACGTTCGGCATAGAAATTATCTATGAACATAATATTATCTGTCATTTTTTGCTAGTAGGACTAGCAAAAAATGACAGCTCTTTTTAGATAACAGAGAGCCCTTTTGTTGGTGCCACGATTCGCGCTAAAATGCAGAATCCATATTTTTTCTTCCGTGATCGAAGAACATACTTAGTTCTTCAATCAGTTGCTCAATTGTCAGTTCAGAAGCAAAATTTTAACTATAGTTAGGTCAGGTAATAATAGCTATCGAACTCGCCTCTCACTCGAGCGGTTCGGTTTCAAACCTCAGCGACACGCACCAATGACAAAGTGCAATTTAGAAATTAGACAAAAAATTTTATCACTTGCTATAACGGTAAAGGACATCGTGAGAAAACCTGCATGCCAGAGGGTTCTTCATAAAAGGCATATGAAATCTGCCAATCCGCCCAAGTGCGCCAAATAGCCAAGGCAAGCATGGTGGACTAAGGCCTAATCCCTCCTATTCTGAGAAATGATAAGAATACTCACGGTATCATCGATCATCTTCTTGTACTTGTCCACGACTCCCTGCAGGTGTTCGTTCTTCGCCACCAGCTCCTGCAGGCGCATTTCCTCCTCCCCCCGAGACGCACTCACTCTCATTTCCATCTCCTCTCGCTTCTTTTTTTCCAACTCATTCTCTTTAATCAACCTCTCCATCTGCTCGCTCATTTCCTTCTGCATCACTTCCTTCTCCACCTGCTCCTCGAGTTGCTTCTTTTCGTTCTCCTTCTCTTGAATTTTCTTCTGGATTTCTTTTTCTAGAAGCTTCTTGTCGGACTCCTTCTGTGCAAGTAACTTTTTCAGGTTGTCCGCGAAGGTTTCCAGCCAGTTTTGGTTGACGGGTGCGTCGGGCGCGGCCGCGGGACACGCCGTACGCAGTACGCTCGCCACATCATTGTACTGGCTCTCCTGTGCTTTCGCTAATGCCTCCTGGACCAACAAATAACATTCAACACAAAGAGTCCTACATTGTTGTTTAACACAAAAGTACTAAATTGATTAGTATCTAGTCATTTCAACTGTTAGTAAAGACGAAATGAAAAGGCGAAGATTAATCTCACGATTAAAGCAGTGATTACGGTGTACTCTTCATTAACTATCCAGAATACCTAGAGTGCGTACAATAAGCAGCTGATTCTTTTTATCGTAAGCGAGGCCGGCCGAAGATAATAATTTCTAGTAGTAACATCTAACGGTATATTCGTGAGCTAAATTGTTTTTCGCATAAATCACAGTAAAGTAAAACTATGGTAGGTAGGTAGGTACTATAGAAATGGAACAACGTCGAGATTCGGTTCAATTATACTTTAGGAGATTTAACTTTAATTGTCAACAGTTCCGCTCATTCCATTCTAAACGATATACCTAATCAAACGATATACCTAATCATTTTACGATTGTGCTTGCTGTGTAACCAAAAGACTGAAGTGCGTACTTACACAAAATACATTTAACTTGTAATGATATATGCAAAAAACCATTTAGCATTTATTTCGGTGGTATTGGGTGGAGTGAATACACATCGAGTTACACAATCAAACGGGGACTTACGGCGACATCTTGGGCCGGCGTCGCGCTCGTAGACTTTGACTGGAGCGCCCTTTCGGCGGATTGTAACGCCTCCATTACTTTCCAGTTTTTAGTACGCAACTCCTGAGTGGTACGAGGCACAATCAGTTACAATGTTAGTTTTATTAAAATCACTAATTTAAGCAGCAGCTATTATAATACATGCGCTTTGAAAATTATTTCAGAGTTTTAACGTAAAATAAGTAAAAACATTTTAAAGGTGCACTAAAGTTTAACTTTAGTCTACAAACTAATCATTTGGTCGGTCTGATAAAAGTTTTTGTAAGATAAATAATTTAAAGACAAAGAAAGAATGACTACACTTAGGTGCAGGTCCGACGTCCGCGAGTTCTATTTGACGGAGACGAACGTATTCAGTGTGCGCACTTAATTCTTTATTGCGGGGCACCCGGCCCAGCAGTGGGACGTCTATGGGTTGCAGCGAACCGAACCGAACTTATACGTACGACCACGATAACACGTTTACAAACGATAAAAATTAGCATCCAAACTGCGCGCGGCCTTAGGCAACATGTCCGCCCAAGCAACCAAGTCGGAATAAATGAAAGTATTGTGTGGTAGAAGCGGTGACAGCCCAGCGGCTATCGAACTCGCCTCTCACTCGAGCGGTCCGGGTTAAAACCCCAGTGGCACGCACCAATGACTTTTCTGAGTTATGTGCGATTTAAGAAATTAAATGTCGCTTGCTATAACGGTGAAGGACACATCGTGAGGAAACCTGCATGCCTGAGAGTTCATCATAACGTTCTCGAAGGTATGTGAAGTCTGCCAATCCGCACTTGGCCAGCGTGGTGGACTAAGGCCTAATCCCTCCCATTCTGAGAGGAGACCCGTGCCCAACAGTGGGACGTCTATGGGTCGCAGCGAGCGAGCGAATTGTGTGGGGACTCACGTTGTTCTTGTCGCGGTACTGGTCGAGCTGCGCCTGCAGCCGGTCGAGCTGCGCGCGCTGCTCGCCGCCGCCGCGCTGCGCCGCCGCCAGCTCGCCGCGCAGCGCCTCCACCACGCTCTCCACCTTCGCCAGCTCCGCCGCCTGCATGTTACAATACAAACAATATATCGAGCCTATGACAGCAGGCAGCAGCGTTGCATTTTAAATTATTGTTTAATTATGTACTAGAAATTAAGATTTACTTTATATAAATTCTATTTCGCATTTGTGTTTGGTGTAAACTGTAAACAAAGTGCTGATATAAAATAAATAAATAAATAAATAAACACTAATAGTCCTGCAGCCATCGCCTGTTTTTTTTTTAGTGATTAATAACAGGCTGAATTTTCGTGTGCAGGTTCGGTTCGACGAGACGCCCAAGTTCTTCTTCTGACAATTCTCGGTAGAGGTAGCTAATGTAGGGCGCAGGTATAGAATAACCTGAATAACCGCATGGTTATTCAGACAATGAAAAAAGTCTTACCGTAGAATGGACAACTTCTACGACAACGTAGGACTGGGAAATCGTACCGTTGTTGTTTTAAATCAGTAAAAACCTGAACAGTTACATTATTTTTTAACTTGCGCAATATTGTACAGCATTGCACTCCACCATACAATTTTGTGGTGGTTTTTATGGTTCATGGAGCAATATTCAAATTCGAGTTAACTTCAGAAGTAAAATGATACAGTAAAATTATTGCAAAATAGGCAATCAAAATTAAATTTGTATTCAAAATTTCGTGTCTACGGCATTAACCGTTTAGTAGATACCTTTGTCGGCCGCCAAGCCTGGGTGCAGAATCAGGTCAAAACATAAAAATGCATTGTCAACGGAACTGTTTGACGTATTAAATATTTGGTGATAAAAGGGTATGCATGCACATTTCGCACACAGGGGAACTATTTAAATTATGTTATTGCAAAATGTTTTTATAATTCAGCTTTTAGCACAATGTTTTAATGATAAATAACCAAATAATTAACTAATTTTTAATTCATAATGCACTTAGAATAATATTATTTTGGTAGGTAAGTCCTAGAGAGGTCATTATTTCATAATTGATCCGTAACAACAACCTAACAACTGTTTTAATTGACGAACCCGCGGCGCGTTGAGTACACTCCGTCCATGGATGTTAAATTGTGTTGTTTATTGTGTGTGCCACCTGCACACAGGGCTAGGCCTACCGCGGGGTTGTGAGAGTGACTTTTTATTTTATAATTTACTAGTGGACGCCCGCAGCTTCGCTCGCTTTGGAATTAGACATTCACTAACTTCAAAAACGACAAAGTTTCATACTAAGTTTGCACCTCCGTTTTACCCCCCTAGGGGGTGAATTGTCAAAAATCCCTTCTTAGTGCACCCCTACGTTATAAAAGGAACCCCTGTGCAAAAATTCAAGTTTCTAACCCTTATAGTTTAGGCCCTGCGTTGATATGTCAGTCAGTCAGTCAGTCAGTCAGTCACCTTCTCCCATTATATATGTAGATTTATTTATCGTATTCACCTTTTGGTCGGCGGGCGCGGTCGGGAGGCCGTTGTGCGCGGGCGCTGCGCGCAGCTGCCTCGCCTCGGCCAGCTCTGCGTCGCGCGCCGCCAGCTGCTCGCACAGCGACGCCGCCTCGCGACTCAGCTAATGCAATCCATACTAATATTATAAATGTGAAAGTGTGTTTGTTTGTTTATTTGTTTGTTTGTCCGGCTTTCACGTCGCAACGAAGCTATTAAATGGTATGGTTTTTGTGTGTGGTGATAGTGAGGAGGGTGGAGAGTGACGTAGGCTACTTTTTACCTCGGTAAAACATCCCCATTTGAAGATATCGATGTTTTTTTATTTGCTCCAGTAAGTCAGTTCACGTACACTTTATCTGCGGTCAGCATTACCTCAGGTTCCTCTAAGTATCTTTTAATTGTGGAACTGTCACTATTCATCCACTAAAAATGTGTCATGTATGATAAACAACTCATTGTTAATTCCCTTTGACCACGCGGGCGGAGCCGCGGGTAAAAGCTAGTTATATTCATATTAACAAAAAGATCATAAGTGTTCCACTGTCGGGCAAGGGTCTCCCCCACCAGCAAAGCTGATGAAGGTAGACCTTCACGTGACGCTCCAATGTGGATGGGTAAATAGGTGACTAACCCAGAGTCGTATGTTCTCTTACCAGATACCAGATTTATACAATGTTAAGACGTTAGAGTTAAGACGCTAGGCTAGAGCTTCATTATATGTATTGATATAGAACATATTATTCCCTTAAGCGTAGGTAAACGGTTATTTGTAGTAGAAATCGTAGAATATTTAGAGACAGTATTAATACTGTACTAATAAGTACCTATTTACTCACACAAATACCTCAATCAATATCAACCTACGTTAAATGTTTCGTAAAATTAAGAAAATAATTGTTCAAGTCACCTGTTGATATTTCTTATCGGTCTCTTCTTTCAGTTTTTCCAAGCAACTTTCGGCATTCTGAGCACGAGTGGTCAATTGCTGAACATCCTCGGTCAGAGCTGTGGGAACAAAATAAAATCTTGAATGATTTAACTGAAATGAACAATGTTAATTATGATTGATGAATTGTTACATGTATTAAAACGATATTATATTGATATTATACACGCTATTTTCAATTTATCACAGTAAATCTTCCGAAAACAACAAGCATTTCAAATTTCATCTATCAAATACAAAATCAATTTTTTGAGATATTAAAGTCCAAAAATTACAAGTTTTAATATTGTCTTACGTCAAGGTACAACGAGACATGATGAAAAGATACGATTACGAGTATATCTTTTAATGTTCTGTAATGTTCGCTTCGCTCGCTTCGCTGCGACCCATAGACGTCCCACTGTTGGGCACGGGTCTCCTCTCAAAATGGGAGGGATTAGGCCTTAGTCCACCACGCTGGCCAAGTGCGGATTGGCAGACTTCACATACCTTCGAGAACGTTATGATGAACTCTCAGGCATGCAGGTTTCCTCACGATGTGTCCTTCACCGTTATAGCAAGTGACATTTAATTTCTTAAAACGCACATAACTTAGAAAAGTCATTGGTGCGTGCCACTGGGGTTTGAACCCGGACCGCTCGAGTGAGAGGCGAGTTCGACAGCCGCTGGGCTAACACCGCTGTAATGTTCACATTAAAATAAATCATACATAGATAATAGAATATCAGACTTGCCAAGTTATTAAAAAATATAACAAATTATTCACATATCAATTATAGAGCACCGCATTTTTAAATATACATACATATGATGTGTGAAATGGCTTTGGAACTTTGTAACAATTTAGATCTAACATATTTTTGAGGTGTAGTAGCTAAGAGCACTGAATTTCCTTCAATCTACGTTCTATATTATTTGACGTATATGTTTTTGTTCACATTTTTTTTATTTTAGCCGAAATTAAAGGTAACGTCTTGCGTGGGGCGAGAGGGTTATCAGTCGTTCGTCCAATATAATAAGGCTGACGAACCAATCAGCGTTTCGGGTTCATGTGGGCATTGCATATCCCAGAACAGATACTACACTTTGATCTTAGCCAAAAGGCCGAGAAGCGATATATATATATATATATATATATATTGGTTCCATATAGAGTTCGCCCGGGGCAGTACCACCGCCCGCCACGGTACCTAGTACCATTTCTGCCGTGTAAAAATTATTTTTAAAGCTTTAAAGTTGTTTTTAAAAGGTTTAAAAAAAAAAAAATACCCATGCGCAACTCCCCTCCAAATTTGGTTAAGAGCTACACTTTCGTGCCGCTGTGTATACCTGCGATGCGGTCCTGGGCCAGCCGGAGCTCCTGCTGCGCCTGCTGGCGGTGCTGGTCGGCGAGCGCGGCGCACTGCCGCTGCGCCTCCTGCCGCACCGTACACATACAATATTTAAATAGAAGACCTAGAAGTACGTTTTCAGGTATTGTACCACGCATACGTTACTTTCATGGTATTCAGTGCTCATAAATAGCACATTTTGTTAACTTTACAATTTATAACAATACTAGCTTCGACAAGGCTTAACGACTGATTCCACCATTGAAAACAACTGGGACCGACCGCTCGACGTGCCCTGCGAAGCACGAATGCGTCCATGAATTTTTGCCACAAGCGGTCACCCATCCACTAACCGACCGCGCCCGTCGTTGCTTAACTCTTTCGATCACATTGAATCGACGCGAGCCATTGGGATTTTTTTTTATGGATACAGGATAGCAAACGAGCTTGCAGCACCACCCATCCGCTGCCGCCCATGACAACTGTGACTGACTTTGAACAAGACTTAATTAGGGACTGGGATAGTTAGTCCAATTAGTTGATAAAGTTAATTAGAACATTAGTTGGTCAGTTCGTTAGTAGGTATGAGGACTGGGGACTGTTAGTGATAATTAGTCCTGTTATTTGGTGTTATTAATAGTCCAGTTAGTACTTGTTAGTAGGAGTCTTGTTCTAAGTCAGTCACAGATGTGTTGCTACCCTTGAGGACTAAGATGGTCGCCTCTAAATAAGTGTAACCGGAACCGGGCTATGGACGTGATAATATAATGTTATTATTTGCAGTGAGGTGAAAGCTGACCTGCAGCTGCTGCGCGAGGTCCGCGGCGTGCTGCTGCGCCATGAGCGCGGCGTCGCGCGCGGCGGCCGCGTCGCAGCGCGCCTGCCCCGCCTCCAGCGCGCGCGCCGCCGCCTCCGCCTGCAGCGCCGCCAGCTGCGCCACCAAGCTCGCCTCCGACTGAACACACATTTTCTTTTAATAATAAATAAATAAATAAATATCTTAACGGTGACAGCCCAGCCGCTAACGAACTCGCCTCTCACTCGAGCGGCCCGGGTTCAAACCCCAGTGGCACGCACGAATGACTTTTCTAAGTTATGTGCGTTTTAAGAAATTAAATGTCACTTGCTATAACGGTGAAGGACACATCGTGAGGAAACCTGCATGCCTGAGTGTTCATCATAACGTTCTCGAAGGTATGTGAAGTCTGCCAATCCGCACTTGGCCAGCGTGGTGGACTAAGGCCTAATCCCTCCCATTCTGAGAGGAGACCCGTGCCCAACAGTGGGACGTCTATGGGTCGCAGCGAAATAAATATCTTGGACATTTTCACACACGGCCATCTAACCCCAAATTAGGCGCGAACCTGTGTTATGGGTGTCAGAGACTGATATACATACATAGATATTTTTAAACACATACTTAAATAGATAATATTAACATCCAGACACAGAACAAATACAAGTGTTCGTCACGCGAATATTTGTCCTGAGTGGGATTTGAGCCCACGACCCATGGCGCAACAGACAGGGTCACTACCGATTGCGCCAACGGGCCCGCCGAATTTTTAATCATGCCAATACGGTATCAACAGTGATGGTAGAACGTTTAGTTTGAGCATATAGTATGTCTGTCTTCGTACTCCGAACCCCACCACGAACTCCACGCATTTATGTCAGTATCAATCGCGTTGTTCTAACCAATGGACGATCTGCTTAGTTTAAAATAAGTAGGAGTATAGGGGCCGATCCGACTTAAAATTACTTGTATAGGACTTTTTTGTAATTTATCGACGGCACAGTTCTAGAAAAATTGTGCAAACGAAAAGTGTACTGTAATTAATTAGTATATAATTTTCTCACACACGCGTTACGATTTATCATTTACGTTGATTTATAGTATCGTAATTCGAACTGTAAAGTTAGGTGATCACCACGATTTCTCGGAGCGTGACCGCTATTGAAATATTCTTTATGAAGCTTGTTTTTTTATCTCAGACAATATAATATTCGGTTAATTAATGCTTACAGCTTGCTGTTACTAACAAAAATGTTAAAGTTTCGTGTCCGCGAAATATGGTGAACAAGCCGTCAGTAAATTGAAGAAATATCATCATCACCTCCACGTAACGTCTCTCGTCTATTCGAACACTTATAACACAAAATTTCCACTTACCTCCGAAAGTCTTTGAATGTGCATTTCTAACTGTACTCGCTGAGCTTGGGCTTCCCCTTCAGCTGATAACTTAGATTGAAGCTATAAGAAAAAAGAAAAAGTTAATCTAGCACTTCTGTCAAATATGTTGTAGTGCTCCGTGTCACCCTTGTCATAAAGGGTTCTCGCCCGTGGCTAAAACGTGACTGTTTACGTCACTCCCGTGTGCTCGAGACAACGTCATGTTTAACATATTAAGATGTACTTCGTAATTGTACTAGTGTACGTACAATGGTTTTTTCCTTGGCAAGCGAGGCGCTTTCCTCGATGAGCCTGGCGAGCCGCTTCTGCAGCGTGTTGAGCTCGGCGCGCATGGCGGCGGCCGCGCCGTCGGCCGCGCGCGCCGCCGCGCTCGCCTTCGCGCGCTCCGCCTGCAGCGTCGCCCTGGGTAACAACAACACACACGTTCATTTAGGCTCTGCGCAAACGGGCCACCGACCACAGCCACCGGTGGCCAGCGACAGCCACTTAACATAAACTTTTTCATATTTTGTATAGACGCGCCGCACACGTGTAGCCGGTCGCGGCCACCAAAAGTTGTATGTTGTGGCCCGTTTGCGCAGAGCCTTATTCAACACAACTTGGCGTATCAGTTAAATTTCGATAGCTTGCAATGTACCTAATATATTGACTTAAATAATTAGAAACATATTTTTTGACATTCGTTAAGCGTAATTCGTCTATCAACTTAGAGAGAAAAAATATTTCATTCCCTATGGTTGCATATTGTATATTATAGTATAGTAGAGGATACGATTAGATACGACTTTCACACATCTGTTTAATGGATGGAGTATTTTGTATCAAATTTACCTAGTATGTTAAAACATTCATCTCTATTCTTCTCTATTGCATGAACAAATAGCATGCGCATTCTCTTAAATTTTTTAATTAATAATAGTTTGGCCAGGAATTCTTTTTCCAACACACTCGCAACATAGTTTTAAACATATTAAATTAGATATAAAATATTTTTCATCCATAAAACAGGGGGGTGAAGGTCTCGGTAATTAATCACACTCCAGCTGGGTAGAGCTGGTATCTATGCTAATGCTTAAAATAACTTATTATTACCTTAATTCCTTTAACATATTATTTGCCCCCTTGTGTGTTTCAATTTCATCAGCAAGAGCCTTTTCCTTGTCGGCAAGTTGTTTCTTCAACTTCTGGATGGGATCATTGGGACCCTGGTAAAAGATATTTGCGTATTTTTATGCATGTTATAGACCGAACCTAACATAATCTGTACCTAGTAGGGGTACAGATTATGTTAGGAAGCCTAAACATAAATAAAAAATAAAATATTACAGAGAACTCTCCGGCAGGTTTCTTTAAGACGTTTTTTTCACCGTTAGAGCAGATGACATTTAATAACTTTACATTAAAATAAACAGTTTCAATTGACAATTGAAAACGCCACCCTCGACACAACGCACGCACAGTGCGTGTCGCTTAGATTTGAACCCATATCCCCTCGAACGAGAGGCGAGTTCTATAGCGACTGGACTGTCACTGCTGTCACAAGTGAAGCGAATTAAAACTTAAAAGTAAACATTGTCCATATTTGGTAAAGTGTATACCTATATTATTATATTATGTACCTACTGAATTATCCAATAGTCCAACTTTGTATATTTTAATAATTTTCTTTATTTTTATATTTAAAAACTTCTATATAACTTCACTCATATGTAAATATGTATGTATGTATGTTAGTCCTGGAATCTTCCAATCAATATTTCACCCACTTCCACTGAAGCTATCGAGCTTTTTTTTTTTATTTTCTTTCTGACGACTCCGTGGCGCGGTGGTGACTCTGATTGCCAAACTGCGGGTCCCGCGGGCAAATATTTACTTGGCTCATGGATGTTATAATGAGTTGTTTTTTGTGTGTGTCTGCCACCCGCAACCCAGGCCTAGGTCTACCGCGGCTGTGTGAGTGTGTAGCGTTTATTTATCTACTTATCTACTAATTCCTTACGAGCGATGCTGCGGGCGTCCGCAGCATCGCTCGTATGGAATTAGACATAATAATAGATCCTTCTTAACGCGTGAACTATAGCTCCACAAATTTGTAATGAATCCGTAAATGTGTTATCCTCAATGTTTATTTTACACCCTTAAGGGTAACATTTTTACAAACTTTGACTGCCATATTTATTTATATCTAATCCTAAGATACAAATATACTTCTAGTTCTGAAAATGGCATAACTTTCATACAAGCTTTCATCCCCCTTTTCAACTCTTTACAACACTTTTTTCCAATTAAAAAGTAGCCTATGTCCCTTCTCAGGCTCTACCAGAACCAAGAACCATCTCAAGAGAATACCAAATGCGAATCACTGATAATCTACTGCCTAGATTATCTGTGATTCGCATTTGGTGTGCGTTTGAGTGCATTTTGCGCGTGAATTATCTTAATAAATAATATAATATTAAGTATGAACTGTAGCGTCCATAGCCCAATGGCTTGCTTCGATTCAATGTGATCGAATGAGTTAAGCAACGACGGGCGCGGTCGGTTTGTGGATGGGTGACCGCTAGTGGCAAAATTTCATGGACGCTACCGTGCTTCGGAGGGCACGTAAAGCCGTCGGTCCCGGTTGTTTTCAATGCTGGAAACAGTCGTTAAGCCTTGTCGAAGACCTTCGGGTGGCTTGAGAACATTCGACACTGGGTTGGCCACTAACCCCTCCACCAATCCGCATTGGAGCAGCGTGGTGGAGTATGCTCTAGACCTCCCGCAGAAGTGTTTGTGGGGGAGACCCGTGCCCAGCAGTGGGACGTCTATGGGTGGCAGCGAAGTATGAACTATTTAACTAATTAAATCGGGAACAGACCTCGGTCCACTCGGAGTGCTCCGGCAGCGGGTCGTGGTGCTTGTTGAGCAGCGCGTCGGTGAGCACCTGGATGTCGGTGCGCGACAGCGCCGCCGCGCGCACCACGCGCACCAGCTCGCCCACCGCCACGTCGCCGCCCTCGCCCGCTGCACGACAACACATAAAAACTATAACGGACCTTCTGTTTATATCTATAGACATTGAGCTTGATACACATATTACTATGCCATGGCAAACAAAATAATAAATAATAATAATATAAAAGGAGAAGGTGACTGACTGACTGACATATCAACGCAGGGCCTAAACTATAAGGGTTAGAAACTTGAAATTTTGCACAGGGGTTCCTTTTATAACGTAGGGGAGCACTAAGAAAGGATTTTTGAAAATTCACCCCCTAGGGGGGTAAAACGGGGGTGCAAAGTTAGTATGAAAATTTGCCGTTTTTGAAGTCGTTAGACGGGTAGACGTCGTTAATGGGTCTAATTCTACGCGAGCGAAGCTGCGGACGTCCACTATATAAAAGGATAAGGTGACTGACTGACTGACTGACTGACTGACAGATCAACGCAGGGCCTAAACTATAAGGGTTAGAAACTTGAAATTTTGCACAGGGGTTCCTTTTATAACGTAGGGGAGCACTAAGAAAGGATTTTTGAAAATTCACCCCCTAGGGGGGTAAAACGGGAGTGCAAAGTTAGTATGAAACCTTGCCGTTTTTGAAGTTAGTGAATGTCTAATTCCACGCGAGCGAAGCTGCGGGCGTCCACTAGTAAATAATAATAATAAATATCTTGGACATTCACACACAAAATAGTAATACATATTAAAATGTAGTAACTTATTTTTATCTATCGTAACACGACCGCCCAGATTCCGATAGACACGGGCCGTGTCCGGTCAGTATTCAGATTCGTTTATTTTAATTATATGGTATTTGTATACGCATAATGACATAAAAAATTTTATTTACATTGTGAGCCGGTACAAAGTTTGTAATACGTATACGCTTAATGACATTAGGGTGAGTGGGGGGAAGATCGAACGGTTTTTTGATGAGATGAGCAGTGTTGTGTTTGACGTCTTGTAGAACAGTAAATATTAACTTAAGCTAAAATTATTTCTGTTGTGAATCAAGTACAAAGAGCATATTTTTATGTCATATCGATAAATCCCTGTTTTATTGATTCGGAAGTAAAAAAAAATTAATTACAATGTATTTATCGAAAAAAAAAACAGGGGGAAAGATGAAAGGGTGGTGGGGTAAGATCAAAGTAGTTTCTCAAATCGTTCAATTGATGAGTTAGACGAAATTGTCGGTCAGTAGGCTACAGTTTTAATTGTCCTGACACTTCAGGACTGTCTATAATATCAAAATACCTTCAAATAACACAGATAACACAAATTATTTGTTTTTTATATTTCAATCTTGCCCCGCCGGGGAAAGATTGAACTAGAGGTTCTCAAACTTTTCACTTTACTTGAATAAGATTATATAGAAAATGAAAGATATCAATCATATAAAATCTTTTATTGTTATTGCCAAAATTACGTACATGTAGCTTTTACATTTTACAACAAATTAGCTTCTTAGTGGCTGCCATGTTTCGTCTGGTGAGTGAGAGTTCCGGATTCCCGTTCCTTTTCCCCTTTCCTTAAGGCCACCCGAATGTTGACGTTTGCTAGATGAAATCTATGTGATGTTGCATTTTTCTAGGAGCTGTGATGTTGAATTTACTAGCGAGTGTCTGGTGGTCTTTCCCCTTTCTTTAAGTTCCTACTCCCATTCATACGATTCCTATATCTTATAAGAAGGCAACGTACAAGTAACACTACTGTTGTTTCTTGTGTCTATGGGTAGCGGTGAAATCACTTAGCCATCAGGTGACTCGCTTGCTCTTTTTGCTTATACATAATATACAAAAATAAAAATAAATACCGTTTAGATAATATTAGTTGTGCCGCTGACAATTTATATAATGGCTGTAACAAAACAAAACATTTTTTCAGGTACACTTTGAGAACATGAGACCATTAGTATGACTTTTGAAAACGGGGTAAGATGAAAACTTTTATATGTTTATCTTACCCCGTCAAATATTGGCGGGTAAAGACGGAATGTTACAATAAATCCTAAAATACAAAAAGTAGCGATATTTAGACATAGCAACTTAACTACCAATTAAAAATAATACAAATAAAAAACTCGTACCTACCTCGTAAATGAAGATACACGACACGGGGTAAGATAAAAACACTTGACTTGCTCGCATAAAATACACAGGGTAAGATAATTCGTTTTATCACACAACCGATCTCTCAAAACGACAAGTGCCGACTGAGGTGTGGGACGTAACAAAATGGCGGTCTTATGAATGTTGCCTGCATTGGATAAATTACACAAATTCTGTCTTTATTGATGCCTTTTTGTGTTACCCCGTTTTTCATCTTCCCCCCACTCACCCTAAATTTTTTATTTACTGTCAGAGTTTTGAGCCGGTAAATAGTTGATGCTACCGAGAAGAGCACGGCAAGTAACTCGACAGTTACTATACTCGGTATTCGCGGAAATAATATATAGCACGATTCATTTGTGTACGCGAATGTGGCTACCTGCCGCTCATTGTAGCATTTGTAAATATAATATCGGAACCGTGCAGTTCCAAAGGTCGATAGGCCGCGTCCGACGCAGACTACGGTGGCTCCATATGTCTGACACGACACACTTATCTCTCGTTAGATGTAAATAAACGGTGTACGTTGGTATCTGCCACGGTACTGCCTGAAACGTATTGTCTGTAGATATAAACGGAACTTTGATATGAAATAAACTGCAGATCTGACTGAAAAATATTACGTGAATAAACGAATCAATCCACATTAAAGCAGTGTGGTGGATTATGCTCTCGACCTCCTTTAACTGTACTGTGCTCCCACAGTACAGACAGGTCCACAAACGAATTATACTATTATTTCTGTTTTAGTTTTGAAGTCCGTTTTTAATATTTTACTAACGTTATTTTATTCATTATACGCACACTGACTTAATCGGAAGCTAAGTACAAAAGCAGGGCCCTAAGCACAAAATGTACATTTTTATTATGAATAAAGATTCATACTTGGAATTTTGAATTATATTTTTTAGTTTAATCTGCTTACGCGAAACAGCATCTCACCCATAAGCGACAGTACACTAGGCTCGGGCTTCTTCTTCTTGGTCTTGCCGGCGGCCGGGGAAGGCGCGGGCGCGGGGGCGGGGGAGGGGGCGGAAGGGGCGGCTGGCGCGGCGGGCGCGAGCGCGTGTCGCAGCAGCTTGTCCGTGGTAAGCTCGCTGGGCTGCGGCACATTCAGCGGTGGCACCACCTCCTCCTCTTCCTTCTTCTCCTCTCCAGCCGATTTCTTCTCAACCTTCTTCACTATAACACCACATTTTCAAGATTTCAATGAGAAAGCAAGAATAAATTACGTTTATACAACATGAGTGGTCATTTTATTTTCATTCCTGTCTACTAAATTTTAATAATAATGCGTTGATAAATCTATCATTTTAAATTTAATTTGACATAATTTTTTTGATTCAATCATTTAACGAACTTATAAGATTTATATTTATTTACACTCGAACGAGGTCATTTTTACCTTTATTAATAAATACGACAGGCTTTAACTAACTTTTCAATCAACTGTGAGCTCGTTTTATCGCTTAACATTATATTCGAACTTTGGTTGCTGTTGCAAAAGTTAATTCCATCATTGGTTGATTTGCAAGAATTATAAGATAATAAAACTTTATTTTGGGTAAACGAAAACTTACACAGTCCAGCTTTCTATATATTAAGTATATTCACTTTTCACCCTAGGCCAATTATTATTGATGAATGTTAGTGGACCACCATTTTATTTTAATCACAAGATATTCAAATTGTAACTGGATGCCTATTCCGCATATATGAGATACCTTTGCGTTGCTCCTTGGGTGGTTCGGCAGCGCTTGGTCTCTCGCGCGATCCCTCATCCTTCACGAGCTCCGGGGCGGGCTGCTTGGCAGCCGATTTGGCGCCTTTCGCCGGCTTTCCTGCCTTCGTATCCTTCTTCTCGACTACTTCTTCCTTTTTCTCTCCTGGCTATAAACAGCATAATAATAAATATATTGTAAAGTTGTTGATTCGAATATTTGAAATCTGTATATACAAATATAATCAAATAAAATTTTTGGTAACAAAAATAGCAACCACGGAAAACATAAAAATGTAAATGACTTATTGTTAAACTGGACAATAACAATTCTATGAGCTGCTAAGTGCTACCTTTCTTTAAGACAACAATACCGGGAATAAAGGAAAGACTAACAGTGTATGGAGCTGCCTATAAGCAAAACATAAAACAATCATACATGCACATAGTGAACAACGAGCGGACATGCGGCGATAAATTATTTAGTAATGAAGTTGCAGCATTGCTAATTAGTTCACTCAAAATAATGGGTTACGTAAACTACCAAAAACCAAATACAAAGTAGACTATGAATAATTTTGTAGTAAGTTAGATTTGAACACAACCAAGGGGGCCCGTCTACACGACGGCGTAACTCACTTTTTCACCGAAAAGTGTAGAGTGCAACAACTCGAAGTCGTCCTTAGGTTGCATCTCCTCAAAATGGTTGGTGACCGTGGACTCGGTCGGAGTGGGCAGTGCGCTCGCATCGTTAACGCAACTCGGGTCCTCTTTATTTAACAATATCGGCTTTACTTTAGAATCCTTGCCCCGTTTACGAATCTGTACACAAGATTAACGCAATACTTTTATGCAATTGCTGGATACTATGGACAGGTCATAAATTCATTTTGTATTTATTTCGATACCATTACTTTACTACCTGCCTATTAATATAAATAACTGAGTGGCATGTTATAATTAATGCCGGTATATGCTTTGTTAGAGAAATCTGAATCAAACGACATACCTACTCTTCCCGACCAAAATCGTTACATAATAATTTAACACGGTTACATTATTAGTTTGAAGCTTGCATTTTAATTTAACTTTGCTAACTCGCGCCAATGTCCATATTGATTGACCTTCAGTAACAGTTGGGACAGTTCGCACGCCTCGATCAATTTATTATTTATTCCATATTATGGGTGATACCAGCAAAATGAAATATAATAACTAAGTTAAAATAAGCGGGTTTTCTTCGCAGATCTTTCTTGACGCACATCGTTCTGAAATTAACTTATCTACGTCTATATTGTAAGAATCGTAGTGTTTATGATTGACATCTTAGCATATTAACGGTCAAAGGCTAAGATTGTAATATAACGAGATTACATATTATGTCATTAACAACACTGAAGCTACAATCTAATGATACATATAACTACTGATTTAAATCTTAACAGATTTACTTTATTTAGAAACATATCAAATACGTATTTTCTTTTCGGAAATAATACCGATATATACCCATGTACACACCATGTAATACACCATAGGCGCTGTCTGTACACCATTTTAAGCTATTTAGTGCAAGACGCACAAAAAATGCCTCAAAATGTTATTTGGTGGTAATAGTGAAATTACATTGAGTAACATTTACATTTGTTTACAAAATGTATGTATGGTCTAGCCCAATAATCTGATTGCATACTTTGTATTAGAATAAATGTCCTTGTATACCATTACCACAAAACGTTATTTGGTTGTAATGGTGAAATTACATTATGAGTCTGATTACAAAATTTATGTATGGTCTGGCTAGCTCTATAATCTGATTGCATCCTTTGTATTAGAATAAATGTCCTTGTATTATCTGGTAAAGGTTGGCAGCGCCTATTTATTAATTTTTTTTAAATTAGATTTCATAGAACCAGAGACATATTAAACACTGAATGATTCGTGAGTGACTATATTCATAGTTGAATTTACCGCCTTACTCGTGATTTAAGTCGAAAATAGGCAGACTAGTTTCCGTCAATTACGATGAATATCTTCAGGCGTGCGCGACTTAAATGAAACGTGAGTAAACCGGCAATTTCAACCTATAACAGAGACATATATAATAATAATAATAATAAAATATAACAAATGAAAATAGCAATGACGATAAGTGCTCGTCATAAAGTCAATTTAACAAAATGATCTTGGTACCTACGGATAGAGAGAGATAGATAGTGTGTACGTGAATAATCTAAAATATTAACACCTGAACTCCTTATCGCAAGAATGCTTCTATTTACACCGCTTATCGTTTGAGACACTGTTGATTTATATTTTAAATTGATATTTGACAGCTGCTGCATTGCGATTATAGAATGTCATGATCGAAAGCGCAATAGTGAAGTGTAGTGGATCTCTACAAAACTCCTTTTTTACTTAATGAGAAGTAAATAAAATTTCAATGCAGAATCAACATCGATCTATCCATCCCGTGAAAATTTCCAAGAAAGCGTCTTATAAGCCATCCAACATTCGCAACCATACCAACAAAGGCCGCCGTGACATGGAATATGCAAAGCTTAATAATAGTAGTATACTACACTAGTTGACGGTTTTTGTGGTTCATGGAACAAAATTCAAATTGGGGTTAACTTCTTTCTAAACGTTATATTGTATATTTACATGCCAATTAATAGAAAATGTGGATGCCATGTCCAATAGACCATAGAACCAAACAATTAAGCAAAGCAAAGGTCAGTAGTCTAAACTCTGATGCAGGAAATGGAGAATAGAAGTCAATCCAGACAAAAGTGTAGCTGTACCTATCTCTCGCAAACACCGCTATTTCCAGAGGATATTAAAGCCCATTTTCATGTTTAACCAACCAATTCCATGGTCGCATTCGGCCAAACCTTGGAGTTACCCTATGTAGAAAATTATCACACTGAACACATCAAGGGGGTGCGTAACAGAGCCGCTTTCGTGTTGTGTTGCTTATACGCATTGCTAAGCAACCAGTTCAGCAATTTATTCAGTTCTGAAGCAGCACTCAATATCCTACTTTGATAAGGATGCCGGCCATCCAAATCATTTGGTTGTACAATCAGCCGATTACGTCCCGGAACCGGGGTTCAGATTTAGACGACCTATGTGCTAGAAGAACCCGATGACACACTATTGCTAACAGGACGACTCCCTACCTCAGATACAAAACACATAACATTTACACTGTCCCCGTTCGAACGGCCAAAAGGAGGTTGAATCCCCAAATGATTGGTCAAACCATTTCTATATGTAGTTAGTAACTAACTAGTGTGTATGTAACTTAGTTACTAATAAATAATAGAGAAATAGAGCTGAATATGCTGTAGGCGGAAAAACATGACGCGTCGCGTCGCTTCGACTCTGCGCCAATGTGAGTCGACCCTTAGATCAACCGCAGAAGGAGGTAATCTTTTAAAACGTAAAGGCCACGCTTTTACCTGTCTGGGAGGATCAGAGACAGAGTTATTTTTAGTTTTTAGGTCCATCCGCACACATCACTACTGTACCATGCAATATCATTAAATTGTTTCAGATATTTCTATATACACCACCCACTCCTCCTTATTGTGATACATTCCATAAAAGATGTAGGTAGGTCGGCAGTTTATTTTATGCGTCACTTGGAGTTACAATTAAATAACAGAAGGCTGCGTTCTATTGTTCTTCAAAATACAGAAAAATACTAATAAAATCACGTATCACAGATATTAATTATTATTATAATATGTAGCTCCAACGCACCCAGTAATCAGACAGGTGATTGGTCACTGTTTGGCACTGATATGTGCAGATCAGCTTAAAGATTCAAATGAAACAGGTTTGGTTTCATTTTCCTTCCATTTATGAAGAACATTATGTATTTTTGTATTTCAAATGCCATTATGTAGAGAATATGTAGAATATGTACAACATAGAATGAAAATTAAGCTGCTATCAAAGTTTACTGTGCTTGTGAAATCTCCTTATGCTGATACAGAACCATAGCAGTGAGTGTTCCCAACATTCTTTTGTGTGTAAAATTTTATCTTAATTTTTTTTTAATTAATCTTGGACAAATGCCTACTCAACTCCCTACTCTTTTCATGAGTAACAACTTACCTTGATGTTGTGAGGAGCGTCAGTGGTTACCTCTACAACCACTGTTGGGCTGAACTCTACATGTGGTTTAGAAGGTGGCTCATCCTCAACCCCACTCTCTGCTAGGGCTTCACTCTCTGGTTCGCTGGCTGTTGCTGCAGTGGAATTTTCCTTATTTTTCTCCTTTTTTGCTAACTGTAAGAATAATTACAGTACCTATTATAGTTAATTTAAATTTTGCCACTAATGGTCACCCATCCACAATCTGATTACACCCATCTTTACTTAACTCCTTCCATTTCATTGGTGCTATAGTAGATGCTGCATATTTAGTAACAAATGTCACAAATGTTAAGAGATTGGTACTGCATGGATTTTTGCTGCTGTGTGGATTTAAAAATAAATATAACAAAACTTCCTGTCCAACGTTTCATTATTCAGATAATTCTAGACTTGTGTTAATTTGAATGTGACTTTCATACTATGATGGCTTTTGTGAGAAGTAGAGAAGGAGTAGTCGAGTAATACCTAATTTAAGCAAAAATTACCTTCTTATTGGCCTTCTTGCTTGACTTCTTGGATTTGGACTTATTATCCGCAAGAGCTAATAGTTCAGTTGTAGCTCGACGTTGCTGAGCAATTGCTTCCTCATAACTGGTTCCAGATGCTGAGAATAGTCCCATGAGGAGGACAACAGCAATTCCAGCTACTCCTACTCCACACAGCACTAGCAATGCTTGCAGTTCCATTGGACCTGCTGCATGTGCTTATCTACTGCAAAAATGATTAACCAATCAATTAGTGGTTGCAAAAGAGACTGCTAAGCTTGAGGTTCTCGTTTCAATCCCCAGGTCAGACAACAAATTTTTTCAAACTTAAAGCAGCTTAGTCTGGATTGGCTCATTACCTATTATATGGGACCTAAACATAGTTGCACCTCTGCCTACTCTTAAGGGAAATATAGGTGATTTTATAAATAAGTTTTTTCATAAATAATTTTTTTAATTTAATTTTTTAATAAAGATCTTAATTTTTTTTTAACATCTTTCAAGTTGGTGTTTTGTCTTGTTTGCTTTGAAATAAGTTATTGGCAGACTCATGACTACTCAAATTATGCACCCTATTCTAAATAAATAAAATCACTGATTTAAATAATTTATTTCAATAATCTACATTTGCTCAGCGTGGCCGCAGCTCAAAATAGTTAAAGATACCGAAAATCCAATTATTAAATAACAATGTAAGATAGGACTGCATAAAATAATAGAATATTTTAAAAGAAACAAACCAACAGGATCCAAAGATTGATAAATCCCCCCTATCCGGCAGTTACTTGATTAAATTCTTAAAATAATATACAATCGTACTCGCTCTTTCGTCTCAATAAGAAATAAGTATGAATATGAATAAATTGAAAGCATTGAACTTTAAAAGAGCTGACACGTAAGCAAATGACACATGTCAAAGGTTATTGACAGAACACTGCTGCTTTATTTAATAACGCAGTTTCGTGGTATTTACGAGAACTTGATAAATCAATCAAACAAATCAACAAATACTTCAGCTAAATAAAAAGCCCTATGAGTAGTGATTTTGTTTATCACAATTTATTATTTAAGTGAGTAGTACAATCAGACATATAATAAATCAATCAACTTCTCACATTTATCGGAATTCAACGACAGTCTGGAACACAACTTTGTTATTTATTCGTTATTCAATGAAACAAAATATTGAATCAATTACATTCAAATGTACAGGTATCAATAAAAAGTGAAAAACTAAAAATTCAACCAAACGCCGACTGTCGCCGACAAGTAAATAATATAGTTGCAGAACAGAACCACAAATTATAGAACACACAAACTTCAAGACTTCAACACACACCACTTCCACTTCATAAAACTCGAACGTCAAACTGCTGGCTGAGTGGTGATTGCTTCGATCCATGGCGGGAAATTTAAATACGAATGATATTTGTTGTTTTCACCTACTTGGAACATACGTGACATTATTTTTTAATTAGTGCACCTACCTTGCTTATTTCAATGAAACATATTGGATCTGTCACTATTTATCTATCTAGTTGAAAATAAAAAAAATAATTAAATTTCCCGCCATAGATCGAAGAGTCCACCGTAACAAACTACAAATAAAGTAGAGATGTCATGGAGAAAATAAAGATTAATATAATGTGATCGAGTTAGAACTAAGCAGACCTGTGTTGGTTGCAGCTTTTATCTTCAAACCTCGAACGTACGAAACCTCTCCTCCTCTTTCGCGGCATTGAAATTTAAGGATGGTCCTTCTAACCAAGCAAGAGAGTGGTACACTCCCTCCCCCCCGGTCACCATCCGCCCCGCACTCGTCACAGCAGGCCCAACGGGAATTACCAGACGACGGACGAGACGAGTTACATCTTGCTGGCTCCAACGCCAAGCTCCACACCAGGGGATACAGCGGTCCTCCCTCAGGGGATATTACGCACTTCCCCACCAATCTCGCTAGTGCCGGCACCTCCCAAGGGCATAATACCGGACAATTTAAGTATAGCATACTTAGATTAGACGCCACGAACGACAATAAATTTATCGTCGTTCGTGGCGATCTTATTATCTTGTATTGAAAAGCTTTGTATACTTGTATATCTATCACAGCGGTGACAGCCCAGCGGCTATCGAACTCGCCTCTCATTCGAGCGGTCCGGGTTCAAACAGTTCAAACCTAAGTGGCACGCACCAATGACTTTTCTAAGTTATGTGCGTTTTAAGAAATTAAATGTCACTTGCTATAACGGTGAAGGACACATCGTGAGGAAACCTGCATGCCTGAGAGTTCATCATAACGTTCTCGAAGGTATGTGAAGTCTGCCAATCCGCACTTGGCCAGCGTGGTGGACTAAGGCCTAATCCAGAGTTCCCCAAACTTATTTGTGTCGTAGACCCCTTGCCATGTTTTTCCGTGTTGGGTACTTACCTGATATTGATTTCCTGTAAATTTCTAACTGTAGTGAAGTTTAGTGTTAAAACCTTACAGTAAAAACACATGTTAATTTATACATTTATTAATTGAATTTAAATTAAAACTACTCAAAATAAAATTTTGTATCTGTTATGTAAAATATACGTAGCATTAAATAAACATAAAATAAACTATAAATACAATAACATAAGCAATAAGTCAATATTTTTAGTGAGAAGGATGAACCTGATGCTTTAATAATAAATTATCAACATTTGGCGTCAATTTTGTAAGGGTTAATCTTAAATCTCCTCGGCTAATGATGTCCAGTCTGTTTCTTTTTTTCGTTAGGAGATTGGTAACAGCACTGAACCCCCTTTCCACTAGGTATGACGATGGAAAGGAAATTAAAAAATTTCCACGGTGGTTTAGAGGTTCTTCTCTAGTCGTAGGATTCGTAATGAAACTCGTGATCTCTGATTGTCGAATGAATAATTTATTGCTAAAAACCCCTATTTATATTTACAATTCCCTACGTACAATAATACACTATTTAAAATACTAATTTACAATCGAACGTCCAATAAGAATTCGCCGCCGGGCGATGCTGCGCGCGGGGCGCGGGGTCCGCGGGGAATTAATAAATACAAGCGGCGCGCAGATCGCAGAATTAGTATTCGCCTCGCGCCGCCGCCGAAACGTCGAGATGCTCCGCCGCCGGTGCGCCGTGTGTCGCAGCTCGCGTGTTCATCCTCGAAGACTGAAGAAGGAAACTGGTGCTCTGCTTGATCTGCCTGCGCGTGCTTCGTGTTACAAACCGCTTTTTTCAAAGCGAATCGGGCGGCCGGCGTATGCACGTCAAAACGTCCTTTTCAGGACGCTTCTTCTTGTTTCTATCAACCGACGTTTGTTATATCGAAGTGCTGCGTCCGTGCCTCCCATGTTTCTATAGACATACGTCATATATGTACCAACGCCTTTTTCAAGGCGATTGCGTCACTGTTTCTAATTACAACGTAGTAAGGTAACTGGTAATCTGGTAACTGGTTCGGTTCTTGAGGTACTCTGAGGTATGGTAATGGTAATGTATTGGTAAGGTATTGAACCACTACAGGACTCCCCTCTAAGCGAAGCGTACGTTGGGTTTCACAGCACGGCCGGATTTCGTGATATAAGCGTAGGTATCTTGCGGTTGCGATGTCCTTGAGTTCGATGACCGCGGCTCGCCGGCGACGCTCGATGTTTTTGTTTCGGTAGGTACTTGCTGTGTCGTGCATGTTGTGGTAGGTTCTTCGTTAAGTAGATGCGCTGGCTTGAGTCTGTCTATTGAGACAACTGTAGTTCGCAGTGGCATCTGTATAGTGAAATGCTTGCTGTCACGATGAATCACTTTGAACGGGCCGTCGTACGGAGGGGTCAATGGACTTCGCACGGTGTCATTTCGCACGAACACATGTGTACACGTCGCTAAGTCCTTGTATACAAATGTACTTCTGTTGTTGGAATGAGACTTGCTGCTAGGTGATAACGTCGACATTGTTTCAGTTAGCTTCCGAACGAATTCTGCGTCTTCATTTTTCGGCTGTGTAGGCACGAAGAAATCCGACGGTATTCTGAGTGTCGATCCGTAGGTACTAAGGGCTGGGCTCAGCTGTGTGTCTTCTCGTAGCGCAGTGCGCAGGCCAAGTAAAACTGTAGGTATTTCTTCGCTCCAGTGTGATCCGGCGTTTCGCGCCATAAGCGCGGACTTCAATGTTCGATGCCATCGTTCAACTTGACCATTAGCTTGCGGATGGTAGGCAGTCGTACGTATTCGTGTTATGCCGAATTTCTTCATAAGTAGATTGAATAATGACGATTCGAACTGACGACCTTGATCCGTGGTAACTCGTAACGGGCAACCAAATCGCGTTATCCATCCTTCGTAGATTGCTTGTGCGACCGTGTCGGCGGTGACGTCACGTACAGGGATTGCTTCTGGCCATTTCGTGCATCGATCGATCATCGTTACTAGGTATCTGTAGTCGTTAGAGGGCGGCAGTGGTCCGACGATGTCAACGTGAATATGTTCGAAACGCGATGATTTTTGAAACTCGCCGAGCGGGCTGATTACGTGTCGTTGAACTTTCCCGCGCTGGCAACCGATGCATGATTTCGCCCACATGCCGACTTCTTTGTTCATATTCGGCCAGAAAAACTTCGTAGTCATTATTCTTCGTGTTGTTCGTACACCCGGATGACTTAGATCGTGTTGCGCTTTGAATGCTATCATACGATAAGTCGCTGGTAGGTATGGACGAACGTTTCCGGTCGATGTTTCGCATATGATGGGCCGTTGACCTCCGGGCAATGTGATAGGCGCGAACTTGAGACTTGGGTTTGACATGCAGATCTTCAATTCTTCATTCTTTTCTTGATCTTGAGCGAGTTGATTGTAATCGATCGTGGAATGCGATAAATCGATTTCTTCGATGCGTGATAAGGCGTCAGCTGCTTCGTTCTTGTCACCGTGAATGTATTCGATCTTCGTACAGAATTGACTAATGTAGTGCAGCTGGCGTTCTCGTCGTGGCGTGTCACTGCTACTCGAAGTTCTCGTAAGGGCACTCGTTAATGGTTTGTGATCGGTGAATATTGTTAAGTCGCAGCCCTCTATCAGTCGTCGTAGGTGTTGAACAGCGGTGTACATAGCTAATAATTCGCGATCGTACACGCTGTAGCGTCGCTGCGTCTCGCTCATAGTCTTCGAGAAGAATGCCAGTGGTCTCCACACGTCGTTTATTTTCTGTTGTAGAACCGCGCCGATGCTAGTACTTGAAGCGTCGGTGAATAAACATAGCGGCGCGTTAGGTACCGGATGCGTTAGGGTTGTCGCCTCGAGTATGCTTTGGCGGCATTTCTCAAAGGCTTGCTCTGCTGCTTGCGTCCATTGGATTGGAGTTTTATCATTCTTCTTACTGTTATGTAAGTACTTATTTAATTCATGTTGGAATTCGGCTTGACGTGGTAAACAGCTTCGGTAAAAGTTTAACATTCCCAAAAATCTTCTTAGTTCTTGAACTGTTTGTGGTTTGGGATATTCGACTATGGCTTTTATTCTTTCTTGAGTGGGCTTGATTCCTTCTGATGAAACTTCGTATCCGAGGAACTCGATGGTTTTCTTGTCAAACTCGCACTTGTCGATGTTAAGACTGACGCCGTAGGTATTTAGGCGTTCGAGTACTTGTTCTAAGTGGCGGCGGTGTTCTTCTTTGTTTCTCGAGTGTATCAGCAGATCATCGACGAAACAAAATACGATGTCGTCAAGGCCTCGTAGGACCTCATGCATGAAGCGTTGGAAGGTCTGGCTTGAATTTCTCAACCCGAATCCCATTTTTTCCATTTCGAATAGGCCGAAGGGCGTCACGATTGCTGTCTTCTGAGCATCTTGTTTTTCGATAGGAATCCAGTAATATGCCATCTTCAAATCGAGTTTGGAGAATATTTTCTTTCCATGGAGTTGGTAAGTGAAGTCTTGAATTCGTGGAATGGGGTATCGGTCGGGAACGGTGACGGCATTGAGTCTTCTGTAATCGCCACATATTCGAAGTGATCCATCTTTCTTTGTCACAATGTGAAGTGGACTCGCCCACGGACTGTTTGACGGTTTGCATATTCCCATCTCGATCATGCGTTCGAATTCAAGTTTTGCTGCCATATATTTGTCGGGCGGTAGAGGGCGCGCACGTGAGTAGATCGGTGGCCCCGTTGTCTCGATGTGATGTGTGACGTCATGTTTGGCTGGAGTCTTGAGTGACATTGGTCGAAGTACATCTGGATATTTCTTCAGCAGGTCGTGATGAGTGTGATCGCGGTTGATAGTGGAGATTGATTCTTCATTGCTGTTTACCTTGACGGCGTTCACACTAAGCTCTGTTACCCGGTCGATAAGTTTTCTTTGATGTAAATCGACTAATAGTTTATACTGAGCCAGGAAGTCGGCACCCAGTATCGAAGTCTTCACATTGGCAACGACGAAAGTCCACTTGAAACTTCTTCGTAGTCCTAGGTTGAGTTCGAGTGTGCGCTCTCCGTAGGTACGAATTTCGGTTCCGTTTGCCGCGTAAAGTTTGTAGCCTGTATTATCCGCCGGTCTTGAGTTGTTTTGATTTCTAGCGGCTAATACCGATATGTCAGCTCCCGTGTCGACAAGAAATTTCTCTCTGTTGTTGAAGTCGGTTACACATAGGCGGTGGCTAGGTTGGTTTACATCGATTCCCGCCACTATCGATGTACTTTCTAGTTTTCCCGCTTCTCCTTAGCACACGGCGATTCACATCTTCGTGCTTCGTTGCCGAATCGGTAATGATAACGGCATAACCAGTCGGGATCGCCGGGCTTGCGTGAATTATTATTATTACGCTGTCTTGATAGCGAGCGCGAGCGGCTACGATGCGATGAGTTTTGGCGGGAACGGTGATGCGAAGCAAATTGATGTTGGCGGAGTTCGGCGACTTCGAGTGATAGCTTCTCTATTTGTTTCGTCAGCATACTGATCTGTAGATTCGATATTGCGTTCAACTGCACCTCGTTGACTGCTGGACTTGCTGACGGAGGACTTGCTGTGGAGACTGCGGCGACTGTAGTGGCTTCGAAATGCTCCATCATCTTGTCGGCCATTGCGGCTAATACTTCGAGCGACGACTCGGTGTTGACTGATAGCACGGCGCGTACTTGAGTGGGCAGCTGGTTGAGCCACATGACCTTGAGCGCTTCATCTGGTAGTAGCTTGCCGCTGAGATCTCGCATTCTACGCAGCAGCTGGCTTGGCTTGTTGTCGCCGAGTTCGAGACCGCTGAGTAGCTTCTGTAACTGCCGGTGATCTGATTCTTGGTACGTGGAGATTAGTCTGTCCTTGAGCTTGGTGTACTTGCCGGTGGCCGGTGGATGTAAAATGATGTCTCCGATTTGTTCAAGGTCGCTGTTGCCGAGTAGCGGGACGACGAGGTTGAATTTTTGCTCTTCACTAATCTTGCTGGCAGCGACGGCAGCTTCAAATTGGGCGAACCATAACCGAGGATTTTGGCGCCAGAATGGTGGTAGACGTGCCGGTAGGGATACTGCTTGTACTTCGCTTTTGATCGTTGTGACGTCCTCAGCATCCTTAAAATCCTCGGGATTCTTCGTCATGATGATCACGGTTTCTTTCTTCCAATTTTCTATTTTTCCAAAAAAAATTTTTTCTTGCAGGGGTTCGAGGGATTCAGTCTTCCAGTTCGTGTTCTTCTTAAATTCAGCGTAGGTCACCAATTTAGAGGTTCTTCTCTAGTCGTAGGATTCGTAATGAAACTCGTGATCTCTGATTGTCGAATGAATAATTTATTGCTAAAAACCCCTATTTATATTTACAATTCCCTACGTACAATAATACACTATTTAAAATACTAATTTACAATCGAACGTCCAATAAGAATTCGCCGCCGGGCGATGCTGCGCGCGGGGCGCGGGGTCCGCGGGGAATTAATAAATACAAGCGGCGCGCAGATCGCAGAATTAGTATTCGCCTCGCGCCGCCGCCGAAACGTCGAGATGCTCCGCCGCCGGTGCGCCGTGTGTCGCAGCTCGCGTGTTCATCCTCGAAGACTGAAGAAGGAAACTGGTGCTCTGCTTGATCTGCCTGCGCGTGCTTCGTGTTACAAACCGCTTTTTTCAAAGCGAATCGGGCGGCCGGCGTATGCACGTCAAAACGTCCTTTTCAGGACGCTTCTTCTTGTTTCTATCAACCGACGTTTGTTATATCGAAGTGCTGCGTCCGTGCCTCCCATGTTTCTATAGACATACGTCATATATGTACCAACGCCTTTTTCAAGGCGATTGCGTCACTGTTTCTAATTACAACGTAGTAAGGTAACTGGTAATCTGGTAACTGGTTCGGTTCTTGAGGTACTCTGAGGTATGGTAATGGTAATGTATTGGTAAGGTATTGAACCACTACAGTGGTATTACCATAGTCAAAATATCCTCAAACCTAGATTCAAAATCTGAATATATTTATATGTTGAACGTAAGTTGAAACGTCGTCTTCCAACATCCTACAACTTACACAATTTTATAAACATACCTATATAATATTTTTTTTACTTCATAGGTACTTTTATAACTACAGTGGACCCCCGGCAGTCCGACAAACATTTTGCAGGGCAGTGTCGAACTATCGAATTCGTCGGATTATAGAGTACTGCCTAAGACCGGATACCTATAGTCCGGATTTTTTTACAAAAGAGTACCTTGTAATCCGACAAATTACAGATCCAATTATAAGATTCTTTTTAAGTACATACATATTATATATACATACATATGTATGTACATATATGTACTTACTCTGAAATACTAATTATACTTCATTATGTATGTCAAATTTAGTAAATTAAACAACAATAGAGAGCTTACGTTTTATTATAAAATTAACGTCATTAATGCTATAGAACTTACAAAAAATATGCAATAACTTTTCGTTAGGAAATAATTGTGTAAAAACAAATGTACATATGTACTAAAATAATCAAAAACTATGAATCAATTACATACTGATGGTGCGTACAAGTTGTAACTTGTTCAATTCAATCATGCTAAGCGAATACGTATTCAATAATAAATAATAGACCATGTCGGATTACAGGGGGCGCCGGATTAGACAGGGGCCGGACTACCGGGGGTCCACTGTAATGTATATGTTTTGATATTATAAGATAGTATGATGTAAGTAAATAGGTACTATCAGTGTATGTGTTGAGATCCACAATCGTGGACCCCCATTTTCATTTCATGGACCCCCAAATTTTTTTTCGCTGACGTAGACCCCTTTCAGGTTGTCATAGACCCCTAGGGGTCGATATAGACCACTTTGGGAATCACTGCCTAATCCCTCCCATTCTGAGAGGAGACCCGTGCCCAACAGTGGGACGTCTATGGGTCGCAGCGAATATCTATCAGGAATTCATTTGTAAACTCAGCAGATATGCAAATGGGTTCGCATAATAATATGAGTATGCAAATATTCGTTCGTACAAATGTCAAACGCCTTGCACGCCTGTGAGTAGCCGGGGATAGCACAGAATGAGACAAACTCATATCCTCTTTGTTGACTGGTTGACTAGTGACTTTGACAGCTGTTTTTTGATCAAACGTCATGTCATCAGACAGAACCTGACCTGTCTGTCTGTATATATGTATAGAAATTAATTTCGTCAATTGCTTTGAACAGCTGTCCTATCTATTAAGTGGTAATAAATCCCATGTAATTAGAGTTAGGAACATCTATTTGCTGCACAAATGTGTTTAAAAGAAGGATCGTTTCTTTGGAAGAACGAAATCTGCGTATAGAATTTCTTCAGTTTCAGAAGAATGTCGATTCCTCCACTCGTTTGTAGCACACCACCACCTCCTGATCAGTGTGAGGATGACAGGGATACTGAAGATTTTGATTTACAATACAACTGTGAGTAAACTATATTATTTTTACGTATAATTATCTGTTAATTAACAGAACATTATTTGCTATTAAACACTCTAAGGCTGCTAAGACTTGTCTATTGTTTTAGCTAAGAGTCGTTAGGTATTTATACAACTTGTCAATAATTGCCTAAAACACTGTATGAAATAGGTAGAGACCTGAAATTTTCACAGAACTATGGCCAGTCTCACAATAAATAATAAAAAGCAAAGAAAAGTTGAATTCCAAAGTTCCAAAAGAAATTTATGTAACTATGAGATCTAAAAAAGCTTTAAAAACTAGTTTAGTCTTTCTTCAACTTTCTCTATCTTAAGAACCATTTTAAGTAGCCACCTATTTTCACAAAGTATGTGTCATTCAATTCTTCATCACAACAAATAATAAATAAGTCATTAAATGTATTCCTAAGGGGCCATCCATATGCCATGAAAGAAACTAATGCATTTTCTCGAACCTCGCCCTAAGAACATCTACCTTTAATTCCATTAATTCTACAAAGTGCTAGTGTGCAACACCAACCTCATGTTTTTAAGGTGACTTTATCAATATCAAATTTGGCTTCTTTGACTTTTGCCCATTGATGAAGTGAGATCCATCCAAAGAAATTGGAGTTAACTTACTAATAGAAGCATGATATATATACTGTTTGGTGTATTACAAATTGTTAAGTCATGGGTTGTGGCATACTTAGAATAAAACCAAAAGAAACTGTGTAGGTACATGCCTGTAATAAATGTTCTTCAATCAGAGGCAGCACTCAGAAATAATTAAAAAATGACTGAAATAAGCTGCTACTTTTCTTTTGTAAATCGTCAGAAATAGCAAAATTATTATATTAAAATATTTCATTTGAAATTCAAGCAATGCATTGCCAGCTTGTGTGTTTAAAATGTATGCTGCAAAATCTATTAAGTTGATACGAACAAAATCATTCTTTGTATTATGGGATCTTAATTAATAAAGGACAAGAGCATTTAGTTTTTTAATTATAAATATTTCTATTAAAAAACTAAATGGATTATACATATAAAACAGATAATACATAATTATTGGTTACGCACTAGTTTAATAATGATTAAGTTTAATTTTATTTTTTAGTCGTTTGCTATATGAATGGATGACTGGGCGTTTCCCGGGGATTGTAGCACCCCATTGCCCTGTCAATATCATGGCCGCCACAGTAGCCATTAATAGCGCGGCCGCCGGGAAAACGCTTTAGAATTTTAGAGTATAATATAGAATTTTCAGTCTGTTAATTGGCACTTGGCAGGAAGAAAAGCTTTACACCTCTCATCCCAAGAGGTGACCTATGGTTAACAAGGGTTTGTGATGATGGTGATAGTTAAAAAATAATCTTTATTATTTTCATATGTTTTGCGATTTGTTCCAGTATCACAAGAAGATGACGGAAATGATTACAATTATGTTTCATATTCTGCATATATATACTCTTCTACTTCTACAAATACTCAACAAGACAAATGGTCTTCAGATGTGAAAACACCAATTGATAATGTATTACCTAGTAATCAATTAGAAGATAATGATAATTTTAGTGGATTGCCACAAAATGATCATAGTGTAAATAAAAGTGGACTGGATGACATGGTAATAGAAGATTTGAATTTAAAATTAGACGATCAGAATGTTGAGGCACAAGTTAAGCAAAATGCTGATAAACTTGACACATTAATTGCAAAAAACAGTTCTTTTGAAGACAACTCAACTTTATATAGTAATACTTTAAAGAATGAAGAAGACAAAGGATGTGCTGAAGATCAAGAGTCTACTAAAATCAACTTATTTGAGGAGGAAATAGAATTGGAAAAAACTGTTGAGTTTGGTTTAAATGATGGTGAAATTTTTTTTGATGAAAACATACAACCAAGTGTTGATGTTGCTGCTGATGATGCTGATGTTTCCGAAAAAGTGGAAACTAAAAATACCCACACAGAGAAAACATGTTCTAATGAAATTTTAGTTTCTGAACCTATATCATTGACCGATGAGAAAGATACAGTTGTCCTGGAAAATAAATTGGAAGATTTGCAAGAAGATGAATTTGGTGATTTTGATAATTTTCAATTTATATCTTCTGAAAATAACCCTGCTGCTAGAATAGAATTCTGTGTGAACCCTTGGGAGAGTGAAGTATCAAAAAATGGGGAGCTTGTTGATTTCACAGCAAATTTTGAAGCTGATGATAACCATATTCACATTAGCAACAATCATAACGAAAATACAATACATGTTGATAAAAGAGGCACAATAGACGATGAATCAGATGATTTTGGAGACTTCAATGATTTTAAGTCATCTTCAAATGAGATTAAAGTGGAAATGTTTGCTAATATAGATACCCAACATGTTCCAGTTTTAAGTCTTTACTCTCCAGATAATGAAGCTCAGATAATAGACAGTATTAATAGTGTATTAAATTCTATATTCACCATAGAAATATCAGAACATGAAAGTGACTTTGTTGCAATGCCTGATTTCTTACTTAATGAGACGTGGGGGCATTTGGTAGATATAGATGTTAGGCAACCCTACATTGTGAATTGGAATAATTCAATAGGCCAAAAAAACCTTTTGAAATCTCTTTGTATTGACTCTCGAAATATTGTAAGTGTACTCTTATTTCAAAGCATATCAACATAATTACATAATAAACTACATGTATGAGATTGATATTACCTTTCAAGATTTTACAACAAGTAAAACATAGTTTATGTTATTAGTATTCTAGAGCCAGATTATATTAAAATGTACATAATTGTTTTTTAGATGTTAAATTTAAACATAAAGTATACATTCAGCTGGCAAATTCATACATTTCTTCACAAATTAATTTACATTATGAATTACATACAGATACAGGTTTGAGACGTTAAGTAAAATTTATATCATACTATCAAATCTACAAGTAACATGTATCATAATAATAGGCAGTAATACCAAACGAGTTTCTTACTTAATATTACCTTAATTTTTTTAGTTATTTGGACCCAAATGGAATAATGTAATGCCAAAATATGCAGTTAACTTAACTGTTGCGCCACTTCAACCTCAAAAACCCTCTACGCCCGCAAATGTACCAGCTGCTGATGATCAAAATGTGGATAATGCACATAAAGAAACTGCCGCGTGGACCGATCCCTTCACCTCTGATGGACAGGAATGTAAGAATCTTTCATGCATTACATAACTGATATAAGGTTTGAAGATTTTACTCGAAAATTTAAGCAAATAATAATTTCAAATTAGTATTGTGCTAACCACTAACAAGTAGTAATAATTACTGTTACTACTATTGTATTTTTTATGCTACAGATGCAACATTCAAGCCCTACAACTATATTAATTAAAACTTTTAATTGACAGACTTTTTATAGCCTTGCCAAATAAATATTGTAGATGCTACTAACATAATAAGCTTTTTAAAATTTCTCACAAATGTAAAATTCTTTTGCATGTCTTGCACATGGATACACATCATTCACTTTTATCCTAACTGCTTGGTACTACAAAATTTATCAATAGACACCTATGCTGAAGCCTTACTCCTTGATTTAGAACATCTAATGGCTACTCTAGATCAAATGGCTCACAAACACTCTTCTTTCAAAATATCAGAGTTATTGACTCATGGTAAGTAATAACTATAGGCATTAACAATATTATTATTGGGAAAGCTAATATTCAACTAAGTTTACTAAGCACTTTTCACTATGTACATTATGTTATGCTTTAATTTATCTTCTGCAACGATTCCAAATGGAAGGATATACCCGTCTGAATATTTAACAAATACGTTTTTTGTACAAGCAAAAAGTACGAGCTATCTTGTACAGATTTTACCAACTACGTTGCTGCCGCCTATGGCGACTATCACATCACACAGCTTCGCGCCATGCGACTTTGCGCCGGCCCGCGTTTTTTCACATTGTACCGAAGTATCTCAATTTGTAATTTATATGGTTAACACGCGCAGTACAAAAGGTATGGCACACTGAATTCGACAGTACCGTGCAGAGTTTTAAGCGGAAAGCATGTGTTTAGGTTTCCAAGATGGAACTCGACTTCGATAAATTTATACATATGTAGTTTGAAATAGAAAATCGCCCAGAAAATCATTACTGTCAAAAAAAAGAGCCTTAGCTTTATTATGTAACTTCTAACTTCTAAATAATAATCTAACTTCGAACGAGTGCGAAATAATGTTGTCTATTTCGCGTCTCCGCGCGGAGTAATCGCGCGGTGATGCAGATCTGCGTCTCCGCCATCACGCGCGTCTATCATCTCGAGCACCGTCGCGTGGAGCGGAGCAGTGCGATAACTACCTAAGATGAAACCTTGTACCTGTCGAACTAATGGTATCTACACGTGTAATTTTGCAAAATAGTGTTTAAATAATACAACTATCCAGGAGTAAGATACAAAAAAGACTACACCCCTTAATTTTTAAAATGGATATTTATTATAATGGACAAGAAAATAATAAGTCTAATAGAAAAGTCGACCTAAATGTGTATTATTCCCGAGAATAACACGTTCGATCCTGAAGGCATTTGAGCAACATTATTCATACAATTGATGAAATCAACATTGTCTTCAGCGCGAGAATGGTGTCGCTGTACATGTATGCACTGTGTACGTAGGTATTTATAATACAGGAAACTTCAATTTCCTTGTATGTACTATCAATAATAAACAGTAGAATTTAGAGAGATTTTACTGCGGTGTTTTTTTTATTCGTGATCATGCAAATATTGTGCAAGGGATAGTAGATAATAATATACACACAAAAAATAAGATGTGAGTCCTTACAAGGTTATTTCGCTCAACACTCGCGTGCGGCCACATCGCGTCATGAGATTGCGCTTCCATGAAATACGATGTTAATAGGTATTATCGCATTAAAATACGTTTATTTAGTTGTAAAACAAGAAAATAATACGACATTTATGTTCATCTTTTTAATTTTTGTATCTACATTTTTACAGCCTTTTACAACACAACTTGGCATTTTTATGACTAACGCAACTAAAACTATGCAATCACACCGACCGAACGACTCATTCGCGTTGGCCCTAATGGGATTTTTAGGGCCAGCGCTGGGGAAATTAGTATAGCGCGTGGGTTGGGTCCTTCCATAAGAAGTACTTAATCCATACTAATATTATAAATTCGAAAGTAACCTGTCTGTCTGTCTCGCTTTCACGCCAAAACTACTAAACCGATTTAAATGTAATTTGGTACACAGATAGTCTAGACTAGACCTAGAGCCTGAGAAAGGATATAGGCTACTATTTAATTGTAAAAGTGTTGTAAAGGGTTGAACATGGATGAAAGGTTGTATGAAAGTATTGTCATTTTCAGAACTAGAAGCATAAAATTTATATTATGCTTGTTGATTAGATATAAATAAATATGGCTTTCAAAGTATGTAAAAATGTTACATCATCTTCATACCTATTTACCATCTTTTCATTGTCCTAAACGGCTGGATAGATGTTGATGAAATTTTTTGTGTGTGTTCAAGTGGATTCGAGAATGGTTTAGAGTTACGTCACTTTGACATTTCATATGGCAGAACAACGTGTACGGGGTCAGCTAGTCTTATATAAATCCTGTGCTAATGATCTTACTTGTAATTTCAGCTTGTAACTCCGATAATGGAAACTCTGCAGTGGTTACAAGACCGGCTAATGCAGACGTATTTAAAGATGTGATACCTCCTGTGGAAACTGATAAAATATATTCGACTACATTGAGTGTGCAACCTATACGTCAAATTAACTTGCCCGACACTCATATATTTACACCGACAGACTCAGAAACACCAAGGTCAAAAACTATACACTACGATCAAGGACCAACTGTTTTAGTTTCTCAACCCCAAGACAGTAATGTGCAGTCGACAGAGTTAAGTTCAAAATCCAGCAATGAAGGAACTGTGAATAGTTCCCAAAATGTAGACTACTGGGATTTTCAAGACTTCCAAGGGCCTATTGACACTAAAGGTCCAAGTTATGAAAATCCGGTTCTGTCGAAGACTGGTGTAAATACTGCTAATAACACGAGCTTACCTCCAATCCTCAGCGCTTACGAAATTCAAATTCTTCAACCAACAAAAGTTGAACCTGTTATGCCTGCACTTAACTGGCCTGATCCTGGTGAAGTGAAAGGAACTTTTGACGATTTTTCAGAATTTATATCGAATACTTCATGGACAAACAGTGAAAAAAATACTGATAATCATTCTGATAACCCAATTGATGCAAATGAAAGGAAAGGCCAATCTACGTCTAATACAGAGATTTTAGATGACGAATTCGAAACATTCCAATCTGCATCACCAATAAATTGCATACCCATAGATAAAACTACAGCTACTAATGATCACAATTTTCAACAATTTAGCACTAGTGATATTCCGCTTAATAAGCATTCCAAAGTAGATACTTTTGATAATGTTACATCTAAAGAAAGATTTTTAATGCAAGGGCAACTTTCTGGTACAAACTACTCAACTACAAGAGAAAGTAATGTTAAAAAGTCGCCAATTCTAACTTCGGGGACTCAGAATTTTAATACATCAATACTCCAGCCGTCAATTGCTAGTACAAGTGTTTCTCAGCGCAGCCAGCAAAAAACTGGTCAAATTTTACAGCCACTATCCTTAGAAAATTACTCACAAATAAATTGGCCAAGCCCAGGTATCGATCTACAAGATTTATCGCGATTTAATCCCGTAGAAAGCTTACAGTCATTAAAAACTGATGTTAGCACTGGCAGTTCCAGTAAGACGGGTTCTCCCGCACACAAAGAAATTATAAATGTTCGTAATGAAGTAGCTGATGAAGATATCTGGGGAGATTTTGTTTCGAGTAAGCCTAAACCACAACAGACGCAGCCCAAGAAATTACCGGCCTTTGCAGATGACGATGAATGGAGCGATTTTGTTTCAAATCCTAATGTTAAATCACAAAATGGCTTGAATACTATAAGTTTGAATGTCCATACAAACTTGAGTATGCAAAAATCTTCAAGGCCAAGCAAATTTCTTACGAAAAACAATCAGTTATCATTGGACATACCAGCATTAAACTACGTAACACCTAAATCTGTCACTCGCGGATACAACGACAAACACTTTCAAAATTTATAACGACACCTTATTCATTTACAGTTTTACATGTACTTAACTAGATTATATTTTGACAAGTGTAAATAACAATGGTGAAGGGTTAAAATTAACAGATAAGTGTTTTGGGTTTTATTTATATCCGTAAATTCTGTCTAATGAAGCAATAATTAATAGGATATAGTTACATTAAATTTATTAAAATACCCTTCAGTGAATATTTGAGTTTTTTAATAGTAAGTTACAGGTAATTTAAATTAGTGTTTTACTTGAATCATTCATTTCTTTTTAATCCTGCCATTATTGTGTTACCTTTATTAAAGGTATGCGATCAATTGTGATCTCTTTCGCTTTAACCAGGAATTGTTTGTAGTATTTATAGCAGTATATTTTTAATATTTAATTTTCACAAGCATTTCAGCAAGCTGGTTTTAGAATTGTTTATTTTTGTATAGAGATAAAGTTTTGATCATCTTTTTATCTAATAAAGCAATGATATGTTAATACAGTACGAAAAACTTAACACTCAAATATTTTTCTTTGAGTTGCTGTGAAAACCTACTGAGCTTGAAGTTAAAAAAGTTATTGTTAAATTTGATGTGTATATAATGTTTAGACAGTTTGTATAAAATGTAAAATATTATATTTTTATTATCGACATACATACCTTTTAGGCACATAATTGATTTATTTGATAGTCATTGCTGTTACCATAGCTGAGAATGTATTACATGAATGGAACATAAATATTTATAAAAATAACATTAAATAAATAAAATATTTGTTGTTTAATTATCACCCAACATTGTCAATGTAATTAATAAAAGTTTAAATTATTAGTATTTACTTAATTAATATAGAAACACTTTATCACTACATTAAGTTTGATTGTTGTTAAAATGTAAATAATGAGATAAACAACTTATATCCTTTTTCACATGTTTTATTCAGTTTTAAATGTTTTCTGAATCATTTTCAGTGTCAGAATGATCAACATCCACAATGTGAGCACCAATACTGTTACCATTTTTATCATCGTCATCTTCGATTGCGGATACAAATTTAGGCAAATTGTTTTCCATTGTTACTCTGAATGGCGATTGCTCGAACTCCGGCCACGATATGAATCTAAAAAAAAAGACATTAAACATATTATATTACACTAGTGGACGCCCGCAGCTTCGCTCGCGAAATAATATCGTTTGTCGTCTCGCATTTTTAAAGTTGGACAGATAATTGTTGTTTTAATATTGATAAATAACCATTGTTTAATCATTTTTATAAATCAAAAGAATAAATTACATTTAAATTGATACTTTTTTTTAAATAAATTTTTGATGTTGCATTTTCGACTTATTTTGAAAAAAGCTAAAAATCATGATAACTCAAAAATGGTTCACTTTTGCATAATGCATATGGGGGTTAAAATTATCACAAATAGTCACCCCTATCACCTCCTAGCGGGAATACGTCGAATTACCAATAACCCTGTATATTAAGATAGAATAAACAACATTACTTTTGTTTACACCTAGTTGCTATTACAAATACATCAATGTTATGTCTAAACAATAACTACTACCTACTTTAATTAGAATTTTCCTCCTTTTTAACCATGAATATACAAAAATACTGAATCTTTGGTGGAGAACACACATTGATGTATCATTTCGTCTTTAATCCAGGACAAAAAACACCCATGGCTTATCTAGGAACGCCACAAAAAGTTAAATTATCTCGTTATTTAATTTTGTTTTTATTTTATTTTAATGTGGCTTCAAGATGACCTTACGAAATCCGGGAAATTGCTCCAGGGGCAAACCCCCTTGGTGACATGCTTCTGTTGAGCATGGGAGTCCGTCCTCGAGCAGGCGTACCGCACGCGCAGAACTGCCTTTAGTATCTATTTCACCCTAATGGCGTAACACGTGCGACATTACATATGCGTATTACCATACATCCATCATTTGATAGTTATAATGGTTTATTTTGCATTCCTTATAACTTTTATTTTTTGTTTCTTATTGGTTTTTTGTGTCATGTTATATCTAATATATAAAAATGAATCGCAAAATGTGTTGGTAAGCGCATAACTCAACAACGCCTGGACCAATTTGGCCAATTCTTTTTTTTAAATGTTCGTTGAAGTTCAAGGATGGTTTTTACGGCGAGAAAAATTTGAAAATTCATCCCCTAAGGGTGCAAAGTTAGTATGAAGCTTTGCCGTTTTTGAAGTTAGTGAATATGTAACGCGAGCGAACCTGCGGGCGTCCACTAGTCTAAATATAAATATTTCTTGTGTACGTGTGTATGTCACTGAACTCCTCCTAAACGGCTGGATAGATGTTGATGAAATTTTTTGTGTGTATTCAAGGGGATTCCAGAATGGTTTAAGATTCACAATTTGGTCCACTGGAAAATGTTTTATATACACGATAGTATTTTTGTATGAACAATATTTTACATCATGTATCGCGTCACTTCATATGGCAGAACAACGTTTGCGGGGTCAGCTAGTTGCAAAATAGATATATTCTCTGTAACAGGGCACTGTCCCTTTGTCCCTTTAGGGCAACGAACAAAATTATAATAATGTAATACTGTCTGTTATATGTCTATATAAACCCTTAGTCTTCAGGTAATTATAATAATATTAAATAAATAAAGTGATATGGTGAATTCCTGTAGATCCTTAATGTTTTTTATGCTGACTGACCTTTTAAATACTGTTATTTTCTGTTGTAAGCTGAGGTCGCCAAATTCTGTAAATATAGTCATGTGCGGTAGTGGGGCGTCACACTTCCCAGGTGATAACTGCTTATTGGTATCCGGCGGGTCTTGGCCTGTTATGAGCCAAACACCAGAGCCAGGTATCCATTGCCTGAAAGGCACAGGGCTTTTAATGTAAATGTTGCATATAATATTCAGATGATTATGATGAACTACATTTTAATAAATCTGTTTCTAGTTACTCTTCTTTAAGGGCGATTGTATTAGTCCTCAAGGATAGCAACGTATTTGTGAATAACTTAGAATGAGACTCCTACTGACATCGATCACTGAATAAAAATAAAAAAATTGTGTGGTTTCATGAAACCACGGTAAAAGTGAAACACGTTTCACAAGTTTCACATTACATACAATTAACTAAAATTTTTTTGGAATAATATTCCATTAAGGGTATAAAAATCGCTTTATCAATCTTAATTGAAAATGAAAATCAAAATCGAAACCGAAATGAAAATGAAATTTATTTCGCTCTTAACTACAACGTAACATGCAAAATGATCTAATACAATGATCTAATATAAGATCAATGATCTAATACTACATTTTTAATGCTACATGCGTAACGCGACATGCGATAGACAAGCCAAAATTTTGCCAACGATGTAATAAAAGTTTCACTTTAAAATATATCTACTAACAATTAACTGGACTAATACCGTCCGGTGGAAACCCTACAACTGACCTACCCCCTGGTGCTAACGAGCTACACCATATGACAGTAATAACAGATTCTAGGACAGATGGCCTTTCGGGTTTGTACACAGCAACCACCGAGGCCATGGGGAATGCATCTAAAGCCATCGTACCGAGGCGAAATGGAATTCAAAGTGGGGGGGGGGGGACAGCTGTTGGCCACTTCTCCACCAATCCGCTTTGGATCAGCGTGGTGGAGTATGCTCTAGACCTCCCGCAGCTGCGTCTGTGGGGAAGACCCGTGCCCAGCGGTGGGACGTCTATGGGCCGCAGCGAGCGAATTGCTCAATGTTCTTAGTAACTCTGCTAACTGGACTAACCATCCTAGCCCCTATTTAACTCATATGCGAAGTCAGTTACTCAGATTTTATGGGAGAACTATTTAAAAACATATTTTATACTTACTCTAAAAAGGGAATAACTCTGGATGACTTGGAAAATGTATGTGGTTTAAAGTAATACCATAACAATGGAAGGTAATCTGGTGGGCATGGTAAATTCTCTTTTTGTGTAATGTTTACCAGATATAAACAGTTATCATTAATCTGTAAGGAAAGAAACCAATAATTGATACCATAGTAAAAGCCAATCATTGAATACAAATGTTACTGCCAATTCAACTACCTTCTAGGGACTTCCTAAAAAACCACTTATGTAAACATCCATTAACTGTGGGATTAGTGCAAGTTGGGAATAGTTGCATGAAGCTGATTTTCTCTATTTTTGAATTGTACTGTCAATGTATAATAATGTAACTAAAATGTTAGATTAATTTTACGCAGTATAAAAATAAGCAGGTAAAACTGCAAGATCTATTCAGTATAAAAATTATGATATTGGCTGATTTTGCAATCAGGCTGTATCATGTCAAAAGAAGATATGTAATATTAGTAGTATAAATAAAATATTACCACTGAAGTCTTTTTGTCAATTGAAGAATGAGTCCAGGGCAAAAAATGTACTTTTGGTATTTTTGTCAGTATTCTACAATCAAATAAAGCCTGAAAAAGTGCAGGAAGGGACTTGTGCTTACCCAATTGCACTGTACTGTCTGTTAAAAACTGAAAAATTAAATTCATCACACATTTTAATTATTAAAAAATCCAGAATATAAGGCGTAAATGTAAATACATAATTATATATTACATCATAGTGTTGCCCTGGCATTGAGATGAAAAGATCAGGCCTTCCTAGCTGGTTCCCAGTATTATGAAAAACAATTGAGTTTATCAGATGTTTCATGAAATTCAAGCCAGGCATTGCTCCTATTATTTGTATTATTCTATCTGAAAAATTAATAAAACCTGATTTTATACTATCTTTTAATATATATAACATCACCAGGCCACTGAAGAATCACTTTCCTTATTTGTGAAAAAATTTTTTGGTTTGCTTATGTAGCAATCATCTTAAATTTTGACTTATGTTACTAACATAAAACAACAATTTCTCCACTTAATTTGTTAAGTTAAAAAAATAAGCTACTGCTATGAATAAATAGACATTTTTACCAACCAACCATTGTCTTCTGTGGACAAAGGACCTAATAATTCTTGAACTCTGTTTCCTCCATCCATTTTATCTTGAAATGCTAGCTTCCACATTCCAAAGAAATCTGCTATTTTATATTTAATTCTATCTGGATTTTGTTTATGTAAATCCTGCAAAATGAAATGAAAATAATCCATTAACTATTTTGTGGATAGCTGCAAATTTGGGTTTTAAGTTGAAACAAATTTAACTGAAACTCACATCTAATATAGGTGCAAAATGATTTGATGATTCAAATAAATATAGCTCTCTTTTCTGAATACTTAACAACTCTTTACTTAAGATACCCACACCAGGATTAACCTCTACGATAGGCAAATTATTGTTTAAAAAACTGTTTACTTCATTAGCTATATCTTTGGCTGTCTTCTGGTTGATTAAATACATACTTTCAGGTGATTTATATTTCCTCAACAATGATTTTGGTAGTAATTTTAGTATGCTTTGATACTCTGATGAATTTTCTAAATAATTTATAACATCAGAGGCTACTTTGTGATGTTCCTTTTCAATATCTTTTTTTTTTATTTTGTGCACAAATCGAAATGTTATTATTGGTGTACTTCTTATTGCAATCTTCGAGCTTGAGAGCATTTTGTCAATCCATATGATATTTCAGTTAAATCTCTTTACTAACTTCTATTCCTAAAAGAGTACAATAAAGGAATTAAATCAGCAAAGTTCATTGATGTACTTATTTTAATTGTGATACTGATATATAATAAAGTCGTATTTTTAATTAAACGAAGTCAACTTTCAGTATCTAATTTAGGTATATATATATATCAACCACAGAGTACCTTTTTATATACGGATTTCCGTAGGCGTAAGTAAGTAAAGGCAAGGCACTCTGTGTGTCACGGCTGTTAATCTTCATTGAAATTGTTTAGGCCTTATGTCTATGGGCCGAGAATAGAATCTGACGTATTCTTTTTTTTTAATTCAATTTGGCCGTCTGCCGTCGAATTTTCGAAGTAACATTTGACACAGCCACAGAGTACTTTGTTATATACAGAAAGACACAGCTTTAGTTTGAAGTTTAATTTAGCTAGCTACTGATATATTAATCTGTGGTTTCATTAATCATTATCACAAACTAATAAGGGATACTACGTATCAGACGACCCACTTCCCTACATTCAAACTAGCCAATAGGGAATGTCATGAATAGACTTTGACAGTTCTTTTTTTTTAAAATTACTAATGGGATATACAGGCAAGGGAGCAGTATTTAACAGCCAATTTGTACGAAGCACCTTAGCCTACATTGTTTTATGGTTTATTCCCAGTATTCCTACTAATTGGTAGGAATACTTGGCATACACCTAGTTTATTCATTAAAGAAATTCTTAAATAAAACAAACATTCATAATTATATATTTTTATTATTTTTAATTTCTTCTTGTCATACTTTTTTAATGATTTTGTTGCATTGTTGCAAAACTATATTTTGTAACGATTTTCATGCGCCAAATCTGAAATGAAAGAGGATAGGTTTATGGATGAAATAAAAAGTCAAGTAATGCATGTTACATCACAGGTAAAAAACTTAAGGGTTTTTCTTAAGTTTTTCAGCGACCCGCCAGAAACAACCAGAACCAGTAACATAGCACGGTCAATCATGGGTAACAGCAAACCTTACATGAAAGTATTTTTAATCCAAAAGTAATAATGCTGATAATGCTGATTCCATTGTATTTATTTTTTTCTAAACTAAACACATATTAAATAAATTGCTGATGTCTTGCTGATGTAAGTATTACTACTGAAATGATAAAACAACTTGTGTACCACTGTAAAGTACTAAAGTAAAAAAATGACTAGCTACAATATTGTTTCCCCGCTTGCTATGTTCCCAAAACTGGTTTGGTGTCAAGTACTGTTGAAAATAGTTCCATCGTAATGAGTTCAGCTTTGTGATTTATGTATTGAGTTGAAAGGACTCGGCACATAAATCGTGATGTTCACAATCTCTATTTAGTCAGCATAAGCCTTACTATTCAAAAGATATTAGTACTATAACTTACCGGCAGACTTATAGTATAAAATTAAATGGTCTTCATGTAGTTCCTTTTTGGAATAGCAGTGCTCAGTGTATATGTCCACTGAAAAAAAAATGAATAATGCTATGTTAATTGTATAATTATATTAAAATTTGTATACCTATACGCGCTGATGAGGGATCTGCAACTTTGGTATTTTTATGTCTACTTTAGACACAAATATTTTTTTTAAATTATCTTTTAAAGTCTAATCAGATTTTAAACAGGGTAGCGTAAGGTAGATAGGTAAATTCAGAATTGCATATTTTGACATTTTTCATGCATATTTCTAACATAATATCATATTTGCATGCATATTTCAAGATTTTTAATGTTGCATATAATCAGGGTCTCTACTATTTAATTACTGACCAAATGAAGTAGGTATTATACAGATATCGTTTTGGTATTCACTTAATTAAAACAAAATTATAAAATATCTATACCAATATAAATTATTAGGTATATAAAAATAATTGTTACTTTGTTTTTCAGGAAGGAAACTTTCAGGATTTTAATATTTACTTACTTTTGGTCTCGGAAACTACTGCTGGTAGGCCGCTTTCTATCTCATTTTCCGAAAAAAGTGTTGGGTATGCACCGTATGCACCATAACGCAAACGAGACGTGGTTATAATGAACCTCGTTTCAAAATGCTTGTGACACACAAACATCTTACGAAGTCTGCAAACTACGGCTACGAAGGTGAACACTACCAATGCACTGTAACCACTTTTGGAGTCCTATCTTAGATTTGGGAAACTGATGCATTTTAACGTCCTGTCGTTTAATCGCAGAGTTTTCTATTACAACACTTGTTGTACATGGTGATAAATACAACAAGGTACAACGAATTACTGGTTTAGCTGAGAGGATAAGCTCGGATAAAAATCAACTTAACCTAAATTCACTCGATCAAAATAATGATTAATGAAACCACAGATTAATATATTAGTAGCTAGCTAAATTAAACTTCAAACTAAAGCTGTGTCTTTCTGTATATAACAAAGTACTCTGTGGCTGTGTCAAATGTTACTTCGAAAATTTGACGGGAGACGGCCAAATTGAATTTTAAAAAAAAGAATACGTCAGATTCTTTTCATGACCCATAGACATAAGGCCCAAACAATTTCAATGAAGATTAACAGCCGTGATCATTATTTTGATCGAGTGAATTTATGTTACGTTGATTTTTATCCGAGTTTATCCTCTCAGCTAAACCAGTAATTCGTTGTACGTTGTTGTATTTATCACCATGTAAAACAAGTGTTGTAATAGAAAACTTTGCGATTAAACGACAGGACGTTAAAATGCATCAGTTTCCCAAATCTAAGATAGGACTCCAAAAGTGGTTACAGTGCATTGGTAGTGTTCACCTTCGTAGCCGTAGTTTGCAGACTTCGTAAGATGTTTGTGTGTCACAAGCATTTTGAAACGAGGTTCAATAGAACCACGTCTCGTTTGCGTTATGGTGCGGTGCATACCCAACACTATTTTCGGAAAATGAGATAGAAAGCGGCGTACCAGCAGTAGTTTCCGAGACCAAAAGTAAGTAAATATTAAAATCTTGAAATTTTCCTTCCTGAAAAACAAGTAACAATTATTTTTATATACCTAATTATTTATATTATTTTATAAGCCTGGTATAGATATTTTATAATTTAGTGTTAATTAAGTGAATACCAAAACGATATCTGTATAATACCTACTTCATTATGTCAGTAATTAAATAGTAGAGACCAGATTATATGCAACATTAAAACTTGCATGCAAATATGATATTATGTTAGAAATATGTATGAAAAATGTCAATATATGCAACTCTGAATTTACCTATCTACCTTACGCTACCCTGTATATAATCTGATTACACTTTAAAAGATAATTTAAAAATAATATTTTTGTCTAAAGTAGACATAAAAATACCAAAGTTGCAGATCCCTCATCAGCGCGTATACACAAATTTTAATATAATTATACAATTAACATAGCATCATTCATTTCTTTTTTCAGTGGACTTATACACTGAGCACTGCTATTCCAAAAAGGAACTACATGAAGACCATTCATACTATAAGTCTGCCGGTAAGTTATAGTACTAATATCTTTTGAATAGTAAGGCTTATGCTGACTAAATAGAGATTGTGAACATCACGATTTATGTGCCGAGTCCTTTCAACTCAATACATAAATCACAAAGCTGAACTCATTACGATGGAACTATTTTCAACAGGACTTGACACCAAACCAGTTTTGGGAACATAGCAAGCGGGGAAACAATATTGTAGCTAGTCATTTTTTTACTTTAGTGTACAGAGTCAAGTTGTTTTATCATTTCAGTAGTAATACTTACATCAGCAAGACATCAGCAATTTATTTAGTATGTGTTTGGTTTAGAAAAAAATAAATACAATGGAATCAGTATTATCAGCAATATTACTTTTGGATTAAAAATACTTTCATGTAAGGTTTGCTGTTCCCCATTATTGACCGTGCTATGTTAGCTGGTTCTGTTTGTTTCTGGCGGGTCGCTGAAAAATTTAAGAAAAAAACCCTTCTTAAGTTTTTTACCTGTGATGTAACATGCATTACTTGACTTTTTATTTCATCCATAAACCTATCCTTTTCATTTCAGATTTGGCGCATGAAAATCGTTACAAAATATAGTTTTGCAACAAATGCAACAAAATCATTAAAAGAGTATGACAAGTAGAAATTAAAAATAATAAAAATATATAATAATGAATGTTTGTTTTATTTAAAAATTTCTTTAATGAATAAACTAGGTGTATGCCAAGTATTCCTATCAATTAGTAGGAATACTGGGAATAAACCATAAAACAATATAGGCTAAGGTGCTTCGTACAAATTGGCTGTTAAATACTGCTCCTTTGCCTGTATATCCCATTAGTAATTTAAAAAAAAAAGAACTGTCAAAGTCTATTCTCGACATTCCTTATTGGCTAGTTTGAATGTAGGGAAGTGGGTCGTCTGATACGTAGTATCCCTTAATAGTTTGTGCTGTGTGTGTATACGGAAAAAGTCAACCTTCGATGTTACCTGAGGGACGTTTACTGTGTTGTCAGTTTTTGATGAAATAAAAATAGTGTTGTGACAAATTGAATGATTGAATGAATGAAATTGCCTCGATTGTCTAGTGAATAGTTAATTAGTGTGCCGAACTGCCGATATCGGGTTGGCTTGACGTGCTTGGTTGAGGATCCATATCGTTTGTACGAAACAATATAGCAACAAATAAACACAATTACCACAAACACAACGTAACGAAAAACTAAACAAACTAAACAGCGTGAGCGCAGAAAAAACATTCGTGTTATCAGACCAGAGGTTAGAAGCTGAATTACAAACAAAATGGCTACCGACACGCGCGGCGTTGATCGGTGTTTGCACTAGTCGCCGCGCCGCGCTTTGTATTAAGCCGTCAAAAAACTGATTGTAGTTACATACTACTAGTAACTTATATCAGAGCACTTTTATACAATTTCAGTGTAAAATAGAAATAATATTCTTTTATAGTTTGAAACGATTCACACTCATCGTTCATTCATCTGATTGAACGAGAACTGAACGCATCACTATTACTTTATATATGGCAACATTATTTTACAAAATGACATTAACATCAACTAGTTTAGCTACTGTCAGTTGATCAGTTGCACAGAACATAATACTCCTAGTGTCTCCTAGCGGTCAGCAGTTGGCGCTGGCCCGCTGCTGGCAGCCATGTACTCTGTGATGGCAGCTGGCTTCGTTTAAAAATACGACTTGTGTTCTGAGAAATTTTTAGGAATATAATTAAGGGTCGACCGAGACAGGTTGTCAACAACCGTTCAAGCCTTATTTCTATCAGCTACTTTAGCCAAAAACCTTTCTTTACCAAACTTATTATTTATAAGTTCGATTCTAAAATTTCGAAATAGAATTATGATGATGGTGGAATGAGGGTATATTATATTATAGTATCCCTTAGTCACAGATTAGTATATTAGTAGCTAGCCCTTAGTCGTTTGTGGGTACCTACTATATTATACCACAGTACTACTATACTAAGCTCAAACTGACATGTATGTAAATTGTGCCGTGGTGTTGTATTGACCACAGAACACTATTACTCCTGTACTGACACCACAGAACACAATAGTCACAATACTAACAATGCATATAATAAAAATCCTAAATTCATTGTATATGCCTAACAGGCATTATTCTCAAATGATTAAATCGGTTTGTTTTAAATTGTGCCGTGGTGTTGTACTGACCACAGAACACTATTACTCCTGTACTGACACCACAGAACACAATAGTCACAATACTAAACTAACAATGCATTTAATATAAATCCTAAATTCATTGAATATGCTTATCAAGCATTATTCTCAAATGTTTAAATCGGTATGTTTATGCGCCAAAGCAAAATACTTTTATATTAAGACTAGTGAACGTAGAATTAGAATTAGAATTTCGCGTGGAATTAGACATTCACTAACTTCAAAAACGGCAAAGTTTCATACTAACTTTGCACCCTCGTTTTACCCCCCTAAGGGTGAATTTTCAAAAATCCTTTCTTAGTGCTCCCCTACGTTATAAAAGGAACCCCTGTGCAAAATTTCAAGTTTCTAACCCTTATAGTTTAGGCCCTGCGTTGATATGTCAGTCAGTCAGTCAGTCAGTCACCTTCTCCTTTTATATATATAGATTAACTCTTCAGAGAACAAAATTAAAGCAGTCTGGAAACTAATTAACTCAGAAATGGGTAAATCAGATTATACTGTCAGAGGCCCTATTTCCTCTGATCAAGAAATGACAAGGAATTTGAAAGTATCATTGCAAGCATTCCAAGCGTACAGACAACAAAATGGACTACCCTCCGGGCATGGCTGGGCATGCCTGGGAGGGATGCGGGAAATTCACTGCATGCATACCAACACAGCCGGCTGTGCTGGTATGCATGCAGTGCAGCAGCACAGCCGGCTGTGCTGGTTATGTCCGAAGATTAAAAACCGCCTTGATTGCTTTGGTCAAATGACCCTCAAGCCGACACCGGAAGCGACCCCGCTTAGAGAGGCGGGGCGCTGCCTAAATACATTCACATTTACGTATTCTACAATAGCGTGATGAACAAACAGACCACATAATGGTAAGTGGTCACCGTCGCTTATGCACACGTGCGACACCAAGGGTGCATTGTTTGCCTTGAAAGGGGCGATTCACACTCTTTTTGAAGCGTGGTTCGCTCGTCGCTGTATTTAGTCAAGCGGATTCAGCTGGTAAGAAGCCGGTGTTTGGGCATGAAATAGTATCGCGCCCTGTTCAGCACACCGAGCTTCTTTGCTGCAAGTTTGGTTTTCTTTTCCAAATGATTCCGATATTGCACATCGCTGGAGATGTCGACGCCCAAAACAATCGATTCACTAATGGTGAGTGCTGTGCCCTCAAAACGCGCAGCTACGACGAATTGAGTTTATTCAGCGGAGAATGTGCAAACTTGTGTCTTCGAAAGGGTTAAATTGCACTAAATTTAGTTCAGTTTAACCCTTTAACTTTAAAACTTAACCCTTAGGGTTAAACTGAACTAAATTTAGTTCAAATTAACCCTTAACTTCAAGACACAAGTTTCCAGGAAGTTCTCATCTGCAGGACACAAGTTTATTCCTACTTTCCTCCACAAGAGACCGAGAGGTACCCGCACGGATAGAAAATATATGTTTACTTCCAAACCAAGCAAATCTAATCTCGCACAGCCCTTTAATTAAAAAATATAGCGCATTATCAAAAAGCTCAGGTAGGTATACATAGACTTATTCGCAGACGGTGTTAAAATTTGCGAACGCCGAACACTGAAATAATCACAGAATACCATTTGTACGAAGTATTTTCTGTGAGACCAGAGTTTATTATGTGTTCCTTATTTCCTATCCACTGTAGTGATACATGAAGGTATTATACCCACCTAAGTACCTATCTACCTACCTACCCTAATCTAATACATACATGGATTTAAGATACCGTAAACCTACATGTATTATTTATTAATGCCATGACATAACATGCATATCTATCTCTTTATTATTTGGTAAATCAATTAGTATTCTCGTACATAGCGTCATGGCGAGTGTCATAAAAAATAATGTAACATTTATATTTCGATCTAACTGACGCACATTGGAGCTTCCTCATTTGTTCGGTAAAGATGGGCGGAAGCTAAGTTCTATAGTTCGTTCAAAACGCTATGGCATAAAAGGCCGTTAATCTTTTGGTGTCCGATCAGGGGTTGTTATAATTAAATTGTTATTTGTTAAACAGTAAAAAGTAACATTGTTTAAAATAAGACCAAGTGCTTAGTAAACATTTTATCGTCAAGAAATAAGTACCTGGAAAACACACTGATTTAAATAAATAAACGCTTATACTTATAGGTTCATCCCCTTGCACTAGGATTCCCTATGTCGCAGGTGGCATGGACACAAAACCTAGAAATTACAAATAATGACCAAGATCTGGGAACAAACACTTAACAAACATTAATGTGTGCTCCAGTTGGGAATGAAACTCAGGACTATTCGCTAGACAAGTAGGTTCACTACTGCTTGTCTAGAAAGTCTTCTAATTATCGTCGATGTTTTTAATAATATCAAACATTTTATAACATCCTAAGCCACAATATAATAACACACACTAAAACAAATAATATGAGATAAAGTTTATAGGTACGAAAGCACCGTTTGAGTGTATTGTAAAATTAATCAAATAATGATTATAGACTTGGGCTATGGGGCTTCATTATTAAATGCTAATCGAACTATATCATAGCTTTGTTGTTGATTATGACCACAACAAAAGAAGTAGTATACCTAATAAAATATGAACTGAAATTTTTTTCTCGTTCAATTCATTTTAAGGTGTAAAAAGAGGCGACCAATTCACAAAAAAAAAGACAAATTAATGCAATACCAACATATATATCAATGAATACCACATTCAGTAGGTACCGAAGATTTGTTTAATCGACGTCGTTAATGGGTCTAATTCTACGCGAGCGAAGCTGCGGGCGTCCACTAGTATACATCTATATATGAAAAACAGTATAGTATGCGGTGTAAGTACTTTTAAGCCATAGCGTTTTGAGCGAACTATAGGTACCTACGTTTGCATGCGTTTTGGTCTGACTATAACCAACGCTATAACGAAGGCCAACCCGCCAACCCGCCAATCCATTCGGGCTAACCTTTTTTTTTTTTTTTTTATCGCTGGAAAATCCTCATGGATACCCGACAGGCGCGGGGGGGCGCTGTCGGGTTATGCCGGACTCTTACCGACTAAAAACCAGCGGTGTTCCTCCTCGCCGTCTTCCGGCGGAGCTGCGGGAACGCTTTCGCACACTTCCGCTGCTCCGCCGACGGTTGCCCGGGACTCGGGGCCCATCTTGTGGGCATTCGGGCTAACCTGTTTCCTTATCCGGGATTAATAGAATATAATTAGAATAGAATATAATTTATTTTGCTTAAAAACCAACAGTATGGTAGGTACAGAATATTATTAACTAACAGTAGGTGTAGGTTATTTCAGTTTTAATGCAAAATTGGACCGCACTCAACATTATGTCATGATTCCTTAAAAATCATGACGCTGATTTTCAGTGCGGCCCTGTCGAAGTGATTAGTTTGGTCGATAAGCGACTCTAAGTAAAAATCAACTTCTAAATGTAGGTGAAATAATTATCCTACTAAACATGGCTATATATAGTGAAACAATGGAACAAAATAGGTAATAAGTACCTTAGCATAGCGTATTGAGTATGTGGTTTTATATAATTGAAAAATAATAAAGAAATAAAATTGATGAGAACATATTTCATGTACAATACCAAATATAAGAATATACAGGGTTATTGGTAATTCAACGTATTCCCGTTAGGAGGTGATAGGGGTAATTTTAACCCCCATATGCATTATGCAAAAGTGAATCATTTTTGAGTTATCATGTTTTCTAACTTTTTTTCAAAATAAGACGAAATTGCAAACTCAAAAATTTATTAAAAATAGTTGAAGAGGACAGGAATTATAAACGAAACTTTTGCTTTAGATATTGTAATAAATTATAGGTATATTATATTATATCACTTATGCGAAGCTGTGGGGCGTCCACTAGTAACCTTTTATTATAATACATAAGTACATAGTTACAATTACAAATTGAAACCATTGAACTTGTATATCTACACAAGGACCTACTAGCTACACGTATATATTTTAAGGATAATAATATGTTATGTGACGTAGTGTCTATAACTTGTACCTTAGCCACATCCGGCTGTGAGTAAAAATTCAACGACTTGGTTACCTGTCTGGCTAGTTGTGAGTGCTGAGTGAGATTAACAAATCATTGACGTTCGTTCAATTATAAACTTTATGGTATTTACGGAAGTTAACATCTGTATTGACAAGATACATGCGCGAGCGGTTGTCTAAAGTTACGTACCTAACTGTCTAAGCTATAGTACGGGAGCAGTAGCAGTGTATATTATAGCAGTTTAAAGCATTTGCCGGCTGCACCAGACGTCATGATGGTTCCGTTGAGTTTGGTTGTGTTTTCTCTCGTCGCACTGGCCGCGACCACCGATGTGCGGCAATGTCCCGGTAAGTAGTTATCTACAGTTTACGTAAGAATTTAAGTGGTCGACCTGCTTTCTTAATGTATTAAATACTCGTGCTTACCTGAAAACTATTTACATTCTCAGACACAGTAACATACTTAGGTACCTAGGAAATGTTTTAACTAAAACGCATAGTACAGATAGATCTATTTTCTTATATCTATACCTACTCCGAGCAATTATAGTTGTTATTTTATCAATCAATTTCATTTTTGGTAGTGGATGTGGTATTTAAGACATGGAGGCCCTTTGAAGTTACTATACTAAGCACCTTCCATTTTTTGTGATTGATTTCCAGAAGTTTGAGTAAAAACAAAACTTATTTTGTGTAGGTATGTTGCTACATGTACTTACCTAATTTAGAATAGATAGATATAGCCATATATATAGATTTTTATAGCCCTGTTACATTTTGGCGCTGCGCAAATTTAGAGGATTACTTTAGAGATTTTTTGAGGTTCTAAGTCACCTACATAACCCCATAATACCGTTAAATTGACGACATGGAAGCAAATATACTAATTCACTTATTTGCGAAAATAATTATAGTGAGATCCCCATCTCACAATAGTTATTTTTAATACTTACGTGTACCTACTAACAATTACCAATTACTAACACTTCTAGTCTGCCAGTTATACAACGAACAATGATGTTAACCTTCATTATAAAATAAATGAGCTAAGTAGTTAGATACTATGTACTCATTACTTTTTTTTTTTAAATATTGTGAGCCGTCACGGGACGCCTGGCAGATGTGAAACATCGAAATTATTTTGTACAAGTAATATGCACAAAAGTACAGATTATGACAGGAACTAAAACATATAAGAAAAAAAAGGTAGGTAACAAAAAAAAGCAAAAAAAAAATCTAAAAAAAAAATCAAAGAAAAAATCAACAGTTTAATTTGTATTATATTTTATTAATAAAATTATTTCCGACCGTCATTTGTCGGATATATTCGCCACGCTCGCCACGCCAAAAATCTGGTTTGCCCTCCACCTAAAGATGTTTCACATCAAAAACATATGTAAAACCAAAACATAAAAAGTAAGTAGGACTAGATTTGTTACAGTCCCATTGTTGGAAGTTGTAGTAGGTAAAAGATGATTAGGTGTTGAACTGAATGAGGAAAGTCCCTTGAGAACAATAATAATTAATTCTCAATAATTAGGTTCCATAATTCCGGTTTCAAATACATAGTGCACTTCAAGTACCCACAAATTAACAATAATTAGTTTGATTCGTGATTACCTAGTGCCGCCCACCCAAAGTTCTTGGTTGTTTTTTGCTTGCATCTATTTAGGTAGGTACTATTTATAAGCACGTAGGTAAGGTACCAACCTTGTCTTTAGCTAGCATTAAATTGATTCACTTGGAACCTGTATAACAATAAAAAGAAAATTTGATTCGCTTTTTCATGCCTTGATAGTAACTAGCGCAGAAAAAATCACCTAGTATTTATTCAACGCCAACTAGGCATTAATATAATAACATCTGCAACTCAAAATCTATAGTACCTACGTGCATCTGATTCTATACTAATATTATATAGCGGGGGAGATTTTTTTTTGTTTGAGTAAACGCGCTTTTGAGATTTAAAAAAAATTATTTTGGTTCTAGATAGCTACATTCATAAGGAATAGTATAGGCTATCTAGAATTTGGCTTAACTTCTCAGCTTGCCCTAAATATTGATAATTGTTAAGCAACTCGGAAGGGCAAGCGCTCCTAAAAATCTTTTAACCCCGTGCGCCGTCTTACTGCCATGGCTGCCATGCCATGTCACAGGTTATTATAACTTAGATTATTTATATGTCGTTGTATAAAAAACTGGATCTTTACTCCAAATAAATTATTGTCCGCGATTGTATATATGCATAACACTTATGCATAAATCACAATAAGGTTGAAATATTTGAAAAAATCAAAATTGAAGAAAAAATATCCTTCTTCACATAATGCATGTATGCATGTATGCATGCATATATTATATATCCTTTGAACGAAAGTTACTCGTACTTCACCATCAAGAAAATTTGATGAAGATTAATTTTGTTCTGTATTGCATGTCAATTACCTAGATCTATAGTTTACGAGATAATTGAATGTGAAAAAATATATGTCGCTCGACGCGCGTGATATGCAGCACGGAGTTGTAATTTTACTTATTAGTAATTCACTTGCTATGTAAACAATAAATTAAAGCCGTTTCGTTTCGTTTTGGATTTAGACGACCTGGACATGTGATAAAAGATCTCGATGACGCAATCACTATTGCTAAAAAAGCACAGGATGACTCCCTATCTCAGATACAAAACACACCACATGTAGGCCCTCCCCGCCGACGGGGTCGAAGATACAACTTTCGAACGGCCAATACGAGGTATCCCCGAGTGATTTGTCGATCCCCTTCTCCAGCGTTGACCAAAGTCGAGGTCCAAACCCCAGGCGCAGACCCCTAGATCAATCGCACCCACACCCTTGAATAAGTTAATCCTTTACCCTTTTGTTGAAGCTTACCACCCTATTCGGTGACGCCGTAAAGATCTTTATTCAAAAGTCCATTCGAAAAAAAGGTGGTAGTGCCAATATGGGCCAGTTCTGTTGTGAACTATAATGATCTAAACTCCAGTGTAGTAAGTAATTAACTCGCAGACATATCATATCAGAACACAGTACCTACTGCGGTTTAAATTTTAATAATAAAATGAACATTCTTCAATTTCCTCTATTGAAACCTTTGTTGTTTGAGGCAATAATATTATATACATTACAAAATAACATTGGTTAGAGGTAGTTGGGTACGTATACTATAGTTTTTAGGTTGATAATATGATACGAGCGTGACTAGCTCTGCGTGCAAATTGATTTTTTGTTAGATCTTTAAGGTTGCGTGTTTAGAATTTACTTAATTAATTACAGGACAGACGATACCTACATCAAAATACTGATCGATAGGCGCTTATTGTGCTTCCACAACCACTACAACACGTTGTTTGACCCACTATTGGGGTCGGGTCTCCTTTCGGAATGAATGGGGTTAGGCCATAGGTAGCCCACCACGTCCAGCGTCCATAGCCCAATGAGTCGCGTCGATTCAATGTGACTGACCGAGTTAAGCAACGACGGGCGCGGTCGCTTTGTGGATGGGTGACCGCTAGTGGAAAAATTTCATGCGTGCTTCGGTGCGGTGCTGTCACCGCTCTGCGCTATTGGAGGTTCTGAAGTTTTAGGAAGTAGGATCCGAGGTAGTAACTATTTACTCTGGGATTTTGAGGGTGCAAGCCTAAGATAAAAACGGAGGTCTAAGGCTTAATACAAGCTAACTATGTAGGTATTTCAAATTTTAAATGAACTTAAGCAAAAACAAGTCTGTGGTCTAAATATCCTTTTTTAACAAACGAGAAGGTACCTACCAAGCTTGTCTTTGTTTTGTCTTGTTGTGGATCGTAATAGAATAATATTCACCTTGACCTTCGTAATATAAGAGGTGAGGTGCTACATATACATATCATACGTTTAATAGCTTCATATATCATTGGAGAAGCTATTCTAGCTCGCCGCCCTATTCGCTGACGCTGTAAAGACCAATAGGATCAACAGTAACTGTACATTCGAAAAAAAGAATCTGCGATAATAGGTACTTGCTACCTGTACTGTAGTGTTGCCAACTCTCCCGGAAATAAATAACTTTCATTGACTTTTTCATTTCACGTCCCGGATTTCTGATCAACACAGTTGGCAACCCTACCTGTACAGCTTGTTTGAGGATGAACGAAAGTTGATCGTGCCTTAAATGGTTGGTTGAACTGTACCTATTGTATTCGATAGTTCTCTATACTGAAGTGAATCGGCCTTTTTATAATCGTCTGAATAAAATTGTAGTCGAATCTGTGCTCAAAATAGTGATCTCTATTTAGTGTCTTATTTTACAAAATCGAGGATAAGGATTATCTACTGCATACAACAGTATGATACCCAGCGAGTGTATAAAAAATTTAACAGTCCCATGTTACTGATATGTATTGGTTTTTCAAAAATAGCAGAATGCAGCAGAATAGCAGCTTTTAGCATTAAGTCCGCCTTTTGTACCGTACCACAATCTTTTTGGTATAATAAAGAATAAATAAATAAAATAAATAAATGCGACACAAGAAATAAGGATTCGTTGTACCTGGCTCATACAAATACCTTTTGTAACTGTGTTCGCTTCTACAAAAAATATTACATACTTGTTACTCAGAAAATAATTCAATATAGATTTACATACCTACCTACTACATAAACGATAAAAACGCTTGGTGCAAAGTATCTCCAGCTCAACTTTATGTGCATTATTAAATTAATGTACCTACCTTGTCTATACATATAATAACATATGACAAAAATAATGACAAGGAGTCGAACAGAATCAAAACAGATTCCGAAAATATTTTTTTCAAATTTATTGTCTCTCTAATCGAAAAGACTAACACCTCCAAAGAGATCTACTCGTACAATGGGCGGACTTAATTCCTTATGGGATTTTCTATCTTTCAAACCCTGTTATGTCTAATTCCACGCGAACGAAGTTGCGGGCGTTCACTAGTCAAATAATATTCCACGCGAGCGAAGTTGCAGGGCGTCCACTAGTTGTAAATATTAAAAAGAGTTACTATTGTCTCCTATCATTGTGTTACGACGAGTTTTTTGCCGTGTCTTCTCGGTAGCATCAACTTAGAACCGGTGGTGGTAGATAAAAAATGTAATGACGTGAATTAATCGTAAACAAATAACATATTAATGAATAATAAATGAATCTGAATCTAGCTAGATATCGGTAGGTACCGTAATTGTAAACAAATAACATATTAATGAAAAATAAATGAATCTGAATCTAATATTTGGAAAAAAAAACACAATTTTTAATCAATAAGAACACTGCTCGCAACACAGCCTGTATGGTAGATTATGTGTGTTTGATTTCGCTTGTGGTAATATTTCAGGTCAAACAATCAGCGATTTGAATGAGAATGTGAAGCTGACGTCATGCAAGCGATCTCCCTGTCGTCTTCGGAAGGGCACCGATACTCACATATCTATTAACTTTGTACCAGGTAAGTAAGCATGTCATATACGTACGAGTATTGACAACAGATTGGGTCTCCTTCTTCATTAAGTATGCTACACATGTGGTTCCCACCCTGCTCAGAGCTACGTGACGATATGTGACATGAGTGTTAGCAAAATATTAAAGTTCCTCAGTTAGCTCAAAGTTTTAACTACTATGGAATTTAAATTTAGAAACACCCATTTTTCAAACACAGACCTCTAGTTTAGGAGTCGCGTTTGCAACCACTAGTTAGACGATAGGTATTGATTTGTCTGATCCGTTTTGTGTGTGCAAAGAAAGAGACTGACTCGGATCAGATCCAGAAGATTTCTTCCGAAGAAAGGATCATTTCGCATTTGCTCTATGTACTTACACCAACGGCAGCTACCTAACTGGTTAAGCTTGGTAGTTTTTGACTAGAGTAACAATTGTCCACGGGCGCGCTCACCTTAGTTTATAACTTTCTTCGTTTGCAGAAAAAGATATAAACGACGTAAAGAATCGCGTAGTCGCAGATGTGCTTGGCGTAAAGTTGCCCTTCGTTGGAGTAGACGGCAACTCTATCTGCGACAAACTGGAAACCGAGGCCGGCGAGAAGGCTAATTGTCCGCTGAAGGCTGGCACTAAATACGTCTACAAGGACTCTTTTCCCATTCTCAGTTTCTATCCCAGCATATCTGTTGACGTCCATTGGGCACTTCAAGATGGGGGAAAGGACATCATGTGCTTCGAGGTGCCGGCTAAAATTGTTTAGTTACAATCTGTAGTTATAATATTTGTATAATAATTTAGAATTCAATAATGCATTTGTGGTATCGCTGTAAGCTTGTAAGGTATCGAATAAGTAAGATCTGGTAAAAAGGTTGAAGTGGTTGAACTGTGATTAAGATTAGTTAGTTTTAATCAGTATTGAATCTCGTTGATAATGTTAAACTATTGATAAAAATATATATCTTGTATTTCATTATAATATTGAACTATTTCATTTACAAAACAATATATCTAGTACTTTTACCTACAACTTTAACCACTCCGTTGGCGAGTGTAACCTACTTGAGGGGTATCATTGTTATCCTATTGTTTCCTCGCCGCGACTATGGCAGCGGGAACTTCGAAACAGATGACGTCGCGTTTTCCGTCGTTCAAGCCCCAGTGTACTCGCAGGGGAACATTAGGGTAGAAGGACTCGATGAAGAAGACGTTGGTGTAGGTGTATTCCTGGTCGGCGGCCAGCGGGCAGGGCGCGGGCTGTCCGTCGGCGACGCGCGACACGTGCGCGCACGCGCTCACGCCGTTTAACCCGACAAATGGCAACGGTAGGTTAGCTACTGTCGCATACACTTCGTTTGTCAGGCTTTTTACTTCATACTCTGAAAAGCGATCAATATCTTATTAATATGTTCAATGATTATTGAATTTGGTGAGCCACAATCATTTGGAGTCCTACGATCAGAAAGTAAAGGCTCGAAATAATCAGTCGCACTGTAAAAAATTATAGGTATAGATAGGTTAATAATATTATTTTATAACACTTCGATTTCGTAGCGGTTTGTAGCGTCCATAGATAGCCCAATGGCTCGCGTCGATTCAAGGTGATCGAAAATGTTAAGCAACGACGGGCGCGGTCGGCTGTGGATGGGTGACTGCTAGTGGCAAAAATTTGTTAGGTAGGTACTATTCGCTACCGTGCTTCGGAGGGCACGTAAAGCCGTCGGTCTCAGCTGTTTTCAATGGTGGAAACAGTCGTTAAGCCTTGTCGAAGACCTTCGGGTGGCTTAAGAACAATTGACACTGGGTTGGCCACAAACCCCTCCACCAATCCGCATTGGAGCAACGTGGTGGAATATGCTCTAGACCTCCCGCAGCTGTGTCTGTGGAGGAGACCCGTGCCCAGCAGTGTGACGCCTATGTGTCGCAGCGAAAGAGCGCCCGCAACGCCGTGGAAGAGGAGGAAGGTATGTCTGAACTCTGAAGGTGATTTGATTGTTGAGCTTGCTTCTACTTATTACTCTGCTCGTAAAATAAACTTCAAGCTGCTGTAATCGTAAAGTGTTTGGCATTGGTTTCTCCTTAATTTTATTATTTTTACGGACATATGAATTAAATAGCTAAGCTTTAATCCAGCTCCATAGAGCTGTTATTAAAGCTATAATGATAATACAGACAGGTAGTCGCTTTGTTAAATATACAGTAATTGCCTACAGTGAGGTAAGTAACCAGTAATAAAATGAATAACCACGTTTACGCGCATTCTAAACATAACACGCAACAATGTAGTCCATACCTACCCCAGCAATCATTATCATGCAACGTGATATAGGTAGGCTTTGCAAAAATATTAATGATATTTATTTTTCCAATGCGTGATTAGTCACGCACTTCTAAGTACTAAAAATAATATAAAATCTGTATGCATTGCTGCACAATACTGCACATACATACAGTCAATATTGACTGATATGTACTCCTATTAATCAGGCAATACATAATTTTCTAAATAGTATTTAAAGAAGTTATCAGCGTAACTAATGTATTAATTACCATCTTCTACACCTTATTCATGCAAATATGTCTCTATCTTTAAACTCATACATACTAGATATTTTGAAGTTGAACGTAGAACAGCAGGATCATTTTTTTATAAAAAGACCCTACGTTAGATGTTCTACTTAAAAAAGTATGCAAATTAACAAGACGTGTTATTATCTGGAACTTGAAGTGATAAATTTTTATAAGGGCACATTTTAGGAGACTTCTCATACCTTGTTGGTGTTTCAAATTAAAAAACTTCGCTTGACCGTTAAACCCTGTGTAATTAATGTAGTCCGTGCTAATTCGAATTTCGATAAATTAATAAATCGTATATACGTAATTAAATCGAATATACATACTTAGGCACATATTGCTTTGATATTTTAACATATCGCTTCTTCTTAGTTACTACAGAGAGATCCAAACCGCAAGCCCGCACGTACCTACCCACCCTAGGGCACTATGTACTATTATTCTGTGCCACTACATAATAATATAGAGCTATATTTATCTAAGCCGATTATGTGTGCGACTCATGTATGTACTTACTAAATAAATGAATTAATACATACTGGTTCTAAACTTGAAGATAACAGTAACGTTAGTTCCTTTTCGGAGCTTACAGTGTTTCGCACCGCATGGGATCACCTGCACTCTGTCCTGAAGATTATCGAACTTTTGATCTGTAATGCGAGGCAAAATTGATTTGTTAGATGTTCTCGAGACAACCATCAAATATATATAAAGTACCTAACGTATAGGTGTCGCGCTAACAATGTATTTTAACGCAATGTTATGCTAGATGTGTGAGTAAGAGTAGTGTTTGTTAAGCTGTCGGCAACGATTCTGCTGACGATTTATATCCATTGGATAAAAATACATCGACAATTGGGTTGGGTCAGTTTTCGTCTCCATTATACTGTAGGAACTAACCTTTTTTGACCTGCGCTAAATTATTTGACGGGCCCGTTGGCGCGATCGGTAGTGACCCTGTCTGTTGCGCCAGGGGTCGTGGGTTCGAATCCCACCCAGGTCAAATATTCGTGTGACGAACACTTGTATTTGTTCTGTGTCTGGATGTTAATATTATCTATTTAAGTATGTATTTAAAATTATCTATGTATGTATATCAGACTCTGACACCCCAACACAGGCTCGCGCCTAGTTTGGGGTCAGATGACCGAATGTCCAAGTTATTTTTTTTATGCTACGGATTCAACTGCTTCTTAACGCGTAAATTAGTACGTTTATGAAGGCTTTTGTGGCCAACATTTTAACATGTTAATTTACAAACTTTACTAATGGCGTCGGGTGTCGGTTTTTTTGACACATCAAAGGATTTTAACTCCTAGTTTAGCGCACATAGCCACATTGGCTACAATAACGCCGATTTCGCAGACCGCAAGCGCGGAGCAAGGTCGTAAACAATGAACTTTATTTTTAGACGGGAACTGTATTATTACGACAGTGGAGTGGTCGAATAAGTAAACATTGGAGTTTTTAGTGTTGTTTCAATAATAACCATAACTTTAGAACCTATAGCTGCAATTGCTTAATCTTATGCAATTGCAGCTTTAGGTTCACTCAGCTTCGCTCAGCAGTTAGTGATACGTGGCGACAACGCATCATCTAGTCTTTGTTATTTACAGTTACGTTTAGGTAGGAAGATAATTGAAAATGCATAGATATAATAATTTATTACATTCATTGTTGCAACTAGTATAAGAACTAACTCTTGAAAGCGCGGCACCTTAGTGCAGCCAACGCACATTTTTCAAAACTTCTATGAATTTTTTTTTTAGTAAAAACTTCGTGGTTTGTATTTTCTTTTTAATAGACATTATTTTCACAGTTGGGAAAGAGAACGCACGAGTTCGGAAAAGGTAAAGAAAAAGCACGAGTGTGTACCTAATAGCACTAATAGCTCACTTCCCGAACGCTATACGTCCCAGTAATACGCCACTTTTTGAGCAACTGTATTAAAAAATATTAATCATTTTAAGATTACTTACTTGTGCATTGTTCAAACGGACCATCGCAATATACGGCGATGACGGCAAATCCTAAAAGGATCACCACGGAAAACAAAGTACGAAACATTTCAGGTAAAGCAAATATGTATTGTTATTACGAGTAGTAATGCTTCTGATTCAATCCAATGACCACGTCCGTTCCCCAGTTCGTTTTCTTTTCAACGAGTGAGTCAGGCTCACCCTTCGAAACGAAAACGAAGAACCAAAACTTGTTTCGGCGTTGAAGGTCAAGAAATACCTTCGAGTAGGTACCTACTAGGGATAGAGATGTGAGCTGAGGTAAGTAATCGTTTTGGAAAAAAATTTGGATGGATCGGGCGAATGTAAAATATTTTACCAACACCGACATAAAAAATTGAGAGCTACAGAGCATATTAATAATCTAAGCTGCAGACTTAGTGCTTATACTTACATGATCAGTGTATCTTTGGAGTACGTAAAATATACCTAATCTATATTCTCGCTGCGACCCATAGACGTCCCACTGCTGGGCACGGGTCTCCCCCACAGACATAGCTGCGGGAGGTCTAGAGCATACTCCACCACGCTGCTCCAATGCGGATTGGTGGAGGGGTTAGTGGCCAACCCAGTGTCGAATGTTCTCAAGCCACCCGAAGGTCTTCGACAAGGCTTAACGACTGTTTCCAACATTGAAAACAACCGGGACCGACGGCTTTAAGTGCCCTCCGAAGAACGGTAGCGTCCATGAAATTTTGCCACTAGCGGTCACCCATCCACAAACCGACCGCGCCCGTCTTTGCTTAACTCTTTCGATCACATTGAATCGACCTGAGCCATTGGGCTATGGACGCAACTTTTTTTTAAATACATATGTACTAAAATAGATAATATTGACATCCAGACACAGAACAAACACGAAAGTTTGTCCTGACTGGGTTCGAATGTCCACGACCCCTGGCGTAGTAGCAGGGTCACTACCGATTGCGCCAACGGGCCCGTTAATATTTTGTAAAGGCAATGGAGTGGAATAGGATTCAACACATATTGAATAGATATTTTGGGAAATTGTGTTTAAAACAATGAAGTAAATCAAAATGAGTATGTATGTAGGTAATGGATGTCAATATTATCTATTTAAGTATGTATTTAAAAATATCTATGTATGTATATCAGTCTCTGACACCCATAACACAGGCTCGCGCCTACTTTGGGGTCAGATGGCCGTGTGTGAAAATGTCCAAGATATTTATTTATTTATTTAAAAATGAATATTGTGTTATTAAATTTTATTTACCTATGTCGCAGACAGTATAATCTAAGTAGGTAACCCATTTATTTCTTTGTACTGACATTTGCATACGAAAATAAAAAAATGAATTATTCGTACCTAATTCTACTTGAGTCAAACATTTAAAGTCACATAAATAAAAAATGAAGTATTTTATTTCACCAAAATCAAACACGGTTACATCTATAATAAATAATTTAAAATTAACTTGCTTTTACTTTAATTACTAAAAACATTTGACATAGCATTTGATAAAATTCAATATTTTTTTACAATAGTTAATAGTAATAGTAATGCTTTAAAAAATCAGATAATTATACAAATATACTTACTTACTTGTAACAGAACTAAAATTGCATACCTACTTATATAATGAGTGATTGATACCAACCTAATATTGTCTGGTGCAATATGCAAAATTCAGTGGTGTTCAATATCACAGTACAATTCAATCAATTAACTACACTATTTCATATGATGAATATAAAGTTAGTAAATAAATTAAAATTCCACTTAGAAACAAAGTTGGTACTTAAACTAATCTGTTCGCTTATGATGCACACAGTGCTAGTAGTATTGTGATGCAGTAGTTTTGCGATACGGTTAAAATCAAGGATTTTTTGTAGGCACTCCTACCAAAACATTGATAAAAATTAAAAAAAATTATATTTTAATTACCTACCATTAAAAAATTATTTCTTTGCTTTCTTATGAAGAAATAAAAATAAATTTGATATAAATGAAGTTTAAATTAATGGGGTTGATGTCAGAAACCTAGAAATATTAATTCAATAAGTATGATTTTTTTCCATATAGGTACGTTTCTAAATGGTATAAAATACTGGAATAAAATCATGAATTAAAACATTTAAAATGTACATCTAGTGTCATCTATAGTAGATTGACTTCAATATATGTAGATTTTGTTAGAGATTTGCAAGAATTTGCTTGGTGCGATTACAATACAACCAATACTTGTAATAAAACCACAATACCCATATAAAGTAACCACTAGCTTCCTGTTACATTCAAGCGTTGGTACGGTAAGCAAGAAACCAGTTCTATATATTTCCAGTCATCACCAAAATAACGTCAGTAAACATAGGTTAGGTATCTGATGTTAATTCCAGATTTTACTGAACATTTAATACAAACAAAATACCGATTTTAAAATCATGCATATTGTAGATAAAATCATATTAATGTTAATTATAAAATGTATTTAAATAATCCATGGATACATACAATAAAACCTAGAAAATTTTCTACCATAGTAGAGAGCGCGTATAAGTACGTAACTAGCGAACTACCTACTAGGTAGGGCATGTGTACTGTACTCCAATCTCCTTACAGTAATATTACATATCATCCAAGATACTGCTGATTATCGACGACACATCACTAGCCAGAAGTTAAACAACAGTAAACAAAATTATTGTTTATCTGTATCAAAAATCATTATATTATTATCATCTTTATACACATATTACAAAATTGTTTATTCTACAAAAACATGTAAAACCAAGATCATATATTTAAAATATTAAAGGACAGCCAGGGGGGGGGGGGGGGCGAAAATATTCGTTATTTGAATTATTTGACAGTCATGTTAAGTTAAGATACCAGTTGCGACCCCGAAAAGACAGGTTACCTAAACATGTTTTTTACCAAAGAGTAAGCAAGTTGAGATTTACAGTACCTAATACCATAAGAAAGAGATATCATTAAGTAAAAACTTGAGTGATGTCAAACTACTTTTGAACGCGGAACTAGGATAAGATTCTGATTAAGTATTTACCTGCCAGGATGCCATATAAATAAATACAGAACCACAACCGGTTACATGTCATAAAGGAAGAGTTTTTGATAACTGGATAATGTTAAACTTCGTATAATATGATCTGGATCATTACAATATATACATCAGAGTATATAATTATCTTCTTGATAGCATTGAGAAGGAAATGTCAAATAATGAACACAAAGACATGAAGGTTAGCAGATTTTGTCAAGGTACATTTCAAAATATTTATTCTAATAAAACTTGTCCTTACAATAAACACGCTAATTTCTAATACTACCTGTTTGTCTGTCTGAATGGGCAAGTCTCTGGAACTACGAGTACCTACCTACTTTTGATTTGAAGATTTGTTGTTCTGATATGGTGCGCGAAAAAAATTAAATATTATTATTATATTTTTTCACCGATTAGGTATCATGCAATTCTGTAGACATATTTTTTATGACCTGTTCTTAAGTTTCAAATAAAAACTACACATACATAGTTACGTATATTACATTAAATTTGATATTAAACTAAGTATACGAAATTGTAATCACAGCTATGAGCTTGAGTATTCTTAATCCTATGTATTTAATAACTTAATATAAATGTACTACATACTGGAATGGCTCATATACTAGTACCAGTATGTATAAACTGCTATCTGTCCGGCTTGGTATGCATCTGTGTTAATGTTTCAATTGGTACTTTTAGTATCGCATCCTTCAGATTTCCACAGTTTGTTTGTGGGGCTCCAGTCATATAATTTTGCATTTTCGTCAAAACATTCATGGGGTCTGTGCCCAGTTTATATTCTTCTATAGCATTGTAAATGGCCTGAAAATAAGCAATTATGTTAGTATTTCTTTCCGTTTTTATTGTATCGGAATTAAAACCGGTTTTTATGTGTGATACCATTAACGCGCAATGAAAATTGAGCGCCTCCGTACTAGGAACTAAGCAGTACCTTTGTACACCTCTTTCTTTTTAATTGCTTTTTGTGCTATTCTCCTGTATGTATGTACATGAAAAATAAAATAAATAAATAGGAACAGCACTTTATGCCATTCAGAGTTCCAGGTGTTATCAGTCGCTATCTGCTTCATTTCCGCCTAAAAACTAATTCTCACTGGAGCAACGCGGTGGAGACCGGTGGGGGTCATGGGTTGCTATCAAAGATACAGTATTTTACTTATTAACCTGAAAAGCTGGCTGTTTTTGGTTGTGGAATATACTCCGACTGCCATGAAGAACGTGAACGCCTCGTGAAGTGGCATCGGAGCAGGCATCGCCATACATGCACTGGTCAGACCGGTAATTGTACCGGCACGATAATACATACACTGCTCGCTCGTGGTAGTGGAATATTATGTTTATTATATCCTAAAACACAAAATACACCAAATATGTACAATGATATTTATAAAACAGTCCTGGTTAATGTAAATTCTTAAGCATAACCACAAGCATAACGGTGATTTGACCCACTGTTGAAAATCTCAGTATGAGTGGGGCAAGGTATCGCACTCACCATGTGTTTATTGGCAGACTTCGCATGCCTTCAAGATGGGGAGAGTCACAATACTACCTGCATCACTTCAGTAGGTGAAATTGCTTGGATCCGACATGGTCCACAATCCTATTACAAGTCATGTTAAGACAAAACAATTCTGCAGACCTCTTTCTACTACTGGTAGGATCCGAACCTACATCCTTATTAGCTGAGCTCTAACCGCTGAGACAGCAAGCAGTTTGACCACCAATAGTGAAATTCTTCAAGGCATGCATCCATCCATCCATCCATCCATCCATCAGCCTTTCAAAGTCCACTGCTGGACATAGGCCTCCCTAAAATCGGTGCCACTCCTTCCGATCCTGTGCCTTCTGAGTCCAGCGATTTCCCGCTGACTTTTTCAGGTCATCAGTCCATCTGGTTGTTCCCTTAATAAATTAAGTCAAGTCAAATTCTCTTAATAAATTACACACTAGTGCAAAAAATTATAAGGTTTATTTTGTCAAAGGATTTCAATATCTTCAAGAAGGTCAATAATTGATTTCATTTATATTCATATTGATTCATACAAAGTGTTCATACTAACTTTGCACCCCCGTTTTACACCGTTAGGGGATGAATTTTCAAAAATCCTTTCTTAGTGCTCCCCTACGTCATAGTAGCTTTATGCATGCAAAGTCTCAGCCCGATCAGTTCAAAATTGACAAAGTTTCATACTAACTTTGCACCCCCGTTTTACCCCCTTAGGGGGTGAATTTTCAAAAATCCTTTCTTAGCGGATGCCTAAGTCATAACATCTACCTGCATGCCAAATTTCAGCCCGATCCGTCCAGTGGTTTGGGCTGTGCGTTGATAGATCACTATGTCAGTCAGTCACCTTTGAGTTTTATATATGTATATAGATGTATGTACTTTATTACTATAAAACGATTAATTATAATACTATAAAACGGTAACAACTATTATTAAAGTTATTATCTTGCGTAAAAAATCGACACAGCCCATCACTCAGGTCTGATGCCCAACAGTGGGAAAAAGAAAGAGTTGTGATGATGATGATGACCAACTGACATTGCTTCCGTCGGACTTCTAAAGAGTCGTAATATAAAAATCCTAAAATGAAGTTAGTTGATCAAATCCATATATTTTTTATAGATACTATTAGTTACCTGATCACCCCAAGGTATGTATAGTTTCCATTTCAGCATAATTGGCGTAACATAGTCCACCCACCCAAAACTTCTCATTCTTGTTAAGTTCATTAACATTACTCCCGAATTCAAACCTAGAAATAAATCAATAAGACTGGTTTTAAAAGAAATATTACATCTAGTACATTTTGTAAATAACCGTTTTCGAACTACCTAACCCAACCTTTTTAAGGCCATGCCCTACCTTAACATTTTTAAAATTTAAGCCCTCCATACTTAAATTTTAACTTCGTGAATCCCCGACGAAGTTTACTTGACGACTAATCACCCAGTTGATATTTTGGTAACGTCAAACGAAAACATACTTAATCGTCCATTTTTAAATTGCCCCTTAACTGTCAAATTGCCTCCCTGTAGGGCGTGGGCCCCACGTTGAGAAACACTGACTTAAGCTATAGATACCAAATGCAAAGTGAATCACGAGTATCCAAATATTAGACTAATCCTATTGTAGCGTCCATAGCCCAATGGCTCATATCGATTCAATGTGATCAAAAGAGTTAAGCAACGACGGGCGCGGTCGGTTTGTGGATGGGTGACCGCTAGTGGCAAAAATTTCATAGACGCTGCCGTGCTTCGGAGGGCACGTAAAGCCGTCGGTCCCGGTTGTTTTCAATGCTGGAAACAGTCGTTAAGCCTTGCGAAGACCTTCGGGTGGCTTGAGAACATTCGACACTGGGTTGGCCACTAACCGCTCCAGCAATCCGCATTGGAGCAGCGTGGTGGAGTATGCTCTAGACCTCCCACAGCAGTGTCTGTGGGGGAGACCCGTACCCAGCAGTGGGACGTTATGGGTCGCAGCGATCCAAATATTTATTGTTCTATGTATTGCGAATTTTCCTTACTAATAAGTCTTAAAAATAACATTTACCATATTTTCCATAAAACGGATGTTTAGCAAATCTAGGGTACCAGGACACATTGGGATTGTCATCTTCTAGAGTCATTGCTGTAATCTGGGAGTTATTAAACTGAGAAAAGTAATACCATAACTGATCCACTGGTCCTAGGAATAGGGTATCAGTGTCTACATATATCATAGCATCTACATGAGTTATCAGTTTCTGAAAGAGAAAATACATACACACGTTACACTTATTTCTTATGGATATAAAAATATCAAACGCGTATGCAGCACCACCAATCTGCTTCCGCTCATGACAACTTTGACCTACTTTGAAAAAGACTTAAGGAATACGATGGGCAGTCTAGTTTTAGCTGTACATATTTAAAAAAAAAATTTCTTGCTGTTAGCTTTTTAAAAAAAATTGTTTACCGAATACATAATTGTTTATTTATTGTTTTTCCATTCTCGACTACGAATGACGGTCTCCTAAAACTCCCACCCTGCAACCCTCATGGAGGAGATTCAAGGTCCCCAGCAAAAATGGTATTCCCTAAAACTTTTGACAAGATGGTACTGGTGTGGATTGCGGCTTCTTTCTGCATAATGTGTATTATATATCTGAATTTATTTACTGTATAATATTATTTTATAAAATAAAAAGTTATAATTGGAATGCAATAAAATTAAATAGTCACAACAATCAGGTTGCCACCTTGTGCAAGTAGCCAGGCTCCGCTCACCGATTACCACTCCAAGGGCCAAAAGGCCTTGTGTAGTAAAGACCTCAGTTCATTAACCTTTAAGATTTCGCTGAATAAATAATTCATTTGGGAAGAGAAAACCAAGTTTGAAGAAAATTGAGATTAGAAACTAAACAAGAAAAACGCCACAGATCATTAAGGAAGAGGCATCTATTTACCTACTGGGATTCTGCCCCTGGAATAACAATGATTAACAAGTGGCATAATATTTTCAAGCAAGGTGGAGAATCAATTGTAGATGATCCACGCTCAGGTCGGCCAATTTAGGCAAACTTTCTCAGACATAGTTAAATTAAAAACTTTTTCTCGAAGATCGTCTAATGATAACTTCGATCAATAATTGATCGAAGAATGATAATCTATATCATCTAAGACCATGACTATCTTAGCATATCAAGGGTGCAAGATGGGTAACGAGTACCGACGCTTGTGTAGTGAGAGCATGAGGTTGAGTTTATTAGAGCCATAAGTGGGCCATAAACGCACTAGCGCGGCCAGTAGCGGTTTAATTTCATATGTAGTTATTTGGGGCTAAGTCCATTATAGCCGCGCGACCGCGCTGCCGCGTCCGTTTCCTCCTCCGCGAAGGCCTCCTTTTGCACGACAAAGCAGCCGTTCACAAGAGTCATGTTGTAATGGCTGCATTAGACAAATTTGGCTTTGAAACATTATACCATTGATTGAGCCCCTTGTAATGATTATTGTTATTAAAAATTAAAAAAGAGTTTCGTGGTAAGAAATTCACTAATAATGAAGAAATGAAGTCGGCAATTTTTGCCTATTTTGAGTTCCTTGAAAAACATTTTTTCGTAATTTATTTGAAAGGTCTGAGTTACCAACATTTTTCGATTTGTAAACTCTACAGCAAAAAAAAGACAACACGGTGGACTAAAAATGATTTAGGGAAAAAGTGTCCACATGGACACATTTTACATTCACCAGCATATATTTAATACCTACGCTTTTACCATTTACATTCCATATTTATTTTCATTTATTTATATCACAGTTCATTTGAGTATTTTGAGTTTACCTATGTACTACACAGAAACATCATAGGAAAACTTTTACTTTATGAAATACTAGTGGACGCCCGCAGCTTCGCTCGCGTGAAATTAGACATAACAATAGTTTCGTTTACACCTAGTAATATTAAATAGCCTATGTCACTCAGTGAAGATGCAGCCTTCTAATGGTGAAAGAATTTTTGAAATCGGTCCAGTAGTTTTTGTGTGAAAACATTACAAACTAATATTTTCTCTTTATAATATTAGTATAGATTGTTACAATTAAAATATTACTTACAGGAATAAATAGTCTCTGAGCTGCACACTTGCTGAACAAGTTCATCCACTCTTCTTCGTGGGCTTCTGGAAAATTTATCTTTTGCAATTCAAAGTCTAATTGGTTATTAAGTAAACTCTTCCACTCATTAAGAGTATTATGGAATTTCAACCATAACTGATCATCGGAAAATATAATAAAATATACTGGTGTTTTGGTAAACAATAATACTGACTTAATTACATTCAAAGATTCATTAAATCTTGAGTCACATACAACAAATGACAGTACAATTCTATTGATATCACCTTGAGCACCGTTATCCCTGTAATAAGAAATAATATAATACATATTGTAACTTGTCGTAATTCCTCAATTATAATTTCTACTTAAATTGTTCTAATATATATTTATCTGTCGTTATAAATGTAAATATATGTGAATATGAAAATGTATTATATTGTATTGTTATTTATAATTCTTCAGATGTTTTAATGCTTGTTGTACGTTGGGTATATAAGTCCAGCCATTCTTGAGACTTTAGTTTATTAATAGATTAATACCTGAAGCAATAAATTTCGACCCCTTTATACGATAAAAATGTGGACTATTGTATGTGGCACAGTTAAAGTTTATATGGATAGGGAGTGTAGAAAGCTAAAATTTGTATATAATATGAATTGATTTACAGTGCAATTGGTTTGAAACACTACATATTTAATAGTCGGTTATCTTGATAAGATGGCATCTTACAAAAAATTTGTTTCTATGGCCTGTCTATGCAGTATAGTAAGTTTAATGTCTTTGGGTTAATAGAGGTGATAGTCCAGTGGCTGATAGTCACTCGCCTCTCACTTGAGCGGTCCGGGTTCAAACCCAAGCGGCATGCACCAATGACTTTAAGTTGTGCCATTTAAGAAATTAAATGTCACTTGCTATAATGGTGAAGGACACATCGTGAGGAAACCTGCATGGCTGATAGTTCTTCATAATGTTCTCAATGGCATGTGAAGTCTACCAATCGGCACTTGGCCAACGCGGTGGACTAAGGCCTAATCCTTCCGATTCTGAGAGGAGACCCATGTCCAACAGTAGGTCAAAGAAAGGGTTGTGATGATAATGATGATGAATGTCTTTGGGATAAGTGTATGATTACAGAGATACCTTAATAATGATAGAGCTTTAGATTAAAGAACCAACATTTGAAGTTAAAACTTAAAAATTGAATTATGGGTGAAAGTGTCTACTAATTTTCTATTATAAACAAGGTAATTATCAAAACTGAACAATAAAATAAATCAAGGGCCTACTACAGACTACTGTAAAAGAACAGGATAGTCAAATAAGTGTAAAAACATGGTTATACAGAGATGATATAAAAATATTTATTAGCTACCAAATAATTATAGCCTCTTCCACCCAATTTAGTGGCAAAATTTCATTGGCGCTGCTACCGTGCTTCGGAGAACACGTTAAGTCGTCGGTGCCCGTCGTTTTCAATGGTGAAAACAAATTGTTAAGCTTTGTCGAAGACCTTCGGGTGACTTGAGAACATTCGACATTGCGTTATCCACTAATATATGGAATCGGTTCTAATTTCCATTAGTTAACTACTAATTTGGGGGTAACAAGGGGGTGGGGGGAGGGGATTTGGCTGCTCGGAAATTAATACTTTTTTTTTTAAATATTTTTTTAATTTTTGAGGTTATAAGTGCAAAAACATGCGAATTTGTAATCGTATCATTCTAATTAGGTAATGAGGGATGCGCGGTGTACCTTTATCTGAACTCTGAACTAAGTTTAAACTAGCTAATTATAACCTACTTCAAGGCAAAAAGTCTAAATGAATGTCGACGGAACCCCCTGCGGTATACTGCTATACTAGGTAGGGATACATACAACGTATAACTTCAGACCGATACACTGTAGTCAGTACTGGGGTGCTAGCTGTTTTAGTTTAAGTTCGATTAACCCAATTCATAATTTGCATGTGTATATTTATAATTTTTTTCCGTTTTTTATTGGAAATTATTTCGTCACATATGTCGAGGGAATGTCGTTGCGCGGGGATTCTTTTTTTGTGCAAAACTAAGTAAAGTCCAACCTGAACCTAACCTAATCTAACGTAATTTCGAGAAATGTCGGACTCTGCCACAAATGTCGACGGAACCCCGCTTCGCGGGGTCCCTTTTTTTGGGTAAATAAACATAGACAAACCTGAGCCTAACCTAACAAAATTTGGAGTTGATTGTATCGTTTTTTCTTGGCTTCGCTCCCTGAGCCCCCTTTTTTTACAGGCCTGCAGGCCCCCCTACCCCCCGCTACTGGCCAACAGATTAAAAACAATCTCAAAACTTATTGTTAGGGAAAATGCTATCAGTTCAGGTAAAACATCGTCAGAATATTTATATACCATAAAAATTTGCTAAAGGATTTGCCTTTTTATTTAAGGAGTTCTATTCATTTTCGAGCACCAAAATTTCGTATACTGGCTACTATTAATGAGTTATTTATATACATATTGTATTATATTATTCTTTACTTAAAAAAATATTAGCTCAAAACTAGTAGGTAAGTAATGGAATGTTGTCTAAAATTTTACAATTTTCAAAAAAAAATTATTAGTTCTTTTAATTTTCGAGCAACGAAATTTCGTCTGGCTAATATTAATGAGTTCTTAACGTAAAAAAATTAGCTTTAAACTAGTAGTTAATAATGGAAAGTCGAGCCATGGAATCTTCTTTAGGGCTCCCGCACTGTCCCGCAGCTGTGTTAGATGGAGGAGATCCGTTCCAAACAGAGGGGATGTCTATGTGTTAGCCTAACTAAACCAATAAGTATAATTCAACGATTTTTTTTGTTTATTGTAATAACTCACCTTGATTTTTTATGGTCTTTTTTGTGTTCAGCATTATGGTTAGATTTGGTATCGTTTAAAAAATAGATAAATACAAACATGAAACAACAACACAGCGCCACAAGTTTACAAAGTGGTAATCGCCTCATCGTTATGTTATCAAATAAATGTGCACTTACGAGTTTAAATACAGTAAGGGTATAAATTTTAAAGTTATTAAACGTTCAACATTGTTATAACTAGGTGCAATTTTTTTTATCGTGCTAACAAAAAACCTTACAAACTTTGTAATTAAACAAAATACATGTAAAACAAACAAACAAATAGATAGACCACACAGTCTGGCGAAACTTAGTTTAAAATAAAGCTATTATGAACGCATGGATCTTTTAATGGCGACAGAATCCGTCAATCAATGTCAGTTTACTCTTTACTGTTCTGTCGAGTTCTCTGTTTTATAATTAAAATTAAAGCTGTTTAGTAGTAATTTGCGTCGTTATCGTGTGTAATAATCTTTATACCTGTGCAGTGATTTATATTTGATAAATATTCTAAATACGCCACTTGTAAAGTGCGAGATATGTGGACTAAGGACAAGTCGGGAGGAAGACAATAAACGAACATTTATGGCTCAATTTCCACTGGATGAAGATCAGTAAGTATATTTGACGAATTTAACTATACTCTAAATCAATGTATCTTATCACTTATTGAATTTCAGGACATAATATTTCTAAATAAAAATGTGGGAATATGTTTTACGCAAACACTAGTGCAGTGCAGTTTTTTATCGACTATCGATTAATCCATTTTTGTATCAGTGCTATTTATAAGAAAAGTTTATTTACCCTCCATCTCTAAGTAAATTCCCTCTTTAAACTTCCTCCTTATCTAATTTCATTAAAATCAGTTCAGCGACTGAGCTGTGACAAATAGGAAAAAAAAAGGTTTTTGCATTAATGGTTGTGATGATGATGATGATTGTGTTCTTTGACCCTCTCCTATATACTTGTGCAACCAACTCGAAACGTCGCGATATAGTAGGTAACCGTTTATCTGCCTATAAAAAATAGTGTTTTAACCCGTTAAAATATTAGTGAATAAGACAACCCATTCCACATTTGTTGCAGAACCTCCAGAATCAACACACCCGAAGTCCAGATCCTTCAGCGGCGGCGGAAATGAATTAAATATAATTTCTTAGTTATATACTATATTGTAATAAAATAAAATTAATAAAAAACAATTTTTTAACTTGATTTTTTATTTGAGAAATTTTGAAGTATTTACTAATGTTATCGATCTTATTTTATCGACAACACTAGCATCCCTATTTTTTGGTTCACGTTGGCAACATTGGGTGAAGTTTTATAATTTGGTTAGTTTGGCATTGAGGCAGTCCATGTGTTTCGTTTTTTGATATTGTTTTATTTTTTTACTACAGAGTCCCGTCTCTAAAAACGTAGTGATTACTTGCTCAGTGAGACCACAGATTAATTTTGATTAACCGGCTGCACTGCACAGAATAGATAGATCACAGATTAATAAATTAGTAGCTAGCTAATTAGCACCATTGATACCACAGACAATATAGCACAGAGCTCGTATTACATTTTCTATGCTTAATTGTATTGGGCTGGAAGGATGACCCTGCCGCCCTGCGGCCTCAGGGCCCCACACAAAGCCCTGCTTGCAGTGCCCCTGCCAATCGTATCGTGTGTGTGCTTGCAGGGCCGATTTTTTAATTGCTTACCCTGCCAGCCCGACGCACGATCTCCCCACTCCAAACCCTGCAAGCAGGGCAATGTGTGGTACGGTCGGACCGATTTTGTTTCAATTACAGATTTTTATGTATAGTATTTAATAATATGGTGTATATCTAATCTGTGGTTTCTACTTTTCAACAATAAATGTTTGGTTTTCTTCGTACGCCGTCCTAGTTTGTTTTCATTTTGTTGTACTATACATGTATTGTTTGTGCAATAATTCTATAGGTTACATAGTTATAATAAAGTTACAGCATCTCTCATGAATATATTCTTTTTTTCAACTATTGGTGTCACCATTGTTAATAAATCTTTAAACTGTGACTCACCCATTCTTAAAAAGTTCATAAAGTCGTCAGGTTGTAAATTTCATTAAAATGGCGTGACTCAAACAAACGACGCAAGATCTCTACCACGGACCATAATATCTCTACCTAGTCTGTGGACGCAACCTGCCTGCAGGGCTTTGTGTGTTACATCCTCTGCGGCAGGCCCTGCAAGCAGGGCTTTGTGTTTGTTTGTGTGCTTGCCGCAGAGGATGTTACCACACAAAGCCCTGCAAATCGGCCCTGCAGGTTGCGTCCACAGACTAGGTAGAGATATTATGTTCTGTGGTAGAGATCTTGCGTTGTTTGAGTTACGCCAATATATTGAAAGAATTACAACCTGATGACTGAACTTTGTAAGAATGAATAAGTCACAGTTTGAAGATTTATTGACAATGGTGACACCATTAATTGAAAAAGAAGAATATTATATTGATGAGAGATACTGTAACTTTATTATAATTATCCTTTAAAATTATTGCACAACAAACATTTATTGTTGAAAAGTAGAAACCACAGATTAGATATACACCATATTATTAAATACTATACTTATAAATCTGTGAAATCGGCCCAACCGTACCACACATTGCCCTGCTTGCAGAGATGGAGTGGGGAGATCGTGCGTCGGGCTGGCAGGATGACCCTGCAGCCCTGCGGCAGGGTGAGCAATTAAAAAATCGGCACGATACGATTGGCAGGGGCCCTGCAAGCAGGGCTTTGTGTGGGGCGCTTAAAATTACTTTAAAATAATGTACTCTGTGGTGTCATTGCCCAGATATATTAATCTGCGGCGACTGTGGCACAGATCACTGGTGCCAGCACTAATCATATCTCTAGCTAGTTTGTGGCACTAGTTGACATCATGAGCGAATCTAAACATGATGAAATACTTGAAAAAATTATTAACGTTGCTAAGAAAAATCCGAAAGGTATATCAAACAAAGATATATCAGCGGCTTTGCCAGAACTCTCTTCGAGTGAATTAGTTTCTTCTGTCAATAAGTTATTACAACAAGGGCTTTTTGATTTATATGATCAAGGTGGTTCTTTGATTTACAGGTAGTATAAATTCTACCCTACTAACTTTTGTCTGTATGGCTGCAACCCATAAGCGTCACGGATCTATTCTCACAATTAAAGAACACCTAAGTAGAGCATACTCCAGCATATGTGGGTAGGCAGAGGGTTAGTTGCCACACGATTTTATATGGTAACGGGGACTGACATGCCCAAAACAACTTCTAGATATTTTACTACTAGCTGTCACTCATACAAGCCTCGGATGTTAGGTTATGCTGTCGGTCTCAGTTCAGTTCCTCAATAATAAAAACCCAGCCACAAGTTTGGTTGTTGTCGAAGCATTATGGCTACACATTTTAGTATTACGCTTTATGTTATGTAGACTAGTACCACCCAGAACAGTTAGAACTTTTATTTTGCATTGTTTGAGGTTTTTTAATTATCAGTAAAACAAACTACTTATGAAATTGAGTACAGGATGATGGACTGTATGAATGAAACTTACATATAAGAAAGCTTCCATCCTGATTATGATTCCCAATACTCAATTATAAGCAAATGCCATTAATTTATATTTTTTCAGACTAAAAACCCAATCTACGAAACCAGCTGTAACTGGTGATAATGAGGAGAAAGTTGTATTCCATCTGATTGAGGAGGCAGGAAACAAGGGGATATGGATGCGAGACATTAGGCTCCGTTCCAATCTGGCTATTACTCAAGTAACTAAAGTGCTTAAGAGTCTGGAAGGGAAAAAAATTATTAAAGCAGTAAAATGTGTAAATGTAAGTTTTTGAAATTGAATCAAGTAAATGGTTATTTTGGTGTGCAAAGCAAACCCAGCTTTTATCACCTCTGTACCAAACTACTATAATCATGCAAGGTTGATTGATTAAAAACACCTGATCAAGCCAAATCATGTAGATCAGGGATTCCCAAACTGGATTCCGCAGAACTTGGGGTTCCGTAGAATAGGCCCTGCCAAAAGTATCGAAATTAATTTGGACGAAAATTATAAAATTAATAATTTTAATTCATTTAAATTTAAATTTTAAATTAATTAAATTAAAATTATCGAAATTATTACAGAACATTAAAACTTTAAGTCAAGAATAATGTGTTTCAATTATGTTACAAATTTCTTAAAAAAATATTCTTATATAAATTTCAGTGTTGATTTCCCTTATCTTTAAAGTTTAGGAACCCCTGCTGTTGAACTTTATTTTTCATGGAAAGTGTCCTTGTTCTATTACAAATAGCTATAAATTGTTTTAAGTGTAGTGCAATACTTCTAACATTATTTTATTGGTATTTCAGGCTTCAAAGAAAAAAGTGTATATGCTGTACAATTTAGAACCTGATCAATCAATATCAGGTGGCCCTTGGTACCAAGATCAAGATTTTGAATCTGAGTATGTGGATATACTAAATCAACAGTGTTTAAGATTCTTGCAACAGAGAGCAGATAAAATTAAGAACAATTTGAGGGGCCCTATTGTTGGCCGGACACAGTCCTTTGCAAGTGCAGCTGAAGTTCACAAATACATTACTGACTTGAGAATTAGTAATGTAAGTACTGTCGTTATAACACTAATTATACACAAAAATCACTAATGATAAGAGTTTATTTATATATATATAACAAAAACATAACAAACAATATATTAGATTACAATTTTTTTTATTAGTGTAGTTTTATCTTCTTTTTTTTTAAATTTTCCAGGAAACATTAACTGTGGAACATGTTGTTACAATCCTCAATACCCTAGTATATGATGGCAAGGCAGAAAGCAGTGTATACCCAGATGGCAGCAAAGTATTTCGTGCCATAGAACCTCTCATTCCTGCACCTGGCTTAGTGCAAGTTCCGTGTGGTGTGTGCCCATTAATACGCAAGTGTGTATCTGATGGGCTTATCACTCCACAGGATTGCAAATATATGGACGAGTGGCTTGAACAACTATAACCTGTTATGAATCTCCATAATAAATCTAGTAATAAAGGTATCTAACAAGTTTAATGGGTTTACATTTTATCCCTGTGGTTAGTTTTATTTCACTTTTTTGTATCCATTAATAAGCTTTTTCCCACTGTCTCATAGGGTAATATTGAAGTATGACTCAATGGGAACGACCCTTTGTCATTATATTTTATCCTCAACCATTAAAGTGATTAATAACTCAATTTATGACCGTCCTTTCTATCATTCCAAAATAACCAACGATCCATGCTGTTTTAAGCTACCTCCCCTATAAAGATAACTTATAGTGTATCTGATGTAACTTAAGATTATGTTAACCTATAATAACCAATTCAAGATTATAAACTGCAATTGTCAATTTTTTAAGTATGTATTTGACAATACTTACAACTAATGCATTTAAACATTACCAACCATATAAAGAGACAATTGCATACAAACTTCAATAAACAGGGAAGCATGGAAACCACAAAATATACAAATGCTGTACACTTGTTCTATGAACAAATTATGTGAACTACAAATATAAGTTTATATTACACTAATACCGAACTGTAAGTCCAGAAGGAATTAAAATAGGCTCTTAAATGTATTTTCTATATTATTCAATGTCTCGGAAATAATTGCTGGTTGGTGTTTTTGTTTTATTTGAGTATTTTCTACACTTGTTTTATTTTCCTCAGAATGTTTAAAAATACTGCTAAAGACATCCATTTGAATGTAATTGAGTGATTGTAAAATTAATCCATTATCAGGGTATGGTGTAGTAGCTATGGGATTTGCATAGATTTTAGAATAAGATATATTTTTAGGTGCAGGTAAGGGTACTGGTGCAGATGGTGGTGTGGGCGATGGCCCTGAAGGTCCATTTTGTGGGGGTTGAAGTGGCATTATTGGCTTCTTGCCTCCTGAAATTTAAGTCCAACTCAATAAAGTCCAAATCAGAATGTGTGTGCCTGCTATGGCATAACTAGTATAAGATTTATATTGCCAGATTTAGTCTACCTACATTATAAATTGGAAATGGAATTAAGACTTAAGCTAATAAAATTATATATTAATAAATTAGGAATATTTCTTACCCAGTGAGTGGACCATTCTCTCCATTTCCTTTAGCTGTGTCTGCTGCTGTTGTACAGTAAAGTAGAGGTCTGTAATAGTTGTTGTAATGTGATCCATTTCTTCTTGTCGTTTAGCTTCTTTGGCCGACTCCTTTTTACTCTGTCTAAACATTTGTTAAGTATTTAATTAGTGAGGTTAGTTATTTGAGTTCTAAACAATTTTTTTTAAATATTTTTTGGAGAATATATTAAAGTTAAAATAACAATACATAAAACAATAACTAGATAATTTGGAGAATTTCAATTTATATTCTATTATACTTCGCTGCGACCCATAGACGTCCCACTGCTGGGCACGGGTCTCCCCCACAGACGCAGCTGCAGGAGGTCTAGAGCATACTCCACCCGTTGTAGCTTAACTCTTTGGATCACATTGAATCAACCTGAGCCATTGGGCTATGGATACTACAATCTTCTAATGTATTATACTTACACTTACCTATTATATTCTATTATAAGAAGACCAGCTCCTATCACAAAAATGACAGTTTCACCAAGTAAGTTTGCTCCTAGTTCTATAGCCATTTCCTGACTTAATACTGGAATGTTTACTGGTTTACCTAAATTCAAAATCCACATTTTTGCTTTCACCTCGCACCAGTTGTAAACTGTAATGAAATTAACAACAATTTCTAGCAATAGATAAGAAAGTTTTCAATTACAATAAGTAACCCCAGAATACAGAAAAATCAGTAACATACATTGTGCTGGTGGCATACAGACATACGTCCTGAAAAATGGATTATTTTTAGCTCGTTCTTTGCAAACATTTGCAATTGGCTTGCTGATCTGTTTCACAAGTAAAACTGACAATTTAGCAATAGGAAACGCACCAACCACCATTGTGTAAAATTTAATATTATGTTACAGTTAATTTTCAGTGGCACAAATTAAATCGTTCGGTCGGATTGCGAATACGTAACTTATTTACAATCATACATATCAACACATCGATTTGTTAGATAATTCGGTGACAAGACCTCTCACCTCTTGTCAATTCTTTGTCTGTTAGGGTCAAATGTCATTGTCAAGTCAAGAGCACAGATTAGGTAGATCCATTGTTATCAGAAGTAAGGTAGATCAAAAGTCAATCATACGGGTTAAATATAGCTAATAATACGAATACAGATTAGACAATAAAATGAATGTCAAAAATAACATGGAGTTAGATAAATTGAGATGGCACCATCCAAGGTTGACATATTATTTCCATGGCATGTAATGATTCTTCATGGAAGACATAAGTCTGCGTCTTTAGATCCATACTGCCTTATTTGCTTTTGTGGTCGCCTTTTTAAGTCCTCTATCTCTATGGTTGGGTCGTTTATAAAATCTAAGTGCCCATAATCACATTAATATGGATATTGAAGTATGGATAGAATGGATAGTATGGATTCGTCATTGGTATTTCCAAAAAAACTCCTTTAATGCAAAGTACCAAATTTTATCAAAATCGATTTAGTATCTTGGGCGTGAAAACACACCAGACAGACATTTATATTGTTTAAAATATTATTAGTAAAAATCCAACCGCATCGAACGCGGCACACATAAGAATGCCGGTGATGTGGACGGATGGAATCCAGACTTTAATTTAATTTCTTAAAGATTCCATAATATCAGATCCCCTCAATCTCAATTCATATAAAATTAATAAACACACAAAACAATAAAATGTTAATGTCTCTAATATAAACATTGAAATCCCATTGAATCCTTAATTAGTATCCAGTAACAATTTTATGAACTTTTTAAGAATGACTGAGTCACAGTTTGAAGATTTATTGAAAATGGTGACACCATTTAATTGAAAAAAAGAATATATTGATGAGAGATACTGTAACTTTATTATAATTATCCTATAAAATTATTGCACAAACAATACATAGTATAACAAAATGAAAACAAATTAAGACGGCTTGCGAAGAAAACCAAACATTTATTGTTGAAAAGTAGAAACCACAGATTAGATATACCATATTTTTAAATACTATACTTATAAATCTGTGAAATTGGCCCGACCGTACCACACATTACCCTGCTTGCAGGGTTGGAGAGAGGAGATCGTGCGTCGGGCCGGCAGGATGACCCTGCCGCCCTGCGGCAGGGTAAGCAATTAAAAAATCGGCCCTGCAAGCCCACCACAAACTAATAAGGGATATGAAGCCCACCCACACACGATACGATTGGCAGGGGCCCTGCAAGCAGGGCTTTGTGTGGGGCGCTTCACAGAACTCACACACAGAGTACAATTGAGAACATTGCACAGAGTACATTTTGTTTGTTTTGTGTACATTTTAAAAAGATATTTCTCATCACTAATAATCTAATAATTAAAATCACAGAGTACATTCTATAGAACTTATCGTTGATTTTTTGAGAATGGTGTTGTTGTTCGTTTAATTTAATAATTTCTCACTTAGTGATTTTTTGCGTGCAGTGAAAGTAATTATTTTTCGGTAGTAGTTAAATAAATCCAGGGCAAACTGAAAATAACATTTCATGTCAAAATGTCTCAAACAGAAATTAGACCCATGTCGTTAAAAATGTATACTTCTATCGTCGAAGATTTTTCAAACTTTACAACCTTTAGCCGAAAATCCGAAAATGAGCTACGCAAGAAATACAGCCAGTAAATATTATTTTAATATGCAATGTACATATATAAATTATGATATATTATTGTGTACTTGAAACATGTCTTGTCGTCAAATTGTCTAAAAATTGAAATAATTTTGTTTACGAACTTTTTCATGATGCGTCATGAAGTAAAGTGGTATGAGCTACAACTTACATACAGATTACTATCGTCACTAATAGTATTAATTAAAGTACTATCGTTATTAATAGCCCATTAAATAAAATAATCTTCAAGAATAATTCTTTCAGAATATGTAGTTGTGTCAGTATGTATTTATATTCAAATGTTAATTGTCAACTAGTGGTTGCCCGCAGCTTCGCTCGCGTAGAATTAGACCCATTAACGACGTCTGCCCGCGTTCGGGTTGCTCACATGACTTCAAAAACGGCAAAGTTTCATACTAACTTTGCACCCCCGTTTTACCACCTTAGGGGATGAAGACTGATGCAAAAATTAGATAAAAACAATCCTTGATGCGGATTATATATCATGCTAAAATTTCAGCTCGATCGGTGCAGAACTTTTTGAGTTTTTGAAGCGTACACACCAACATAACATTTTTATATAATAAGAAATACAAAGAAAAAACAAAAAAAAATGAGAACAAAATGACAACAGGAGCTGTCTCAATTTAGTTTAGTTTTGATGATAATATTATTTAATTGTTATCAGACATGCAAGCATTTTGCCATTTTTCGAATGTAATTTAGTTTTTAAATTTAATAAAAATAATAAATTTTTTAATTTTAAATTTTTTTTAACATACAAATGTACATGAGGTTTCTATATTAATATCACATAGCTAATATTATAAAGAGGAAACATTTGTTTGTAATGTTTTCACACTAAAACTACTGTACCGATTTCAAAAATTCTTTCACCATTAGAAAACTGCATCTTCACTGAGTGACATAGTCTATATAATATTACTAGGTGTAAACGAAACTATTGTTATGTCTAATTCCACACAAGTGAAGCTGCGGGCGTCCACTAGTATATAATAAGACAAAAATAGTTGACATTTTAAGATTTAGAAGATTGAGAAGATTATTTTACTATGAAGAGACAATATCACATTGGTAGGAGGAGGTAGTTGTTTTGATTTATTGTTTGATTTAATAAAGCCTTATTATAATCTATAATAATAAATAAGTACCTAACATTGAGATATGTTACAATATTACTTGTAAAAACATGTTAAAACAAAAATATGACCCATAGTGCAGTTAATCATTATTTTAAGTATATATTGAATAATTTTTTACTTTTGTTTTCACATACATATATTGAAACTTGATATTGTCAGCCTAATATTATATATGTATTTTTTACGATATACTGCTGTAGTTTGCTGTCAAGCGATAGCTGCAGCAGTTTGCTAGTCAATACACTTGAAATCATTAATGGCAAGGGGCACTCTGCTCAGCTTGGATTGGACTGATCACTCGGAAATTCAAGTATCTTAGTTTTATGCCCTTGTCAATGCTCAAACATGTGAGTGGCTTTTATTGTTGTAGTTGAGGTTTTTAAAAGTGTCTCTTTTTTAGATTACCATCAAGTACATTGGGAAGTATTATATCGCTCTTAGTATCGCGATCTATGAAACAGACTTACCGGAAGTCTCCAGTTATATCTAGCAAGTACTACGAGTTGTATGAAGCCTTAACACGAGATGAAAATAAAAGAAATTTAATATTAGAGTAGGTATTAATCAGAATTACTGATTAAATATTAAAGCGCAAAATTATGTAATGTTAACATAATATAATTTGCTGTACTTAATAGTCCCTGGTTTTGGTTTTATACTTGCAGATTAGCAGATAGCCAAGGTATTAGTCCATCTTTGTTTGCCAGATCTTTGTTGCAAAACCAGTGCCCTGATTCTACAGCTGTTAAGAAGTATCTCAAAGACACAACATTGATAGAGAATAAGGATTTGGCCTATCAAATATTTATTGTAAGGATGGACATGTATTACTTTTGTAAAGTAATTTAAATAATTGGGATTTTGGGTTGCCTTTTTGTGCAATGCAAAATTTAGGCTATACCAACAATCCATATGAACTCTTGTTTGCACAGAATGGTCACCCAAAATCAGTATTATGCCATTTCCATGAAAACTGAACTAGAATTTTTTGCAGGCTATTATGAATGATAATCAATATGGACCATATGCAGATATCATAAAACAGTTAGTAATATTTTATGAAATGTAAATGTAATAATAATGATAATGTACCTACTTAAAGTATATGTATATTTATTATATCGCTTCTCCTCTTTTTGGCTCAGATCAAAGTGATAGATACATTTGATAAGCTTAATTAAAATTGTTTATGTAGGTTTGTTTTAGTATTATTAGTTTTGATTTTCTTAGCTTAATAGAATAATTGCCACTTATTGTTATTAGGTCAGTGGGTCTGGAATATGAGCTTCGCCTGGAGAGAGAATTAAGGCTAATGAACATAACTTTTTCTGATGAAAATATTCTCAGATCCCGTGGATATGACAAAACACCAGATTTTAAACTAGATGTGCCCATTGCCATTGACGGCTTCATAATAAACTGGATTGAAAGCAAAGCTCTGTTTGGAGATGAGGAGAACCATTCAGGGTACTTGAAAGAGCAACTTCTATGCTACTGGAATAGATTTGGACCAGGCTTAGTGATATATTGGTTTGGATACCTTGAAACACTGGAATCAACACCTGAAGTAAACAATATGTTTATATTACGTACTGGATTCCCAGATAAGAACAGCATTACACAGTATAAAGTAGATATATAAAAAAGCTATCAAATTAAGTATATACCAATTATTTACTTGTTTCCGTTTAGATATAACCAGTCTTAGTGAAACTCAACACTAATACTTCATGAATGGCGCCAAGAGACTAAAGAATGATGAGCTCGCCCCACTTTTTTCACAGGATAGACATAATACAAATTCAAACGCAGTGCACCATAGACAAGTATACGTGGACAGTATCACGACCTCCCAACAGTCTTAAAAGGCAGAAAGTTTTTAAGGCGGTACCAGAGATTGAAGCGATTCAGCGGTGGGGACAATTACTGATATAGCAGAGAGCATTTAACGTTAATGAAACGCATTATCAGTCTAAGAATAAAATACTTGTATTTACGAAACGACTATATTTTCCGTTTAGTTACGTGACATTACTATCAACACCACTGTTGTTAAGATACAACACTTTCCCTCAGTTACTAAGCCAAGCTCTCCTCTGAGATGCCTGAATGTTATCCATGGAAGTTGTTTCGTGAGAGTTCAGAGGAGCTTACTTTTATAGCTTACGTACAATATCTGCAACTTGCTCACGCACAAAGAAGTGCCTCAAACGAATAATTGTTTGGTTCTCTTATGAAACTCTGGGTTGTGAGCTAATTTCACTACAGCTTCATTGTCGACGCTTAAATTTGGTACTGAGCTGAGCGTGGTCAATTCTTTGAATAGCCTTGTAAGCCACACCATTTCTCTCGCAGAAGCGCTTGCGGCGACTAGATCTGCTTCTGTTGTTGAAATAAAAACGGAAGCCTGTCATTGACTTAGCCACGATATCGCTCCTCCTGCCTAACGACACAATACTCCGGTTGTAGAGCGTCCTGTGCTGAGATGTCCTCCGTGATCAGCATCACTAAAAGCATCTAAGTATTCCTTTCTTGCATTGGAATAATATTTTATACCATACGAATTTGACTTTATGCCAATCTGCTTTGGTAGGTGCTTCGAGCTTTCGTGACACTATACCTACTGCATAAGCAATATCAGGGCGAGTCACAACCATTAGATAGATGCTCCAACTGCTTGTCGATATGGAAAGTGAGCATTGTCATCAGCTTTCCCTGTTTAAACAGTTTCTTTAACTTTCTTCTCTATAGGGTTGAAATTGGGTTACAATTCATCATTCCAAATCTTTCTAGTACTTTCTTATTATATGCTTCTTGTTTTAGTATGATTGAACCATCACATTTCGAAATCTCTATCACGAAGAAGCAGACACTAAATTGTGATTATTGCGACGTAGATGATGTTGAAGACGAAACTGATGAAACGTCAACATCGGAATCCGACGACGATTGAAATTATGTACATATATTGAATTATTTTTATAATTGTATTTCTGAATTTAATAAAACGAAATAATGTTATTTTCAATATTTTTGTAGGACTAGCAGTACATACCTATTTTTTGGTAGGACATTGTTTGATTTAGGCAAAGAATGCAGTAACTCACCTTATTTTATTTTTGTCCTACAGTTATCAATGAAAAGAGTATATTTCATTACAAGTGCGGAAAGCCTGTCATTGCAAAGAGTTCCGACAAATGTCTACCCGAGCCGAAGGAGTATTATGTTCTGTGGTCGGAACAAGTTGCAATGACGGTCCCGCACGTGTACTGAACAACTATTTTTAATACAGTTGCGAAAAAATGAAGCAATTTAATAAAAATAATAAAAACACAAACTAAACTCGCAAAGAACATTTTTGGAAAATGGCGCCAACCGTAAAATATTGAAGAGAAAGGGTATTGCAGAGATTTTTTTTTGTTTTCTTCACCCATTCTGGGTAGGCAAAGGGAACTATGCCCATACAGCCATGTCTTCAGTATAATTTTTTTATTGACATGAAATTTAATGAGATGAAATGAAACCTAACCTAACTCGTTAAATCAAATCATTAAATCTGTTAATGAAACAAATTAGTAGCTTCTTTTTAGAAATATTTGCATGAATCATAAAAACTTCTATGATTTTTTTTTTAGTAAAAACTTCGTGGTTGGTTTTTTCTTTTTAAAATAGACATTATTTTGACAGTTGGGAAAGAGAACGCACGAGTTCGGAAAAGGTTAAGAAAAAGCACGAGTGTGTAATAGCTCGCTTCCCGAACGCTATACGTCCCTGTAATACGCCACTTTTTGAGCAACTGTATTAATATTAAAAAAGTCTTACCGTACGTAGAATGGACAACTTCTAAACGTAGGACTGGGAAATCGTACCACTACATTTGTAGGACTGTGTGACAATTTGATTGTACAAATACTTATTAAGCTTCATACAAAAAATCTGCTTGTTATCTATAAAATCTCATTATTTGAACATATTCGGAGTGTAGGACGCTCCAGTCAAGCCATCCGATTTATAGGACAATTGTTTTTCGGAGTTTACCGTCCAATTACCTCAATATAAAAAAAAACATGCGGTTATTCAGACAATTTCTACACGCCACCAAATCGACATGTTCTATACCTGCGCACTACATTAGCTACCTCTACCGAGAATTGTCAGAAGAAGAACTTGGGCGTCTCGTCGAAACGAACCTGCTCACGAAAATTCAGCCTGTTATTGATCACTAAAAAAACGGGCGATGGCTGCAGGACTATTTCCACTGAAAAAATAATTCCTGTGCGTAGATTTTAGATGGTTAGCTCTATTTATTCCAACGATCTATTTATTCTCTACTCTACTTCTCTATGGATTTCTTAGTTTGACGTTCGTGTCGGTCGAACGAAATTTAAAATTTATTTTTATTTCTTTTCTATCTGTCAACGCGCCATTTTGGACGTTCTTCCGTCGTTTCTGGCGAAAATTACAGATTGCAATAATGGGTCACGCTAACATTTGGTATTCTCACCCTCGTAAATATGGACAGGGTTCGCGGTCATGGTATGTATATGTGTATAACATCAATAAAACAAAATTGTTTAACTGTTAAATTTTGGTTAAAAGCACGTGTTTCGTTGTTTTAGCCGCGCCTGCTCAAACAGACATGGCCTTATCAGAAAATATGGCTTGAACATCTGCCGACAATGTTTCAGAGAGTACGCACACGATATTGGATTTAAAAAGGTACATATTTTGTTCTTAATAGACATAATTTATCCCATAAGTTGTTAAGGCAAGTGATTTGGAAAATTAGAGGTCCAAGGATAGTTACGAATGTATGAACTAATTGCATTTTTCAATACATAAAACACAACGTATAATTTATCATGGGCTAAGTAAACATTGTATGAAGTGATCCTTGGTCTGCTATGAGTAAATCATAAATTTAAGCTAAAAATGTTCACTTCATTAGGGTGCAACCCATGCTGTCATACCCATCCCCATGCTGTTCCAGTGCGGATATCTACAGAAATAATGATACTAATCACTACCATTTGCCTATTCAATGAAACACATAAAAAATCAGATGTTAAGACGTATTATATTATAGTATGTATTTAAAAAGAATCTAGCTTTAATAATTCAAAAAATTAATAATTGAAATTCCAGTTTTTTTAAATTAAACATCAATTATTGTCTAACTCCTTGTTCATATAAATTTATTAACCTAGAGAGGTGCTCCCAGCTTTTCTTTTGTGGAATTAGACATGAATGCAGCTTGGTTTATTGTTGCTAGTGTTGCTACCTATTCTCCTCATGCAATTTATTCTACCCAATGAAACCTTTGAAACATTCCATATTTTCTAGATAGCCCTATATGTTAACTCAATTAAATATTTTTCACAATACTTTCTTTACCTTAGTCAAAACTATTATTCCATTTTCAACTCTTTGTAGGTTGAATATTCAAAAAGGCTGAGTTAGTATTGGATACCCACATTATTAAACGACACAGTATAGACTATACTATAGTGTCACCTTCTATCAAATGCTGTATTAAAGTTTAATTAAGACTACAAAACACTAAAGCTAAAATAAGTTTTTTCATTTGTTACAAAATTACCATTTAAAGTACGATTATACTATGGTCAGAGGTTACAAGATTAATATGTCATTTTAGTATGACTTTTGAATGAAGGGGGATCCTGTTTATGTTTTTGAAGTTAATTTACCTAAAAATTGCTGCTAAGCTGCATCCCATAGACGTTCCACTGCTGGGTATGGGTCTCCCCCACAGGCATAGCTGCAGGAGGTCTAGAGCATACTCCACCATGTTGCTCCAATGTGGATTGGCAGCTGAATGTGCCCTCAGAAGCATGGTAGTAGCGCCCATGAAATTTTGCCACTAGCGGTCATCCATGCACAAAACGACAGTGCCCGCAGTTGCTTATCTTTATTGGTCACAGTTAATCAACACGAGGCATTTGGCTATGAACACTACATTAAAATTAATTTGCCTATTCTATCTATATTCCATCTTATATTTCCAAAATGACATTCAAATTGGTGACACGCCACAAAAAATTAAACTAAGTGAATATTTTTCTCACTAACTCACTTAATTATGCCCCAAGAAAAACAGGATCAAGGGATATTACTGAATTGAAATTATCACTTGTGACTTGTCGGGCTTCTATTAATTGGCAAGTCCAATTTCTTTGATCCAATTCGATGTTTGATTTTTGTAACATGTCAAAGTGACTAAAAATATGCCATAATATCCAAGTACATATTAATAAATATGTAAAGTAAAAGTCTAATGACCATTCAAGAAACATAGGTTTTTAACCAATCATAAGCTGTTTATTATAAGTAAGAAGAACATTTTACTATCTACATTATTATTTTTTTGTTTCAGCTGGACTAAATTAAATGTCAAGTTAAGGTTAATAAAATTATAAATTCAATATTATATGCCTTTTATTTAGAGACCTCCAAACACAATATACTATTACACTATACTAATATTCATACATATTGTTTTTACTTTTTTTCATTATATGGTACATATTTGCATGTATACCCCTAATGAACCCGTTAATGTTTTCAAAATTTATTAATTTGATACAGGTACATAACTTTTGAACTTAAAGTGGAGCTGGAGATACTTCGCGGCCATGGCTTCTATCGTTTAAATAGTCATTTATTTATAGAATCCTTAGAACATTTAACTAATAATAATAATAAATCATTTATTGCAGGCATCAAGGCCCATACATAGCATAAATACCTTAAAGACTAACATACATAATAATATAACTTAATACTAAGTTGCGCCAGCAGGCGCAACTTAGTATAAATATAATAATAAGGTATATATAATAATAAGGTACATGTACTTTAGAAGGGGTATGCGTGCGCTTGCCTTAAGTCAAGTGTTAAATAATCTAAGGCCAGGCCCATTTTTAAACCGCTAGACTTAATCGCTCGACTCATATTCGTTAAAATTAGAATTAATACCCTTCTACTTAGTCTATCTCTTGGCTCGCCAATCGAGTGTTTAAAACCACTTGTTACATTGTAGATGATTGTAGTGATTTAAAAATACGGAATTTCCATAAAAGGGTCATTGAAAGAAAGAAAATCTTTATTTTGTCCCAAAGGTAAATATAAGGTCATAACACAGACGGACACGTGAGGCATATTAATAGGGCTAAGGTTTTCACCATTTGGGTATAGAACCCTAAAAAACAATAATTATCGTAGAGATGTAAAAATCTGCTTTATTTTACACTTTCGATGCCGGCTAACCGCCTGGCGGGTTCCTGAAGATGTTGGTCAGATGCCTGCTACCCGACCCGACTTTTACGTTATTTGCAATATTTGCTAAGTTAGGTGATATTTTGTTCTAAAACTTTGCCAGGGGTGTTTGAACATCATATAATAACGATATTTGTGGTGGTACCTGAAATTCATGAGGTTACATAAATTGTTAAATAAAGTTCTATAATTAATATAATGCCAATATGCCGCCAGGCGGGTACATTAATTCAGGGGTTGTCAACAGTTTGCTCAGAATTAAAACGAAATTTTTTTAAACAATTTCTTTTTTTGATAAATTGAAGATATTATTGCAACATAACATTTTTAATTATTAATTCTTTATTGTACACACGAAAAAAAACAACTTATTTTATAGAAAAGACATTAGAAGGGCGAGCTTATCTCTTTAAGAGATCTCTTCCAGCTAACCTATCGAGTGAGAAATTGATCCAGGAGGATAGTATAAATATTGTGTACACACATTAAGTTACTAAGCTACATATCAAATACATAAATAACATATAAACAAATATATAAATAGGTACATACATACATACAGACAAAAAAAATATCTAGATAATACATATGATGTATACTAACAATTGAATTGATATATAAAAATATAACTAAAGTTTAAGGATATTGGTTAATCGACGTTTGATAATAGGTGGACTTTAAGTTTCTTCTTGAAGATAGGAAAAGATGGAATTTCCCGGATAGTTGGGGGCAACTTATTCCATAGGCGAGTTGCACGAGCCGTAAAAGAGTTGGTGAAAAATTTAGTTTTACATATTATGGGATAATAGAGGGCTTTGACGACGCAGGAGCGCTTTAAAGGATTTTATATTTGTGAAAAACATTCTATTATGTCTCATAGTTATTATGTCTTTGCGAGCCGTGTTTATGGTTATTATTATTTTGACCAGTGTGTCATCGCAAAATTGCAAATATGAACTGTTAAATTATTCTCTCGCGACATTGTAAGGTATCGAAGGATTGTGAACAGTAGCACAACTGCTTATGCATACCAGAAGTCACATCTTTCATGCCAAAAGACATTAACTTAGTATGAACTCTTGATTGTTAAACGTGTAAACTCGATAACATATCACAACATATTTTTTTCTTAACAATCACTTGTTAGGACTGATCATTAATAGGTATATGACAAAATGTTTGTGACTTCTGATTTAATCTACTATATAAAAATAAGTCGGGTTTTCCTTCCTGACGCTATAACTCCAGAACGCACGAACCGATTTCCACGGTTTTGCATTCGTTGGAAAGGTCTCGGGCTCCGTGAGGTTTATAGCAAAGAAATTTCAGGAAAAATTTGGAATTGAATTATTTATATGGCAAAACAACGTTTGCCGGGTCAGCTAGTCTACTATATAAAAATAAGTCGGGTTTTCCTTCCTGACGCTATAACTCCAGAACGCACAAACCGATTTCCACGGTTTTGCATTCGTTGGAAAGGTCTCGGGCTCCGTGAGGTTTATAGCAAAGAAAATTCAGGAAAAATTTCAACAGAAAAGCGGGAAAATCTTTTTTCACATACAGCGTCATCTCTGATACATAGCATGTACTACAAACCAATATTTTAAGTAGTAATTATTTATATGGCAAAACAACGTTTGCCGGGTCAGCTAGTTACGTTATAATCTTACTCCTTTCTTATCTCTTAAACAGTTCCGGCTACCCGCCTAGCGAGTTCATAGAAATGTAGGCGGCATCGTGTGTACGATACTTTCAATATTTATGGAGGTGATGAATGTGTTGAGTTTTTATGTTTTCTACTTGCAATATTCTATGGCAGTGAAATTGTTATTAATTTATTAAAAAACCATAACATTACACATATTTATTTGGAAAAAATACAAAAATAAAAATCTAATAAATACTATACAATCATCATTTACAATTTAAAACTATTTCTGCACTTTCTCTTTTACATGGAGTTATCCAAATCTCTGAAAATAAAACGAAAAATATTTATGTAGTTAAGTTATGTATTCTAAATCATTAATAATTTAACCTATATATTTTATGTATATTAAACCTCACTATTTCATTAATTTACAGCTTTCAATTTAAACTTGGTAGTTGGTAGTAACTTTTTCTAAATTTTGACTTATTAAATACGTTATACAGCTACAGCCCACACAAGACAACAGTACTGCTGGCCACGGCTCTACCCCCGTTGGGGGCCCCCCATAGACACAGCCGCGGGAGGTCTAGATCATATACCACCACGCTGCTCATATGCGGATTGGTGGAGGAGGGGTTAGCGATCAACCCAATGTCGAATGCTCTCAAGCCATCCGAAGGTTTCTTCGATTGAAAACCACCGGAAGTGCATTAAACAATCAGAGAACAATTTGCCGACAATCACTTACCTACGTAATAAGATTTTTTTTGACAGAAAGCGATTATTGTTGGTTGCTTGCCGATTGCTAATTTAGGGAATAGGCCTGCGGGACCGACGACTTAAAGTGCCCTCTGAAACATGGTGCACCCATGAAATTTTGCTACTAGCGGTTACCCATCCACAAACCGACCACGCCCGTCAGCGCCGGATTTAGGGGAGGGGAGCACAAAAGGGGAGCCCCCACAATAGACTTCGGAAAAAAAAAATTGCATATTCCGACTAGTACAAGTAAACACTAATACCTAGTCATATAACAACTTTTCTTTTGTTTTCTTTTTCGCTGTTTTACCTTCACCTTTACCTTTGTACAAACATGATTAAATTGTTCTTAAATATTAACAGAAATCATTTATCTATATTTTTATGTTTGACCCGGGAGGGACGTGTAGGGTTGCCTTGGGTTAGCTACCTACGGACGTGTGCGACAACACCCCCCATAATTGGATAGGTGGTGCAATTCCCATAACCTATTTGTTACTTAGAAACTGGTACCTGCGTGACGCCAGCCAAGAGGGAAAATAGACTTCTTTGGGGCGGACGACAGTGCTTCTTGCCTCCCTCAGCGCAGCACAGATTGGGGAAGCAGTCTACGCTGGAGCTGCAGCGTTGCGGGAAAGCATCGAACTGTGGCGGCGGGGTGCACTGCAAATACTGTTCAAACATGCGCACCGCTGGAACAACAATAACATGGTTATCAATATAATAGGTGACTGCCTCATTAGTCTAATGGTCGCAAGCGCGACTGCTGATCTTTCGGGGGTCTTGAGCTGGAACACCCGGTCGGAACGATTATTGGGTTTTTTGAAAATGTAGTAGTCGGAGCCTTGACTTATGCCCGGCAATAGGCAAATTTTACATGGCACCTAATCCTAAACGGTGAAAAGGGGGTTCACTACACTACACCCCTTCCTATAACGCTTCATAATTAACTTCTGATCGTCTTCGTTATCTGGTTATAATACCTAGTACCTTCAACACAATCAACCATTTCTGTTTCATTGTTGGGCACACACAAAAGCACTGTTGGGCAAGGGTCTTCTCTCAGAATCACAATGGGAAGGATTGTTGGGCACGGTCTCTCTGCATTGGAGTTTGATAGCAACTGGACAACTGGACTGTCACTACAAAACATATGGGTTTGAAATACATACGTGCTTCAATCCTGTTAGCAACAGGCACCAGGTCAAGGCGGGCGCGCGCTGTGCGGCAATAGGAGCGCGTGCCATCCGGACAGCACACGCGCGGCCAGCAATCAGAGTCGCTCTTACACGACTGAACCTCGAAAAGGAGCTCGCCTAAAGGCGCTGCAGGGCACTCCCGAGGTATTACGCCTAGTATTGCTGTGTAATAGAATAGTTTCAATTAAGTTTAAGGTCGCTTACTCTTTAAAAAATCAGACATTTTTGGCAGTTTCAAAGAAATGGGTGGAAGTACCTTCTCGGCGAAATACTCAGAGTCCATCCATCCATCCATCCATCAGCCCTTTGGGGTCCACTGCTGGACATAGGCCTCCCTCAGTCGACGCCACTCCTCCCGATCCTGCGCCCTCTGAATCCAACGGTTTCCCGCTGTCTTCTTCAGGTCATCAGTCCACCTCGTCGGAGGGCGGCCAATACTTTGTTTTCCGAGACGCGGTCTCCACTCGAGGACTTTTCTTACCCAACGGTTATCAGTCCGTCGAGCGACGTGGCCTGCCCATTGCCACTTCAGTTCACTGATCCTTTGAGCTATGTCGGTAACCTTTGATCGTCTACGGATTTCATCATTGCGAAGTCCCGTAGAGAAATACCGAGCATAGCTCTCTCCATAGCGCGCTCAACGACTATGAGCTTGAGGAACAGACCGACGGTAAAGGACCACGTCTCGGATCCATATCCATACTAATATTATAAATGTGAAAGTGTGTTTGTTTGTTTGTCCGGCTTTCACGTCGCAACGAAGCTATTATATGGTATGGTTTTACTGTGTGGAGATAGTGATGAGGGTGGAGAGTGACGTAGGCTACTTTATACAGCGGTAAAACATTCCCATGGGAAGATATCGATGTTTTGTTATTTGCTAGATATTTAGTTCCGGATGTTGTTAATAGATGGTGTTCGTAAAATTCATTTGCAAGTTCTGAATTTCGCTAACAAATTATACACTATACAAATGTGTCATGTATGATAAAAAACTCATTGTTAATTCCCTTTGACCACGCGGGCGGAGCCGCGGGTAAAAGCTAGTGTCATCATATTATAGCGATCACTATGAAGTAAGATAGATATAATAGATAGCTAAAAATTACGTTGATGGTTTTGCTCCGCCGCCTTAGGCCGCGGCGCCGGCACGCCCTTCACGCAGCGGCCGTCGCAGCAGACGTCGCCCGGGCCGCTGCTGACGCGGCACTGCGCGTTGTTCTCGCACGGGATCGGAAACAGCACCACGGGCGCCGGCGCTTTCGGACACACCAACTTCTGGCTCTTGCCTGCATTCATTACGTTTATACATATAGGAACTAAATCTATGTTGGCTTACGTACGGTTCGTAATCATATAAGTACAAGTATAATATTTGAATACAATTAAACCCGGTGACCCGGTCAGCCGGTCATCCCAATATTGGGCAGGTACTCATTGCACTAAAAGACATGCTCCTTCGATTCCCTTCTTGATTTATTTAAATTTGAAAAAATAAATGAAGAAAATCCGCTTTATTCAAATATTCCAGCTCTACACTACCTACCTAAGCTACACCCTCAGAATACAAAACCATATATGTACTGAGACTGACACCATATAACATATAACTAAACATTCACTCCATTATCTTTACTAGTTGGTCTAGTGCTCGCGGTCGTAGAGATCCTGGGATCGATTCCGGGCAATTACGAGTACTATTATTGGGTTTTCCTGACTTGAAATTCAGTAACAGCTCGCAGTCTGGATTTGTTCCCGGTGTATGGCAATAGGCTCACCACCTGGTGAAAATTGGGTGTGTACACACCTCGCCTATCCCCTTCCGGGATAAACAGGCGTAATGTTATGTTATGTGATAATGAGATAATCCGGGTTATTACCACCTATTATATCCTTTGCTCTACTAATGGAACATGTTCACATACACATAATATACACATTGACGGCCCCGTTGGCGCAATCGGTAGTGACCATGCTTGTCTTGTAAGGCCATTGGTCGTGGGTTCGAATCCCACTCAGGACAAACATTCGTGTGACGAACACTTGTGTTTGTTGTGTCTGGATGTTAATATTAGATATCTATTTAATTATGTATTTAAAAATATGTATGTATGTATATCAGTCTGACACCCATAGTACAGGCTCGCGCTTAGTTTGGGGTCAGGCGGCCGTATGTGTCCGTGATTGTTATTTACCTATTTATATTTTCATTATTTATTTATAATTTCTTGACATACCTGTTCGCCTGGTTTGTTCTACCAGTCGAACAGGTATGACATGAAATGTATGTAATAATAAGTACCTAATTAATTAGGCGTAAAGTTCGCCTATTGTATATCTCTTTAGAGGTGTCAATAAAGTTGTATAATTAAATAATAAATAAAATAATAATAAACCGAAACAACAAATTACCTGACTTATCGGCTTTTGCTTTAGTCGTTGTGGCCTTCTGTACGGGCAGCAGGTTCAAAAAGGGCCGCGGCGGTTCCGTTGTCGTCGTTGTCGGCTTGGGCGTAGTCGTCGTAGTCGTAGTCGTGGTCGTGGTCGAGCTGGTGGTACTGGGAGTAGTTGTAGTGGTACTGGGAGTAGTTGTAGTCGTGCTGGGAGTACTTGTAGTCGTGCTGGTAGTAGTAGTAGTGGTAGTGCTGGTAGTGGTGCTGGGTGTAGACGTGCTAGTGCTGGAACTACTACTCAACTCTTCTACGGTGAGTCTAAAACGATGCCCGCGTAACCAACATTTAGAGGCGTTCAAGTCTGGTTTATATCTTTATAAAATAATGCTATGTCAAACATGTGTCTGAGTTCTGTCTGTTTTAAGTTGGATGGATATGAAATCGTACTACGAACTTTTATCATTTATTTGTTGTTGTTAGCAAACGTAATTAAAAACTTTGCTGTCATAAACGCATGCACTAGGATTCCTTAAATTAGCTTACCTTAAAGCAGACAGAGTCGCGGTTACCATAACGATTAGTATTACTTAACTTGAAGTATAAACTAGACTTGAAAGCTGTGTCTCACATAATCTCCTTATATAGTTAGACAGGAAGTATTCCCAGTGTAGGGTAGGTACTTCCTATTGCAAGTACTTTTTCAATTCGGTTACAAAATTATAAAAAAGGTAAACATTAGAGCTTTGTGAATACACATGCCTTAAAGCATTGAAAGCGGTGCGTTATTATTAAATAGTACTAATTACTTCAGGTACGTTAGCACATACTAAAATTATCTCGATGTAACGATGTTACGTGCGTGTTGACGCCGGTATTACAGCCTCTGGCACCTGAACTAAATATTAGGTACATAAATCACAAATAGGTCATCTGTGAAACACATAAAGCCTTATGGTTAACACTTTCCTCGGATGTAAGAATTATACATATTATATAGATACGATGCATTTGTAAAAAAAAGATTATTACGTCAAATTAACGTTAATTTAATGTACGATGTTATAATGTAAACGATGTTAATACCTATTGGTAATATTATTCGTAAGTACATACATACCTATTTTGAATTATTAATTTTCCATTTAAGTTAGAGCTATTTGAGTAGGTATGTATAATCTTTAATAGTTATCTACTAAGTAGGTACCGACCTATTAAATTCTTTATGTATAGCGAGTAGAACTTTTAGTAGTCTAGGTTCCTTTTAAAGTTCATATTTACATTACTTAAAAGTCGTTATGAGATTTTATTATTTAACAATTTATATTTCTGTTATTTGCAAACAGTATCTAAATGGGCACAAATTGACTATTTTATTATTCACATTTCTTAATTTTTGTGTTACCTATCTACTTGTTAGTCGAATGTTGCGGATGGGATGGTTATGAAACAAAACAAAACTGCAATCTGTTGGCCTTAACCTGCACCCTGCCTTGACCACTCACTTTGAAGCTCACTAAACTATTAGGTACCTACCAAACTACTTTTAATATTTAAGCTCGAACGCATGTATGTATTTAAACAATATTTCGGTTACATAAGAACGGACAAATACCTACCAAGTAGGATTGCAGTCCCATTATATTGCCCAGGTAAGTACATACATTTTTAATGTTATGAAAATAGAACAGAAGTCATGTTGGTGATAATGATTATTTTTATTGGATTATTGTTCTTTCTCATTTGATAGGTAAGCAGTAGCATCTTAAAATAATTCTCTTTGTTAAAGTCGTTATTTTTCTGAAATGCTAGATGTTTACCGAGTAAACCTTTAATTTACTTAATATAGAAACACATTTTATTTGATTATTTAATCTTAAATCTAATAAAATTATAATCCAGGTAAGTAGATAGGTACTGTATAGGTATTTAGAATAGTAAAGAAAATAATGTTAAGTACATCAGAGTACAAAACCAAACCGTCGGGAAAACCACGACAGCTGGTTTATAAAACAGCTCCGTATTTCGTGCAGTTTGGATTAATAGCAATTGTATCTGGCACACTCCGTGATGTCATAAGTTTTTTGTACTGTAATTGCTGCACTCACCGCTTGAGAGCTGTAGCTGACGGAATCCCTTTTGTGCAAAATCCTTTGCAACAAAGGTGTTGATTACCCATGACTTGCATGCATTCGTTGTGCTTTTTACATGGCAGTGGAAATAGGTCTAACCACCCGCTGCTGGTGCGAACCGCGGGACACGACAGAGCTTGGCATTCTCCTGTGAAAAAAAGACAAAGAATATCATGTGTAAGAAAGGACGTTAAGAATAAAGTGTATCAATGCATTCATAATTTATATAACTACGCAAAAACAAGTATCAAATCCACTCCTGTTAAGAACAGAAGTGGATTTGATACTTCTTACATACTGGCCGAAATTTCATTACGAAATAACTTGCAAAACTCATCTTGCTCGTCAGACGTCAACAGTCAAATGAGTGTTTGTTTTTATGATTTTTGCTTTGAATCTCACTGTGCTCGACGAGCTCATTAAAAATGCAATAGCTCAAAGTGTCTTAGTTATACATTTCACAAGGCACCCAAGGAATAGAAGTTAAGTGATTTCGTCAGTAATAAAAATGGTAATATCGAAAGATGTAGATTTGCCAGAATTTACAACCTTAACCGTACCTGAGGTAAACCTCTCTACGTCGACTCTTATGTCAGCCGCCCCTTATCTGGGTAAGGATTGCGAAGCCATAAACAACGAATTCATGTTGTGCCGGCAAGAGTTGAACGACCCGCGGGCGTGCGTCGAGCTAGGCAAGAAGGTGACGGCGTGTAGTATGCAGCTATTTAGGAAGATAAAGCAAAATTGTCTCGACGAGTTTAACCAATACTCCAAGTGCATCGAGAAGAGTTCAGGTGATTGTTCATTTAGTAAATGCCGCAAGACGCAGATGGTTTTCGACGAATGCATGGAGGACAAGGTTAGGTTGGTGCGTCCGGAATACGGATACTTCTGTCGCGCCAGGGTGCACAAGTGCCGCAGCGGCGCGCCGCCCGCGCCGGCGTGCCCTTGCGCGCCGGCCGTGCCCGACCCGACCCCGGCGCTGCCCGATTGTAAGCCACGGCCGGCCGCCCGGTTCACCAGCCGTTTTTATTGGATGACGGAATAAATTACAATGACAGTTTAGGAAAGTTGTATTACTAATTGTTATTTTAAAAATAAAGGTATCTAAGTTCTGGTATTAATTACTTCGCTTCGCTGCGACCCATAGACGTCCCACTGTTGGGCACGGGTCTCCTCTCAGAAGGGAGGGATTAGGCCTTAGTCCACCACGCTGGCCAAGTGCGGATTGGCAGACTTCACATGCCTTGGAGAACATTATGATGTATTCTCAGGCATGCAGGTTTCCTCACGATGTGTCCTTCACCGTTATAGCAAGTGACATTTAATTTCTTAAATTACTTCTTTAATTACTTATTGATTGGAAAAAAAAACTTATTGATGAATTAAATGAAATGATTGAAAAAAATGTCACTGTGAATCTGCTTTGTTCGACGCAAATTCCATTTTAGTTAAAGAACTGTTGGTAGCATTTCTCGCAAGATTGTTCAGGCTAATAACAGTGTACCTTGACTAGCAGTTACAATAACAAGTTCGCCAACTGGCGAAATCATACGCCTCTTGTTAAATCAGCAGGTTTTTAGATCAAATCATAATGTGGACATCATTAGGGTTTCCAACAACTTTTTATGAAAGTATATTGTGCTATATTTTTCTCGGTAGGTTTGAATGTATGTAGTTGAACCTACACGCAACGGGCTACTAGCTCTTTGGTATAATTTTCTATACTTAATACTACTTCTAGAACTTGTAGGTACTTGCTATTATATATTATGTATTCTGTGCTTCTAGGTAGGAGTTTCTATGTTAGACTGCTTGAATTATTTTTTATGTATGTATATTGTCAGTCGTTTATTAACCGATTTTGATGATTCTTTTTGTTAGAACTTACATCGAAGGTGTATAAATTTCATGAAAAAATTCTACCCGAGTAGTAAACAAGCATAGGTAATAAGTGATAGTTGTGCTAATTGCACTGATCGATGTTTGTGGATTTTGATGGTTATACTTTTATTTGAAAGGTATGATATATTTTATTTGAAAGGTATGATATATGAGGTACCTACCTATAGTTCCATTAAAAAATTTCCATTCGTATTTATTGCCCAGTAGCATCAGTGATTGTGTAAGGATTTTCATAATTCTTCCTTTATTTAAATGGTCACCACAGACAGTCTTCTATAAATTTCAAGGTAAAACTTGACCTTAAGGGGCCAAAGTTAAATAGTAAAAAAGTATAACAAGAGTATCAAACATATAACTAAAATACAATAGTAGGTACCTACTAAAATAAGTATAATATTTGTAACGTCCACGAGAACTGCTCTGAACTGGCAGGAATGAATATTCTACCAATTTTGATTAATAACAATCTTAACAATAAATAAATAAATAAACTATGTGTTCTTCGTGCATAATACGCTGTAGCCGTATTTGTGTATGGATTTTGATGATTATTTTTTTATTTGAAAGGCCCTTATCCGATAGTAAATACAATATACGTTTAAAAAAATGTAGTTACAATTCGGAATATGGGCAAATTTTGTGTGTTTATCCCTCTACAGCGGAATGAAAAAAAATCTTCAGAGCTCAGATGCGAAGCTCCCCACAAAAATAACATACTAACATTCAAAAGTTGCAAATAAAATAACGATATTAAAATAGCAAAAAACCGACTATGTAGGAGGTCGAAAGCATTCTCCACCACACTGCCCCAATTCGGATTGATTCGTTTGCTCATGTAATATTTTGAAGTCAGGCATTTAAACATTGAATATAACGTTATAAATAGCGGGGGTTTGTTTGTAGGCCTGTGTTGTTTGTGGGTGGACACACAGAAAACAGATTTAACATCCATGACGCGGGTATAAATATTTATCTACGGAATGAATGGCTGCCTTGGCTGGGACTTGAACCCGGAACTGCGGTTCGGCAATTAGGGTCACTCACCGTGGCAACACGCAGTCCTATATGTAGGTACCTCATATACATATATTAATTTTGTCAGATAAATGCTGCAAGCAATTAAGAAGAAAAATGGTGGAAAAGTGTTCATGCTTTGCGCCTACTGATTATGACGTGCAGTTTCTTATAGTAGAGAAAGTATTTAAAACATAAAATACATAGATAAAATAGTTTGGTAGGTATCTAAATAAACTTTGATGCATGAACAATAGGTTTCGTAACCTCGGCACAATAAATACCTGATCAACCTTATTTTATTATAATACATTTATATAATACAGGGTTTATTTATATGATGAAGTCTTTCACATTTTAAGGTATTGACAACCCTTGGTGCTTGAGAGAGCGTTGCCTACGTCCGACCGGCCGCAGTGCTGAAGGTCATCGAAAATGCACCGTTAAGTGGCAAACTACCCGCGGTGTCGCAACGCAACCACTGCTGCAGATCAGAGTTCTTCTAATTACACAAACTATGCCTATAACGTAATAGCTGCAGTTTCATGTTTTGTGACCCTAATTACGGTACGTTCACACGGCGTCGAGTGTTTCTCTACCGAATCGGTTTTTTGCAGGATTCGGTTTAGTGGCATAAGTATTTCAATGAAGGAGTTCACACATGCATTCGGTTTCAAGACACGACAAAAAAGCCGAATCTTGCTGAAGTTGACATCCGATTTTGCGACTACAAACCGATCCGGCGATACTGCAAAATGCAGATCCGATACAGTGGTATAGGGCATTCAATACATGCGTTCATACGATACACGCAGGGGTAGATTCGGTTTTTTGTCGGATCTTGAAACCGAATGCGTCGCACAAGCTGGGAAGGAGGGGTGGGCGGGAGGGACACACTGCACGTGCGCTTGCCAGTCGCCAGTTCTTTTCGCCCGCTTTGACTGACCGCTCGCTATGACGACGAAAAATATAAACGTTGAAAATTTAATTTCTCTTGTCCAAAATCGGCCAGTTTTATGGGACAAAACTCTCGAAATATACAAGGATAAAAACTTGAGAACTGCTGGCTGGCGAGAAATATGTATAAATTTGAATGAAGATTTTGAAGAAATGGAGGAGAAAAACAGGCAGGATTATGGTAAGTTTGTAATTTTTTAAAGTAAACAGGTTAAGTATTTGTACATTAGCAGTGTGTTACAAAATTAACGTTAGATTGATTCGTCTTGCCAAGGCACAGCTCCTGCTGTAGAAATAAAATAATTTGTGAATTCAGATCGTATAACATTAGCACATCGTCCACCTCGTGTACTATTTTGTTCATTGGCTGCATCTGTGAACACGTTAACCACTGATGATACATTGCTTGTTGTTTCTATGTTCGACTGTACACCTTCCATATCTATTATAAAATTATGAAGTACAGTGCAAGCCTTTACAATCGATATTGCTGTGCTGGTATCAACATCCAGTGGACGATGAAATATTCGCCACTTGTTAGCTAATATCCCAAAGGCGCACTCAACATAGCGTCGAGCTCTGGTTAATCTGTAGTTATATATTCTTTTGTTTCTATCCAAATGGTTTCCGCCGTAAGGTCTCATCAAATGTTGATGCAAGCCAAAACCTTCATCGCCTATTACTACAAACGGAATCGATAAATCGGAATCGTTTGTCAGTGGACATGCTGCCGGTAATTGCAAATCACCATCTATTAGTTTTTTCCAAAAAGTACACTCCTTGAATATTGTCGAATCGCATTCTTTTCCATACGAGCCCACACAGATGTATGTAAATTTATAATATGAATCAACCACTGCTAATAATACGATGGAAAAGAAATCTTTGTAATTCATAAACATGGAACCACTGTTGTTTGGCTTTTTTATCCTAATATGTTTACCGTCCACTGCACCAATGCAATGGGGAAAGTTTGCTCTAGTATTAAATCCATTGGCGATATATTCCCAGTCAGATATTGTGTTGGGTAATGTCATAAACTCCCCATGCAAATTGTTCCAAATAGCATTCGTTACTTCCTTAATAATGTTACTGATCGTAGACACTCCGACTCGGTAGGCGTAATGTAAATCCTTGTATGAACACCCAGAAGCCATATATCTGCAAGTAAATTTAATTATATTTTTCAGCTAAATCGATCGTAAAGAAGTGGACTAATATTAGAGACAGCTGGATGAGGAGTATTAATGAGAAAAAGAAATCAAAAAAATCAGGATCGTCTGCGACATGTCCGAGAGCCTACGTTTATCATCGTCAAATGTTGTTCTTAAAAAAAATTGTGTCGCCAGCTGACACACATGATAGTGCAACTATTGTTACACCAAACCCAGCAGACGATAGTACAGCCGCTACAGTTACATCAGATGTTACCCATGACAGTGCGATGGCTCTGGACAATTTCGGTGAAGATGTCGCAAATAATCAAGATGCTACAGATGAAAGTCAACAAGAAAGTAATAATGAAAATTTAGTAGGTGGTTCGAAAAGAAAAAAAAGCAGACCATCGAGGCAGAATTTAAACGTGTTTGATAAGAAAATGAGTGAGTTTATAGATTATCAAATGGAATGCAAGAAGAAAGAAGAAATGAAAGAAGACCGTAATTTGTTTTTCTTTAAAAGTCTACTTCCATCATTGGCAACGCTAAACGATAATCAAACATTAGAATTTCAATCAGGCGTCTTAAATTTATTGCAAAATATAAAGAACCGAAATGAATGGTCTCCTGCACACTCATCAACATACAACTATCAACCAAATGTGGCACAATCACAAGGCTATTTTACATCGCAGTACCAAGCATCACCAGAGTCTCAAAGTATTCAATCGAATGCTTCTGATTTACCAGACTTTCATAATATGTAGTTGGGAAACTTCAAACTGTGTACCTACCAAGCGATTGTCTATAATATCTTAATCATATTTTTAATAAATAATTTAATTATAATAAAATACAGTATTTCAATCTTACCTTATACATATCGCTAATTTTTCTTCTGGTCTAATGCTTTTCCTCATATTTGTATCACGCTTTTTCAAATCTTTTTCCACTTTTTTCAAAAGATTATCAAATGTAGGTATAGTCATTCTAAAGTAGTTAAAAAATTTTTGTGGATCATTTCTTAACTGCTGCATTAGAGTTGTAAAGGCACCAACTGTTGATCTTCTTTGTACTATTGGGTTTAACCACAATCTTTTTCTACGACGCTGACGGCGATAATACCAGTATAGTATAGCAAGACTGTTCACGTCCATCGCTTCCAAATCAACGTGAGGAACTGTGCGCGCTCTTGCTAATAAAAGCCGGATGGTGAGTTCACACGAGATCCCGATACGAGGCCGTCGGATACGGCCAAGCAAGATGTGCTGTGTGAATACAACATTCGGTTTTTCCAGATCCGATGAAAATAAGATAAAAATAAATAAATAAGATAAAAATAATAAAAAATATAAAAATAATAAAAATAATAATAAGATAAAAATAATAAAAGCCGGATGGTGAGTTCACACGAGATCCCGATACGAGGCCGTCGGATACGGCCAAGCAAGATGTGCTGTGTGAATACAACATTCGGTTTTTCCAGATCCGATGAAAATAAGATAAAAATAAATAAATAAGATAAAAATAATAAAAAATATAAAAATAATAAAAATAATAATAAGATAAAAATAATAAAAGCCGGATGGTGAGTTCACACGAGATCCCGATACGAGGCCGTCGGATACGGCCAAGCAAGATGTGCTGTGTGAATACAACATTCGGTTTTTCCAGATCCGATGAAAATAAGATTCGGCAAATCGTGTCTCCGTGTGAACGTACCGTTACTAGTATATTTTGGCTTGTCGTAACAGAGCTTTGGGAACTTATACTTTTTTTTTTTTTTTTTATTTATTTATTTCCAAGCTTAACACAACATCACAGGCTTCCCTAATTATATATAGTAGTAAAGTAGTATAAGTATATATATACATATAAGTAGTAAAACTAATGATGGAACCGCATCTGTATATAGAATAAATTAAATAAAAATTAGGATATACAATGATTTAATGGAACAGTATTTAGTAGGTACAAAGTATTCAATTTAAAATTAAAATCTGTTTATTTATTCTCTCGTAAGTACCAGTAAAGAAATACAATTTATTTACATACATAAGTTAAGAAATATTTATAGATTTAACTGTCAAAGCTTTAATCTATATCACGAGTGGTTAGTACAGGTGTCAGGTACCTACTTGGGTAAAAATTAAAATCTAGATCCTTTTACTTTTGATTTCCGCAATTATTACTTGTTTTGTTTGAGGTAAGAGTTACGTTTTGTTTAATTTAATTGAATTGATTAATTGTTAATAAAAGGTATTACCTTGATGGTACAAGGTCAATTATTTTGTTAATAATACAAAACTATCATAATTACTGTGACTGTTGTTATCAATTAATTGTTAATTGATTACAGCACCATTTCAATTTTACCAACACTATTATTGAAATATTGAGGTCTATGTCCAGGAGTGGACCTTGAAATGCCGATGATGGTTGACTGATAATTGAACGGTATATAATACTCGTATGCTGATTTGTAGAAAATCAAATTCACTCGCACGCCTGTCTAATAAGTGGTCCTTATCACTCAAAATCTAATTTCGCCTGGCGACAGAATGTGTGTAAGATTTCATTCAAATATTTGTATGCCTACAAATAACTCGTTATCAAATTTGTATACGAAAAAGTTTCGTATACGAATATTTATAGAAGTATCGATAAAATTTAAATTCTGCGCCCAGGTTAGAATGCCAAATATATCCGTAACTTATACGAGTTCAAATACGGTTTTCATACATACACGTGTAATACGAGTACGTACGAATCAAATTTGCATACGAAAAAGTTTCGTATACGAATATTTATAGAAGTGTCGATAAAGTTAACAAATCTGCGCCCAGGATAGACTGCCAAATATACCAATTATATACCATATTTTCTATTTACATGCATACGTATGTAATTCGTATTTGTATTGAATAAATGTAGAAGCTTTCGTATGTATTACATACACTATAGCCATTCTGTATGCTCTACATACATGTCACACCGAGTCCGAAAATAAGACTCACTCGGCAATTTTAATTATTTCATATTTTTTATTTTATTTAGCTACAGTGTCAATTTTCTATTTAGCTGTTCCATGGCAAACATTTATGAAGGGAAGGAATATTTAATTATATCATAGGATCTAAGTAGGTGACTATTATACTTTAAAACAACATCTTTAAGAAACATAATATTAACAAAATTAATGATCAAACAAGACTGATGAGTGGTCGAGGCAACTGCCATTTTACTTGTTGCATAAATATGGGGAAAATGGAGACAGATTTGCGAAGTCAATGACTCACACATCACGAGCATGCACGTAACTGGTACACATCCTTTTAAAAACCGAGCTCAGACTTGAAGTAAAAGTTCGATCGAAGGCTTGGTAGAAGATTCGTATTTATGTAAAGCTAGTTTTTAAGTTATCGTAACAAATTAAAGTCTTACATAACTAAGTATCAAGAAAAAACTAGGTACCTACATCGTTTCTATATGAAAACCTCAGGTTAAAACTATTTCCGGTGGAATGTAGAAAGCTAATCAAATTATGAAATGAAGTTTGAATGAATTAAAAACGTTACCCAGATAATAATATAACAATAATAATATTTTTAAAATGTTATAATAATAACCAATTTATTTATAGCATGTAGAACTCTATGCTCCAGTCCCGGTTGATATTAGTAAAATATAAGTAGCATTAAACCATGTCGGGAGACAATCCGGCAATTGAGTTGGGTGCTTCACACAGCACTGGATCAGCGTGGTGGAGTTCCAGGCCTTCTTAGTTGTGACTGTTACGAGGAGACCCGTACCCGTCCGGTAGTGGGCCGCTAATGGGTTGAAAAAAATACCTATATCTATCTAATCGTGGTGATAGCGGTGGTGTCAGTCTCAACGTCAGGGAGGCTGCGACATCGCTACGACGTCCATAGACAATAATTCAATAGCAGATCCGTACAATCATAAATTAAATATTATCATCTTTCAAAAAAGTCTTCATAATATAATTTAATTTAGGTTTGTAAAATGCTTAAGTAGATATAGATACGTGGTATTTAGTTGCAATCAGGCACATATGTAGAATTAACACTAAGATAATTATGGTACGCATAATGGGTGAAACATTAAAAAAGAGGTTGATATTACTTCATAGAATTCAGTGTTTGAAAGAGGAAATTAGTTCTATTAAATATTCGTATCGTACTTATCGACGTGAAACTGAGCAAAACATATTTTCTACTTCATTTAAGTATCAATGGTTAAGTATATAAGTTTTAAATCATATGATTTTTGAGGTTTTATGTTTTGTATGAAATAATAGCTTATACACACTGCCTTGATCACTTTAGACAGAGCCTTGTACCCAATCTACTTATAATAAGTTATTATTGAGATGTTAGTTAGACGTTTACAACTTATCATTGCAGTATTTTACGCAATAATACCCACAAATTCGTTCCGAGTATTTTGGCACAGTTTTCGCCGGATGACCTAAATGCATTGTTTGTGTTCTTTCTACAGTGATTTACGAGTACTTCATATTACTCTTATGTATCTATTTACATATATATAATCATAATATTAATACGTGAAGCAAAAACTTTGTACCCCTTTTTCTGAAAATGACGTGGACAGAGGTATATATGAAATTTGGCACAGTTAGGTACCTAATATAATATCAAGAAGCAGTGCAGACAGCTAAAATGTTCATATACATAAGGATTTGGATATTGTTGCTTACAGAAGATGAATTTACTTCCTTTTCCTAATATGCAAAGTGTCAAAAATATTAACTGGGACTTCCATCCAGCAGCCTTTAACATACTGCTGGACATTGCAGTCGACCTCCTTCTCTCTCAATTGATGCCACTCCTCCTGTTCCTGCACCATTTGTATCCTCATTCAAGTCGGCGTTCATACTCGTCGGAGGACGGCCAATACTCTGTTTTGGAGACATGGTCCTCCGCGTGGTCCTGGGTCACTCCTTGAGCAACGTGGCGTGACCTTTGCCAGTTCAGTTCGCTGATTCTTCGAGCTATGTCGATTACCTTCCTTAGTCTACGGATTTTATTGTTGCGTATCTGGTCCCGTAGCGAAGTACCGAGCATAGTTCATAGTGCACTTAGTGATTTTGCGCTTGCTTTTGGAAAGCTTAACTGGGACTTTCAGAAGATGTATTTAATGCCTTATCCTATTTTCTTTTAGTCGATCAGCGTCATAAAAGTATTAAATGTATAGCCGTATCAAATGACAATAATCCAGAAAGATGTAACGACAATGACATTAATTCACAACACAGGTGTGTATTACCTTGGTAAAGGTTAATCTAGTTAAAAAAAATACGGAAAAATATTTGATATTGATATCCTAAATCACAATTGTCCACCACTGGACACCTACATCACAATTGTCCTCTCACAATGGGAGAGGTAAATTCGGCCATAATCAGCCCCACAGGTCAAGTGCGAATTGGTAGAACATTTCTTCCGATACACCTAGTAACAATGTTTCACTGTAAAGCCACGAAGTTTCTTACGGAAGAATCCTAAGACTGCTTGTTGAGCTGATACCTAACATAACACAACGTGTGCTGTTTAATACTTTATTGAATATAGTTGTTCGAAATGAATAAATTCGTTTCATTAGATAGATACACTGCCGAGCTGCCATTTGCATTAATTTTATGTTTTATTATTTTTTGCGCAATAGCGACTTGAGTAATACAAAATTATTTGAATCTTGTCTATATTTTTTTATTCTGTTAATAGCTTCTTATGATATATTTTACTACCAATGCAAATTGATTGGATGAATTTAATATACCTACATTTTAATTTTTCTCAATATAACTATCGATAACCATGATATGAAAATTTATTACATACTCAATAACTTTAAGACAGAATGGCATTCGAAAATTCTCCTCTAAACACTCCTTTAAGAGATAGATCTGACTGAACTGTTTAATCATCTGAAATAGCCCGATTCACCTGCGCCTATCATTGTCAAGATAATATATTTAATATTATTATTTATTATACAATAGTATATTTATAACATATTTATTAGTTTTTAAATATTTATATTTACTTATGTAGGTTTATCAAAATACGTAAGTTTATTTTGGTATGTACATTTATACAGGGTTATTGGTAATTCGACGTATTCCCGTTAGGAGGTGATAGGGGTGACTATTTGTGATAATTTTAACCCCCATATGCATTTTGCAAAAGTGAACCATTTTCGAGTTATCAAGCTTTTCAGCTTTTTTCAAAATAAGTCAGAAATGCAACATCAAAAATTTATTTAAAAAAAAGTATCAATTAAAATCTATTTTTTTCTTCTTATTTATTAAAACGATTAAACAATGGTTATTTATCAACATTAAAACTACAATTATCGGTCCAACTTTAAAAATGCGAGACGATTAACGATATTACTTCAATATTTTTTGAGATTTTTGTCCACTAAAATGCCTTAAAAACAAAAAAAAATTATATCAAACTTGGCTTGCAGATTGTTTTAAAAACATAACCGTTTTCTTAGCTTTCCAACAAGGTATAACAACTATGAACTTATTTAAAAAAAAACTGAAAAATAACGATCACAAAGGAAGGAGGCGGAAATTTGTATTCGAACTAAACTTAAGTTCGTTCTTTAAAATTTTCAAAAAATTAATTAAAAACAATGCCCAATGTAAATAAAACAAAAAGTATAAATAACCAGTAAAAGTTTAGTATTAATAACAATTAATAATAAGTAACAATTAAGACATTTTCTAATTTAGCCTAATTAAAGTTCTTGCTCGAAGGGACTTCACCTATTGCGTACGCAAAGTCTCATTCTTTTTCTGAGGTGTAACATAACTACTGAAGTAGTCAAATTATTTCGAATCACATTAGCTGCGTTTATAATTTTTGTTTTGAGTTCTACCGCGGATGACACAGGCGAGACGTCGTAAACTAAGGATTTCATGTGAACGCATAGACATAGAAATCAACACACAGACATAGAAATCAACCGGCGTTAAAACCGGACTCCTCGTAGGCCATGGAATGGGTCCTCGCCCTATCCAACGATTAGGAAAATGGCTATCAAGTTATCGCCTAATTGACACCAAAATGTGTGACATCCGTCTTGCTAGTATATCATGTTTTGCCTTATAGCCAAAGGCAAGTCTTCAAGCATTTCATTTGTTAAAAAAAATTAGTAAGCGAGCAAAATTGGTTCATCGATAAATTCTTGCACATATCTTTGTAATTAATAACATGGACTGGTGGTTTTCCGGCATTAACCAGGACCAATTCCGTGGCCTACAAGGAGCCCGTCTTAACGCCGGTTGATTTCTATTTCTCGTATTGTCTCACAATAGGGGAAGTCCATTCGAGCAAGAACTTTAATTAGGCAAAATTACAAAATGTCTTAATTCTTACTAACTATTAATTGTTATTATTACTAAACTTTTACTGGTTATTTATACTTTTTGTTTTATTTACATTGGGCATTGTTTTTAATTAATTTTTTGGAAATTTTAAAGAAAGAACTTAAGTTTAGTTCGAATACAAATTTCCGCCTGCTTCCTTTGTGATCGTTATTTTTCAGTTTTTTTTAAAATAAGTTCATAGTTGTTATAACTTGTTGGAAAGCTAAGAAAACGGTTATGTTTTTAAAACAATCTGCAAGCCAAGTTAGATATAATTTTTTTTTGTTTTTAAGGCATTTGAGTGGACAAAAATCTCAAAAAATATTGAAGTAATATCGTTAATCGTCTCGCATTTTTAAAGTTGGACCGATAATTGTAGTTTTAATGTTGATAAATAACCATTGTTTAATCGTTTTAATAAATCAGAAGAAAAAAATAGATTTTAATTGATACTTTTTTTTAAATAAATTTTTGATGTTGCATTTCTGACTTATTTTGAAAAAAGCTGAAAAGCTCGAAAATGGTTCACTTTTGCATAATGCATATGGGGGTTAAAATTATCACAAATAGTCACCCCTATCACCTCCTAACGGGAATACGTCGAATTACCAATAACCCTGTATATGTAGGTACTTGATATATTATTTCTTATACGCCCACAACATCCTTTTAGCGTCACCAATGAGAAAATGCCTTATGGTATTAAGTCCGCCAATTGTAAATCTAATAAGGTTATGCAATAAAGTTTTATTAATTATTGTTCCTAAATGTTCTACATTCCTGTCTGTATTTATGTGTCCTTTTTTGGTGTACAATAAAGTATTCTTGTACTGTATTGCATTTTATTAGTCTGGACTGCATTTGTTTAAAAGTGCTGTGACATAAGACTATAATTCTTTTAAGAACTTGTGTTTTTATCACGATTTTCTCGTAAAAGGTTGTTCCGATTTTACTTAAGGTTACATTGCAGTTTACTTAAACTGTTAAAGTCCATAACAATTTTTTTTCTTAAATCCATATAATATTTAATAGAGGCTACATCCAATGAATGAAATTAACCTTAGCTATATAAATTATGTAAGTCGTTCATTTAACATGAGAAACGGCTTTCAATAAAAAAAATACATTTTTATTTTTAAATTTGTTAAAACAATTGCCATTAATATAATAATAAACGTACAGTGTAAATAAGATTTTGGGAATTTAAAGTCATCAGAAATTCATTCAATTCGTTCGATCACGGTTCTATGAATCCATGTAAGATGTGGTTTAAATGTTAGTATGTCGTTGATGTCTTTTGTATGGCATTTCCTTGAAATTGTGCCGTAAGTAAAATTTGCATTAGTTCTGATTAGAGGGACAAACATATATTAAGCAAAATTAGGTAGCTAGTTACTTTTTCGTATGTAATATAAAGAATAATTTTATTCCACTTAACCTCACGTCTTTCTGACGTATTCCGGAACCAGACTGCCAAAAGTTATATAAAGCTTAAACACTTTCATCATTGCTGTTGATCTGACATAGAAAGGTCTATAATGAGTTCAAAAGTATTGCTCAATCTCATGTGATTAATACGTTATGGTCATTTTATATTAAATTTTATTTTTACTTTTGTTGTACGAATTCATGCAATTTGTCGTATTGTTATTTTATTTCCAAATAATGTGACCAACTGTAAATACTCGTAACTACCTAATGTGTATACCTAATTGTTAGTAAGAATTACATTGAAGTTTTTGATTTTGTTTTTGTTTTTGAGTTGAATTTACTTGAAAGTCGAATTTCATGAATAAAACCAATGTTTCAAACTACTGTGTACCTATATACATTAATTAAATTAAAAATTATTTAAATTACATATTACCGCTGTATATAATTTAAAGTACAAAACCTAATACAATTATTGGGCTTTTGCGACTTTGTTAAAAATGTCCCAATGCAAAAGCCTTACGTCGTATTAGTACAGTTGAAAACTGAGTATTGGTAGGTACTACCTACACACCTCTACCTATCCTAGCGGAAATACAAGTTTGATGTTATGTTTGTTAATACAGAGCAAGTAACATATTATGACCTTGTATAGTTACTAAGTTATAACAATATTGCTTAATGCTAATGTTTGAAAGGAAATACCTTTGTGTTTGGCTAAGTGGTAATATTTACAAGCGCTAGTATCTTGGACACTTGGATTAATCACGTTTGAAATTGAAAGACCTTGTATGTATTCTGATTTGATCATTCCTTTGTATATAAACTTTAAGATTTAAATAGTAGGTACCTACAATTATACGAAACACTGCCTCCCTGGTCTAGTGGTCGTAACCGCAACTGCTAAGCTAGACGTCCTGGGTTCGAACCCTGGGTCCGGCAACAACTATTGGGTTTTTCTAACTCTAATAAAAATGCCCGGTAGCAGATCTGCCAGTCTGCCCCGGTGTATGGCAATTTGCTCACCACCACCACTTGAGACCTAAATATAACTAGTGAAAGTGGGTGTATACACCTCTGCCTACCCGTTCGGAGAAATACAGCCATGACGTTATGTTATACATTAGAAAATGCGTATATAAAAAATATCAGTGCTTATTTTTGGATCTGTTTAATAAAAAGCGTTATCCTAAGAAAAATTGTGGCATTAAGTACAGTTATACTATACAGGTTAACGGGTACCTGCTATTTTGTCTACCTATGTACTTATTAGGAGAAGGAACAAGAAAAAGTGAGGTTAATACTGACGTAACATAAATAGAATAAAGATAGATTGATCCAGTATGTAACGTACCTAATGTGTGTAATGCATGTGTTAACCCAGTAGCCATTGTAATACATACTATGGTTAAATTTAAATAAATAGTACATAACCAACCTTGAACAATTTGTTTAATGGCTGCAATATGGTTCATATTTCAGTCGTCTCACCACATACATAATATCGACCGCATACATAATATAATACTAGTATTAATATTATTTTCTCTGTCATAGTATTGTTGAAGGGCGCCAGGGCCGCGCGGCTCGGGCCCGCTCTCGGTTGGCAGTTGGATGGCTGACCACTCGTGGCAACATTTATCGAGTAAATCCTTGCCTCGGAGGATATGTCAAGCCGTCGATTGTATATACATAACAGACAAAACCCTCGGGCTGCGTAAAAAGTTCCGAAAAACAGATTGGCAAAAACCCCACCAGACTGGTGTCTGCTGTAGAACAGAACGGTGTAATATTCCAAGCCTTCCTTTTCAGTTATTATAAGAGACCCGTGCCCTGCAGTGGGAATGGGACGCTAATGAGTTGCAGCCATTGTTGTGTGTATGTACTTTAACAACAATAAGCTGAATAAGCGCCATTGTCTTACCATTGGACGGGACGGGTGTTTTAAGTCACCTACACAGGCGCAATTACAATTTTTATTATTCAATCGGATACTTACCTGTTACGCTTATGCGGTGTATTGCGTATTATACTGTAATTTGTTGGCGAAACTTATACAACTTATGATTAACTTGCGCTCATTGGCTACAAAAAAGCACATTCTTGCTTTTGATTTTGCAAAAGCGTTGTGTATATCCACTGATCGCAATCTTGTAGTCTAATAGATTAAGTACGGTATTCTATCTTTCCACTTATTCATCTTTTAGGTTGATGGTCCCCTGATTTGGTTGACTCCAAAGTATCATTCAATTTTGATATTCTATAGAATCAAGAAAAAAAAAATGTAAAAGCAAAATTGAACTACATTAGAGATACAGCATAACAGAGACAGATAGACAGTGAGCAGATATGTTTGTTTTCTTTATGTATCTCTCTGGGGGTCTCTGTGGAGCTCTAGACAACCGATTTTTGACTGATTTTGTGGTTTTTGCAGGATTTGGCTGTCAACAAAACAAGGTTGCCACCATTTGCCTTTTATTTAGAACTTCACACATAAAACTGTCAATAATATTTCCTATGTTTGATTTGGTCCGATGAGACGGTGAAAAAGCAGTAATGCAGAAAGTCAAAGAGGACTTATGTATTAGTAATTATACTTTAGAATCAAATTGGCTCAGTATATATGAAGTCATGTAGTCGTTTTTTAATTTTAAAATATTGTCTGTCACATGTTTTTCAAAAAATCTCTATAAGTAAGTATTGGTTAACGCTATTGTTGTTATTCATCAGCTACTCGGCTAGGTAGCCAGGCTTAACTACTGAGATAGTTATCTTCACGCGTTATAAGCATAGAACATACCTTTAATTTATAACAAAACTAGTGGACGCCCGCAGCTTCGCTCGCGTAGAATTAGACCCATTAACGACGTCTGCCCGCGTTCGGGTTGTCCTCTTGACTTCAAAAATGGCAAAGTTTCATACTAACTTTGCACCCCCGTTTTACCTCCTTAGGGGATGAATTTTCAAAAATCCTTTCTTAATGCTCCCCTACGTTATAAAAGGAACCCCTGCGCAAAATTTCAAGTTTCTAACCCTTATAGTTTAGGCCCTGCGTTGATATGTCAGTCAGTCAGTCAGTCAGTCACCTTCTCCTTTTATATATATAGATATAGATTGGCCTGTTTTGTCTTGTTAACCTAAGAAATTAGCATTTCTAGGCCAGGCCACAGCTGGGCATTGGTTACTTATAAGATCTGAAAAATCCTGGAACATTCTGCATCACTACGGTGTCCCAGTTCAAAATTAGCCTAGAAGTCAGTGGCTTTTTAGATAGCCCCAATCGCGTTCGATATCTTAAGACAAAAACCGGGAATAAATTAGGGCTTAAACTACGGAAACGCTTAAGAAATTTTCCCACTAGCGGTCACCCAATCGCCTGCTGGCAGAGACCGATACCACTTCGTACTTTTGATTGGTTGATATGATGCGGATCGGATGTGATCATAAGCAGTTCAATATATTATTACCATTAAGTAGGAGCTAAGAGTTTTAAAAGTAATAATTATACTACTTACAAGATATTTTATCAGGATATCCTAAGCACGATCAAAACAATCAAGTTATGGTTTTCAATCCATACTTATACATTATGCACATTATGCACACCACTGAGACATCGCGCGCATATATAGGTAATTTAATGGTATACTTAATTTAACTTAAAACTATTATTTTGACTTAACTTATTACGTACCTATATTATTTTCAGTATTACTAGGATCCTTTGTTGTTGTTATTGAATGTATTAATAATAAGAATAATAATAAAATAAATTCATGAGACGTGTTAGATGCGATAGACGATGATTGAAGTGAAGACTCACCAATTTCGAAATATCCGACAGCAAAAATAAGTAAAATAAGGGAGATAATCGGTTGCATCTTGTATCGGTGGTGCAAGCCGTAATTAAATTAATATCACAGTAGATCACAATATTTGGAATGGCACTGGTGTTATAATGCCGGTGCGGCTGGCGTCACCCGGAGCACTGATCAGCACTGCGCCCGCAAGACCTGATGCTGGCGAGTGGCGCTCGACGCTCGGTCGTTGCATAAGTACCGGCCACTGCTGATACAGATTATCATTTGACGGACACCGACATCAGTGGTACCTACTTTCGCTACATTTTACTACTTGGCTGAGTCCATTTGCCAATTGGGGCCATCCATCTAAGTAAGCACGGGTACCTGATGTATAGTGCATCATGTTAATTCTTTGTTTCTGGGAGATTTTAACCGAGTTTTAGACGTAAGTCCCTCAATTTATTGATTGTAAATTGCTTTTACCGTTGAACAGCTTGGTTTTCAAAGATAATTATAATATTAGAGGAAATGTAGTAAAAAAATAATACTCTTTCAAGAAAGTCGAATATTTATGGAGTACTGCGGTAATTTAATGAAATATACAGTAGGTTTAGTAATTTTAATGTCATAAAATAAGGATAGCAGATTAATTAAACATCCAATATAGGTAGGTACGACGAATTTAAAGCAAGTGTTAAAAACAAAAAAGAAGAAAATAAGAAAAAGGCAAGAGTAAAATATACACCACCATCACCACAAGCCTTTATCATTATCATCATATATTCATCTACTACTACTTCTACCACACACTGTGTCACACTGTGACAGATATATGGCTGATACAACTTACTGGAGCGCTTCAGAAAATAAGCAATAAGCTAAATATGCTATTTTATATCCATTGTAGAATTTAAATTTCCTCACAGCAGCGTTATCTTTCGCTCTTATACCAGAACATAGAGTTGTTGTTAATTGCTCCATATGGACATGAAATAAAAAAGTGTTTGTTGCGCGCCAAATCCTGCGATGTGCGGGACATCCTTCGCGATCGCGGGACAGGTTGAATTTCTGACGCTGTAAATGAGATTACTGTTGTGGAACTGATGATAGAGGCATCATGTCATCAACCTTAGGCAAACGTAATGTTATATTTCCTATTTCCCCGATGGTGCTAGGCAAGGTGTATGTACCTACACCCACTTAAAACATGATTAAAAAATAAATTATACTGTAAAATTTAGTTTTTTTAAAAAGCCTTTTTAACTTTTATTTTTATTTTCATGCATTGTGATCGTAACCTAATATTCAGCTCGATACCTTCAGTGGAAGTGGGTGAAATATTGATTGCAAGATTCCAGGACATACTTACATACATACGAGTGAAGTTAAATAAAAGCTTTTAAAATTGACGTTTTTTTGATGTTAAGTACAGAGGGTACTTGAAGCGTGTCGTTATGCTCGCTGAGTGGTAGAACTTTTTATTTTATTTTATGGATACAAGATAGCAAACGAGCTTGCAGCAGCACCCATCCGCTGCCACCCATGACAACTGTGACTGACTTTGAACAAGACTCAATTAAGGACTGGGATGGTTAGTCCAATTAGTTGAGAAAGTTAATTAGAACATTAGTTGGACAGTTCGTTAGTAGGTATGAGGACTGGGGACTGTTAGTGATAGTTAGTCCTGTTAGTTGGTGTTAGTAATAGTCCAGTTAGTACTTGTTAGGAGTCTCGTTCTAAGTCAGTCACAGATGTGTTGCTACCCTTGAGGACTAAGATGGTCGCCTCTAAAGAAGTGTAACCGGAAACCACACCTTTCCAACCGGACCATAATTGCTCTAAAAACAGTTATTACACGGCAGAAATGGTACTAGGTACCGTGGCGGGCGGTGGTAGTGCCCCGGGCGAACTCTATATGGAACCAATTAGCTTTCTTATAAAACCTATTCGGTTCCCTATAGGCTCTACCACCTACTAGAATGTATATGCCATTATACCGGGGAAAATCATATCGTACCACCTTACTTTTGTACTACAATACTCACTTTACTAGAATTTACGTTCGTGACGAAGAAGAGGATGGGCGATTAAAACCGATAGAGAAAGAGTGAGAAAGGGCGAGCGTGAGAGAGCTATCGATCGAGAAAAAACTGGTTGTCTGTAAAGTCGGTTTACGGACGATAGATTTACGTGATAACGTCATAATCATTATTTTATACAATACAAAAAAGGAGAATTGAAAATACAAAGATAACAGACAACAGACAAGTCTATATATTTATTTTGACAGTTCCCTATTTCGGAGCCATGGAAACGCCAATGTTGTCGAGGGTAAAATTAATTTAGGTAATAAAATTAAATAATAATTTAATAAAAACACAACGGAAACGGAAGCGGAACGGGATACACTTTTTCATATGCGCTGTTCATCAATTTATAAGACGTTATCACATCAAAATACACGCTATTGGTTTGTGTATTCGTTTAGTAGTTAAATGTTAGAATGAAAATTAAATTGAAATTAAAACTTATAAAGCCTAACATAAATTAAGTTTTGTAATAAAACAACAAGACTTTCAAAAGAATATTTATATTTATTCTTTTTTTGTGTATATTTGAATATTTAGCCAAAGAAGTTTCACTTCTGACATGTGTGCTTTGTACGCACGTACTTTTTTATTTATTTGTGTGTCTTTAGTTATTGTTACATTTGGTACCTTAAAATAAGCTTTATTTTATTAATTTGTTCAGGTAAAGGTTTTATCTTATGACGTTTCAAGTAAAATCATCCGTAAACCGACTTTACAGACAACCATTAATTTTTTTCGTTTAGATTAGTAATATGTGATTTACCTTTACCGGACTTAAATGCCGAACATAATCACTACTTCTGCAATTATGGGATGGCTTGAAATATATAAAGGCTTTATGACGGCAACTGCACTAGACTACCACTAATCAAAACCTAGATTTAATTCCACTTCCAGTTAGCTTTACTCTTAGGTTAGGTAAGTACCATCCGGGATCTCCTTAGAACGCACCGGTGCCCCCCCTGCGATTCGCCCAGAAGTGGGCCAAAGTAAGCAAAGTACTTTACTACTGTACGGGGGCACCGATGCGTTCTAAGGAGATCCCGGAAGACTGATGAGGGGGTTTTAGGGAGTAAAAATCTGACATACCGCAGCCTCTACCTCCTGAGGCTGGTCTTTTGAAGATTTCCCCCGATACAAAAAAAAGGTTACTTACTTTACCACCATGCATAGCAGATTACAATTAATATTTAGATTTTATTGATCAATCGTTAATTTCTCTCATCTTGCATGCGTTACATCACTTGCATGTTCTTGATGGCATAAAATTTGATCGATACAGCCACGTCTGAGCCACGGGTAAAGTATAAACGAAATTAAGATGGATCTGAATATTAAATAACTATATTTACATAGTGTGCGTTGAAAAAAAAACAAGCTTTCGGTTTATTATATTAAATTATAGTTTATTTTAAAATACAACTGGGGCGTCTCAATTTGCGTAGCGTACCTAGTACTTAGAGGTGGCCGTTTTTGACAAAACGTTGTTGACCAACGATGTGACTATATGGTGTTGACATCCGTTGGCGAAATGTTGAACAACGGATGGGAGTAACACCGAATAATGCCGACACCGACAACGAACCATAGAGATAGCAATCAACGAACCGATGTCAATATTAATATGACGGCCGATGGGCGATGGATGGCCAACGAATGAACGAGCAGCGTTGCCAACTACAAAGTACAAACCTACGAACTATAGTCCCAAAATCTACGTATTTTCTATCAAAATTGTTTTATGTATAAATTTAATTTGTCTGAAAATGATAATAAAAATTGAATAATTCAAAAATAAAATTAAATTGACGATGACCTTGAAAGTAGCACACTTTTAGATTATAAAGTACATTATCTACAAGTGGTATTTCATAGATTTTTTATGTGAAACATCTTTAGGCGGAGGGCAAACCAAATTTTTGGCATGGCGAGCGCGGCGAGCGTGGCGAATATGGAATATATAATATACTATACAGTTCCGACAAATGACGGTCGGAAATTATTTTATTAATAAAATATAATAATTAATTTTTTTTTTGTTTTTTCTTTTGTTTTTTTTACTTTTTTTTTCTTATATGTTTTAGTTCCTGTCATAATCTGTACTTTTGTGCATATTACTTGTACAACATAATTTCGATGTTTCACATCTGCCAGGCGTCCCGTGACGGCTCACAATTTTTTTTGTTTGCTAAACGGTATTTTTTTAAATTTATTGTTTGTCTACTGCTGTTCGTTTTATTCACTTTTACCTACCCTACTCTCTTCATTTCACTCAGAAAAAAGTACGTAGACGTATTTTCTATAATAAGGAAATTTTACTATTTCTACGTAATTTTCTAATCTGACCTACGCCTTTTTCAAAATCCGAATTGGCAACACTGCGAACGAGTACGAAGCGAAGAATGCGACCGAACGATATGATGATTCAATAAAACAAAACAACGTTTATGAATCCGCCAACGCGCCAACATAACAAAATGTTACGTATGTACGCTAGCTGGATGTCCGAGTGACATCGTTGTCGGAAACAACGATGTTGACATCGGGTGACGGTATCCAAACAACGTTGGACACCGATGTTGAAAAATAACAAAAACGCCCATCTCTACTAGTACTAGTAGGTATATGGCTGTTTATGGATAACTCATTGATAACAGAACTAAAGAGGATAGGCCCTATTTTGCCTATATATGTTTTCATTATAGAAATATCATGCAAATATGAACAACAATAACAAAAATATAACTGTCTCATTCTTACACGTCACAATCTGTACTTGTAGAAAAAGTACAAGAGAGGTCACACATTCAATTCAATTAGTAAAATCTTACGTTGTACCACCAAAGGACCGCCTTGAAGCTGGTTTTGGACGCCATTTTAAAAAGACACCGGAAGCCTGGTGTCATCGAGTTGAGTCAAGTTGAGGAAGTTATAACTAGATAGTCGTTTTTTAATTAGTTTTTCCTCCACATATAAGAATACAAAACTTTTTTTTAGTTTTTACTTTAATTAAACGTTTAATCGATTTGGACAGTATAGACTATAACGGTCTTACTTATAAAAATCTCACTAATCTATACTTAGGCACCGCTTAGTTAAACCGCTCTTAAGAAGTTAATCCACGTTTAACTTTTCATTACTTATAAACGTTGATTAGCTGTTACTTAGTTAAGAAACGAACAAAGAACGATATTGAATGAACGAAATTGTTAAATCTTCTATTTTTTCCATATTCTATTATCTATGACATTGTCAGTGTCGTGAATTGGCAGATTAAAATAAGAAAATTAAAAGAAAATGAATGTTTTATTATGATTAATGTATTCTAATTAAATTGTCATCTATACAACTAAATAAAATGGGAGTGTCTGTTTGTAATCTTTTTACTAAATTCATCTAAGTATGCATACACGGTATATATACCAAAATAACATTTTTTATAATTTTTGTCTGTCTGTCTGTCTGTTAGTTCCGGCTAATCTCTGAAACGACTGGAAACTGAAGCCTGCAAATGGCTTCAAATTTTCGGATCGCATTAATCTCTTCCGATATATTTGACGGCATTTTGATATAACGCGAGCTTTTGGAAGCCAAGGCTATCGCCACTTTGCGGGACAAGCGCGACAGAGTCTGCTGGCTCATGCCGTGAATGTCAGCGTTGTCCTCTTGAATCTGAAAATATAGTTAGGTACATATAGTAAACATTAGTAAGGTACAAAATCTTCATTATACTCCTTTATAGTAAATATATGAAAACTTGAAAAAATAGTAATTAGGCGATTTACCTCATGACGGGCCCAATATCTGATTACTGACATTACTTGCAATTCTACAGAAATGCTGCCACCTCGAGTATCGCCCTGGATATCAGGTCTCACTATTTCTATGATACGACTCATGTTTTCTTTACTAAATCGGTATCTAAGTTTAAACTCCTCATCCGATAAACTTTGTAGCGAATTAAAGCGAACTCTGTAATTCTTCGTCTTTCTTCTCCTCCTAGCTCTGAAACTGCTTAAATCAGCTACGTCGTTTTGGAAATCACGAAGATCTTCCAATCCATCTATGTATTATGCACAAATATAATTTTTTTTACTAACAAACAATCGCAAGTAAATTGATCAGACATCACAATAGAACAGCTGATTTATGTGAAATCCGCCATCTTGCCGCTTAGCGAGAGTTAAACTATGTCTCGGCAGTGTTTAATTTTGACAGCTATTTAAACCCTACTTAACGACTTCTTAACGCTAAGTAGTGTTTATAAGTGAGGTTTTTGTTAATCCGTTGCTAAGCAATAGATTAAATATTAAGTAACGTTTATAAGTAAGACCGTAAGAGTCTACTATGTACCAGGGGGCGGTTTTTTAGGCGGTTGATGGGTGGAGTTTACGCCATATTGTAGAGACAATCGGCTTCAAATCACGTGACCTTATTTCCCATCCTCTTTAGTTCTGTTATCAAAGGGATAACTCAATCAGAATTGACAATAATTGACATTTGACATTTAGTGCCAGTATGTAAAGTCAAAGTCAAATAGCTCAATTTCGAAGTTCAGTAAATTTATAGTACACTAGTACATGTTATTTAAATAAAAAGTCGATTTATACCTTATAACTGAACATCGACTTTTATCTTTAGTTTATGACGTGATCAAGTTAATGATAGTATTGTTCAGATTTATTCAGCATCATGTCCAAGTCTGAGAAAAGACCACAACCTAAAGTACTTCTTGAAGAATTTCGCGTAAAGGTTAAATTTTATACTTTTAAGCTCATGGAATAATATCTAAATGCGGCAAGAAGTGTTATCACTTTCATTTATTAACTCTTGCTTTGCATGCGTGCATTCATGCACTCGAATAGCTTTATACCACATGCATTATAACCTCTGTATTACAGTACAGTCTGCAGTACAGTAGCATTTCAAACAAAAGTTAGCTTTCCTTATTAATTTTAAATTGTTTTCAGTTGGTTAAGTGTCTATATAATATTACAGAATGCTCCTGAAGATTATGGTATGGCTGATGAAAATTGGGATTCTAAAAAGTTTGTAAATAACTTTCGAATTGTTATTGTTCGGATGGACAATTTCGAAATGGAATTTGATTTAATTGGCATACAACCTGCCTTTGCAAATGCCTTTCGAAGATTAATGCTATCTGAAGTTCCTAGCATGGCTATAGAAAAAGTATTGATTAGAAATAACACATCAATCATACAAGATGAAGTTTTAGCACATAGGTTGGGGCTGATTCCTCTGAAAATAGATCCTAGGTTGTTTGAATTTCGTCCTGAAGGTAAAGTATACTTGTAAATATGGTATTTTTTGTACTTTACAAAATATGTAAAGCAAAAGACCGACTTAATACATAAAGCACTGTTGGTTTTTATCTGAAAGTAAGGATAACGTGAGATGATGAGGATTAGTGAGGTTCAAGAATATCATAAAAGGAATCACTGATATCAGTGAATGTCAGTGAAAATCAGTGACATGTACAATTTACTGAAATATTGCATTAATAATATATTATTGTAATGTGTATTTTTACGTTTATTATAATTTAACATTGCAGCACATAAATAATATAGCATGAACTCACTGGGGTATGTTAATGTTACTCTAGTGGATTCATAAATTTAATTTGTTTTACCCAAAATAAAAATTTCAGATGCAACAGAGGGAACTGAGTTTGATACTCTGGAATACTCCCTAAAGGTTAAATGCACTTTAAACCGGTCACAACCAAAAGATTCCTATAGAGCAGAAGATTTGTATGAAAATCATAGTGGTAAGAAGTCTTACATAAAAACTGAAAACTATTAGTATGATGCAGTAAGCAGTGATTAGTTATAAAGATTAATTTTCTTTTACAGTATACTCATCACAAATAAAGTGGTGCCCTATAGGTAACCAAGCATCAGTGCATAAAGAGGCTGATGTAGGGCCAGTGCATGGAGATATTCTTATATCTAAGATGCGTCCTGGTCATGAATTGGACCTCAATTTAGTTGCAGTTAAAGGTATAGGCAAAGACCATGCTAAATTCTCTCCAGTAGGTTAGTATTCTGTTATACTTTAAAGGTATTTTTTCTATTAAGCTGCTTTCATTCATGTTATTAAGGCAGACACTCAGTAATCATGAATAAGAAGCCAATGTTTCATTTTGTTGTGTGTTGGTATTTTATTCTGCTGTTATATATATGTATTGGATTTTGGTTGCTAAATTGTGTGTGGTGTGAAAAGAAGATAAATAAAACCGTTTAAAAACAGATAACGATTTGTGTTAAGGAGGACGCTTCAATCTGTGATGGGAGATTTAAATTAAATTTTTTTTTTGTTATTCTCAACTAGTTAGAACAATAAAGTTGCATTATTTTTTAACTTGCACAAAAGACAAAATAATACATTGCATTTTTAACTGTATCATTTTATTTCAGGTTAACCCTAATTTTAATATTGCTGCATTAACCATAAAAATCATCTATGTTGGAGCTATATTAAAATATATATATATGATATATTAAAAAATGCAAAGCTATACAGTATGTGCGCAAGTTAAAAAATAATGTCACTATTTATGTTATAACTAGTGGAAAAGAACATGACCAGGCAACTATCATTTAAATTTCCCGCCAAGGATCGAAGCATCCACCTTAATTTATGAACAGGACAACTATTTATGTGTACCTGTGTACAAAGTAATTATTGATTATAACAATATTAATGGCATGATGGTTTATTTTATAACATCTACCTCAATACAAAATTTTAAATGATATCATTTCAATGTTGTTTAACTATTTCTACTATTTCTAAATGATATTTAAATTAGATATTATATTTAAAGGCATTAAATACTTGTCTTTTTTATTTGCTTGATTATAACAATATTAATGGCATGATGGTTTATTTTATAACATCTACCTCAATACAAAATTTTAAATGTTATCATTTCAATGTTGTTTAGCTATTTCTACTATTTCTAAATGATATTTAAATTAGATATTATATATAAAGGAATTAAATACTTGTCTTTTTTATTTGCTTTTAGCTACAGCATCATATCGTCTACTGCCGGATATCACAATAACACGTGAAGTGACTGATAGCGAAGCTACTTTACTACAAAGCTGTTTTTCCCCTGGAGTCATAGGTATTGATTCAGAAGGTCGAGCATATGTCAGAGAAGCCCGTTATGACAGCTGTAGTAGGAATGTTTACCGATATGATGAAATCAAGAACGCTGTAACACTTAGTCGAATAAGGGATCATTTCATATGTAAGAAGTCAATTTTTAAAAGTATCCAAGGCTTAAAGCTTTGGCAATAGCTTATCTAATTTAACATGAAATTTACCTTTACAAAACAAATAATTACAAATAATGTTTGTTACAGTTAATGTGGAGTCTATTGGAGCAATGGCACCCAATGTCATATTTGTTGAAGCTGTGAAAATTCTAAGAGATAAATGTAAATCATTGTTAAATGAATTAGATAATTTTCAATGATTATATTCCGGTTTTATTATACCCATGCATGAAACCATATAATACAGGTCAGAGATAAGATTGTATATACATACAGGTAGAGACTGATCACTTCACAATGAAATTTAAATTAATAGCAACTATTACTGCAAATGCTGCAATTCATAAAATCAATCCTTCTAAATTCACATATTAACAAGGTTGTCTTCATGTGACGGATAAATATTTGTCTCATCAACTATTCATGAGTGCAGTGAGTCTATGAATAGCTCTTTACAGCACATAAGGAATAGAATCCCAAAACTTTCTATGATTTATTGATTTCTTAAATGGTGAGAATTTGAGTATTCAGGAAATGGTCCTTTGGTATGAGCCTAAAATGGGACGCCATCCTAAGAACAATATTTCACATTACACCATCTTAAGAACAATATTTCACATTTTAGTTATGTGTAACTTTACGGATATACAGGAAAGAGTGGAAAAGCCTGAAAGACCTCATAGCAGTGGATGCTAAAAATACAATACAAAAAATCTATCTCGATATCATTATTTACATATTAAATACATTTAAAAAATGAGACCGAAAATGAATAATAAATAGTTTACAATTCTGATTCACTAGAAAAAAAATTGCTTTTCTCTCGAGTTTGGTGTTGGCCTAATATGTAACTACCAAACTGAGTTGCATTATTTGCACTAAAGTTGTTGTTAATCCATTTAACAACCACTTAATTGGTCAGTTTTAACTTAAATAGTGGTCGTTAAAGAAGGGATGGAAGTCAAGTGGAGTTCCATGGAGTCTCGTAAAATGAACATAGGTATAGCAAAATTGTAGATAGGTAATGAATTAATCATGGCACAGGAAAAATAATAGTTTTCATAATTATATATGTACTTTAATAACTTAATATTACTGAAAGAATAAACAACTTACTACATTACTTAATTCTAAATACATATACATAATCTAGAAAGCCTATTTACAATTCTTTTTTAAAATAATCTTATGATACATACCTACTACTAGAAAAAAATTCTACCTCACTATGTTTATGCAGAATTTAAAGAATATTGTTGAAATAAGTTAGTACAGGTTGAAATGGTTATACTGAAATGTAGTGTTAATATTGTTTTGATTTAGAGTTCATTTTAGAGGGGCTTATATAGTAAAGCATTGAATATTCCCTAAAAAGGACTACCTTTTAAGTCTCCAATATACAACTGTACAACTATTACTACATACTTATTTTTTTATTATAAATCAATGAATTTGTTTTATTTTAAACTTGGATTCTATAAATTTAATAACTAACATTATTGTAAGAACAAAAGCATCCTTTTTAACAAAAATAAAGCAGCCACTAGCAAATTCGAAACTTATCTAAATTACTGCTTTAGTAATGAATGGTGTAACTTTATATTTGTTACTTTTCTGAAACCAAACTTTGCCTTGTTGCAATTTTTTTTATATTTCTGTGTGTAGCTACAACCCATAGACTATACAGGGGTGCCAGGGATACAGAGGATTGGTGTTGAATGTTCTCAGGCCACCTGAAGTTCTTCAAGTAGGCTTAACAATTGGTAAGGGATGGACCAACAGTTTTAACATGCTGTCCAAAGTACAGTAGCGTGCATGAAATTTTGCCACTAGCTTATCACCCATCTACATACAGACCACACTAGTAGTTGCTTAGCCCTATCAATCACATACAATCAATGACGCTACTATGGACACTACTTTCAGAGTTTATTAAACTGTAAATAAAGTTGGAGTGACACTATCACATCTTGCTAAAATCTAAAAACAGATAAGATTATATACGGAACTTCATCCAAACCATATTTTCAATACAAGCTATTTACTCCCGAAAGTCTAATAAAGCTGTGTTGAATCAAAACTATTCATTCATAGAACGATTTGTGTGACTACTAGATGTATCACAAAGACTGACATAGCATCCACGGCCCACTCTTGCTCTCCTCTGCCCCTTCAGCATGTTGGCAGCGTGTTCGATACGCATCACAAGTCTATGCTGGTTTTCCAAGCGTTCCAAACATTTTTTGCAAATCGTTTTTGGTAATGGATCTGAACGAGATACCTGTAATCAAAGATGCATGTTGTGATCAAATAATTCCAGTCCAATTTATGGAGAGGAATATTGAAACAATTAAACATAATAATGCAAAAATGACTTACATTTATGGAGAGATATCTATTGATTTTTTCAGATATACACAAACGTATGCCTTCTTCTCCATATATATGGAGTACAACACGATGCATTTCCGAACACAATCGACAAATAAATCCTGTTAATACACCTTTGTCTAAGCTCCCCATTATGTTTTTTTTTGTAAATGATTAAAATCTTCAATGTCTTTGTACAAATGATTTTATCAAAAAAATATCAATAATAATTTTATTGTTACAAGAAATAGCAGCAATAGACAAAGACTCAATCCAATCCACAGATATATATAAAGGTATAGATTTAAAACGTAGTGAATAAAATATAAACATTCGTAGAAATTATACTTGTCTATGTAATCTATGTTATCTATATTGTCTAAACTACATAGCTATTTGCTATTTGTTACATAGTGTTAGTGTTATATTATTAAGTAAATGAGTAGGTAGCACCAGACGCACCAGAGCCGTTAGTATCCCTTAGTAGTTTGTGACCAGAGCTGATGCGCCGATGACTGACTACAGTTAATGTGGGTAACTTTGGCCGTAGTTATAACTTTGGCCCAAAATAATATTTCCGATTATACTTGTCTATGTAATCTATGTTATCTATATTGTCTAAACTACATAGCTATTTGCTATTTGTTACATAGTGTTAGTGTTATATTATTAAGTAAATGAGTAGGTAGCACCAGACGCACCAGAGCCGTTAGTATCCCTTAGTAGTTTGTGACCAGAGCTGATGCGCCGATGACTGACTACAGTTAATCTGGGTAACTTTGGCCGTAGTTATAACTTTGGCCCAAAATAATATTTCCGATTATTATTATTTTTTACAGATTGCCTTAATTGATAAAAAAATAATTTTACAAATAAAAGATAGAAGGTATCTTCGTAAACTTATTTCACCCGCCGAAATGTGTCATTTGTCAATGACAAAATTCAAAAGTTGCCTTTTTCGTGAGTGCATTATAGACGGTACTTTTCTCAGTGTTAAAAAGTAGCATTCAGCGCTGTTCATAATAGGTTTTGAATGGTAAGTTGCAATGTATTGTGTTACCAACTTGTCTGCCTATCATTTAATAATTTTTTTGCAATATATATTACAGTATTTTTTCTAGAAACATCTAAAATATTTCATAACTACTTTGGAGTTACTATATCAGGGTAACATTGGCCCGGGATAAGGTTACACTAATATTTTACTATCATACTAATATGTTGCCAGATTTTGGAAAATGTGTCGAATTTGATATAAATATGTATGTAGTACATTCGATATCGTAAAAAAATCTTTTTTTCCATATAGAAAAAGATATTATGCCTCAGGACGAATCTCTTTAATGACAAAGGCTACAGATTGTTGGATTTGGCTAACGAATCGACCAGAAATAGTGCTATTATCAATTAACAATAATCATAAGTCTTAGTTAGATGAATCGTAAATAACTCGAAAAGGCAGTTATTTTGAAATAAATGATGATTTTTGGCGATGGAATGGGATGATTAGAAAGGATGACTTTACAGCATTTTTTGATAATTAAGTAGTTACTTTTCGGTTAAAATTTTATTTTTTAACAATTATATAGATATTTTGAAGGGCCATAACAGCCTGATTTCCTATTTTTCCTATCAATACCAAATAATAAAATATTTAATAAAAAGCTATGTTTCATAGGGCAACATTTTATTTCATACCTAAATTTTCCTTACAAACCTTAAATAAGGTACAAAAAATATTGACTTTGGATGTAGACTATATATTTTTCTGCTAGTATTTAGTGGCCAATGCTACTTAGTTCACTTATTTTGCGAGAAATCATAAAAAACATGCACCAGGCCAGGCCTGGGTCAATTTTACCCCAACTCTAATTGTAACTTTGACCCATCGGTTTTATTACTTTTTCATTTCTTTTTTCTAAGAAACTATCATTATATTGCTAGGTTTATAGAATAAGTGGCTCTCAAAGCCATCAAAAAGTCCTCTTGGATGAGTCTTCCGCACTAATTTAAACATTTATTGCATTTTAATTCCGAAAAGTGGGCCAATGTTACCCAGGTTGACTGTACTGTGACCGGCCAAGCAGAGCCTTGATCAGCGTTGAACATTATAATGTACTCTGTGGATCTCTCTGTTTTTAAATTCTACTGATCGATCGATACCATTGAACGGTGATCGATCGATACCATTGAATGGTAAACCGTCTACACAATCTGGAATTCAGATTATGTAGAATAAAAGATACTTTATAAGATATATGAGAAATAAAAGATTTTGGCCTGTATATATAAATTTTGTTAACCTCCTACGCAAAAATGGGGTCTGTCTGTGGAATCGTAGCTCCTTACGAATAATTTTGGCGTATTTTTAATGTTTTAGCTAACGAAGTCTAGATAGATATTATTTTTTGATGATTAGCTAACTTTTCCTTCATTAGGTTATTCAAATGATTAGTAATATTCATTATACCCATTGACTTATTATTCCCGAAGCAAGTTCAAGTCATATTTTTAAGGCCAAAGATCATGCGGAGGCAATTGTCTCTAAGGCGCTCTAGCTTGTCCAGATTAAGTTCGGTCAGATCTGGGTTGCACACATCTCCATAGTCGATTATAGACAATAAAAGTAAATTGACCAACATGGCACGGGATAAAGTTTTTCAAGCGATAAAGGGAGCACAAAGCTTTATTAAGTTTCCCACCAGGCGCGGTCACAGTCTGAAATTTTGGAGAATAAAATAAACAATCATTGCACAAGACACAATTTTATTTTATACATTACCTTATAGGTAATCTATATATATAAAAGGAGAAGGTGACTGACTGACTGACTGACTGACTGACTGACATATCAACGCAGGGCCTAAACTATAAGGGCTAGAAACTTGAAATTTTGCACAGGGGTACCTTTTATAACTTTTTTCAAAAATCCTTTCTTAGTGCTCCCCTAGAGCACTAAGAAAGGATTTATGAAAATTCACCCCCTAAGGGGGTAAAACGGGGGTGCAAAGTTAGTATGAAACTTTGCCGTTTTTGAAGTCGTTAGACGGGTAGACGTCGTTAATGGGTCAAATTCTTCGCGAGCGAAGCTGCGGGCGTCCACTAGTTATAAAATAAATGGAAGTCGTCTTTTTGTATTTGTGAATCGGGTGATAATATTTGAGACGTCTGGTACTACTTCCGGGTGAATGTTTAGAAGAGCTAAACCTGTTAATCGCTCTTCTAACATGTTAGCACTTAACCACGTTTTTACACGCCAAAGGATCGCTCTGCTGTCGCACCGCACTGCCAGAATTTTGAGAAATGTTGAAAATATTTGGGTATAAATCATCATCACAAACTTCGATGGTAGAAACTACACACTTAGAATTATCATTTATGATGCACTGTTCTTCAAATTAAATCATAATAATATGTAGTAAGTATTCGATTTTTGAGATTTTTCAATTTGACCTTAGATTTTGGTCATGTCCCCTGTGACCCCCCCCCCCACCCCCTTCGGACCGCGCCTGTTTCCCACACACTTCTTTTAATTGCACAGTCCAAGATCTTAAACAGAGCTGTTTAGTTAAATTTGAGCACCGTTATAAACAATGTGTGTGAGGTGATGAAGATAATGTCAGATAATGTTAGCAAGCAGTCTAGAGCTGCCCACGGGGATGGCTTGGCATTTTTCTGGATTGACCGATATTCCATGGCTTTTATGCTTAGCTATTAACGTGTATTCCGTTTAACTTTTCAGTTCTCACATGTTTTATAGTAAACGCTAGTAGTCAAATGTAATTAAACTTTTTAGTTTGTTTCCTTGCTTGCTAGGGTCGTTTGCTTAGTCTATCGAGTAGAACATAATGCCATTTTTTAACATCGCTCGACAATTATCCCATCTTGTTTTTAACCAAAACATTTTTTCAAAACCAGTGGAAACAAAAACAATGTTTTGATACCATATATTATAATTATAAATAAGTACACAATTTTACAATAACAAGTGTAGATACTATACATTATTTTTATTATTATTGCACATTTCCATTCGCTAATAACTTGTTAATTCTTGAAGCATTTTTACAAACGGAAATTTTAAGATCTATAAGCCTTTCCTGTTTATCTTGTATGTCCGTTGTCAATTGTCTCAGTTTAGAGTAAAAAGGTAATAACCACTCCTCATTCGCACTAGAATATAAAAGGAATATTTTAAAAGGCTAGCATAAAATATAATATCCAAAGCGTTGAAAGTTGATTGATATGTGGGTTTTATACTAAGTAAATAGCCTACATACCCACCCCCATCATAATATCTCTAACCTATAGATTGAGACCTAAATATATTTTTACTTTAATGCTTCGGAATTTCCGTAAAAGTGGTGACGAACATGCACATGTATATTATTATCAAGAACCTACTGGCTGTGCGTCCACAGACACGAAACTGCGGAGCTGTTCGTTATATTTTCATACATTTGACATATGTACCGCTCACGCTGTTTAAATCGTAATAAAATGAAAACCCCGCTTGTATAACATCATGCTCTAATTGAGCAATTCGCAAACTACATGGATATATTGGCATAGATTAATATATTATTATACATACCACAATAACTAATTACTATGAATAATATAGGTACTAACGATTTCTGCTTTAGTAAATCCTTTGTTGTTTTTTCGTACAGAGTTGTCCACTGCTGTAGTTCTTGTCGCATAACCTCAACATCTTCTTGAATATGGTCCATTAATTTACCTAAAGGATTTCCTATACGAGACAGAGCTTGAACATTGAATCTTAAATTTTCCATTTCTTGCAAATATACATCCGCTGTTTTTTGCGTTCCAAATGGCCATTCCTAAACAAAAATATGATATAGGTGATTCGGGTATAAATATATTCTCTCGCGTCGATTCAATGTGATCGAAAGAGTTAAGCAACGATGGGCGTGGTCGGTTTGTGGATGGCAAACATTTCATGGACGCTACCGTACTTCGGACGGCACGTAAAGCCGTCGGTCCCGGTTGTTTTCAATGCTGGAAACAGTCGTTAAGCCTTGTCGAAGACCTTCGTGTTAAGACGTAAGAAGAAGGTTTATTCCACGAATTAGGGTGGGTATAAGAATTACTCCCGAATTAGCGCGCTATTCTTAGAATAGTAGATGGTAAAACGCAAAATGACTTTACTCGCGGATAACTAGCGATTTATTCTAAGGATAAAATTTATTCTCGTTTGCTCGAATCCGCCCTAATAATTCAAATAAAAATACTCCACACACGCTCCGAAACCAAAAGTGTCTTGTCAATAAGAGAACGCGGCATGTGAATTTGTGCTTACAGTGTCATGTTTTGCAATTTGACATGTTGCCATGTATTTGTGTGTACGCGCAGATATTGATTCTTACGCAGTTATTGGTCTCGCAACATAAAGAATATTATATGCATTTACAGTTAAGTTAAAAAAACTGGCATGTTTTAATTAATACACTCGTAATTAGTCGTAATCTTAGATTAATGAATTTACAAAAGATCTCTTTGCTCTGATTTCGTAAACTAAAAGTGAGAGTTACAATCAACTTACAATTTCGGTCTTAGCAGATGTTTGAGAAAATTCTTTTTGCGCATCCAGTATTTGTTGGACCAAGTGACTTTGACTACTTATACTATTTAGATCATTATTCTTTAATTGCGCATGTAAATCATCTGTTATAGTGTTTTCAATTATGATGCTGGTTTCCTCCTCCTAAAATTTAAATTTCCAATTATATTTTATATCATTGCCTACATTTGTTGTGTTATGTATTACCAAATAAATATACTTTCCTCTTCATGTACAGCATTTTCGCTAATAATATTAACTTTTCCTAAAGCAATATTTCCAGCATCACTAATGCCATTGTCACTTTTATCTCTGAGACGAGGTGCGCCTGGTCTTGAAGAAGATGGTCTTATGATACTTGGTGCCTGTATATTCTGGCTAGCAAAACTGTTTGCAAGTTTTCTTTGTTCTTCTATTTTTTCGTTTAAAGTATCGCTGAACCTGTTATTCGGCTCAACATTTATCTGACTTTTAGTACTTGCGAGGTCTAATTTAATTTCCTCATTTTCATCATGCTTATTTTTTATATTTAAAAGATTGTCGTTAACATTGGTTAATTCAATTTCAGCTATTTGACTATTCTTTATGGATGTATCCATAGATGCTGAGCTTGAAATACTTTCATTAAAATCTAAGTTTTCTTTTTTATCACGCTCTCCTGAATTTAAATTTAACTTTACTTCTTGAATTTGTATTTCTGGTTGTACATTTTTTTCATCTGATTTTGACTCTATATGAGGAGCTGCCGTATATTCATTTTCTATATTATTTAAATTTGAAATATTTTCCGTATCATTATCTGAATTTGGTTTAATTTTACTATCTGGTTTTACAGTTTTTTGTTCAGTATTTATTTGATTTTTTTTTGCCTCTTCATTTGATTTTACGTGTTTTTTCACAGCCTTTGTCAACGTTTTCTTGGGAAGCGTTTCCTTTTTAAGCAAGTTACTCTCTTTAATTTTGGATTTGTTTTGAATTTGCTCTAATTTGTCATTACTCACAACTTTTTCACTACTTCTGGAAGTTAATCTTTTTAAGTCTTCATTTCTTGCAGGTTTTATATTAACTGAATCTATTTTTTTCTTGTCATTACTTGAACGTATTTTAACATCAGCTTTCAACTGCTTTACAGCTTCATCTGAAGAGAGATTTTTGTCTAATGCTAGGGCTAAGCATTGTAATAATTCGTTTGTTTTTCCAGGCTCTTGTCCAGCGACAATTTTAGAAGATTTTACAGATAATGATTTGCTTGTCGTTAAACCTGTCAAAATAATATCAAGTAAATTAATAAATTATCATTTTAATTTATAGCCACTATACGAGTATAACTAATAAATAATTATTATTTAAGTTTGTTGGTAGAAATTCAACCTATCTCGTCCATTCCATCAGAAAGTTCAAATCCCAGCGACATATTATGCTAAGTTACATCAGGAAGGTGTCATCAAAATGAAACATGATTGTCAAAAGCTAATATTGTCTATACCTAATCTCTGGAAGTCTGCCAAGCGTGGTGGATTTTTCCCTCCATAGGTACCTAATAATGTATCGCCTTAGAATCGATACTGCATGGCGTTTGCATAGCGACTGTATCGTAGATACATACGCGCCGCAAAAAGGCGACGTGTGTAAACGCTCCAAACATTAAAAAAAAAAAAAATTATTAATAATGTAGCTGTTCCCGGTGACAGCCCAGTGGCTATCGAACTCGCCTCTCACTCGAGCGGTCCGGGTTCAAACCCCAGTGGCACGCACCGATGACTTTCTAAGTTATGTGCGATTTAAGAATATAAATGTCACTTGCTATAACGGTGAAGGACACATCGTGAGGAAACCTGCATACCTGAGAGTTCTTCATAATGTTCTCGAAGCCATGTGAAAGTCTGCCAATCCGCATTTGGCCAGCGTGGTGGGCTAAGGCCTAATCCCTCCCATCCCGAGAAAAGACCCGTGCCCAACAGTGGGACGTCTATGGGTCGCAGCGTAGCTGTTCCCCACGACTGCCCGCTAGACACAAGCTTATCCATTAGCAAGTAAACTTAGTCTTAGTCTTCTTCACATCACCAGTCCAACTAATCAAAGGACGCTTAGGAGGTACCTACACCCAGGTAGGACATGGCAAAAAAGCGTCAGGCGCCAGTGATACGCTGGCCCCCATTCTCCATACAACTTCGGTAACATTTTTCTACCCCATCAAAACACAAAAAGATATAGTTAAAAATTACTGATCTCCATATAAACTTCTTTCTCCTATTCTACCACTTTAGAATGCGATTTTCTAAAAACATTGATTATATTGTTATCTCATCATGAATATTTGACAAAAATAAAAACACCGATTTTTCACACAAACAAAAAAGTTTCATACAAACTTATGTTTACAACAAAATAAATTATTGTATAATCAGTTAATAGTTTTTCCCTTGTATATTAAATGTTTTTAAAGATTTATTATTCTTTAAAAAACCAACTAGGTAGTTAACAAAAGAGCGGACTTATATTCTAATATTAATTCAATCAATATAATTACTACATTTAAATTAATACATACTACGAAATGTAATTCATACTCACTTACAACTGATATAACTTTGTTCAAAAACAAAATTTTGCTGTCTCTGTCCTTAACATTATCGGATATAAGTTCACTTTCTTCAAAGAGACCTTCAAAAAATCCATTGCTTCTTAGGACCTATAATTTGTCAAATATTTTAATAATAAATAAATATCTTGGACATTCTCACACACGGCCATCTGATCCCAAAGTAGGCGCGAGCCTGTAATATGGGTGTCAGAGACTGATATACATACCTACATAGATATTTTTAAATACTTAAATAGATAATAATAATATGATTTAACATCCAGATACAGAACAAATACAAGTGTTCGTCTCACCAATATTTGTCCAGAGTTGGATTCGAACCCACGACCCCTGACGCAACAGGCAGGGACACTACAAATTGCGCCAACGGCCCGTCAATTATTGTTTTATTAGACTGTGAAACTATAATTCTAATTTGTGGCCGCGCTTCACAATTGCTTAAATCTATTATTTTATACTATATTAACGCTATTAAAATATCATACAACAGACTTCAAAACTAAAAAGTAAGTAATAATAATAGTTAATGTAATGTTTGTGGGCACAAGCTCCTCCCACTGGACCCTCCCACACGTATTACACTATTACAATTTAATATTACGCTACGTACAATTTATTCACGTAATATTCTCCAGACAGGCCGGCGGCGGCGGCAGTTACCTATTAGGTATATCAAAATGAAAGGCGACCTGAGTCATTTATTTATTTATTAAATCTATTTTCATTCTCTACAACAAGCGGACATAATACCGAAAGGTATTTCTAGCAGTCAACTCTTGGCGACGAATAAAAATTAGTTCACATTGGATGGATCACAGGGATGGATGGATTAATTTTCACTTCAAAATATTGTATGAATAATCGAATCAATTTGCATTGCAATTGACTCCCTGTTTTTGATACGAGTATAAATGCGGAGGTGGTGACGACGACAAGTGATGACTTCGGCATAATATCTTCACGTTCCTGAGATAGTCCCTCCATAAACTAAGAGTTTCTGAGAGGTTTGCGCAGTTTTACGAGTATATAAGTATGTACATTATAATGGCCAGAACCTACGGCTTTGCCTTATTCAGGTGACGGCTATTTTCCTAGAGGCAAGTTTTTTTATCTTGCAGTCCGTTAATGCACATTATGCGAAATCTCAACGCTCAAGATAAATAACAGAGAAAGTGGTTCCCTGCGGGGTAATTGTGTTCACTTTTTGTTTCTGGTGAACAACAGAAACTTAGCCTGATTGAGCTCTCAGTGAGTTACACAACTTCCCCACCCTGGAACCTAGTTGGTTTAACAGGTTTAACTCAATTAACATGTAACATTTTGGAAAATTTATATTATTATTTTTATACTTTAAATTTTACGTGTCCAGATGTGAACCCGGTAATTTGGAAGGCTTGCGTGGTTCAGTACATACAGGTTCAATACGTTCAGGCCCTATCGAGACATTTTATTGAAATGTGATATAGCACACGCGGCGGATACCCCTCGATCGACTGATCGTCACCATCAATTGGTAATCGCGAAGGTGGGTCCCGCCAATTTCATATTAGCTATTACAAAGGAATGAAAACTAGATTGGCTCTATTTTTGTGGGTTTAGAGGAACTGGTACACGGACTATAGGCTCAGGGTGTCTGGAGGTGTACAACGCTTTCTGCGAAGTGGTTTACCAACCTCACTAACTCTCTTCACGCATTTTTCACTTCCACCCTGCAAGCATTTAGCTCTAATGCCCCACTCTGGACAGCAAGTTAAGGTAGGCCAGACGCGAGACTCCTGGGGTTCACTCCGACCAACCAGTAAAGACAAGCGGGAGATAGAGAGGAGCTTGATCGAGTATATACCGGGGGAACTCGGGTCCGTAGGGTCGCTACTCCCCCAATAGCTTGCCATAAGCTGCCCTGAGGGCTTATTATTATTATTGACCTTAGGTATAGTTACGAATAGCCTGCGTAAATATACTCCTGTACCTATGTAATAATGTTAGTTCTATGAAAACGTGGACTGGCATTTCAATGTGGCACATAACAAAGGCTAAATTTATATATGCAGAGATCGGAGTTAATTATTTAAATGTAAATATGATTAACAGCAATCAATACTTACTGATGTCACAATGTCATGCAAGAATCTGAAAGGTGGCTTTCGTAATAACTTATCACTCAATGGTGGACGCTTTACATACTTTCCCAAAGATAGCTGGGTAGCTTTTATAATTGCGTCTAAATCTTCCTCCATTGTTCATAGTTCATATTTAAGTACAGAACTAGAATAAATTGAACCGCTTCATATCTGCAAAAATAAATTTTAAAATGGCGTGATGACTAGTCTTTGTTTACTTAGCCGTTTCTATAACAACCTGTAACAACCTTTATTAGCGGCAACACATACGGACGAATACAAAAAATGCCTTGCATTGCATTGTCTAAATCCATTGCCGCTTTGTTTGAGTTTGTGAATGCATCATGGAATTTATTGCGGACTATACTCAAGTATACTCTGACCGAGTCTGACCAAACCTTGATACCTACATAATTAATTAAAAATACAAATATGTATGATAAATGTCAATTATACAATACAAAAACTCTGTACAGGACCTAAAAACGGACATACCACAATCATATAAACAGAAGACCTTAAAACAACAATGATACAGAATGATACATAGTAAAAATAAAAAAATGGATGGGATGGATATGCTGAGCAAGATCCTTTTCTTTACTGTGTAATAATAGCACGGACTACATTACTGAAGGTGATAGATTATGTTATTTAAAATGTGCTGTAAGTAAATAATCTTTAGCTAATCTATTAACAAGAACTTTTATAAATTTATACTAATTTAGTATTGAGCGTCGATACCAAAGCGGGGTTGGCATCCCCATCTAAGTCTCAGTCTCTAACAAAGTAAATGGATAGATAGCAATAAACACATTAAACACCAATTTCTTTGGTTTCGTCTATAACTAGTTGCTCAGAGTACATTATACTATCTAGACTGAAAAATAATTATTCAAAACGAGAGCCGAAATTCGCGCCTTTGATGCACTGTAATTTATTCTATAGGGAGACCATGCTATAGCAAAACACTCATTACGATGTTCGACTGTTTCCTATATTGTTTTCGTTCAGTACAATTAGACATGTAAGTAATATTTAATACAATACATAATAATATGGGTTGATTGAAATGTCAATAATAAAATTATGAAATCAGTAATGATTCAATAAAAATATATGATTTGAAAATACGTACCTTATATTACCTTTTTTAATAAACCGCAATGCAAGGGTATCCCACGGGCACTTGCCACACCGATATCGGTAAATCCGGCGTAGCGTCTCGATCACACTTGGCCTACGTGACGAGGCTACTTAAAAATCTGTGGACGAGGTTCAAAGTATGGATATGACTTAATTTTAACATTAATTTCAAAAGATAGATTCATTAATAATACCGATTTCTCGTAAAATAGAGAATTCGAAAAAATAATTGCAGTTTACGTAAACTGTAATTCTTTTTTCACATCGCAATATTTACTTTTCCAGGTATCACCTCAATCTAAATCCATATAAAATAACTCTTTTATCGACACCAAAAAATTTGTATACTTTAGTGTAACACGGTATAAGGAACAAAATTTTTACGATCTCTATGGTCCATTTTTCACTAAAAACATTGACCACCTGACAATTATAATTCCGTATTTTAACGTGCTCGGATTTTGTAGTGAACAATCCAGATACTTATTAGGTATATTAAATCCATGATCGTAACTACTCTGTCACATTTCGTCGTCAACTTCTTCCATAATCTGTGTATCTAAACGACGCCATTTTGAAATGCTGTCGTAATCAAAATCAACGTAGCGCCTGGGTGAATGTAATATCAATTTTGTATTACACTATATTCCAATATTTACAATCATCCAATCCAATCCAATACATAAAGCTATTATTTTATATTTAAATACGGAATGCCGCTAAAACGTAAAAAAGTGGGCCGACCTCGAAAATCTAATAATAAGATAATCAAGAAGGAAGGCAATGAAGTCTATGCTTGTGGAGTGTGCGCTACCACATTTGATACGGAACTCACACTAAAGCATCATATAAAGAGATGTGGACTGAAGAAATCCTTGTTGACTGCTGCAGATTGTATTGCTAAGGTAATTATTTTATACAATTTAATGTAAAACTACATTGTTACTACTTATTACTTATTGTTACTACCTAATGTGATGGATTTTTTTTTGGTATTTACCTACTTAGTTTGTGTCTTGTGTTCTGTGGCAGTAGTTTAATTACTGACATTATACTGTATACAAACTGCGTGACCTGAATTATTGCTCTTACTTTTTGACGATTCATTTATTAAAAAAAAAATTGGCTTAGATTAAGGATGTCGAGTTGGCTGTTGACTGTGATTTTTAACCGAGAAACCTAAACTGTAAGAAGTAATTGTGCAAAGTTTTAAACGGCAGAACCTCGTAGTTTTTTAGCAATAAATGAACCACATTATCATAATTTTGCACCATTTCCATATATAATATAAAACATAAAACAACCCAACTCCCAAAAAATATTACCATCTATTTATGATCAAGATGAAATAGCCATAAATAACCCTAAATGAAATGAAATGGCGTAGTAATGAGTGTGTACCCTGTATTGTGTGCTATGCAAGGTATGTGTTTGCATGAGTTTCCGGTTATTTTAATGTAAATAAAATATAAAAATGAGTAAGCGTTAATTACTTTATGTAAGGTAAGACTTTTTTAATTTACGTGCTAAAAGAGATCCTGCAAAGCGATTGCAGATATTTACCCAATACCTAGAACTCTCCCCCAAAAAAGACATTAAATCGATGTTCCATGATCAAATTTTCACCAAATTTTTTCTTCATTCTTTATTTCAGGCCAAGTATACTTGCAGTGAATGTAATAAAAAATTTAGATTTAAAGTTAGCTATGACTTGCATATTAAGAATGATCATGCCAAAGGTCCAGGCAGTGTGGCTTGTAAACAATGTCCTGTTCGATGTCCAGATAAAAGAACTCTTAAAATTCATATAGCTAATATTCATGAAAGGACAATTTATGAATGTGAACATTGCCACAAGAAATTTGTCAGACGTTCCCATGTCATACGTCATAAGTCACAAAAAGGCTGTGATGGTAGAGGAGTATCATCATACAACTGTGAAGTAAGTATGATTTAAGTAAATATTATAATATATATATATATATATATATGTATATTTGTTTATAATAACTTCACCGTACAAATCCAATAAAAAAATAGAAATCATAGTTGATGTAATCAGTGAACACTGCCATATTTTTAAAAAAGAACGTTGAATTTTTCAGCTTGTGTCTATCTTTTCAGTCCTTTTAAGTAAGTTTGAAAATGCTTTTTCATTTTATGTTGTTTAATTTTTTTATTTTTTCAATAATATTTTCATTCCACTTTCTTGTAGTATGTGTACAGTATTGCTAGGCATATCTGTCCTAAATTATTATGATAGATTCATTTTGGAATTTTCTCTCCCCATTTCTTTGTCAGTATATAGATAGAGAAACTAATTACTAGTGCCCTTAAAATAACTGATGAAAGGTTTACACACCACTGCTTCAAGAAAGTGCAGGTGTGATCTTATGTGTACACAACATACATAAATTAAAATTATGTTGTAAATTGTTAACGCAAAAAAGAAAATTCGCTATTTATATTTATATTGTCCACAGATATGCAGTGCAACATTTACCAGAAAAGACAATCTAATTGTGCATCTCCGTTATCAACATATAGTAAAAAATGCTTTTTTATGTAAGCAGTGCCCATATCACACTCAAAGCTTTTCCAGATTTGTCATTCACTTTCAAAAGCACCATTCAGGTAAGCAATTATAATATTATCTTAATTGAAATCATAAGTCATCTCAAATTGTTAAGAAATTTTATCATGTCTTACTAATAGAAATGGTTTTAATAATAGAAATATAATAGATATTTCTATTAAAGTACCTAAGTAAAATTATTCTTAAACACTTTATTATCCTTACTTACAAAATGCACACTAAACAAACATTACTTTATGAACGTTGAGTTTGTATTTTGCACCATTTGCACCTTTTGCATTCATATAAAATTAAAAGTTGATACCACAAATACAATGCATTCTTATTACGAAGTATACAATAAATTAATATCATAGAAATATTAATACACTCTACACAAACCTGATGAACGAAAATACATTTCTTAGAAGGAATCCCCAGAATAAATCACAAAGAATCTCTTTATTGTAGGCGCACCACACACCTTTATATGTGACTATTGTGGAAAGATAACAAGATCAAGATCAGCAATGGCGAAGCATTTGGAAATTCATGGGGAGAAAAAGTTTGAATGCAGTGTGGTATGTAAAGTATTTGAATTTTAGATCAATCAACGGTATCAAATTTATATTTAAATAATTATAAACAGTTTGTTGATATAACATGTTTGTTCAGACTTATCTTAGCTCAACAAACAGCATCTATAGTTCATGTACCACATGCCTTGAATTCACTATAAAAACAAATAAGTTATCACCACCTAGACTGATCAATTCTAAAATATGATAATTTAGAATTGATCTCACTTAGCCTAAAGTTAACTGTCTGCCTGAAAGCATTAACACTCGCGAGCAATAAACTAGAATTACTTCATTGCGCGCTGCTCAAAACAAAACCACACAAAATTTCATGTGATAAACCATGAATTGTGGTATATCATTTGAACGGTAGTTTTGTTAGATTTCAAATGATATCAAAAAGATTTTAAATCAATTTAATTTCCTACCTAAATTTAGGGAAATATTGCAATAAAACGAATTAGCTTCGCAGCGCACATCTTCAGACAGAGAGACTTACTCTTCTTAGGCGGCGCTGTGGGCTTTCTTGCGTTGAGGGAAAGATCCCTTCAATCCAGGAAAATGCTCCAGAGTTAAACCCCGTCGGTAACTTTCCCGCTGTTGAGCATGGGTCTGTCCATCGTCGTGCGCGCGGAACTGCTAGCCGTTAGTCGCTGGGGGGAAATACCCAGATGGTTGGAGGAAGAAGGTCCAACAGCTCTTTAGGGAGCGATCAGCCTTCGGGGGGCACGCATGCAGTGGCGCTATCCCCCTTAGATGAGGATTCCACAAACCATCAAATCTTCAATACCACTGCAGGTATATCGTACGGTCCACTCGACTCTTTGACGTCAAGGGGCAAAAGTATATCTGCATTGAGCTCTAACAGAGCGATGCGGGATTTTAGGCGGCGTGGCCCCATTGTTAACACAAATATTTTTTCAATTCAAAACCGGTAGTTCCTGAGATTAGCGCGTTCAACCAAACAAACAAAGCTGTATAATATAATATAGATTTAAATGCAAATTTTTATACCTAAAATTTTCGATATAACTGTGTAACTGATATTTTATTTGTTATTGCTCCCATGGAAGTGTTTACTTGGTAAGTTATATCCTTGTGGCTATCTACAAGTATATACAGTTATTTTTATTATATATACATTTACATTTATGTTACTCTCTTCTGAATATGTAATTTTAGTTGATAATACGAATATGATCACAAAAGGACCAAGATTCGAATATTTCCAATGCCTAGATAGACAGACCAACAATATTGAGATGTGTTATATTATATTTACAGTGCGGTTATAGTACATATACGATCGAGGTGATGAGACGCCACGTCCTGACGCACGTCGCGAATAAGCCGCACAAGTGCAAGATTTGCGGGCGCTCGTACATCCAGCGCGTACAGCTTCAGCGCCACATGGAGAAACACGTATCCAGTACGTGCGCCATCTGCGGGGACTCCTTCAAGTCGAAGGCCAAGTGAGTTTAACTACTTAGTGGGGGTGACACGCACAGAAAACAATACGATTTAAAATCTATGACCCGAGCATTTATCTGCGAATATCTGCTCGGGACCTGCAGTGCGGCAATCAGGGTCACTCACCACCGCGCTACGGAGTTTCTTCTCTAAATTCTTCATAATCCCACTGCAGAGCAAGGTCTCTTCTAAGAAAAAAATAGAGCGTAGGTACTGCTATTTGCTTCTCAAGTGCGGATTGGGAGGAGTGTGGTTAGGGGCTAATCTGACTGTCGAAAGTTCTGGGCCACCCCGTTGTTGGTCTGTGATAACAATATTTTAAAAATATTACAAACTAGTTAATGTAACATGTTACCCGGGATTTCTTTAACGTCAGTTAATTGGATGAAATTTGAAGCCGTCAATATGAGGAATCGCCACCAAACTACATTAAGAATTCCAATACTAGGATGTGATTGTGTTGGCGTTTATTTTATTATTTCTTATTCGTGATTCGTGACTGTACACCAATTCAATCAAAAGAAGAAGTAAATCAACTCTTTAACTAACTATTCTAAACTCACAACGATGTAAGCGCAACTCTAATTGTAATAAATTTTACTGAGTTTTGTCATATAACATTTGCAATGTGAATTAAAAATAAAATTAATTTTCAGATTGATCATGCATAGCAGAGAACACATGAATATTAAAAAATTAGTATGTCCTGTGGAAAACTGTACCTTAGATAATAAAGAATTTATCAGTCCTGATGGTCTTCAAAAACATATCGTGAAGGCGCACATACAAGATAAAGGTATGTTGATTTTCATTACAATATAACATGTTGATGACATTCTACTAAACACTGAACTCACACAACAACACTGTGCTTATAATGATATATATGTTTATATACTGCATGGATTGTACCTTCTGTATTGTTGATTCAGATCTGCTCTAAATACTTGACAAGTAAGTGTATCAACGCAGTAAATAAATAAATACACACAGGTGTGGCGGAGTTCTCGTGTGCGTTGTGCTCGAAGCGGTTCAGCAACGAGATGAACATGCGGCGGCACTTAAGCACGCACACCCTGGAGCGGCCGCGGCGCTGCATGTACTGTGTGGCGGCGCGCGCGTACGTGCGCGGCGAGCAGCTCGTGCGCCACGTGCGCAAGAGCCACCCGGACGTGTTCCGCACGCACCTCGCCCACGTGCGGAACGTGCTCGTGAGTATACATACACATACATTATAGCAGGCAGACACCGCAGCGGCCGCGCGGCTAAGGCTCTGCGCAAACGGGCCACCGACCACAGCCACCGGTGGCCAGCGACAGCCACTTAACATAAACTTTTTCATATTTTGTATAGACGCGCCGCACACGTGTAGCCGGTGGCGGCCACTCGCTCCGCGACGCGCCACTAGTGGTCGCTACGGGCCACACAAAACGCCGACACCCGCCACTGTCGAACTGCTCCACCCCCCGCGCAGTTATATATTATATTATTTATTTATTTCAATGCATTAACAAAAGCGGGAGCACACTTCCCGCGTCGGAGTCCATCGTTGGAGCGGACGGGTTATAAAATGTGGCGACTTCCGAACACCGGTGGCTGTCGCTCGCTTCTGACACTGCGGCGGTAGCGCGCGACAGCCACCGGTGGCTGTGGTCGGTGGCCCGTTTGCGCAGAGCCTAAAGTTACTGTGTGGCGGCGCGCGCGCGGCGAGCAACTCGTGCGCCACGTGCGCAAGATATTTTCAAACTAGCTGAATGACCAGACGGACATGATTCTTTCGAAAGGTTAATGAACTGTGAGAAACCCATATTAAGGTTAGAATAATAAGAATATATTTGGTTTTTATTTTTTCCCACGCAAGTTTTTCAGTTTTTCTCATCATTAAAACGTTTAATGCAACCAAAGTGGTCCAACATTTCGATCACAGATGAAAAAATAGTCCAACCGTTCTCCTGACATAATAGGTCTGTTTTATATTGGTTATTGTTTGTGTTACATATCTATAATTGTTTTATTTGTATTGTAATCTGTTCTGTGCAGAAGCATGCTTCTGCCATCGAGACGCCAGTCTCCATTCTCAGGGCTGCTGTGAGAAATTTCTGAAGGAAATAAGCATTACCTTTGTACACCTCTTTCTCAATAATAGCTTTTTGTACTATTCTCCTGTATGTACATGAAAAATAAAATAAATAAATAAAAATGGGTTTCAAACTAGCATCAGATTAGTTTATCAGTATTTTCCAGTTAAAACTAAATTACTATAACATAAAAAATCTAAAAATGAATACAATGTAATTTTCTTCTGAATACTAAAGGGTGTTTATCAGAAATTTGGTTAACTTCTGACATCATTTTGAAAGTGGTGTTTTTTGTTAAAAATCAGAACAGTTTGTATTCTATGCTATGGGTATAGCATCTACTTTGCTGCATCTAAACGGGCCAGCCACTTTACTTGATATTTTTAGAGAAATTTATGATTTTTTAAAATCAGTGTTCTAGGGACTGACGGGACGTGATAGGGACTGACGCCAAACACAGTTATTATGACAAAATCTTCATCAAGGAGTCCTGACAAGTTCTCACTAAGCATTTTTCCGAGTAACGATCACAGCAAATTGTTTCCAGTGCAGTTTGATATGTTGCAAAATCAAGAACATTTGCATTTTTTAAGGCACCCAATTTCAATAGCCAGCGTCCATAGCAAATATCTTTATTGTTTTTTAACTTTTTTGCGAGTTATGCATTCTTTTTTTCCTGCCGCACAACGACTATTATTGTCATCATCATAAAACTTGTGAATGATTTCTTCAACTCTCTTTCTCTTTAGCTTAGCTTCATATTTTAACCGTACGATTAAATCCCATCCATTTTATACGTAATAATAATGGCTTTGTTTCCAAGTCTCCATATATTATATCATCATGTCAGTGGACTGGACAAAATCGTTTTTAAGAAGGTTTTTTTTGATGTATCTCAATCTTTTTATCTAAAATTTGCCTCTGAATAATATCGCCAAATAACGCTTTTTTTATCAATTTTACTTTTTGATTAGGGTCGTTGGCCATTTCTACAATTTTACTTTTTGGTGTTAGTGCTTGCTTCTTTTTTATAATTCTATGTTTAAGTACTCCGTTTCTTTGTTGTTCCCTGACAGGTTTTTTCTTTAAATTTTCAATAAGTAAGTCCTTCCTAGAGGAAGGACTACAGTATAATTATTTCTTTTTTTTCCTTTGAACTATACTTCTCTTTCTAGCTTCAGCTTCTCTTTCATTATTCAATATAGGAACCTCAGGAATAATTTCATCTTCCTATGATGGCGGCGTATTTTGGTCCACGTATTTATCTCTATTTTCACTAATCTTTTGTTTTTTTCTATAATCAGATGAATAGCTTTTTCTTGCCTTTCTGTGCTCACGCGGAGTCATGTCTTTTACACATTTCCGTTGTCCTTTTTCATTTTTCATTACATATTTTAGTCGTTCCTTTTCTTTGTACTGTGCCAGCAAAACAGAGTCATTTTTATTTTTTTCCAATCACCTCTTTGCCTGTTCAGACGTTTTTTTTTGCAATTCCCTCTTTAGACAATGTTTTTTTCATTCTAGGCGCCATATTCTACAACAAATACATTGGTATTATGTTTAAAACCATGGATCACACATTATGACCATCAGTCCCTATATGTGGCGTCAGGCCCTAGTCACTATTACGACTAGGGCCTGACGGTCTAGGGACTGACAAAACGAAACAAAATCAAATGAAACCTATTATTTAAAATCAACATCAAAACCAATAGGCCGACAAAATAACAAGGTAGACCAAACTCATAGTTACAATAAGTAATGAGGTCAATTAGTAATTAACTATCTTTAAAACGACTTACCTAGGGCCTGAAAGTTTGACTGGCACAGCACGTGTTTCGGCAACAAAGTCGGCGACTGCACTTAAAACAAAATGACTGCCGCGGCCTGGGTTGTGTTTGCAACTAATTCCACACCGATGCTATCGTATTGAGTGAGGTATGAAAAAGCCCTATGCTTGGATGCCGCGTATTTTTGAATTTCGTAAATGACTAGGGCCTGATATTTTTTATCGCTTACACTTTTTGACTTGAAATAATGTGATGAAACATATTGTTATTATAAATTAAATCGTAATGACAATGTTATTAATGTAATAGTAAACGAATTTAAATAGAGTTTGATCAAATTATTCTTATAGAATTATAATTACAGTGAAACGAATACTAAATTCGGGAGATCTTACATGGCTAGGGCCTGATATTTGGAGTAAGAAATGGCGATTTTTGGAAATAAAGAATAATATGATATACATTAAAATGAGTGACCGAACTAAATGGACTTTATATGATCGTATAGTAGTTTAAAATATTGGATATTTTATTTATAATATTGTGAAAATTGATGCTAACACCAAGTTAACCAAATTTCAGATAACCACCCTAAAACATTTTTCAGGGCTCACATCTTGGCATGGGTCGAGTTAAGAAGTCAGAGTTGGAGTCTATTCTAAATGTGTTGGATGCGGAATCGGAACGCATATTGGAGGGATACGGGTTCGGTGTGCTTTATGGCGGCATGGCGGAGGACAAGGCGGACAACGTCGCGGAGGAGGTTGTTCTCAAGGTGGGTAATGTGGGTACTCACCACAGAAATTAGTCACGATAGAACGGTGTACTGGGGGCCTAGACAAGTGGCAAAAACGCTAGTAGAATAGATTAACAAATGTATGGGATTGACATTCGCTATCGACTAATTAGTCGTAAGCGAATGTCAATCCCATACATTTGTTAATCTATTCTATTTCTATTCTACTAGCGTTTTGCCACTTGTCTAGGCCCCCTATACCCCGTGCTTCAATCTTACAATATACTGTAAGATATGTTGCAAGTACGGTCAGTGCGCGTCGATAATTGTTACGGTACGTTACGTTTTCGATAGATTTGATTACAGCTCCATAGCCCGATGGCTCGCGTCGATTCAATGTGGTCAAAAGAGTTACAAAAAAAAGTAATACAAAATAAAACACGAAGCACACAGTGTTGAGAGATTTCTCTTAATAATTTTGTAACTTTACAAACTGAAATAGCTGTGTAGCGTCCATAGCCCAATGGCTCGGGTCGATTCAATGTGATCGAAAGAGTTAAGCAACGACGGGCGCGGTCGGTTTGTGGATGTCGCTAGTGGCAAAATTTCATGGACGCTACCGTGCTTCGGAGGGCACGTAAAGCCGTCGGTCCCGGTTGTTTTCAATGTTGGGAACAGTCGTTAAGCCTGGTCGAAGACCTTCGGGTGGCTAGAGAACATTCGACACTGGGTTGGCCACTAACCCCTCCACCAATCCGCATTGGAGCAGCGTGGTGGAGTATGTTTTAGACCTCCCGCAACTGCGTCTGTGGGGGAGACCCACAGGCCCCCCATAACTTTATGACCAGGCAACTGTATGTAACATTGATAACTTAATTATTGTATTTATTTGTCTAATTAAAAATCGAAACAAAATATCAAGGTTTTTAAACATGTTTATTTTAGTCTGAAGAAAATCCATTAATGACTGAGGAAGAAAATCCATTAATGACTGAGGAAGAATTGGTGGACAGCCTTAGCAACTTGCTGGAGCAGTTGGTTGATAAGGAAACACTGGAGTGCTTTGGCTGGCCCCAGGAGACTGTAGATGAGGTAATTGATTAATTTTATTTACCTTACCTTTAGTACCTACTTTTGTAGCGGCTGTCTTTGAGAGGACCGGCACACACAAATCACTTTTCTATGCTACACTGCTTTAAGCTTATGAGATCAACAAAAATATGAAGAAAGTTACCAAGCAATAACAACATAACATCACGCCTGTATTTATCTGAAGTCAGAGGTGTGCATTTTCACCAGTTATGTTGGTCCCGTGTAATGGTGGTGAGCCTATTGTCATACACTGGCACAAATCCTCACTTTAAGCTGCTTCCGAGCATTTCAAGAAAGAAAAACTCAATTGTTATTGCCTGAAAATGGCATAGAACCCAAGTCAAGAGTGTATAAGGTAGGTATAAAAGTTAAGGAGTAAAATATATAGAAAACCTTTGACAGGCCCGTTGGCGCAATCGGTAGTGACCCTGTCTGTTGCGCCAAAGGTCGTGGGTTCGAATCCCACTCAGGACAAATATTCGTGTGACGAACACTTGTATTTGTTCTGTGTCTGGATGTCAATATTATGTATTTAAGTATGTATTTAAAAATATCTATATATGTATATCAGTCTCTGACACCCATAACACAGGCTCACGCCTACTTTGGGGTCATATGGCCGTGTGTGAAAATGTCCAAGATAAGGTCCAAGATAAGATAGAAAAGCTTTAAACTGCCTTCGGCCTGGGGCATTGGTCCTAAAACGTAGTTCTAGGCTCAGGCTTGTGTACGATACGATAATTATATTAAATGGTCGTATTCAGGTACTAGAGAAAGTGATCGAGCAGTGCGGAGCGCGCGCCGCGGCCCGCGCCGCGTGGTCGCGCGTGCAGCGGCTGCGCGAGAACGCCAAGCACCTGTTCCTGTACGTGGTGGAGGACGAGGCCGTGGCGCGCATGCTGCACACCCACACCATCGACCAGATCATCAAGCACATCCTCGCGCAGGGCACCCCCGACCAGGGCGACGACTCTTAATGTCATTCTCCACCTGGGGGCCTAGACAAGTGGCAAAAACGCTAGTAGAATAGATTAATAAATGTATGGGATTGACATTCGCTATCGACTAATTAGTCGTAAGCGAATGTCAATTCCATACATTTGTTAATCTATTCTACTTCTATTCTACTAGCGTTTTGCCACTTGTCTAGGCCCCCAGTATAGCGATTGGCTAGAAATGCCCGCTTCAATTTTTTATTACAGCAAAATTATAGTTTTGTAACATCAATAAATTGAACTCCATAGCCCTGGAAAGTGATTCTTCGCTTACTTACTCAAATGGCTTAGATCGTTTAAACTAGTAGTCAATCTTAGTGCCGCGTTTGGATGCTGTTATAAAACACAAATTATGTCACTGATTGAGAGAGCCAGCCCTAGCGAGGCCAATCGACTAGTTGGAGAAGCACCTGTAGGCAAATGTGTGTAATAAGATAAAGTTTACAGCAGATTTTCGTAAAAACAAAACCTTTTTTTTCTTTTCAAATTCAACACAACACTGGTCAAGTCCCTAGAGTCATTCTTTCATTTTTGATGGAACTGTAATAATTTCTATAATCTCTAATTCACTATTTTCTCTCACTTTCACCAATTGCTCACACAGTTGTTCACGAATCTTAGCTCTTAGAGCGCGATCTGGAATTGAATTCCAGCTGCTTGGGGTCATTTTAAAAGTTCTTAAGTTGTGATCATAAACATTCACAAAGCTTAAGAGAAAGCTCAAGAAGCACAGAGGCAATGTGGCGGGATTATTTCTAATCTGAGGATATGGGTCAAAATCGGTAAATAAGATTTATAAATTTTAAGATTTAATAATTAATTTATAGAAATTGTTAATTCGTCTCCCTGTTAAATTTTTACTTTTTAGTAAACACAATTAACGAGGATAACTTTATTAAGTATATCACAAAATATTATAATGTTATATTATTTGATTAAGAATCCTTAGTTAATAATTTACTCACGTTATGACATTTTCAAAGTAAATTGATCAACATGTTCTTAATATTTTATTTATTGCAAATCACATGTCAACTTTACCTATTATCTACATATGTATAATGTATATTAAAGTGAATACAGGCATTACAGTTTAGTAAATAAGGCAGATGTTGACTTTTTGGTTGTTGTGAAAATTACAAAACTCGATATCTATGAATTTCTACCGTATCCCTTATCGGAGTAGCTATCTGCTACTGAAGATGTTCCAGAAAATTGAAACTACCACTAAAAATTACAATGAACCTTAATGCAAGGAACTGAGTTGCTGAATATTTTGTTATTTATATTTGAATATTTTATATCCCTATATGTCTGTAATGTAATATATACCGACCTTAAAAACATAGCGTACTATCAGGAGAATATAAACATAATCATCCAATATTGTGAGTAACCTACTAAAATGTTACTGGAATAATAAGAATTGGTTAATCATCATGTAACAATTCAGCTAGTAATTATTAGTAATAGCTCTGTTCGAATCTTTCTTGATGCGTTATGGTCTAAGAGCCAGTGAACGGATACCTGTATGTATTTGACCAGACTTGGGTTTTTGTACATTGAGACCCCTATACCTACCGTACATGAGATGGGGACTCGCTAAGCCCAAAGTGGTGGACGCGGCGAGTGCGCAGGCAAGACAGGTATCGATTTTTGGCTATTTATAAATGCATTTGACCACGTCTGCCGTTTTGATATTTGAAAATATATTATTATTATTAATGGAAAATAACAATGGCAGACCATTATCACGCGTTTTAACATTGTGGCAGACAATTTTGAAAATGTAAAAAAAAAATTTTTTTTGAAATTAATAGACCAGATCTGCCATCAATATATTTTATTTATTATAGTCTTAAAAACTTATATTGATAACGGCAGACGTATTCATTGCGTATAAACATCAGCAGATAACAAAATCTGAGATACTACCCGGTCAGATGTATGCATATAGCTATCTTTCTTCGTTCTCCCATGTATTACTATTGTACTCATTCTAGCCTATAGTATTTTTTCTAATAGCTACTAACATTCGTCGGACGTCGATGATGGAAGAATCCAACTATTTGTCCGCAATTACAAAGCTTCAGACCAATGAAAATATCCGCAAAATTAAACGTAAATTTTAAAATATAATTAATTTGTAAATTATTCGAACATATTCGATAAAGAATTGATTTTTATCAACTTACCCGGAACATCGGTGATTAACAGTCAGTTGCAAGAAAGTTTCATTAAATTTTAATGCCGACATTAGACACTAATGCTCCATTAAACTCCTTTTTTCATTAAGTTTTAATTGTCCATTAAAAATAATTTTTTAACTGTCAAACTACATTAACCACCATTTTGTGTTGCAAGTTGTGTTGCAAAATTTGTCTGGCACAATGTTAAACGCGTGATAATGGTCTGCCATTGTTATTTTCCATTACTAATAATAATATATTTTCAAATATCAAAAGGGCAAACGTGGTCAAATGCATTTATAAATAGCCAAAAATCGATACCTGTCTTGCCTGCGCACTCGCCGCGTCCACCACTTTGGGCTTAGTGAGTCCCCATCTCATGTACGGTAGGTATAGGGGTCTCAATGTACAAAAACCCAAGTCTGGTCAAATACATACAGGTATCCGTTCACTGGCTCTTAGACCATTACTACTGCAGACGCGAAATAAGGCACGAAATGGCAAAATTCGACAACGATAATGTAATCAGTTTTGATGAAAAATAAAACATTATTTTATATATTTAATTGAATTATTAAACATTAGTATTTTAAAAAAAATGTCTAGCAAGTAAACGATCCACTTGATTATGAAGAAAAAATATCGCGCTAGTTTATTCCACCATTTGATTGTACTGGTAGTAAGATACATTATTTTATACAACTTAACTTTAATTTTATTCAAAATCATACTTCAATTTATATTAGCCTCTACTTTAAAATATCTTGATATTATTATTGAACAATTTTATCGTAATGAACGTATTAGATATTTTGTCAATTAGAAACTAGGATCAAGGTAAATGTTCTAACATGTTTTTATGTACATTTAGTATGATTGAATTTACGTAAATTTATGTCGCAAATCATTCCACCTAACACGTCTTTAATGTTGGAAATTTTAATCCATTGCAATATTTTGTAACATAGGTAAATAATTATGTTATATTTTTTAAGATTATTAAAATGTTTTTACTACTTAAATATAAACAGTTCATATGTTAAAAAAGTGGAATTTAGTGATTAATGCTTTTATCCACTTGGTTAATGGATATTATATATGTAATAAATGACTTTCTGTTTATTTGTCTTTTTTTAAAGTTAGATTGACCGTGCCGTTGATCTAATGGTCGTATCGTAACTGCAACTACAAATCAAAGCTAGGGGTTTATGGGTTCGATGCCAAAGTCGGGCAACAATTACAATTACCTCTTCCTACCCTTTTGAGAAAGGCACCCCTGCCTACACAGGCGTGATTTTATGTAATTAAACTTAAAAAATTAAAAAAAAGCTGGTTTACTCGATTCGGTATAGGTATGAGGACTGGATCAAGGACAGTTAGACCTGTTGGTGTTAGTAACAGTCCAGTAATAGTTATTCTTGTGCTATGTCAGTCACATGCGGTGCTTCCCTTGAGGACTAAGATGTTCGCCTCTAGAAGTCTGACCAGATACACCTTCAACCTGTTTTTTTTTTTTAAACTAATTGCACAGTAGGAGTGGTAATAAATAGAACCTATAAAGGTGTTATTATTCCATTCGTTAATGCAGCTTTCATGGCCCAATGGCTCGCGTCGATCGTATGTGATCGACCGAGTTAAGCAACAACGGGCGCGGTCGGTTCGACCGTTTAGACCAGAGCTAGTGACAAAATATCATGGGCGCTATCGTCCTTCAATGGGTATGGGTTGTTTTCATGGCTTATTGCCATTGAGTCACACTCCAATGGTGAAAACAATCTTTGAGCCTTATTGAAGACCTTCGGGTGGCTCAAGAACATTAGAGACAGGGTTGTCCAGTTCAGCCACTAACCCCTCCACTAATCTGTATCGGAGCAGCGTGGAGAAGTATGCTCTAGGCTAGCAGATTTGCCGGTGGAGGAGACCCTTGACTTGTGGGACTTTTATGGGTTGCAGCTAGCTAACTAGCATTACATTCGTGGGCCACCCAGGTAGAAAGTAAGGACATTAAGCGTATCTGATAACCATTATCTTGAAATGAAACGGCGACTTGACCACGCATATTTGGATTACAAAGTCTTTGATAGAGATCGACCTCAACCAAAACCATAAAATGGATTATTAAATATATTATATTTTTTTTAAAAAGCTTTTTATAACTTTATTTTTATTTTCGTGCATTGTCATCGAACCAAATCAGCTCGATAGCTTCAGTGGAAGTGGATGAAACATTGATTGCAAGATTCCACGACATAGGTAGGTACATAGATACATACGAGTGAAGATAAATAAAAGCTTTTAATTTTAATAAAAACCACCAAAAATTGTTCGATGGAGCACATGGATTCAAATTATTTGTCTTAACTTCATAACCAATTAAAATGCAACACACACACCCTTTATAAATAATTTAAAAAGCTTTTTAATATATTCTACTCCTTCATAGGGCTTTTATTCTTCTCCTTACTCTTGTGTCCTCCCTTTATTTGATTTATGGTCTTATTGCCATTGTCAATTTGACAAGTTACAATCAGAAATTGTTTGGGTTTGTGAACCAATAGAATTTTAGGTATAAATTCTATTGCAAATGCAAGTGAACTTTCACAAATTACAAACTACAAACTCAAACCTATTCTATATCGAATAGATTCTGTGTTGCGTACTGTACGTACTACGTATAATTTTAATTTTATTCCACCTGTTACTGTCGTATAAAATTATTCCTTCTCACTAGAAAATGACGACCAGTGCACCAGTTATTATTAAACTATTAGCATCATCGGTATCCGTCGCTGCTAGAGCTGGGAAGATAGTAAGAGATGTTATGAGCAAAGGGGAGCTTGGCATTGTTGAGAAGGTATGTTGGTTGCATAATTCTTAAGTATGCATACACATTTTTGTTGTCTATTAGTGTTTGATTCTAAAACTTAACAATCATAAATGATGTAGGGAAAAGATGACTACCAGACCGAAGCTGATAGATCGGCTCAGAGATGTATCATTGCTTCCTTGACTGCCCAGTATCCCAAAATCAACATCATCGGTGAAGAGGATAGTATCGACAATGAGGTAAATTTTTGGAACTGAGTCACCTAATTATAACCAAGTAAAGTTTCATAAAGTAAAGTATTATATACTATATAATACTTATAGTATTCTGTATAGTATATAATATTATTATGGTAGTTATACAGATCAGTTGTAATTTGAAAGCTTATATGACATTGGTAGTGACTAAGTAGTAGTATTTGAGTACCAATTTGTTTTCAAGGCAACTGTTCAGACATTAGTTGATTAATTTTTTGTTATTCTATTTCAGGCAGATATTTCCAGTGATTGGGTTGTAGCAGAAACAGACAAGGAAATAATGTCTTTAGAATGTCCTCTAAACTTAAAAGGAGTTAAAGAGGAAGATATTGTAGTGTGGGTGGATCCACTTGATGGAACTTCTGAATACACTCAAGGTTAACATTTAAAACATTTGAAATGTTTGAATTTTACTTAAATTTTTGAAACATGAAATTTTCTTTCAAACCTTGATATGAGAATTTCCTACTATAAGAATTCAACATAAAGCTTTTTCATTAAATTGCTATCACATCTCTATAATATCCTCTGTTAAGATGTTATCAGCTTGTTTATTAATTATAATCTTGACTTGGATGTATTTAGTTATATTTGGATAAGTTAATTTTCTGTACAAGGATTAATGAATTCTAGGTGCGCTTATGTTGAAGAGAGATCCTTGGGAAAGATGGAAAATGTATTTAACCCATCCACTTATTAGTATTAAGTGGTATTTAAGTTTACTTCAAGCAAATTATGGTAAATGGAAAGTTTGTGCATACATACAAAGTGTATATATTAGGTAGTGATTTCTTTATAGGCACCATTAGATTTGTTTTTTGTTTACTAAATAGCATTAACATTTTAAAGCAACATGTTGCTGCAGTGTTTAATAGCATGTGCTTTATGTAAATTAGTCTTCTAAGGGTGGATATATTTCTTGCATGTTAATTGATTGTTTGCAGTTGCATCTTGCATGTGTTTGGAATTCGTCTAATATTTCAAAATATGAGAATAAACATTTTGTTGTAGGTTTTCTGGAACATGTCACTGTACTTATTGGTATATCAGTAAATGAAAAACCAGTAGCTGGAGTAATTCACCAGCCTTACTACAAAACAATGATTGGAGGAGAAAAGAAAATGGGTAGAACAATTTGGGGATTACAAGAGGTTGGTGTTGGGGGGTTCACACCTGCCCCCCCTCCAGACTCCTTGATAATTACTACAACTCGGAGCCACTCTAATCCTACCGTGGAGAAGGCTTTACAGGCGATGAATGCATCTCAAATTCTTAGAGTTGGTGGTGCTGGATACAAGGTATGTTCATTTTTTTTCTTGTTCATTATAAACTCATTTGCAAAAAAAACGGGCACTTAAGCAAAGAACTATTTTATGGTTACTATTAGTTTGTTTGACAATTTTAGGTATTTTTATCCTCAGAATTTTATAAATTAATTAGGAAGGAATAGTTTTCATCAGTTTTATCATAACATTTTGATTAAATTATTGAGAAATCATGTTTAAGCTCAAAACACTATTATTGTACCTGCTCGCTAAATAAAAATGAAACGCGTTAATTTCTTTGTTTTTCTTGAATACATTAAAAGCAGACAAAAGTTTAGTATTGAGTGTGACCCCCTCTTGCTGAAATCACAGCTTGCATTCGTCTGGGCATGCTAGCGAGTATATCTTTTATGGTTTCTTGGGGAATACGTTCCCACTCCGCGGTAATCACATTCTTTAGCTCTCTGATGGTCTGCGGAGCCGGCTGCACTGATCTCACTCGTCGCTTCAGAACGTCCAAGACATGCTCTATGGGATTGAGGTCCGGACTTCTAGCTGGCCAGTCCAAACGACGAATTCCGACTTCTAGCATATACGCTTCCACATCGCCAGACCGGTGGGCGCGAGCGTTGTCGTCCATAAAAATTGATTGAATTTGATTTTTCGCCAAGAGCGGTTAAAGCGGGTTGTGTATAAGGAATTAGAGCTTCCGTTATGTATCGGTGTCCAGTCAGTGTACCATTTTCGATGAAGACTAACTCCGTACGATCCATAGAATTTATTCCTGCCCAAAACATAACAGAGCCCCCTCCATAAGGTGTGATTTCTTCAAAACATTCCTCTGCAAAGCGTTCTCCTCGTCTACGTAGCACTTGCCGACGTCGGTCTTCACCATGCAGTGATATCCTGGCTTCATCGGAAAACAATACCCTATCCCAGTCTTCATGAGTCCATGACACACAATTTAGAGCGAAGCTAAGCCTGGCAACTCGATGTCCACGGAGTAATTTAGGGCCGCGTGCCGGGCGATGACTGTGTATATTAGCAGCGAGAAGCCTCCTCCTGACCGTCCATAGACTAATTTGCACATTTCTTACTTCTTCGAGGCTGTTCTTGAGGTCCACTTAAGAAGATTTGCGATTTCTCAACGCTTGACTATCTAGAAAACGATCATCCCGTGGTTCGGTACATGTCTTTCTGCCAGAACCAGGCCTTCTCTTGACGGAACCGGTCTCTTGATAACGCTGCCAGGTCCTTTGAACTGTCGACCGACTCACATTTAGCCTCTGAGCCACGAAGCATTGACTGCAACCTTCTTCAAGCAGCGCAATAATTTTGCTCGCTTTTATCACTTTATCTACCATTTTCGAGATTGCTAAACAGCAATAACAATACTTTTAAATGTCAAGGACATCAGATAATTTAATAAAAATTGACAAAAAGTTAATTAGAGTCGATATTAACTATGGGGAATTCGCGCCACAAAATGTAGTTAAAAGTTGTTTTCTTTGAAAACCAGGCTCAGTCAAAAATTTGAATTTGGAATGTACTCTTATAAACATTATGGCACTTTTATAACTGGCCAGTAACATGTTCAAATGATTAAAACCTTTTTGGTGTTTTATTTTTTTCAGCCAGGAAGATAATCGAAACCGCCCGTTTTTTTTGCAAATGAGTTTATAATAAAATGTTTCAATTATGAATTTCTATAGACGTTTTTACCATTTTGCTTTTGAAGGTCCAGCACCACCCAAAAGCCATTTGAAGTTGATTAAATGACTCATCAGGTTTTAGGCCACATTTAAAGTGTACCAAATCATCGCACGAAAATGTTCTCGATGCAGATCCATTTTTATATGAGACACGATAATTTAATTTGGCTAACGAAAAAATGTGGAGGGAAATTTGAATATCGAATAGTGGTATTTTTACTTTTAAATAACCAAATTATTGAAAATAATTACAAGTGGCCAGTGCCATTAACAAAAAAACTTTTTTCCGCAATACTTGAGTGGCCTGCTACATGGTACATGCAGCTTTGTGCTCAAAAGTAATTCTTACTCTTTAGTATTCTTTATCTTGCATATAGAATACTAAAGAGTAGGAATTAAAAGGAAAAACATTAAATACCTAATTAAAATAATTAAAACCAGATACTAAAAATACCATTATATAGGTACCTACCTACATTGCAATCTTTAACGATAATTAACTTTCTAAGTCTACGTCACAATATCTAACACCATGCCGGTTTCTTGCAAATTATTTTGCTTGGGGGTGCCTAAACCTAGATTGGAATCCGCCAAATAAAAGGCCACACGCGTCTTAGTTGGGCAAAAATTTTATTGCAACTACATTCTTTTGTTATCACATTCGCAGAACCAGGGTAATTTTAAATTTCAAATGAAAAATAAAAAGTAACATTGTATATGGCCAGATTACAAAATAAAATAGAGCAAGTTAAATAATAAACTATAAGTATTCTCCCTCTAGAAATGTGAATGTAATTAAAATATTAAATGTCACCTACACGCTAAGAAATTGAATCAATAGTAGTTACATACAGTAAATTAATTTAACCATTATAACCATGGCACCACCACTATTTAATCAGCAGTGCTATACTACCCGTACCCTATCGTAATTCAGTGTTTCAATTATTAACTACCTTTAGATTGTTTAGTAATAAAACTGGACACCAAAAATAATTTACTTATTAATGTTTTTAAGGAATATCATGGCTTTATGATAATCATTCCATTAATTTGCTTTATCAATTGCAGGTGTTACAATTGCTTGAAGGTGTAGCTTCTGTATATGTGTTTGCCAGCAGTGGATGTAAGAAGTGGGACACTTGTGCTCCCGAAGCCATACTTAGTGCAGCTGGCGGTAAACTCACAGATATCCTTGGGAGTTTCTACAAGTATGGTGCCTCAGAATCTAAGCCCAACAAAACTGGAGTACTGGCTGCAGCTAACAATGATCTTCATGCTCAAGCTCTAAGCAAAATACCACAAGAACTTCAGGAAAAGCTGTCTAATAAATAAATCAAAGTGAAAATGTTGAGTTATAAAGAAACTATGTACATACTTAAAATATTAAGTAAAGGAAATAAAATAAAATAAAAAACGATTCAAACAATTTATTTTTCCTATAGAAATTCACGAATCAGGATTATCTATGTCATAGATAAGTGATATCATAGATTCTATGATATCACTTATCCTTGAATACTTTTCTGGTTGGTTGGTCTATTTAAATATTGACTAGGTTTGTTTTATTAATTGGTAGCATTGCATACATAACATTAGATTTCAAAGTAAAAAAAATATATCCCAATCAGTTTGTATTACTGTGTGGAGAAGTTTTATAATATTTACAAAATTAGATCCAGTCCACCACCAAAACCTTTAATGCATATGAGCAACCTGTAAATTACCCACATCCCAAATATCAGCTTTCTTAGTCTAGTAAATTAGATAATTAAAAAAAACTCTTTGATATATTTTTAGCTGTTTCTGTGGAGTAGTATCATATAATCACATATCATTCATTATTATTTGGAAGAAGGATTAAGAGAGAGTCCATACAGGACTGCAACCTTGTAATATTTATATTGTAACTCACTTTTTAATTCAAAATTGGTCTCAGACAACTGAGATCAGAGAAACGCAGAGTATTTTTAGGTGTTGTTGCCACATTGCAAGAAAGTCTGGTGTGTATGTTGAAATTGAAAATACGATTTTACAGCAATAATTTTGAACATTAAAGTTTGCTTTTCACTTTTGGAAGCATCTTCTTTAATTCTCGTCTCAATATTTTTCCTGATGCATTCTTTGGTATTTCGTCGACAAAGATAACTCCACCTCGCAACCGTTTGGCTGGCGATACCTGTAAGCCAGATAAAATTATGTTATTTAATGATAACTTCATATCATTTAATATGGCCAATTAATATGAATCATCAAACATTTCTGATACTAGTTACTGTTCCAGATAACGATAAAGACAATAAAACATGTTTTATTTTTTTATCTATAAATTTATACATTCAATTGTGGCATAAGGATATGCAGTACGTACTAACCAAGCTAAAAGAAAAACTTAAATATTTAAATCTCTGCCATAGAGCACGAGAACGTCAAAATATAGCATAATATAGTACTAGTGGCAGCTTCGCTCGCGTGGAATTAGACATAATAATAGATTCTTCTGAACGCGTTAACTTTAGCTCCACAAATATGTAATGAATCCGTAAATCCGTACATACTTTGACTGCCATATTTATTTATATCAAATCAACAGCTTAAAATATAAATTTTATGCTTCTAGTTCTGAAAATGACAATACTTTCATACAACCTTTCATCCCCTTTTTCAACCCTTTACAACACTTTTTCCAATTAAAAAGTAGCCTTTGCCCTTTCTCAGGCTCTAGACTATCTGTGTACCAAATTTCATTTAAATCGGTTAAGTAGTTTTGGCGTGAAAGCAAGACATGCAGACAGAGTAACATTAGCATTTATAATACTAATATAGATAAAGCATAAATATTTTGAAGACGGGGTGGTGAATGACCCCGACTGCCGAACCGCGAGTCCCGGGTTCGAATCCCGGCCGGGCAGATATTTATTTAACAGATAAACATAATTTGTACTTGGATCATGGATGTTAATTTCTGAGCGTATCCACGTTAGTCGTGCGTGTCTCATTTTTTTTTTTAAACTAGTGGACATCCCGCTTCTTCGCTCGCGTTACACATTCAAAAACGGCAAAGCTTCATACTAACTTTGCACCCCCGTTTTACCCCCTTAGGGGATGAATTTTCAAATTTTTCTCGCCGTAAAAACCATCCTTGAACTTCAACGAACATTTAAAAAAAAGAATTGGCCAAATTGGTCCAGGCGTTGTTGAGTTATGCGCTTACCAACACATTTTGCGATTCATTTTTATTATATAGAAGATGTCGGCTCGTGTCCTGCCCGTACCTTGGAGGCGACGTAGCGGACGAGCTCGTCCGCGCCGAGGGCGGGACCCGCGCGCGGCGCTCGCACCACGAAGGCGGTGGGCAGCTCGCCGGCCGCGTCGTCCGGCGCGCCCACCACGCCGCACTCCGCCACGCCGCCGTGCCGCAGCAGCAGCGCCTCCAGCTCCGCGGGGGCCACCTGACCGTGCACCGTTCGCATTGGATACAATACAAATACTAATACACTTTATTGTACACTACAAACATACAGTATGTAACATTGTTGTCACATACACAGACGATAAACGATCATGGCCAAAAGGTGGTCTATTCGCTACAGTAGCAATTTCTTCTAGACAACATTTGGTTAGAGAAGAAAGTGATTTAAATAAAGGGGAAAATAAAGCAGTTTCAATCAAACAATTTCAATTGAATAATAACCAGTTGCAGTTGTTGTTCCCTTTATGTAATTTCTTTATTTTTTAATGTAAGTTTTTATTTCTAGAAGTTCAATTCAACAAACATCAACCATAAATTATGACTCGTATTCGTGGATGAAGTAACATACCTGAAATCCTTTGTATTTAATGAGCTCTTTCAGCCGATCGACGATGTAGAAGAAGCCATCTTCGTCGTAGTATCCAACGTCGCCGGTCCGCACGTACCCCTCCGCGTCCACTAGTGCGTCGGACTCCGCTTGCTGTCCCATGTAGCCTTTCATCCGCAGAGGCGACTTGATCCACAGCTCGCCCTCCCGCCGCGGCCCCAGCTTATCTCCCGTCTCGATGTCCAAAACCTGCCAAATATTCGTGATAACTGTGACAAAAATCAGAGTCTTAGGCTTGGGAGTCTTAGAGTCTTAGTAATTTACTAGGGTAAGATATATAACAAGCAACGCAGCTGATGCAGCACTACCTACACATGACATCCGTGCTAAACGTCTTACAGGATAGAAAGGGAGAATAGAGTGAGAAAATATTCGACACTGGGTTGCTCAAGCCACCTGAAGGTCTTCGACTAGTCTTATAGATTGTTTTTAAAATTTAAAACAGTTGAAACTGACTGCTTAACATACCCTCCGAAGCATAGTAGCACCCATGATAATTTAACGGCCACCAATCTACAAACCGACCGCACCCGTCATTGCTTAACTTTTATTATGTCATTATCTGTCTATTTACTCTGATGGCTAATATTTGTAGTTTACATAAAAGTGAACGCCGTGCCCGCCGCGAGCACGTGCACTCCTGAAGATGATCATCGTAATAGATCGAAACTAGTCGGACTATTTTCGACTTAAATCACACGTGAGTAAGCCGGTAACTTCAACTATGAGTTTGCATAAAGCTCAGAGCGACCATAACGATTAATGCGAGATGTACCTTTATCCTCATACCGGGCGCGGGCGTGCCGCAGGAGCCCACGCGCTCCCCGTCAGTGAGGTCCACGCAGCACGCCATCGTCACCTCCGTCAACCCGTAGCCCTGCTTGATTCTGCTTATACCGGTCCTGTTCAAACATCGATGAAAAATACATTGAGGATATCTTTATACACAAAATGTAAAAATACTCGAAAATGGTTTGCATAGACGTCATTTAAATACGCTTAACTGACAGCCGGCGAGTTAATAGTAGGTAGTAACCCTGTATATACATACCAAGGTTTATTTAATGTTATATGAATGTTATAGTGGACAGATCTAATTAGTGCACTTTTTGCACTGTCTGTCAGTAAGGAAGGGTCAGTAAATATTGTTATATTCTAATGTTAAGAAAATTAAAACAATAAACTAAAAGAATTATTTTACCTATCTGAAACAGCTTTTTGAATTTCCTTGGAAAGTGGTGCTGCTCCGCACCATACTTCGTTCAATGAACTCAAATCATATTTGGAAACTAGAGGATGTTTTGCCAGAAAGACTGCTAATGGAGGTACTATTGTCATCATGTTTATCTAAAAAAATGGAACAATATTACAGATATTATGTATAGATATTTTTGCTGCGTTCGTGCCGGCAGATAATATTGAACTCATTTCTGGGGTAGATATTTTGGCTGATATGTCCATGGTCATATATTAATGCTCGTGACTGTACATACCTACCTAATTATATATTTTTATTATGCCCTAAAACTTTACACCTTTTATTAAATCTTAGCATTTGTATCACAGAAAGATTTTTTTTAATATAAGCGTGTTACATTAAAGAACATTTAGCATATTACACCTTCATTATTTTACTTTTGTAAGTAATCACAATGTAACAGACAAACATCGGACAGGTGAAACTTAAAGCTTGAAAATAATATTATAGGTGTAAGTTCTTTATTAATTGCTGTCTCCTAACTGAGGTGAGCTGAGGTAATAAAAATCTACATATTAATCAACATCTACATATATACAAACATATCATCATCATCACAACCCTTTCTTTATCCCACTGTTGGGCATGGGTGTCCTCTCAGGATGGGAGGGATTAGGCCTTAGACCACTACGCTGGCCAAGTGCGGATTGGCAAACATATATAAACGGGTAATTAAATATTTTTACAGGTACATTGTGTTTTAAGAAAACAAATTTGATTTGGATAATTGCAGGAAAATAGTTAAATCTTACCTTATACTTTTGAATGGTTTCTAGGTACTGTTTTTCCTCAAACTGGATTAAGAAAACAATTTCAATATGCATACACATAATAGCCAGTGTTGTGATAAACCCATAGGCATGAAACCAGGGTATTAGGGAGAGGCCACGTTTAACTTTATGCTTTTTTTTTGCTTGAGAGGTTTCCAAGTAATATCTGCAAAAAAGTAAATTACTTATACAACACCCCTAATAGTATTAACTATTTAAATAACATTTATATAATATACAGATACAACAATTAATTATTATAAGTATAAAAAAGAATGATATTTTAGACTTACTTCATATGAGCACATAATGTGAGGAAATTAACATGAGTCAGCATAACACCTTTGGGTAGGCCTGTGGTACCTGATGAGCACATTATGGCAGCTGTGTCTTGCAAGCCATTTACATCTATTAGTGTCAAGTCATCAATATTAACATGATTTTTAATCAAGTCATTGTATAGCAAAGCAGGCACAAAATCATATTCTCCAAATAAAATAAGTTTCTCCACATGAGGTAAGTCTTTGCTACAGTCATATATATTTTGAGCTGTGATGGGTGATGTGAATATGTACTTTGGCTTAGTAATACTAAATATGTGTGATATCTCGCCTGGAATTAAAATAATAATTGTATGGTGAAACAATAACAAAATAGTTCACATAAGATTATCAGGGTATGGAACAGGATATAATAATTGAAGGCCCATGTGGCCCACAAATAATTAAGATGGCAGCATAAATATGCCTTTTTTATTAAGTTCAACCAAATAACAAAGTTCATAACAATCAAGAAATTAATCATAAAATAAGTACACAGTAAATATCCAGCTATAGATATTCCTTCTTGAAATTAACTATGGATATTTTTACCTGGAGAGTAAGTGACATTTAGAGTAGACAGTGCAGCACCGCAGAACTGGACTGCTAGAGCAGTGACAAAAAACTCAAATCTATTTTCACAGCTAAGAGCTACCACATCCCCCTTTTGTAACCCTATGCCCCTAAGGGCAACTGCAAGATTTACACTATTCTGGAGTATATATTGGTAGGTTACAGAGTTCCCTGTCTCAGCACATATCTGTAAATAATAACAGATATTTTATTCAAATAACCTTTATTAAGCTAAAAGACAACCACAGGTGGTTTTATTGCCCATTGGAATTCTCTGAATCCTTAATATATTTCTATAAATCTAACTTGGAATGCCCGGTAGCAGCTCGGAGTCTATATTTGCCCCCAGTATATGGCATTAGGCTCACCACCTATTACCACCTACATGGGGCCTTTATAGAAATGGTAAAAAGTGGGTGTATTACACAACACACCTCTACATATCACAGTTACCCCTTTGGGGAATTACGGGAGTGATGTTGTAGTTAAAGTGTTAAGATACTCATCATAAATTAAGTATATCTGAATATAGTTTAATTTAATTTTTATACTATTTATATAAATGCAAAATGAAAATTTTATTAAGAAAAAAAAATTGACTTACTTACCAAAGCAGTTCTCTGTCCTCCGCTTTTTATTTTATCAAAGAGTAATTGCCCAAAAGATAAATGGGCTGGTATGTTCTCTTCTTCTGGTCCTGACACGACATTTTTATGTATAAAAGTTGGCATAATGCTGAGGAAGGAACAACGATCAAGCTCTAAGTGAGTAAGTGATCTTTTAAATTATGTTTTTGAACTGATAACGGTCGATAACAGGCTATCCAATTGACCGATGCTCGCTGATTACAAATTAATGTCTAATTCCTAATTATAAAAATGTTAAAATGACATTTTGAAGAAATGTAAATACTATGTATTGCTGTTTCCAAAACAGTATATTTGCTGAAGCTGTAATTATAATTACAAAATCCTATTGATTACTTGCTCAGTGTACAAAATGATAAATACGACTTGTCAATAAAATGTACTCTGTGAAGTTTGAATTTTATGACCTGAACACAGAACTTATGGACCGACCATATAGTCTTTAAATAAAAATAAGTTATGCTAAGGAGTAAAGACGACTCTGGAAGAGCTTCCCCTTCCCTTCCTCAGGTACTTTATTCTGTGCTGTGCTGTGCCTTTCCTTCCATAGGTCACAGGTACTGTACAAGGTACTCTGTGTACTGTACTCTACTCTGTGCTGGCTGTGCTATTCACAGGTGCTATTCTTCCACTTGGCGGGCGGCGGCGGGATGTGTCAAGTCAATGACAGTTGCACAAGTTATATAAAATGTACTCTGTGGTTGCACACTTGCACATTATTGCGCACAGAGTACATTTTATATAATTGAAAGTATTGCGTATCATACAGTAAAGCTGAAAACATACTATCGGACGCGCCTGACGGACGCGACCTGGTTAATGAATGTACACTGAGCTGTGCAAACTATCGGACGTAAGTCGCATAGATAGATTAAAGTATATAGGTACTAACGTAGTAAGTCGCGGACGTGACCTTGAGGCGTTAGGACGTCCGAGAGATATCTGGCGCGCTGGATGTTTTTGTCAGCCGAAAACGTCCGCGGACGGTATTTCATAGTATGCACGGGGTGAGGGACGCGTCCATGCGTCAGAAGGACGTAGTACGACTCTGTCTGTCGACTCTTACACACGACGTAATAAATAACCTAACCTCTTACCTCTACGTACTCACTACTCTGTGACTCTGTGTGAGTATTCTGTGCCTGTACTGCCATTGTAATATGAAATATGTGCAAAATTTTGCAAAATTAAAAAAGTGTCGGAGTGAACCCCCGGTAAAAAAATAGCTCTAGGGCTCCTGATTTTTAGGGGGTAGTGGTAGGGGTTATGGCGGACCTACCCTATCAATTTTTTTTGTTTTTTGTCTTTATTTTGTTTTTTTTATAATTTAAAAAAAAAATTTTTTTTTCCTATATGTTTTAGTTCCTGTCATAATCTGTAATTTTGTGCATAATACTTGTACAAAATAATTTCGACGTTTCACATCTGCCAGACGTCCCGTGCGTGACGGCTCACATTTTTTTGCCGGATATTAATATTTTCGGAGATATCTATCAAGAGAAAGAAGAATCAAAGAGAAAGATATTTATTTTTTTATTTATTTATTTTCAAGTTGTGAGGTTATGAAATCAATTTTCAATGATTTTATTCCATTGTTCAAATTGCAACGATTATTAGTTGTGGCGAATGATAAAATAATATTAGTACCCCCTTTTTATAACAAATCCCCACCTGTTAGACACGCATAGCTATTTTATCGGAAATAATTTCGACAGATAACTCGTTAATGTAAGATAATTAATCATTGTAATTGTATTATTTGTAATGTCCATCCATCTTAAACTCGTACCGCATGTCACTAAGCCCCCATGAAAAAAGAGGGGGGCTCGGGGGCCTCGGGCCCCCCGCCATAAAATACGACCCAATCAACCCCAAGTTTGTTGGGTTAGGTTCAGGTTTGCAATTAATGGGGCCGCCATAACACCTACCTAACTAAATATATAAAGCTTAATCGAGGTGGTCTCCATTGGCTGCAATACAGTCCTTTAAACGTTTAAGAACGAAGCACGCACTCTTACCATGGGAAAATTCTTCACTGCCAATAATATGGATTGTTTTAGGGACTCCCAAATTATCATGGCATTTAGAGCAAGCCTTACTCTAAAATTGACCATAAATCACAATCCAGCGGATTAAGATCGGGACTAGATGACGGCCAGTCTTCAGCTCTGATGAAGTCCGGGAAGTTGGTTTCTAATCTAGATTGGGTGGATCGAGCTTTATGACCCGGCGCCCAGTCTTGCTGAAAGGACCATTCTTGGTTAATGATGGTGTTGTTAAGGGGCTTAACTACCTTTTCAAGAATGGTATCTTGCTTGATACAATTGTGCCAATGTTATTTGGTTTACCACTGATTTCTCCTGTTTATGGCTGTGAAGTCCACCAAAATGTATAATGGCCAACTTGTCTATAATGGATTGTAATAAATAGCATTACAATCCATTATAGACAAGCACAAGCACGTATACAGCATACGTGCGCTTTGATAATTACAGCCTCTGCAGAAATATCGCCTCGGCTGTAATTTTCAACTTACCGTACTTGTATCATAATGTACTATTACGTTCCTACTTACATCTATCTACCTAACACAAATAATGTATCAAGATATGTATATCCTCATTCCTACTGCACCATTTGTGTATGCGCAATGTGTTGATGCGTGATTTTGAAGCGTACATTTTGGTGTTTTATGTGCATGTCCGCCAGGGTCCAGGCAACACGGAGTGAAGAGCAGAAGTGTAAAAAGACCAATTGAAGTTGTCCTAGTGGCTAATTAGTTGGTGTGGTATTAATAGTACGATCACCACCAAATATCCTCCTACTAATATTATAAAGGGGAAAGTTTGTAAGTATGTATGGATGGATGGATGTGTGTTACACTTTCACGTAAAAAGTACTGAATGGATTTTAATGAAACTTTACAATAATATAGCTTATACATCAGAATAACACATAGGCTACAATTTATAAAGATATTGTGTGAATTGTCCAAAATATGACGATAAGTGTCAAGTAAGTAAGTAGGAAAAAATCTACCATCTGCGAGCTATTCTGGCGTGCGCTGCCAAAACTACTAGACCGATTTCAAAAATTATTTCACCATTAGAAAGCTCCATCTTCACTGAGTGACATAGGCTTTAAAATATTACTAGGCGTAAACGAAACGAAGCTGCGGGCGTCCACTAGTTCTTAAATATATGTACTGTGGTTCCGCTATGATTGTTGGAGTTCAGTCGTAAATAAATGACTGTCGGCATTGTCTACTATCTAGGTATATGAATAATACAGTATACAAACGTTACATATCTACAATTTAAAACAAAATAAATATAACCGCGATAGTGATGAGGCCGTGATAATTTGTGTTTTCCCGTGTTTTACGTTAGTGCCACTCACTAGTGCGTGCCGAGCGGTTCAAGTGTAAACAGGATACAGCCATTTAATTTTAATATTCTTATTGCACCTAGGTAATTCATTGCAAATAACTTAGTAAGAACACCTCTAGTCGGTATTTTGTTGAAATGCGAGTTTTGAGTAGTGTTTCACTCTTATCTATCGGAATAACATACCTAACTACTTACTACTTACATGGCAGTAACAACTTCGTAAGCAAATGTAATTTGTGTTGTACGGTCCTTCAATGTAGGTTAAGACTTATAAAGAGCATTAAAATAATGTGTGATGATAGGATTTACAATGTAGGCTAAACTTAAGCGGATGGTGTTTTTGTTTTGAAGTCGCTACTCGTATAAAGTATTGGAAATATTGAATAAGTATGTATACATATATACAGGATGATTAGTTCTTAAAATGTAGTTACACAATACATGCAGTCCGACATACTCTTCGAGGTAGGTATACAGTCCGTCATTTTCTCTGGCCACTCTGGATACCATGCCTTAAATAGTTTTTTGCTAAAGCATTATTTTGCGAGAATTTTGAAATTTTTACACAACCTAAATATATTATTAAATTAAACCTTCTGTCTTTAATACCAACTACGATGCGTGTGTAATCAGAAGCACGAGAGAACTGACTCAGCTAAAACAAATCAATAAGAACGGATTTAGTCTCCAAATATTAGTTTAAATATCTAAAACCAATGATAAATACAAAACAAAGCCTTAAATTAATCAGAATAGTATACCTACTTAACTGTTTCGTGTACTTTTATCGACAATTTTTTTTATATAATCCAGATAAAAGAAAATACACGCTGCTACAATGCGGATTGATGGACGGTTAGTGGCCATGTAATTTTAAATCGAAATTCTCATGTACTTCGAAAGTTCAAGCCACCCGAGTAACCACCACCACCACCGAACAACCACCACTAGCGTTAACCCATCCACAACAAGACCGCACCCGTGGTTGCTTAACTCTGTCGATCGCATTGAAACGACGCGAGCCATTAAAGTATTTTGCTTATTTATTTGCAGATATTTCATTTTAATAACGCCCCAAATCTTAATCTACTGTGAAAATGATAACATCCAACAAGGTAGTGAACGGAGGTCCATGTCTTAGTATTCCAGCACACTTATCATTTGGACAATATGTGATAGACAGATTAAAAGAACACTCTAAAGAGAATAAAGTCGCATTGGTAAGTGTTCTTCATTCAATACCATCCTGCACAACTACTTTTTCCTTACTCTATGCTAATACTAAATGTGTACCTTGTGAATAGAATATAGCGCTTATGTAACCGGAGCGTGAGTAAGATTATAACCGAAAAGATTACCATCAGAACCCATCATAGGCCCACTAATTGAGCACGGATATCATAGAATAGGAATGATCAGTCTCATACGCTGGCGAATGTGGATTGGCAGATTGAGAGTAACTGGCGAGTCAACACAGGATAATATTTTTATAAATTAACATATCGTGGGGTAGAGATTTAGCAGAGACTTTCTTGTTTAGATATTTACTCACATGTAAAGCATGTATTTTATTACTGAATGATTCGTGTCTATATTCATAGTAGAAGTAACCGGATTACTCACGTGTGATTTAAGTCGGAAATAGGCCGACTAGTTTCGATCGATTACGATGATCATCTTCAGGAGTGATCGCGCTCGCGGCGGGCACGGCGACCACGTGAGAAGGTAAGCCTACTGGCTTACCTGTGAGTTACTACTTCAACCACGATAAAGTATATGAAGATGGTCTCTTGTTTCTTGTTTAGTTTCTTGCTTTCTAGAAAAGATGATTCGATAAACGTTTATTTAAATTGTTTTTCCATCCTTAGATAAACGGTGATACCGGACACGAAACGACTTACAGAGAACTATTGCAAAACATAGTAGACCTTGCTACGGGTTTGAAAGATATCGGAGTCAAGCGCAAGAATGTCGTGGCGCTGTGCAGCGAGAATAGGTTCGAATTCATGGTGTCAGCAGTGGCTGTCATTTGCTGTGGCGCCACCGTCACCACTCTCAACCCATTATACACGAAAGGTTTACGATCTTATTTAGTCTTATTCGTTCTTATTACTGTCTTACTCATATTGTAAATATGAAAGTATGTTCTATCTTGCATGGCTTGTCTTCTTTAAAAAAACTTGAAACGGATTAATGTGAATATTGCTATATTATTATACCTATCATGCATGATGTAGCATTAATCTTATAAAGAATGTATATAAGAAAATATTATATAGAAGAAACATTTGTTTGTAATGTATAAATTAAATTTATCTAAATCCCTTTACTCTCTGTACCTACCTAGACCATAGGTACCTATACTTTTTTTTGTAATGCAATGAATGCATTTTATTTTATTGCATTCTAGCCTGATTATGATTATTAAAAAGACTAATAAGTAAATTAATTTTATCTAAAACTGCTAGGTACGTAATATTAAATATATATATAAAAGGAGAAGGTGACTGACTGACTGACTGACTGACTGACTGACTGACTGACTGACATATCAACGCAGGGCCTAAACTATAAGGGCTAGAAACTTGAAATTTTGCACAGGGGTTCCTTTTATAATGTAGGGGAGCACTAAGAAAGGATTTCTGAAAATTCACCCCCTAAGGGGGTAAAACGGGGGTGCAAAGTTAGTATGAAACTTTGCCGTTTTTGAAGTCTTTAGACGGGTAGACGTCGTTAATGTGTCTAATTCTACGCGAGCGAAGCTGCGGGCGTCCACTAGTTAAATATAAAAGCCTCTCCACTCTCTTTTTAGTTCTATCTAACGTATATTGTGCGGACATATTGTTCTTGTGTGAAATTTGGCACACATATTTGGTTCCGATGACAATGCATGAAAATAAAAAAAAAGTTATAAAAAGCTTTTTTTAAAAAAAACAAAACTTTTTAACGGTATAATTATTTTCAGATGAACTTAAACATGTCCTGAGTATTTCACGACCAAATGTATTAATTTGTTCTCAAATTGCTCTGAAGAACAACTCTGAAGTTTTCAAATCGTTTTCCTGTATCCAGAAAATTATTCAATTTGATGGAAAGCCCCAAGACACTAACGTTATTTTGTATGAAAATGTATATAAATCTGCAAATGCTTTTGAATACGAGGCTGAAGAAGTGAATGGTTGGACTGACACCGTGTATTTACTTTATTCTTCTGGTACTACTGGTCTTCCAAAAGGAGTGATGTTAACGCATTTAAATGCTTTGTATTCAGCTACAATTTTTGAGTGAATATCATTTTTAAATCTCATACAATATTTTTTTACAAACCGATATAAGGTAATCTGATAAAGCCTTTTGCCCTGTTTTAGGAACCCTACGTCGTACGATAATGATTATTCCAGGTTCCTAACAATCGTACCATGGTACCACGCATATGGACTAATGACCACAATTAACTACTTTACCGTCAGGAAAACGATGGTATTTTTCGCAAGCTTTCAACCAGATAAATATTTCAAAGCTATTCAGAATTATAAAGTAAGTATAGTAGAAATTCAAAAAAAATTGAAGTAGGTAGCTTGAATTTTCTAATAGGTAGGTACTATTCGTAGGTTTGAAAGCTTATTCTTTATTTTCTTTTTTAAAAGGTTGGGGTTTGGGGTTTTGGGGTTTCAAAAATTGGGATTTTGTCATTGTATGACTTTTAAAAGCCCCTTACAGAAAAACTCAACATCTCAAGGTGGGTCTACGCTAGACGAACCGAGCACGAGCGAAGCACGAGCCGAGCCAAAATTCGTGTAGTGTGGACCGACTTACGAGCCTCGAACGAGCGCGCTTCGAGCGTTTGGCTCGTGCTCGACTGCGTTCCGCATGTTGTCGGTTTTTTGACGAACAAAACAAAAAATCAATGCTCTCCCGGATAACAGATCTGCTAAGAAGCTGTTACAACTTCCCACGTTGTATATACTTATCCATACCTAAATCTATTTCGTTAGGGATAGTCCCGAGCACATACCATCAAAATTGCACGTCCTCAACTGTGTCACACACTGGGCAGTTAGAAGAGTACTATGTACCCATCAAGTATTTAAATTTGTTTGATGGAATGTGCCCTGAGCTAAGCCTCAGCAGAGATTTAAACAATATCTCTCCTACTAATTTTTGTCGATTTTACAGTTATCATGTAGGTACCTACTTGTATCTAGTCTTACTTACTAAGATACCAATTATGTACCAAAGCTTTTTTAGCACTAACACAAATTGTTGCCTAGATCAACGTGCTGCTCATGGTCCCGCCGATGGTAGTGTACCTGGCGAAGTCTCCCGTGGCACTCAAGTACGACTTATCCTCTGTGAACATCGCCTGGTGTGGCGCTGCGCCCCTTACGAGGGACACTATCGAAGCGGCCATGAAACGGTAAATTAAAAAGTTAAACAGTAAATTTTTTACAAGTATTCAGTATCTAATCAAGGCGGCTTTTACACTGACAGGTTTAATCATGATATAATATATTGCAAGGCTTCAGACTTGCTGCTATATCAATTTAAAATTTCATACGTAATTTGCTTAGATCGAATATAATATGGAAATCACAATATTCGCCAAAATTTTAACCGATGATCCGCCATCTTTTTGACATCATAATTAAATTAATTATTATTTTACCACTTTAAAACGTGACACAATTCAGTTTGTGACTGTAGACTAGGTACCCTGATTCTAACGATACCAGTCTTACGAACTTCCTAAATGTCTTTTCAACTTGGCCTCCCTACTATAATAGGTATTTCTTTTCCTCTACTAAACAAGGTATTTCTGGCAACTAATTACAGGCCAATATCAGTTTTGCCTGTTCTAAGTAAGATCTTTGAAAAGTTGATGCTCAACCAATTATTAGCACATTTTAACTCAAATAATTTATTACATGAAAAACAATATGGTTTCACAAAAGGGCGTTCTACAGCTGACGCTGGTGTAGATCTAGTAAGACATATTTATGAAGCTTGGGAGGACGCACATGATGCTATAGGCATATTCTGTGACCTCTCAAAGGCCTTTGACTGCGTAGATCACAAAACTCTATTATTAAAATTAGAATACTATGGCTTACAAAGAAATTCTTTAAGTCTGGTACGATCTTACTTGGCAAAAAGAGTACAACGAGTGCAAGTAAACGGGTGTCAAACCTCTGGTTCATTTGTAAATGTTAGGGTTCCACAAGGCTCTATCTTAGGTCCGTTTTTATTTTTAGTGTACATAAATGATCTACCCTTTAAGGTGGAAAATTTCTTGAAAATCGTTTTGTTTGCCGACGACACGTCACTAATCTTTAAAGTTAAACGCAATTCAGGAAATAATGAAAATCTAAATAAAACACTAAATTTGATCAATGACTGGTTTGATGCCAACAATCTTGTACTCAATCCTAAAAAAACTAAATGTATAAGATTTGTTTTGCCTAATGTGAAAATTCCGAAGATGGTTGTCACCCTAAATAATGAGATACTACAGTTTGTGGACCAAACGGTTTTCATAAGGATAACCGTTGACTCTAAGCTCCAGTGGGGCGCCCACATAAATACATTGTCCAGCAAATTAAGTTCTGCTGCTTACGCTGTTAAAAAGATCAGACAGATCGCTGATATAGCAACGGCTCGGCTAGTTTATTTTAGCTACTTTAGAGCCATAAGGACGGCCTACACAAGCGTGAATCCCTGCGAGAACTGTTTAAGTCTATAAATATTTTAACTGTCCCATGCCAATATATTTATGAAAATATTATGTATGTACGAAAAAATGTTAATTTCTTTGACAAAAAAAGCAGTGTACATAACTATAGTACAAGAAATAAGGATAAATTGATTGTACCTAGCTCTTGTCGGTACTAATACTTACACATTTCCAGTCCTAAGAACTTAGTAAATAAGCGACTTTTTGCGAATGCGCATCTACTATCTAGTAAATAGGAATGAAACCATGATCATCCAGTAAAATTTAAACATTGTTATTTATAGAATGCCAAATTGCAAAGGAATATTCCAGGCATATGGAATGACAGAGACATCCACAGCGGCTACAAAAGATCCGGAACACGAGACCAATCTGAGAAAAATCGGAAGCGGAGGGCAGCCATTGCCCGGCGTCAAGGCAAAAGTGAGTAATCTATATTATATTTGTGTACATCACAAATAATATCATAGTTAAATTCGAATTATTAACTTAACTTAGGTACTTGTCATGTATCTACCATCTGTATTTACTTTTTAATTATTTGTCGGTGCCGCATGATTGAATGTTTTTTTTTAGGTTGTTGATATCGAAACCCGCCAAAAGTTAGGTCCCAATAAAAATGGAGAGATTTGCCTGAAAGGGCCTATCGTAATGAAAGGATACGCGGGAAATGCTGCTGCAACGCGCGACGTCTTCGACGATGAAGGCTACATTAAAACTGGCGACATTGGATATTACGACGAAGATGGATACTTCTTCATCGTGGATCGTTTCAAAGAGTTGGTCAAATACAAAGGGCACCAGGTGAGCTTATTGGTTAAGTGGTTACTCCATTGATTTACAAATCAATGGGTAACACGATAGGATCATATACTTGTTTTAATATAGTTACGTATTTACGTAATTTTTTAAAGCATCCTATGAAATTGCCAGCCACAATCCAGCCACACAATTAAAGTCAGCATGTTGGATTTTGGCCTAAGCTAAAGGTAGGCCAAAATCCACCATGCTGACTTTAATTGTGTGGCTGGATTGTGGCTGGCAATTTCATAGGATACTTTAAAAAATTAAAAAGGTAGGTAACTGGTGTCAGTGGGTGAAAATAAATCTACACTGTCTCTCCAATTGGAGAGATTCGTGCAAGTCTACAATATCGACAAACACCACATCCACTTTGGCCCTTATAAGTATTGGACTGCCCACGTTGGACTGCAATTTTATTGAAGATCTATAAATAAATAATCGTTCATTAACCCTTTATCGATTATGTATTGAAATATAATATCACAATAATCAATTGTTACTTAAGTGTGGGTTGGGTAGATAAAAAATATTTATAAATTAGATATTAGATAGGTACATATTACCTACATTTTAATTATTTCCCATAGAGTTAGTAGCCTTTGATCTCAAAAGTTGCAATTACAACGTAGGTATCCCCACAGAGTAAGAGGCTTACTAGTTGTACGAGTATCACGACTTTATTTTATTTATCAAGGCTTTATATACAATCGTCGTTTAAGGAACATTAGGTTGCGCGTTGGAACAAGGTTGGATCTCGAAAAACCTAGCATTAAAGCTCTAGGCTAAAATCTCTAAGAGTAGAAAATCTATACATATTCATAATAATTACAAATTTTACTAGTGAGTAATAGACTGTGCTAACCTAAATATCATATAGGTAGTACATATATCATCTCTATAATTTATAGGAGCGACCATTTAAGTTCTAAAACTAGCAGAGTCGGTCTAAGTCAGTCCTAGATGCATTAGAGACTAGTATAGAGTTTTGCTTACAATTACTAATTGGACTGGACAATTGGTAACACCAAGAACACAGGACAGAACTGTAACTAATGGTCATGTCCATGGAATTAATAGATCAGCCTTGGGTTACCATACCAATTGACGAACTGAGCAACAATGGTCGTATTTAAACCCTCTGCTAACTGAAATAAAATAAACATTTAAGTCCGTATTTGTGTTTTTTTTTTCAAAGTTAGTCACAGAGCTAAAAAGCGCACAAATTAAATGTGGACGAATTACCTAACTGGTTCAAATTGGTGGCGATACGTGGCAGGTGGCGCCAGCAGCAGTGGAGAGTGTGGTGCTGCAGCACAAGGACGTGGCGGAGTGCGGTGTGGCGGGCACGCCCGACGAGGCGGCGGGCGAGCTGCCCACCGCGTTCGTGGTACTCAGGCCGGACGCCACGCTCTCGGAGAGAGAGCTGCATGACTTCACCGCTAGTCGGGTTGGCATCATACTATTTTGAAATGAAAAGTTCCTTAGGCGTATATATATATTTGGCAAAAATCTTATAGTATTGGTATCTATAGTACTTAGCTACCTAGAACGTGTAGTGCTTGTCCAACAGTAAAAACTACGTTTTTCATGATCTTTGAAAAGCTATTGCTTTAAAATTGTTCAAATAATTTTAAAGTTTCACGTGCTTTTACTTAGAATTTTGTAGCCTAACGAACAAGCAGGCATGTAAAAGTTAAAACAAAGTAAGTAAACACAGTTGGTAAGTGGTCATGAATGAGTGTAACCAGATTTTTTACGTCTTTTTTGAAATAGAAATTGATAATAATTTAATTCGTTCCTTAATGCTACAACATGTAGGCAGCTCTTCAGCAGTTCTTTTTGAAGAACCCCGCATAGGAAATAGGTATCCCAAGAAAATCTCAGATGGAAGCTCATTTAAAAGTGCATGGCAAAAGTGGTTGCTTTTATTTCCTACACTGCCTCTACCATACTACCACGGATATACACTATAGTCCTTACTCTATGATACTACTTAATTCATATTATGACTGCAACGTCTTAGCTCACTAGCAATGGGGATCTGGTTTCATTGTACAACTGAGAAGACTCGAAGCGTATCTACTTCACCACGCTGCTGTTCCAAAGCGGATTGACCAATATTAAGTTAAGTTTAGTAACTTTTAATAACAATGAGCAAGTTTAGTCCGCCTGTAAGTAGTGAGAAGCTTCGGTAAGAACTAGCCATATGAGCTATGTGTTAATGGGGTTTTGCCGCCATTATTAGACTTTTGCATTGCATAGAAAGTCTATAAAGTCTAAAAGTCTAAAAAGTCTATAAGTAAAGGGAGATAAAAATATTTATAGGTAGACCAAAATCTTTGGCTACCTGGCAAAATTTTTCAGGTAATTATTTCGTAAAATGAAGGTTAATTTTCAACATTTCAGCTATCTCCGGAGCAGCGCTTGCGTGGAGGAATTATATTTGTGAAAGATATTCCTAAGAACCCATCCGGTAAAATCATGCGACGGGTGCTAAAACAGATGTTGCAAAAAAAATTACAAAGCAAGTTGTAACGTTAGTGGATACGTAGATAGTATGTATGTAAGTAAAATCCCAATATTTTTGTTTTTAATGTAATAAAGTGATCTTATTGTTTTTTTTTTGTTTTTATTTACCTAAGTTGGTAAGTATTACTTATCGGCCTATTACCCATTTAACTTGAAAGTTCTGAATTATGTGAAGTTATAAGTGTATGTAAATGTATGATATATTTACCTGCATTACCTACACAATTACCTACCTACTAATTCCATCAAGCGAAGCAGCGCGCGATTGGTAAGTAAATGCAATGCAATACAATTTACACAAGTGACTGAAGTGACTTCGTGATGAAAATATAGGTTTTCTTTAATGTGTTATTAAAGAAAACCTATATTTTCATTTTCTCAACAACAAACATCTCCGCACCCCACATCACAATGTCACCGTCGAGTATGATTGATTAGTGTATACCTACGCCCTTGCCGGCCATAGAGCGTGATTACTGCTATTCCGGACCGCTACATCATTATAGAATTTGGGGTATTCAAAGATCGGTGATGTTCTTAATTTCTAATTATTTAAATACGAAGGAAAAATCACCTTTGCATGCGTTTACATTTTTCCTAAGGAAACTACTTGACCACAGTGATCTGAGCTGAGTTTATGGATAATACTACCCGAGTAGATAGGTGTCCCATCTGTGAAAATGTTAACAATACACGTTGCTGGGGTATCTGTTATTCGAGTTGGTTCTTGAAACTGGTTAATAAGATTATTACATTTGAACAAAGATAGGAATTTAACACTTAAAGCTATATTGTCCAACAAATTTATATTAAAATCTCCACACACTATTATATCCTTGTCTTTTTGTCTGATAGGTACTTTTAATAATAATTGTTCCAAAACTAATTCAAATTCTTCATAACATGCACTAGGTGGTCTATATACTTACTACAATAAGTACAATGCGTTACCTCTACTCTACACAGGCTATCAATATCATTACGGACCTTAAATGTCAGGTCCTTTTCTTAAATTATTAAAGAGCATCGCTGTCTTCCTTTTGTTAAATTATTACATGACAAAACTGAATTACAGAATTACTGAAGTACATAATTAAACTGAATTATATAAAATAGCCTTTCCCGCAATTCGTTGAAGTACCTCACATGGAGAAGGAGATTCTACAACATGCATGTAGTCTCCCACTCAACGTTTCCCATTTATTCTACTTTATTGAATACGAAAGTATTATATAGTAGTCGATATAATATAATTACCTAACTATAGGAGTTGGGGTGACAGTCTAGTTAGTAATAAGTAGTTTAAGTATTTGTTTAGGTCCCTGGCATGAACCCGAATCATCTAAATAGTAGGTCACAATCTTCAATTACGGATTAAGATAATCCTTGACCGCGTTTTCACTTTCTTCATGACAGCGACAATTGGTGACAGTGACCTTGCAAGTACTTGCTCTAGTATGCTAGCTCTTAAGCAGTACTAGCACAGAGGAATGATAATCATTATACTCTGGTATTAATAAGTAGACTATTACTACTAACTACCACGGACTACAGTATCTAGCTAGAGAGTGCAGAACAACCCCTACTTACATGTCTGTCTACTTAATTGCTATTTTTGTACTGGAGTAGGTTAATTTCATCAGTTCCTGTAGCTCGGGATCAGAATAGTGCTACGGTAGCCTCTGCCTGTCGTAAAAGGCGACTAAAAGGGGACTTCTGGGGTTGCGGGCGGTGAGAGTGGGAGCTCGAATCGTCCATCATGTGACCCCGGGAAAGACGACGCTGTTTGTGGCTGCACAGCGTTGTGTAAACCGGGATGAGCCCGTCTTGGGCGCCGGAGTAGGCCACCGAGTGGGTTTTAGTGGGTGAAAGTCCCAAATAACCCGGCGTCGCTCCCACGACGTTCGGGTACCTTTTCAAGGTTTCCCACTCGTAAAACAAAAAAAAAAAGGTTAATTTCATCAATTCATTCTGCTCTAGCAAACTAAACTGCGGACAGGTGTACATTACACTTAAACGTCAATTTCATCTAACGCTTGTTGAGCTCGATCCGGCCAAGCGTGAATAATCTCTAAACCACACCGACTTTACGGATACATGCAATATTGTGAGCAAGTACCGATCCAATTATCTCTAATGGAATGGATCAAGTCCCAAGGCTTTGTTGGGCGGTACCTACACTAACAAATTTGGAAAATTGATGAGCAGTGTCTTAGGTAAAATGATTGAGTACGTAGGTATAGCTACCATGGAGTCCATATTTAAGTAATGAGGCAATAATAAGGCAACTATTCTAGTTCCCTATGCGCCAAAATTCAATTCAGTAATAGATTGCATCAAGCTTTTATTTATAGTAATATGAATATAGAAATACCGTGAAGAAATACCTACGTCAAAGATATATTTTGGTTGAAATACCTTTAAAACCCAAAATTTATAGCTCAGTTATTTTCAGTTTAAGTCAATTTTAGCAACAACTTATTTTTTACTTTTTAGTACATTTTTATTTTGTTTAATAAAAGCTTTTTATTATAAAATATTTTTTACTTTATAATATTATTTTCTACTTTTGAGTCTTTTAATGAAATATGATATTTGGGTATATACATTGGGTGTTTGGCAATTGATACGTTTGTCCCACGAGTATCGGACAAAGAGTAGTCCACCCAGTCCAGAGGTCCGTGTAGAGAGGTAAGGGTAATTAAAACAGGAGGGTCCCCGGTCTCCTGAGATTGTACGTTAGCGACATGACATCTTCCCCCCACCATTCAGCCCTTGGCGCGTACTCACCTTAACATTGGGTGTTTGGCAAATCGCCATTTTCAAACGTCCGCCATATTGAATTTAGAATGACGTTACTTTATTTACATATTGTATTGTGCTTACCGAGCTCTTTCATTTGATACCCATATCATAGGGGTTGCTGTAAAAATTATAAATCGCCATTATGTAACGTCCACCATTTTGAATTTAGAATGACGATACTTTACTTATTGCATTCTACTCATTGAGCTCTTTCATTTGATACCCATATCATAGGGGTTGCTGTAAAAATTATAAATCGCCATTTTGTAACGTCCGCCATATATAGATTTCTGATTGAACAAATTTCAAATTTGTTCAATTCAGTTCAATCAGAATTTCAAATTGCTTTTAGAAAACTTTCACCCTGTTAAAACTACGCAACGGATTTTGATGCGGAATTTTTTAATAGATAGTGATTCAAGAGGAAGGTTTATAATTTATGTATATAATATGCATAATATAGTAGAGAGATACTGATAATTTTACAGATTTCTAATGTGACGTCGTAAATAAACACATTTTTGCGCTTACATTGCAAACGTAGGTATATAAAGACATTCTGTAGTATATTTAGTGGCCGCATCAGCATTGCGCCCGGCTCCGCACGGGACATGACATGCTGACATTGCACCCGTGCGGAGCCGGGCGGGTCGGTGGTAAATAAATCCGTCTTAGTTTGTGGCTAGGCGCTCTCATCTCTATATCATTTCTATCAGTGCAGTCATACAATTTTTGTAGTGACGTATCTTTTTCTTTTAGTAAATTGAAGATCTTAAATATGTAGATTGAATTGAAAATAATATGTCTATATCTATCGACAGTATCGAATAAGGTTAACCTGATTGAAAAAACAAATTTCCACACTGAAGGTAAGTTGGTAGGTAGCCCAATAGTTTTTCTCCTTTCTGTTAAATCTCTCCAAACCAAACAAACAATAAAGAAGGTTTTCCTAAAAAAAATTGTTGGGTAAATACGTGAAAATCAATAGGCAAAAAACTGCCTTCAGCAAAATTTGTATAATATCTACCTACGAATGTAGGTAATGGCACATTGGAATCATCATCATCATCACAACCCTTTCTTTGTCCCACTTTGGGCACGGGTCTCCTCTCAGAATTTAATATAATTGGAATACTTATGTAGAAATATAAGTCAACTACAAGTAGGTATCCTAACCTACATGTAGTTGAACCCTTCGCATTCCTTAACCAAAGACCCATAAAACTATAATATAAGAGACAAGCAGATTTCTCTCTGCACATCTAAGAATCTTAAACATGATCTATTTTTGCATTTCCGTTATTCGCGAACGGCAATCTGTACCTCCTTCAGATTGTAAAATCTCGCATGTCTTGGTACGAGAGTAAGTAGCGAGCGCGTGACGTGTGTTGCTAATCGCTTTAGCGCGAGAGCAGCAAAGGCGGGCCGCGCAGGACGCCGGAACTCGGGCACACTTGACCGCCACACTCGCTCGCCCCATCCGCGGACCGCCACACGTGCACACCATACGATATTATCCAGGCTTTCTGGATATACGGATACCATTCCGTAATGACTAGGAACGTAATTAGTAGATAAAATAGAATGCCATTGAAATGCTAGCCCAGAACGACCCTGAGGGTGGCGCCGAGAAACCTCCGGCCGATGAACCGGAAAAACCTCCGAGTAAGTTAGTGCGAGTTTTGACTGTCCTCGTGTATCTCAGCTCCGTGTCTATGGCCGCGATCCTGCTCTCGATCTACTACTTGTGCATCTGGAAGTCGCCGGTTCTAAGTGACTTGGAGCTTGAAAATGAACAAGATCAAGCCAACGTTGAAGCGAGCCGCCTTCAGGGAGAAACCTACGAATATCAGATGGGGTTGATACACAATGGCAGCGTCCCGTACAACTTTACAGGTACTTAATCATTAGTTTTTTCCTTAATGAATTGCTTCTGGATCTTTGAAGCGTAGGAAAGATCCTAAACAGGCACATGGAATGATGTGACTACAGCTAAGAAACTTGGAATAATAATAACAAAAACACGGAAAAGCTTCAGTTCTTCAAGGAAAAGTTCCCAATTTTCCTTGTTCAAAATCTATCCGTTTCCGGAATGCAGATTATGCTTGATAGCAGTTTTGCACTTTTCTAAAAGCGAAAATCTTAGTCCCCCAAGGTAGCATGTTTTTATTTGACAGAACGCGACTAATTTTCAAATGAATAATTTTTTTACATACCTATTCAATTTTCACGGTTGCCATATCCAGCATGAGTTGATAAAGCAGCAAGTTTGATTGCTGCCTTATTTCCAAAAAAATATGCCCTGCGTCTTCCAGACATGCACTTGTTTGCTTCTAAGTAAGCTGAATTTCTTATCGCGCGTCATTGGTGCTTGATTTAAAAGAAAGCTTTTAGCTAGAGTAGGTGATATTTTGTATTGATACTCGGATTGGATTTTCTGTTAGGACGTTAGAGTTGAAATTGGGAAATAATATCTAATATGTATCTAAATAAAATTTAATAAAAAACCTCGTTTATGGGATATTATATGGCAGAAAGGATATTGGCACTGTGTAGTAAATTGGAGGCCTGTGGCACTGCTAGTAGGTAAAAATAATCCAGTCCATTAAATCTGTAAACCTTGCGTGGCTCCACTCTGATCATATAATTCATAGGTAAATCTTAGTGACGATAACGATACAACTTAAAAGTGAGAAGAAAATGTATGTAGGTAGCTAATAACAATTCAAGACATTATAACCCTTATTAAGCTTGCGTCCAAACTTTCAATGTTCTGGTTACACATCAGAAGTACCTACAATATAAAAAAAAACCTGTATGCAATTGACTTATGAAAATTTAAATTAAAAACTTCATTTTGCGGACAACAAAGATTCAAGGATGTTAGTATACAAAAGACTTTTATAAAAATTGATAACTATGTTAAATAGAAATAAAAATATGTAAATGCTAATATTTTTTATAAATTCATTCATCGATTTTAGGCTAAAAAGTGAAATATCTTATTATCTTCATCATAACTATTTATTTGTAGAGAATGAAAATACCTATACAATAATACCACTAATAGTAACAACTTTATGTTAAAATTATTCTTTTTATGCGTAAAATGCACAAGGGTCAATCGAATAGAAAAAATTTTTAAGATGCCATTAACATTACTTACATTGTTTATAAACATTACATAACTAAATCATATTTTTCAAATTAGGATCGAATTATCTTAAGCATGGCCTTATCTATACTTACTAATATTATAAAGAGGAAACATTTGTTTGTAATGTTTTCACACAAAAACTAATGGACCGATTTCAAAATTTATTTCACCATCTTCACTGAGTGACATAGGCTATATAATATTACCAGGTGTAAACGAAACTATTGTTATGTCTAACCACGCGACTACGGGCGTCCACTTGTAAATATAATGAGCAGCGCATAGTCTAATACTATGTATGTATTTTATAAGCTTTTATTTTTATTATTATTTTAAAACTCGTAACTAGCTGGAATTTCGTACAAGAATCCGAAAACGATTGCTATCGGTTATTTTGTTTTATGGTGCGGGCTGACGAAGGCCAATGATTCGGTTTAGCTCATAGATCTCTAGTATAGAGTAATAAATCTATGGTTTAGCTAGCCTTAGTTGGTCCTGTGTGGACGGTTTAAAAACCTCATCGGTCGTTCGTTGGTGTGTGCCAGCGATCTGCAGCCGAATACATCAAAAGGATTAATTAAAGTAGACGGATGAAGAAAACCAACGAGCGAATCAGTGAACGCTCTATTGAAGACATGTTCCTTTTCTAGTTCTTACTAACACTTGATGGGATGCAAAACTAGCAATTATAATTACTTCGTAGTCGTCTAGGATCAAATGAATACGATTCGAATCCGAACGAACCTGCGTCTGTGCGAATTTATATACCAAATCAAGAACACACTACTTTCATCCCATGAATATAGCATACTACATATAGCATACTCTTGAAAAATAGAAAAGCATAAAATCATGCATTTATATAACCGAAGAGGTGTTTAGTACACCTACATTTCACCAGTTATGTTTGGCTATGGGACCAATCGATGGTGAGCCTATAGGTATCTGGTTAATTTAATGCTTTCTTTTCTTTTTCGACTTTTGATATTGGTTTGAGCTTTAACGAAGACCACTTGTCAGATGTCAGACATCAGGTTTGACTAGGCAAACCTAAAAGCGCCTGAGCTTCGGAGTTTGACTAAAACATAAAGGTACCTAATAGGTACATTATTTTAATGATAATTCGCTGTGACGACGGTTTGCAGCTCAACTTTGAATGGCATTAGCACGTCGAGCGAATTTTTTTTATGGATATAAGATAGCAAACGAGCTTGCAGCACCACCCATCCGAGACGTATATCCCAGTAGGGACGGGATTGGTAGTCCAGTCAGCATTTTTTAAGTAAGAGTTTAAGCATAATAACATTGGTTGTTCACTTCATTAGTAGGTTCGTTAGTAGGACTGGGGACTGTTAACATTGGTTGTTCACTTCATTAGTAGGTTCGTTAGTAGGACTGGGGACTGTTAGTGATAGTTAGTTCTGTTAATTGGTTTTAGGAATAGTCCTGCAATTTTTAGTATTGGTCTCATTCAAAATTAGTCACAACCCATTTGGGTCGCCTGTCAAGAAGTGTAACTGGAAACCAAGCTTTTCAACCGGACCACAATTGTTTTAAAAACGAATCCTGTAAATTTTAGTATGAGTCTCATTCCAAGTCAGTCACACATGCGATGCTACCCTTGAGAACGATGGTCTCTTCTAAAGGAATCTGGAACTTTATCGACACCAAAAATCTTTAATAGATTTTAAAGTTGATTATTATTACACGGTAAAAATCACAGAACGCCACAGAACAGATAAAGGAGGTGTAAAAATGGTACTAGTGTGGTAGTACTGTACGGGTGGTAGTACTGCACGACTGTACTGGGCGATCTAAGCAGGTTTCATATAAAACCTGTTTGGTTCAAATTAGGCTCTACCATCTAATAAACTAGTCATAATATCAGGACACGACACGACAACGACGCGACAATTGTGTTTTTTTTTTGAGTCACTTGAATGCAAGAACAAATTGTATTAAAACATCAAGTACATAACTTTTAATATATGTATTTCTATTAAACATTCGATCGTGCAACGGCGGCGGGGCGGGCCAAGAGACAGGCTAAATAGTGAGGTAGGTACGGAATCTATAGTCTATATATATAAGGGAGAAGCTGACTGACTGCCTGACTAATTGACTGACTGACTGACTGACTGACTGACTGACATATCAACGCAGGGCCTAAACTATGGGTTAGAAACTTGACATTTTGTGCAGGGGTTCCTTTTATAACCTAGGGGAGCACTAAGAAAGGATTTTTGAAAATTCATCCTCTAAGGGGATAAAACGGGGGTGCGAAGTTAGTATGAAACTTTGCCGTTTTTGAAGTCAAGTAGGCAACCCGAACGCGGACAGACGTCGTAAATGGGTCTGATTCTACGCGAGCGAAGCTGCGGGCATCCACTAGTACCTATTTAATAAAAAAGTAGAGGTCCGAGATTCATAAGGTTTCAGATTTACCTATAGATACTGTCCTAGTCAAAAAATACAATTAATACTGTATAGGTAGGTGTGGACTGTTGGAAAATAGAAGAATTAATTTTATTTGGCTTTGCAAGTAAGTTTTATACTATTCAAGTATTACCAAGTATTATACTTACCAAATAACTAGTGCGTACAGTTCACAAAAACATCAACAATTTACTACGTGAAAGTTAAATATTTTCGCTGCGACCCATAGACGTCCCGTCCCGGCACGGGTCTCCACACGGGGCCCCACAGACACTGCTGCGGGAGGCCTAGAGCATACTCCACCACGCTGCTCCAATGCGGATTGGTGGAGGATAGGTACAATTTACTAAGTTAGATACTACGTGAAAGTATATTTTAGATCCACCTAGAATTTGTCATGGAATCAAAACGCTAATTTTTAGGGTTCCGTAGCCAAATGGCACAAAAACAGAACCCTTATGGATTCGTCATATCTATCTGTCTGTCCGTCCGTATGTCACAGCCACTTTTTTCCGAAACTATAAGAACTATACTGTTGAAACTTGGTAAGTAGATGTATTCTGTGAACCGCATTAGGATTTTCACAAAATAATAGAAAAAAAACAATAAATTTTGGGGATTCCCCATACTTAGAACTGAAACTCAAACATTTTTTTTTTTCATCAAACCCTTATATTGATATTGAGGTTTCTAATATCATTTTTTTCTAAACTGAATAGTTTGCGCGAGACACTTCCAAAGTGGTAAAATGTGTGTCCCCCATGTAACTTCTAAAATAAGAGAATGATAAAACTAAAAAAAATATATGATGCACTTCCACCGAAAATTGGTTTGAACGCGATCTAGTAGGTAGGTAAGTATTTTTTTAATTTAATAAAAATACACTATTTAATACTTAATGTATTTTTTTTGATCGATGTTTTAATAAACATCGATCAAAGTTACAACGAACTACAAGAAATTTTATATTATGTTACTTGCTGCTACGGAACCCTTTATTGATTCCAACTCGCACTTGGCCGCTATTTTTATCTTATTACCTAACTTTTAGTTCAGCCACAGAATACTTAATAGTACAAGTTCAGCCAATCAGCATTGGACTAGATTGCGAGTTCCAATCAAATTGAAACAGACAGACTGCGATTTTTGCAATGATGAAATAGTATATTTCGCTACAAGTGCGGAAAGCCTGTCATTGCAAAGAGTTCCGACAAATGTCTACCCGAGCCGAAGGCGAGGGTTGACAGTCGGAACAAGTTGCAATGACGGTTCCGCACGTGTACTGAACAACTATTTTTAATACAGTTGCGAAAAAATGAAGCAATTTAATAAAATTATAAAAACACAAACTAAACTCGCAAAGAACATTTTCGGAAAATGGCGCCAACCGTAAAAGAATACAGAGTATTGCAGAGATTTTTTTTTGTTTTCTTCACCCATTCTGGGTAGGCAAAGGGAACTATGCCCATACAGCCAAGTTTCAGTAGAATTTTTTTATTGACATGAAATTTAATGCGATGAAATGAAATGAAACCTAACCTAACTCGTTGAATCAAATCATTAAATCTGATATTGAAACAAATTAGTAGCTTCTTTTTAGAAATATTTGCATGAATCATAAAAACTTCTATGATTTTTTTTTAGTAAAAACTTCGTGGTTGGTTTTTTATTTTTAATAGACATTATTTTGACAGTTGGGAAAGAGAACGCACGAGTTCGGAAAAGGTAAAGAAAAAGCACGAGTGTGTAATAGCTCACTTCCCGAACGCTATACGTCCCTGTAATATGCCACTTTTTGAGCAACTGTATTAAAAACTCCTTTGTTATCCGCTTCCTATGTTCCGATCGTCCTAAGATTTTCAAAAAGATCCTAATTTTCTGATAAATGACTACACAGAAATTATTGTAATGCAAATACAAAATATTTACTTCCTACTAGGTATAATATGTCTACCTACTTTCTGTGCTTTTGATTCTATTTTATTTTAAAATACTATCGATTAAAAAAAACCATCATCCAATTTTGATGAAATCCTTGGAACACCATGCGACAACTTTGAATTAAAAATAATAAAAGCCTTGTCTACTAATTTTACTTACAGAGTTATTTAATTTTGGGAGTTATTGGAAATCGCCATAATCATGTGGGTCTTCGTAATCCAATCAAACAATTAACCCAGCACCTACCATACCAAACATAATGCCAGTACAAAGCCGCCACAATGTTAAGGGTCTCAGCACAAGATCGACTTTTAGGCCGATTTTCTCTCTGACTCACCCACCAAATAATAAGAAACATTGGTTGGAGTCTCGTTGGAGTAGTAGGTGCCTTGAACAGATAATTTCGTAATGACATATTTAAAGTTGTTAGAGTTGTGCATATAAAGTTTATTTACAATAAGCCGCCCATAAAGACCGCATGATCTGAAGTTAGGTAAACTTCAGATGAGTGAAGATGAAAGAAACCCTATAATACGCGTGGCACGACATGCACTTGGCCAATATTAATAGAATCGTATGCCTAGATACCTATACCTACCAAGGTATTTAATCTAAAGGTAGTCATTGTGTTTGCATGATCAGTTTAGTTCCACATTAGCTAATTAAATAGAATGAACGGATGTACCTAGTAGAATTCAACTCCAGAAAAGCCTCTACTTACATTCGATACTTAATTACTTAAACTAAATAAATTTGCAAATTGTAACTGCGAATTGGGAATAGAGTTATCGATCATGAGAGGGGTTGCGGGCATGCGGGCGGCGCGCGCCGCCGGGGCCACGAGTGCCGCCGCGTCGCCGCGTCGCCGCCTGTCACCCGCCTGCGACACCTGTCACGCATCCCGCGACACATTTTGCAAAATTAACATTGTTTGCGTATTGTTAACACCTACACCCCGACCTCATTTGACGCAAATAACACTTCACGAAACGTATACGTTTGGCTCCCATTAACTTGTGTTTACGTGTAAAAAGGATACCTTGTGGAATAAGTACGAAAAAATTTGGAGATATCAAACTAACCGCTGAAAAACTAGGAGCTTATCATGATAACAATGGGCACTCGGGGGAGCAAGGGTTCATGACAAACGAATGCCGATAGTAATACGTCAGTAACTGGAATAGATTCACATAATACCGGGCGTGAAATTAAAGGATAAACAAATGAAGTTCGGAGCGGCCGCCATAATAATGAAACAGCAGTCGGCATCAGGAGGTGTCAAGCAGCAGACACGGACGGCGTGACCCCCGGCGGCTCGCTCGCGGCGCATCCGATCTGGGGCATATCGATAAGCGTGGCCTAGTTACCCGGTTTCGAGTGAAACGGTGCATTTCGGAGGAGGGCGTCACGGGCCGCGGAGGATGTCGGGCAAGTCGGGCGCGTCGGGTAGCGTGCGCTCGTGTGGGGGCTCCGTGAGGCTGGGCACCACGTCCTCGTCGGGCCACGAGGTGGTGCTGGACGCGCTGTACGAGCGCAAGCGCGACAAGAAGACCGTGCGCGTGCTCACGGTCCTCGTGTACGTGTTCTGCGTGTCGCTGGCCGCAATCATGCTGTCGCTCTACTACGTGTTCTTCTGGGAGCCCAAGGACGCCCAGTACGCCCAGCGAAAGGTGTCTCAAACTGTAACGCAGCAACCCACCACAACACCAATGCCCACATGCTTTATGCTCCACACTGGTAGGTCACACGACCAACACGCCTCCTCTGATTTCCTTGTATTATTCCTTAACTGTAATATGGACTCTACAGTATGCTTGATAAAAAATACCTACTATAACCGTATCTAGATGCTGCTAAGCTTTGGCTCGTAAGATCTGCAATAAAATAATGCTAAGCACAGTTGGTAGTTAATTATAATTTAAGTTAAAAACCTACTTACTTCTAATTTAAGCTCACTCAATATATTCAATCACCCTTCATGTGCCCCATAACATAACCAGCACTAAATCTGTAACATATTCGTATACCCAATGTACTTTAGTTAGACATAAGTACTACATTGATCATTTCAAAAACTACACATTTTATATTGGCGCTTCGAAACCGCCGAGCTGCGAACAATTCTTTGTTTTATAGGAGCGAACGTCCGTTGTTTAATCTTAAACAATAAATTAAAAAAGTGAGTGGGTTTGTCACTTTGTCTGTAATTTACGTGTAGTTGGTCAGTTACAATTTCTGACCCCAGATTACAGCCCGTCTCTCCTCTCTTCCTTAAAAACGACGTGAAACCACATTGACTCTATAGGGATACCTACGCGCATCTTTGTGTGTGTTAGGTACACAGATCTTGGGAAGTAAAAAAAAATCCAAACAATATTTATTTTCAATACATATACTCCAGCGCTGTGCCCATGAAAGGCTCTTCCAAGACGTCGAAACTCTCTACAACCACACACAACGTTGTTTTTTCCGGGCTCACTGGATGCATGGTCGAGCTCCAACTCTTGCCGCCCGTGAACCCAGAAGCCCGCTTTTAGTCGCCTCTTTCGACAGGCAGGGGATAGTAGGTAGGCCTATTCTGGTCCCGAGCTACAGGGATAAGAGTACCTACTTACCTACATTTCTACGTTCTGCTCTACTTCTATACAATTATAAAGACGACATTGTCATTTTGTAATATGTACAATCACTTCGACCCATAGACGACCCACTACTGGGCACGAGAGAATACTCCAACAAGCTGCTCCAATGCGGATTGGTGAAGACATTATGAACAATATCAATAATGTATAATGATGAGAAGAAATGGACATGATGATGACAGAAAATTGTAATTAAATAGATTTTTTATGACAAGTTTTATGACATTTTTTATGACATTTTATGACAAGTTATGAAATTAATTAATATGAAAATTTCGGCCAATGGTGACTAATCATCACCAAGGTAGTACTACACTGGTAAACCTACACCTGCTTGTCCTACACTGGTAAACCGGATTATTATAAAAGACAATTATCTAATCGATCTACAATGGGAAGGCTCATCATGATGATGGCTGTATAGGTTAGGTCGTAGAGCCTATTTGGAACCCATTCTGTTCTGTTCATAGTTCGCCCGACGCGTCCCTTGGTACCACTCATTAATAGCTGTTTTTTCTCAATTGAGTTCCGATAAGGTCACCCGGGGCGAAAGCGACTAAAAAAAATTATATTATGACTTTGCTTCCTTCCACCCTTAGCTACTTAATAAGGAGGGTTATTTAAACAAACTTAATTAATTCCTCACCCTTCATTGAACATTTTCGACATAAAGTACGCTACAAATAGGCTTAGGTTTTTTAGTAATTTATATGCTTGTTGATTAAGAACACTCAAAGTTACATTCGCCCCACATTGGGGCTAATGCAACTTTCAGTTAAATAACCTGGTTGCAATCATTATCTAGATGTTAGGAATAAGTGTACATGTAGTTTCACACAACAGCTATCCAAAAATGGAATCTAGTCAATGGGAATAGGGTTCAGATTCAAGAAAAAACCATATTAGTTTTTTTTGGGGCGAATGCGACTGTCTTCCATACTGGCTAGTGTTGTGATAGGTACATACTACATATCGACAAAATTTCGTAAAAAAAAAATCACAACAAGCTTTTCTCGCGTATAAGCTTTTTCCCTTTTTCTTTTATAGTTTCGAACCATCTGGAATAAGTAACAAAATTTTGATATTGTTATAGTACACATTTATTTAGTCGTTAATAATTAATTATTTATACTGATTTATTTATTTATTTATTCTGGAGTTTTGTGCATATCTGTCGAAGAACCGATAACCGCTGGAGAAAACGAGTTCTAGAGTGGAGACCATGACTTGGAAAGCGTAGTAAAGGCTGCAGGTAGAAACTGGATGCGTCGAGCCGAAGACAGGGCGCGATGGCGTTCATTAGGGGAGGCCAAGCAGTGTAGGTTATAATTATATACTTATTTATGTAGAAGTAGTTATTATAATAACGTATTAGTAAATTTTAGATCATGTAGTGTATTTTATGTTTTTATTATAAGTAGGAAATTATGTATTTTACGCGTACGCCTAGTCCGCGTTTCTATGTCACTTCCACTGTTCTAGAGGTATGGTGGAAGAGATTTCTTTTAAAAATAAGCTGCACTTGATGTTCTTATCGTGTCTCTTTTATAAGGCTTTCTTTCTGCTTTGTATGTGCACAATAAAGTGTAAATAAATTAATAAAATTTAAATGAACAATAATAATGTACCTATAAATAATAAACAAATTGCAAAATTAAAAAAAATATTTCATAGGTTCATAAATATTTCATATTTCTAGGTAAACATTTCAAGCAAATAAGTACCTATTAAGTGAAATTCACTTAAAGAAATATCGACACGGAACGTCACTAGTGATTTGAATTTTTCATATAAATACAATGGGGCTATTGCAACTGTAAAAATAGTTGCAATTGGCCATCTGCACAAAAATTTGAGGTTAATGTAACTATATTAATAAAATGTTAATTAAAAGACCTAGCGCTTAACCAAATATACCAAAAGCACATACGTTTTATCTTTTCATTTGAATGAACTTCCAATTTTGCTGCAAACGACGTGAACTATTTTTTATGGCACCAAAATAAACACACGACGCCGCAAAACGTTGCTCCAAAATGACGGTAGTCAAAAAATGCTCTGTCAGTGCAACAATTAGCAACCTAGAAGTGCGTCTGCACTTTATACGAAAAAACAATGATTGCTCTACTCTTTAACAGATGGCACGTTTTACTAACATCGTTAGATTGGGAAAAAAATCAATTAGTCACTTTAGCCTCATAGTTGCATTCGCCCCGGGTGACCTTACGAAAAGTTTTCGGTTACATTTTTTTACCACGGCGATCACGTGAGTCGTGACTCACGGGAGCAACACATCTGTGACTGATGTGGAACGAGCGAGACCGGTTAACCTACTAAAGGAATATCATTAACATATCAGTTAATGGGAACACTGTTAACTGGATCCCAGTTTATGATTTGTTGAAATTCTGATACAGTTGTCATGGGTGACAGCAGAAGGGTGTTTGCTTTTTGCACGACTAGTGTTCCCTTAGATATTCTATTCATTAAAATGATGTCGAATATCGCATTAGGTACTAATATTTCCTGTTCCAGCGCCCCACGCTTTTATAATCAAATATTATAATTAAAAGCACATAGTTTACACTTCAGCCCAGAAATAGAGAGAACTTAACGATCCATAATTTATTTTTGGTTTTTAAGTGCATTTATAAAAGCGTGTTTTTCTATTTTTTTTTAAACTATTAATTTATTTTATACCTTTTAGTTTTTGATATAACCTTGAAACCTGATCGTGTTCAAAGTCCATTACGTGGAATTCTCACAAGTGCAAACACGACTATGATACGATATTCCATCATGAAGTAAGAGATCATAATTAATACCATTGGAACACTTATCATTTCTGAAGCGGTTACAAAAAGTTATAAGTTTGTTTAATTTTAACATGTAGGTAATTTTAGACTTGTTCGTAAGCAGAATCAGCATATTATGGATATTTATGCTTAGGTATCTTACAGACTGTCTACACAAGATGAGTAGATAAAGCGCTACTATTAGCGAATGCTCGCGGCTTCACTCGTAAGGATTAGAAACAGCGGCACTACTTGTTATTAAGAATATTTTCTGGACTCTGTCTAATTTAACTCGCAGAAAAAAATCATTCATGTAATTCTCTATCTCGGAGAAATTAAAATATAATACCAGACTCTGTTACAAATTATATCTATTGTTGTTTTTAATTATAGGTAAAGCAACCGTAGAGGTAGATACTAAAAATAGTTGTAGCGTCTTCCGCAGCATTTTTAAATCTTATCATGATCGATAGTAGGTACTAGATAATAGTACTATATCATAAAAATATTAGTATATAGTTTATAACACTGATGATAATTTCGATACCTACATTTATACTAAGTATACATATTAATTATTACTATTACAAAGCAGAATTTTACCCATACAAATATTTACTTACTACTTTGCCCCTACCAATCTATAGCATAGTTCTTTCGCCCAAGTTCTTTCATGGGTCAAATACCCATTGTAGAACTCTGTACTTTAGCGCAATGCGATGGAATCGATTGACCTGGAAATGTTAGTTTTGTGCAGGTCAGGACAGTTATTTTGAGCGAATCTAATACACACTGGAAAAAGAAAACTATTTACTACATAGAAAAACATTCTTTCCTACTTCCTACGTTCCTACCATCACAATTCACAATCTTTTTTTCAAAATTCCGATCCAGGGTCATTATAGGTACCTACATAATGAGGAGTTTGAACTTAAAAATGTGTTTCTTGAAAACATTATTTCTGCTTCTGGACAGAGAATCTGATCATCTGATCATCATATTTTTTTCTTCGGGTCTCACTTAAGAACCCTTGATGTACTTACTCGTAAAATGGATGTAACTCGGTGAGGAGCTTAGAGCGAATATCGAGGATAAACTTTATTTTTGAAGGTGTTTTATTATTGAACATTCAATAATAGATTTTTTAAAAATAAATAGGTGATATTTTACAGTATTTGATATAGGGGCTTTCACTCGATACACAAAAACGTTCAAATTTCTGCATTGAAAAAAATCGCAAATTTGTATCTAAAAAGGAATCAAATGTCGTTTTATTTGAGTTACAACAAGTAATAAAAAAAAATAGTACTAAAGCAAGGGTGCTACATTAGCAAAGGATCTCATCGTCTTTTATTTTATTGAGAATTTATTCAAAAAGTACTTGTCTTGTCTGTCTTTGTCTTTTTTCTAGCCGTATACGACACGACATCTATGCAAACAAAAATCGATACATCATTTCGTTGAGGAGGAGATAACAAAACCGACACCCCAAAATAACGATAAAAAGAAACTTATGTCGCTCTCCAGAGTCTCCCTGACCAATAGATCCATCATGCCGTTGAGGTGGAGAAGATGGACAAACCAACAAACACACTTTCCCATTTATATATCAGTAAGGATTATTGACAAGTTCGCCAGAAAAAATGTAGATGAAGAATTTTTTAACAAAGAGGAATGGGCACCGATGAGGTGCTTGCCTAGGGCACCGTCAACATTAACAGTAAAGACGTTCATTAAGCGTAATTCTAATGAAAAATAATTGAATCTGAATCTAAAAAATTAATTGCCGAGGTACCTACCTATCTATACTAGGTACCTACCGCAAAACATCCTATAATGCAACCTATACGTACTCAACTATTCACTGGAGCACGTCTACAGCAATAACTCTAAATATAGCTTTTGGTAGTTACAATAACCAGCAGTCGGCTATTCAGTGATCATGTTTATAAGATATAAATCCCAAACGATTTCGGTCGAATTGCCCAGAATAACTCAACCGCACTCACTGCCGAACGCAGCAGCCTCACCTCGATACAATCGAATCTCAAGATGTTCATAAATTATTTATTTAAACGTATACTTATTATACTATATATATATAGCTATTTACTACTTTTATAGTAAATTATAGACTGAAATTCTTACACCCTATTCCCAGAAGAACCATCCATTTGTTATCTGAAGTAAAATTATAATTATAAGTAGGTACTTATATAAAATAGGTAAGGTAATGTGTCTAGTACCTAACAATGGCACTTTTCATCTCAGAAAAGAACTGTATTTACAAAATAGGACTGTTGTACCTTCTTTTCTGCCCATCAAACGGCGACGCATTGACAACTTTTTTTATGATAGGACTCTTGTTCATAATAGGTACCTAATAATAAAGTAATAGTAGGTACCTAATATTAGTCGGGGACCACGTACTATACTTAAGGGGCCCGCTTCTTCGTAGGCCTATTAAAATCTTTTATCGATATAAATAAATCAATATATTGTAAGTAATTTTATCGTAAAAACACTTAGTTATACAAATACATAAAGTGTATAGGTACATTGATTCATTGATTGGTTTCATAACCTCTGCATTAGTTAAAACTGTGGGGTAGAGATTATTGCCTTCCCCATAAATATGACAATTTCTATGAGAAATCCAGTATGTACCTAATAGAAATGCAGCACAATTCAGCACATGCTTCGGCATTTAGCCGGAGCGATTCTGAGGGGACAGTATTCTCACGCTGAGTTCGATTAATAAATAATACTTATTAACTTAAACTGAGCAGAATCGTAGTCGTAGAGTAGATATTATTGTCTATAAATTAATATGTGATAGGAAATCTTTGTAGTTACTTGTACCTTGTACCTAATTCTTATTCGATGGAAAGTGAAAATGAGATTGCTCAAACAAAACACTTTGAATGCAGGATTGTCTGTGTTAGTGGAGTCTCCAAGGGATTAAAAGCGAACTTTCGCGGGTCTGAACCCCGCCCTACGAATTATATACGGACTTATTCCCACGACAACCGTTATTTCACGACTTTTAACAAATGGATCGCAGACTATGTCGAGAGTAGAGACTTTAACGGGCTCGATACAAGATTGGAGCCCATTATAGAAGTGTTTATTCTGGTCTTCTCGTTAATCACACCTAACGGCTTTGAAATCTTTGACCGGTTTTCTAAATATTTAGGTGACCTTGTCTATATTTTCTTAATCCCAGTGGAACATAAATAGCTGCTTTATTCACAGACGTTATAGGCTTATAAGATGTTACATAATTACCTACATTAGTTATATTCTTATGTACCTACCTATCTAATGAACACAGAAGCATTTTTCAACTAACTATGAAAATAAGCTACATACCACCTGAATTATACAACCTTGACACGTCAATGAATATTAATCAATGTCAATGAATACGTCAATTATGCTGATACCTAACTAAAAAAAATACTTTATGAGAATAACAGAAGGATTTCTGTTTCAGGAGGAAGCAGTTCCACAATAAATGACAACGATATTCAACTTCCAACGGCTAGCGTGCCCTACCCAGACATCACGAGTGAAGCGGTCGATACAACCTCTACGGAACCCACCATACAATTTAACTCTACGTCATTCAATGTAACTACCGAAGATATCACAATTGCCAATGAAGATTCTAGTACAATAGCTAGTACAAAACTTATATGACATCTTAATATAAAGCCCTATGCAAGGTTACAGATAAATATGTATGTAGGTACTTATCACTAATTTATCCGCCATTAGAGGGTGATAAGTTAAATATGCCGGTACGAATGTACTAACCTACTGATTATAGTTAGACCCAACGTCAATAGATAGATATGTATTACAATTAGATTCATAATTCTGTGCGGTGAATGTGGGTGTCACACATTATTGTGACATAAGCTAGTTGGGAGACGCAAATCGTTTACTCATCTCTGTAAAGTCGGTGTACTTAAATAAACTATAGGGTAAAACCATTTGTTGTCCGTAGTACCTATTTGATATATTTTACAATATGTCGATCAATTTCCTTGATGCCTAAATAGATTCTAAGAAGCTAATTAGTATGTAGGAAACCTATAGAATTCCTTTTACTATATTTTTACCTTATATGTATTAGGTTTAACGAAAGCTCCACTGATTTACTCAGATCTCAATAATGTTAAGCTAAAGGTAGAATACATAAATGTATTTGTTTTCTTAAACTACAATAATTTTAATATTTGAAAAGTTTCCAATTATTCAGTATCTACGTTTTATTTTGAATACTACTTATTAAAAAAACGCCTAATTGGGAACCTCTCCCTTTTTTTATTAAAAAATAAACTTTCTTTTCTATTTAGCAGATTGTTTAATAAAACATTTTCCTAGTTAAATATCATCTACCTTCGTTATGTCCTAGATTATGTATTGTGTACCTAATTGTGTAAGCATAACAAGATTCAATTCGTTTAGTGTAGCAAAACGAAGCCAGACAGTGTGCAAGTGTATGAAGCCACGAAGTGCAGAAGGGCGGTTACCGCCCTTGACGATGATCTAAATAATACTTAGCTGCTTGAGCTAATAACATAGGACACGCTCAGATAGGTACCCACATAAGTAACTAACAAGCTCACGTTATTAAAGGCGTTCAACTACATATGTATAGGAAGGAATAGGAATGTGTAACTTGTTAGAAATTACAAGGATATAGACTTTAAAAGGTTTCATTTCAGCTGATTTATTTGTAAAATGAAGTCTTAATAGACTAGGCTTTGGCATGCCAATATACTTGTAATAATGGCACTTTCCTCATAGGTCTAAATAAAAGAAGCTTGGAGGTGACGCCAAGCATGTATTATCCACGAAACCTGTTTTACTTACCTTTTGTGTTATGGGTATTTAGTCCAATTACAGATATACGTTATGAATAACTTGTTTTATTTACCAGTAGGTAAGCACCGCCATTTGCCAGTATTTGCCAGGTAACCAATAACAGCTTTTGGTGGTCTGATCCCATCTCTTCGGAAATTCTTGTAAGTACCACAAGTACTAATACAAAAGTTGAAAACATCGTTTTTGCAACGCTATACAAACATACGACATCTATTCTACCACTTGTTAATGATGTTTTTCTGGAATTTGAATTATTTCGCACCTACTAAAATTTTACAAGTAAACTACAACCTAGAACTTTTCAACTTAGACGATTTCATTTGGTATTATATGAAACTAACGTTTTATACTACTTATGTCATCTACTATGTTTCATTTGAAGCTACCTACAATATTTGCATGCTAGTGGATGTTTTTTTTATGGATACAAGATAGCAAACGAGCTTGCAGCACCACCCTTCCGCTGCCGCCCATGAGAACTATGACTGACTTTGAACAAGACTCGATTAGAGACTGGGATGGCTAGTCCAATTAGTTGAGAAAGTTAATTAGAACATTAGTTGGTCAGTTCGTTAGTAGGTATAAAGACTGGGGACTGCGGATTGTTACTGATAGTTAGTCCTGTTAGTTGGTGTTAGTCCAGTTAGTACTTGTTAGTAGGAGTCTCGTTCTAAGTCAGTCACAGATGTGTTGCTACCCTTGAGGACTAAGATGGTCGCTTCTAAAGAAGTGTAATCGGAAACCACACCTTTCCAACCGGACCATAATTGCTTTAAAACAATTATTACACGGCAGAAATGGTACGAGGTACCGTGGCGGGCGGTGGTACTGCCCCGGGCGAACTCTATATGGAACCAATTAGGTTTCATATAAAACCTATTTGGTTCCGTATAGGCTCTACCTAATAATATGTAACCTGAATACAAACATTCTATTTTAATAATTTTAAGACTTTTCGAAGGGTGATATCTAGTGTCAAAACATCAAGGGCATTTCCGTGCCTCGTAAGTTAAGTAGTTGATCCCGGTTGTTTTCAATTGTAAAATAACCATTAAAGCTTGTCTAAGCAAATCGGGTGGCCCTGAGAATATTTAACTCTGTGTTGGTCACATTGGTCACACCACCAATTCGCATATTGGAAAGTAGTGGAGTGATCTCCAGACTCCCTCATCTGTGACTGTGAGCGACTCGAGCCCAACAGTGGGACGCTTTTGGGATGTCGTAGGACCTTTTATTGTAATACGTATTAAAAAAAAGTAATACAAATTATAACACTTGAAGCACAGTGTTGAGAGATTTCTCTTAATAATTTTGTAACTTTACAAACTGAAATAGCTGTGTAGCGTCCATAGCCCAATGGCTCGGGTCGATTCAATGTGATCGAAAGAGTTAAGCAACGACGGGCGCGGTCAGTTTGTGGATGGGTGACCGCTAGTGGCAAAATTTCATGGACGCTACCGTGCTTCGGAGGGCACGTAAAGCCGTCGGTCCCGGTTGTTTTCAATGTTGGAAACAGTCGTTAAGCCTTGTCGAAGACCTTCGGGTGGCTTGAGAACATTCGACACTGGGTTGGCCACTAACCCCTCCACCGATCCGCATTGGAGCAGCGTGGTGGAGTATGCTCTAGACTGTCTAGACCTCCCGCAGCTGCGTCTGTGGGGGAGACCCGTGCCCAGCAGTGGACGTCTATGGGTCGCAGCGAAATAAAAGGTTATTTAATTAAATTTATTTTATTTAAAAAAAGTCATATTAGTCATTTATTATGATCAATGATGTCCCGTCATGTACATCTGCACGGGGCGGTCGGCCGCGGCGCTGCGGGCCAGCCGCGGCGCGCCCAGCACGGCGGCGGCGCGCGGCGCGTCGTAGCGGCACCACAGCAACGCCGCCGACATGTTGCACTCGCTCCCGCCCAGCTTGTTCTGGTTGCCCTCCTGCCGAACAACACTGTCAATTTAAGGTTGCCCCAAAGCAATAGAGCTATAACCATAGACACATCAACTCAAAATATCTACCTTCATGTACCTGGATGTTAATATTATCTATTTAAGTATGTATTTAAAAATATCTATCTATGTATATCAGTCTTTGACACCCATAACACAGGCTCGCGCCTACTTTGGGGTCAGATGGCCGTGTGTGAGAATGTCCAAGATATTTCTACTACTCTTCTACTACTTTCTACATTATCTACAAGTCAATCATTGAGCTAGCCGCACAATCATGAGGTTTTAATTTTAAGCATACTAGTATACTAGTAGAAACATATAATTTTCGCAGATGGCACAATTTTTTAAATTAAAATCCGTCACGTAAGTACTGACGCTATACTGAGCTAAACGTGGGTTGTTGTTGAGATTTGATGAGCCTATATTTGCAATTAAATGTCACCGGAGATAACATATTGGCTAATTCTACGTCTCCTGAAAGATATCAAAGGGTTCAAATGGCTACTGACCACCAACCAATGACTTTTCGTTGTGTGCTTTGAGCAAAAAAAAATCCACCTTTTGTTGAAGGAAAGAAAGCTCTTGAGAAAAACTGTATGTGTGAAAGGGGTTGGATTTGAAATCCATTGGCACGAATTTGGGTGAGAGGGTTTGGTAGGGGGAGGGGGGGTCTCCCTTACTCCCCCATACCACTCGCATTACAAGGTAATGCACCATTCGTGAAAAAAAAAATAACATAGACCTAACCTCAAAATTGGTAAAAATATAAACCTAGGGCTCCTGATTTGGGGAGTGGGAGGGGTGGGGGTGGGAGTAGGAGTTAGGGCGGAATTAAAATTTCTGTGTAAATTTAAATTTTAAGCTTATCCTGAACCTAACCTAATTTAATACGTCGGTCTGTCACAAATGTCGACGGTTTTTACCTCTGAAAATTCTCCATAAGTTATTTGTTGTCTATGGTTATTGAAGTATGCCAATCAAAACTGTAGATTATACCAAAAATAATCAAATTTAAACAAAATAATACACACCTGCATAAGATTGCACATTTCCGAGTAAAAATGTGGGTATGTCGGTGGTTGATAGAATATTATGTGACGAATACCCTTTATTCGGAACCTTCTAAAGAAATGAACTCTTTCCGAATAAAGCATGAAATGTGCCTCCGTATGGAAAAACATGTCTCTCGCTCTGGCTATTTTCGCGTCCTGCAAATTTAAACGGTTATTGCAGTTATGATACAATGAGTTAATTTTGAGCTATACAAAAGCCGAGGCCGCGCCCTTCAGTAGTGCAGTACATAATTATAAAAAAAATAGACGACTTAATTTGACTAAAAACTCAGCTTGTCTCAACTAACTCGAATAATAAACTAAACAATCTAGAATTAAAAGTAGGTAAATAGTATAGTACTATAGTAATAGAAATTTCGAGCGAAAATTATTGCGCGTCACGGAGAGATCCTGTTAAACAGACGTACAGCAGCGAGCCTCAGCGATCACTGTCCCCACGCGATTACGTAACATAGACACAGCATGGTTGGCGTAAATGATCTTAGGAAATTAAATACATAATTAAAAAATAAGTATTAAGTAATACTTACTGATTTTACTTTATTTAGCATAGGTACAGCATAATTACGTAAATTATGGTACATAATTACTTTTCAAATATGAGAGATAAAACTGTGGAGACACATTTTTAAAACATTATTTTGTGATGATTTTCTAGCGAGTTAAAATAATAGAAACGAATATACGTTTGAAATAACTAGACTCGGAAATAAACATTCTTCTGAGATATTGATACAGATACTGAGTATTTTTTCAACACTCTAAATATATTTTGTAAAAAAAAAAAATTTGCTAGATTTGACTACTTACCAAGCCTTATGTATTAAAGCATATTTGTGTCCGTACATATAACAAATCAATATGATCAGTTATATAATTTGAAGCGAGAGTGGATGGCCTATGAAAAATGTATTTACCTTAGAATATTCACAAATTTGTACAAAACTTATGTCCTCCTTTTTGAAGTAATTGCGTAATCTCACGAAATCAAAGTAACTGGGCACGTAAATGAGAGTGTGGCTCATGAGCGCGTCGCGCTGTTTCGGTAGGACCTCTTTAATGAAGTATTCGAATCTCGCATCCACCGCCGCTAGAGGGCTGGCAGCATTAAACCTTAAAATAATAAATAAAATGATTCCTTAAAATGATGTGGACGATTGCTTAGTTAGCTATCGCTATTAGTTAGATAGATGATTCGATCACTAGTGGCGATCGAACACGGGACGTTTTGCTGACAATAAGTGTAATACGACCAAAATATTAATTACTCTGGCACGCATTACCATTGTAAGCCGTACACACTAGGTCGTACGAACAGAATTAGGGCCAAAAATCAAGAAATACCTAGGATTCATGGGGTATACTCTGATTACAGAACAAACGGGGAATGTTACGAAAAAAAATTACCCTTATTTCTTGATTAATTGGTATGAAGTTCCATTTGATTGTAACTCACTAACTGCCTGGGCAATTTAGATTTGTGGAACTACAAGCTATACAGTGATGTTTGAAAATTATGTCTTAGAAGTTACTTTACTCATATACCTGTGAAAAAGCTGAGGGATTTGTGACAGAACCTGTTGTATGCTGCCAACTTCCGCAGGATTTGTGACCAAAACTTTCCCAGCATAGTTCTGACATTTTCTGTTCAAAATTGACTTGATTTCAGGCAAAGCCACTGAGGAGAAAACCAATGTTTGCCTGAAAAGAAAATAAGATTGAATAACAAAAGAGTAAAATAGTGCCTTATCATATTGGACAATTGAAAAAAGCTAATTTAATGCGGACAAAGCAGTAATTCAAAAATAATGTGCTTGTGACAATTTGCATAAACATATTTTTAATGTTCACTGTTCAAACCTATAATACTTGGACCAGCCATTCACAGCCCAAGATCGAACCCTGGAAAAGTCAGTGCCATGAGTCTTCTTGGGCTGCAAGTGTAAATGATCAAGCACGTGAAGTAAATGGTCCCAATTCTGCATGAGGAACACATCGCTTTGGTCCAACACGAGCAGCTCTATGGAAGCCAAGAAGTCGTAATCTCGGTCCTCCTCGCCCTCGGCGCCAATAATCATCCGCAGACCGAGCGGGGAGGCTACCAAAATGTCTGATGCGTAAAAGTCTGTGTATAACTGTAAAATTTAAAATAGTAAAAAACATTATTAGTGCAGCATTACAAGTGCATAATAGTGTGGTTTATTACATTTTCATTCGATTGTCATATAATTTTATTGAAAACCTTAGCAAAAACAGAGAACTTGGCTTATGAAACAATAATTGTTTTCTTTATCTATGCAACTTGGTAGAATAACAAACCAAGTGGGACTTGATAATAATACTTCTACAGATGAACCCAGAACTTTGCAGGAGTCTTGCTTGCAATCACTTACCCACTGAGGTCTAATAATGTAATCATTATCATAATAAGAAATCATCATACATACTTTTAAAGTCTTCTTGGTCAATGTCATGCCTAACCTAAATGTATCATCAGTATTACCACTGAATAGTAATTCATAGTCTTCAGGTTTTGGATTCTTATGAGGCATGATGAGTTCTTCTCCGGTGAAATCATTTTCAAACCTATTTTTGTTAACCACCTGACCGGCTTCTTTTGGAACAACAATGTCAATAATAGTCTTGACTATTCTGTATGCTGCATCTTTGAATGGAACCAAAATCAAAACCTGTAAAATACAAATAAATACTTTGTTGAAAAAATTTAATGTGATTTAAAACTTTGTAGTACATATTTGATAATACTTTTATAAATACTACACTGTAATGAATGTAAGTCAGTTATTATCTATATGAGCATCCACATATTATTATAACAAAGAAATATCATCTAACCAACCACTCACAGGCCTGCTGCTTAGAATGAGTTTCCAATAAGATTGCTCTTACTGTAAAATCCTGGAAAAGTGTAGGTACACTTACACAATCAACTCCAAAAAGACATCTTGGTTAGTCTTATCTATTGACTTGGCATTTCATTTTAACCATACCACTTTTTTTTACCAATTTGCAACAATTTGAATGAAGTTATTTATACCTTTGGCCTGACCAATCCCTGGTCACGGTATTCATCAGATATGATTTCAGGTTTCTTAGATAACTTAGCATTATGGTGAAGAATTTTGATTCTTGTTTTTAACATATGATTAACTACATGCAGACAATATGTATACCGTATTTCATCAGCGTTAATAAAACTTCTTTCAGGGTAGTACAAATCTTGATAATTATTCATAATAGAAAATAGTTCTTTCTGTAGTGGGGTTAATACCTCACTTAATTCCAAATCTCTCTTAATCAAATTATTTTTGTTTGAAGAAATAATGTTACCCTGAATTTGAGACTTTAAATGTAGTTGCTTATAGTCCACTTTCCTAATCAAGTGTGTTACTGTACCAAGCGGTGCAAAAACTTCTTCTTCCACAATTGATATTTTTGACTTAGCTTTATTAGAAAATGTTTCTACTGGTTGAGGTATACTTATGACCATTTTGCCCAACACAGGCCAAGTTTTAGTAAGAGTTTCTTCAGTAACTGAAGAGTTAGAAAGAGACACAACAAGTTCATTACTCAAGTTGTATTGCAGGTGTTTTGTGAAAGGGTCATCCAGATAGTCCACCTCATTTTCAGTTTCAGGTTTCTGTAATATTTAAAAAAATAATTACGAAATCCTGTAAGATTTTACTTAGTTCATTGCTGCAAAACAAAGTATTTAAAAAATTACCATATCTTCTATCTCACTACAGTTGCCTTCATCAGTGCTATCATTATAATCTTGATCATGTGAGTCTGCATCATCAGCAGTGGTCATAATGACATCTTGGTCAGAGTCCTCACTTGATGTTTCATCATCACTACTGTTAACTGTTTTATTATATTTCACATCTTTAAAACACGATACCAACTGGCCATATGTATCTTCTTCGTCTTCACTTTCCAAGTAATTCGATTGTTGCTGCTGTAATCTTAACTTATCATCCAACTGTTTTTTTTTCGCCAGTTCTTCTTCGAATTTTTGCTTGTCTTTATATCTATTGAAAATTGCTTTTTTATTGACAACTTCCTTGTCTTTTAAATGCTTTTTTGATTTCTTGGTAGGTTTTCGAAATACTTTCTTGCCTTTCTGTTTAGAAAACTTTTTACCTTTACCCATTTTCTAAATAGGTAGGTATTTACCTAAAATTGATTGAATTAAACTTCGTTTGATTATTGGAACACTTAATTATGGACAGCAAAGTTGAGCAAAGAAATTGGATAATAGATGTTATAAATTCATGTATCTAACAATATTATAAAATACAATTTGTAAAAAAATACAAATTACAACGTGAGTTATGACAGATCAATGTCAAATAGAGACAAACCCACAGAATACATTAAGGACAAACCACAGAGTACATTTTACATACTGAAAGTGAAAAGACAAACACAGTAACAACACAGACTAAAAAGATAGTAGTTTAAAATTAAATATTGCACTAAAAGTACAGTCAACCTGGGTAACATTGGCCCACTTTTCGGAATTATAATGCAATAAATGTTTAAATTAGTGCGGAAGACTCATCCAAGAAGACTTTTTGATGGCTTTGAGAGCCACTGATTCTATAAACCTAGCAAAATAATGATAGTTTCTTAGAAAAAAGAAATGAAAAAGTAATAAAACCGATGGGTCAAAGTTACAATTAGAGTTGGGGTAAAATTGACCCAGGCCTGGCCTGGTGCATGTTTTTTATGATTTCTCGCAAAATAAGTGAACTAGGTAGCATTGACCACTAAATACTAGCAGAAAAATATATAGTCTACATCCAAAGTCAATATTTTTTGTGCCTTAATTAAGGCTTGTAAGGAAAATTTAGGTATGAAATAAAATGTTGCCTTATGAAACATATTTTTTTATTAAATCTTTTATTATTTGGTATTGATAGGAAAAATAGGAAATCAGGCTGTCACGGCCCTTCAAAATATCTAAATAATTGTTAAAAAATAAAATTTCAACCGAGAAGTCACTACTTAATTATCAAAAAATGCTGTTAAGTCATCCTTTCTAATCATCCCATTCCATCGCCAAAAATCATCATTTATCTCAAAATAACTGCCTTTTCGAGTTATTTACGATTCATTTAAGACTTATGATTATTGTTAATTGATAATAGCACTATTTCTGGTCGATTCGTTGGCCAAATCCAACAATCTGTAGCCTTTGTCATTAAAGAGATTCGTCCTGAGGCATGATATCTTTTTCTGTATGGAAAAAAAGATTTTTTCACGATATCGAATGTACTACATACATATTTATATCAAATTCGACACATTTTCCAAAATCTGGCAACATATTATTATGATAGTAAAATATTAGTGTAACCTTATCCCGGGCCAATGTTACCCTGATATAGTAACTCCAAAGTAGTTTTGAAATATTTTAGATGTTTCTAGAAAAAATACTGTATTATATATTGCAAAAAATGTATTAATGGATAGGCAGACAAGTTGGTAACACAATACATTGCTACTTACCATTCAAAACCTAATAAAAACAGCGCTGAATGCTACTTTTTAACACTGAGAAAAGTACCGTCTATAATGCACTCACGAAAAAGGCAACTTTTGAATTTTGTCATTGACAAATGACACATTTCGGCGGGTGAAATACGTTTACGAAGATACCTTCTATCTTTTATTTGTAAAATTATTTTTTTATCAATTAAGGCTATCTGTAAAAAATAATAATAATCGGAAATATAATTTTGGGCCAAAGTTATAACTACGGCCAAAGTTACCCAGATTGACTGTATGTAAAGGAAGTGAGTTTAAAAGACATCGAAGCTTTCGTTAAAAGGCATAAATGTACATATTTATTAATTTATAGGGTGAAGAAGGTTGGTCCCATCTTCAATCACAAAAGAAATGATTTTTATTTCTTTCTTCTCTCTCTTAATCTTTTCAACAATGTTATGTGTAGTATCTCTAGCTAGTTTGTGGTTAAATGCAATATCGCCTGTGAAACCACAGAGTACTTTTACTTTGTCATTCAATTTTACCAACGATCTTTATTTGTCAGTTGTCAAGCTGTATTATGTATTAATAATTAATAATATAATTATGTACGAATAAAATAATACATAATTTAGGCTGCTTCACATTTGCAAATACAAGATGTATGTACATATTTCTTTCGAGGTGCTGATAAATAAATGTAAAATGTACTCTGTGATAAATAACGAATGGATTTATATATATCTTTTCAGGTCTTGGTCGGGATCTCTTTATGATTGACATTAATTTATTGGCATTGGCACAAGGCTGGGCTCATTATATACATCGATTGGTGGTACCTTAGATAATTTGGAATGAGTTTGCTGTCCTGTCTGGCGGTAGAACTCACGATTTGTTAATACAGTCAATGATATAGTTACGTACGTAATGGAAGACCTAGTGAGATTCTTCGACGACATAGCAAAACAAGGATTTGACGATGAAAAAGTCGTGACCTTCTCCTCCTCTGACCAAGTAAGTTTTTTTTTGATTGAGTTAAATCAAGTTCTAAGTTTAATATAAATATTTCATTAAATTACACTGATTTTATCCATACAAACATGGATTTTGTGTGTTAATCAATGTTTTATGCATATGCTAGGACAGTAAACTATATCCATTAATTGATCTGTTCCTAGACTTTTCTTGTATTGTTTCGTTCCATCCTACCTCAAGCTTATACAAAACCTTGTAATAAAAATACTAATCTTGAATGAAAGTAAGGATTTTATTTGATACTGTTTGCATAAAATTAAATGTGTTTTCATTGTCTTGTTTTTCTTTGTAAATTTTGTACATTTGTCATACCTTGAGGTATGTTACATTTACTTTTGTACATATGAAAATGTTCATGTTGTGCATTCACAAAAATTATGCAATCTGAAACTTGGCTAAGTACTTCAGTGATTTTATTTGAAGCTAATAGCATTCATATTTCCTGTTTCAGATTGATGTAGAAACGGTTGTATTAAAATTATATAAACAATTTGAGAAAAAAGCATCTATTGATCCTGAGCTACCAAAACTTCAAAAAAGTGTGCACATTAAATTACTAAAGAGTTGGCTTAAGAACTTACCAAGGAGTTACAAATGCCTTGATGCCAGTAGACCTTGGCTTGTTTATTGGATACTTCACGCCTTGTGGATACTAAATGACATGCCAGATGCAGAAACTCTGTCTCATGTAATACAGTTCCTAGCTCAGTGCCAGCACGAGGAGGGAGGCTATGGAGGGGGACCCTCCCAGCATCCACATCTTGGAACAACTTATGCTGCGGTCAATGCTCTTAGTATCATTGGAACCGATGAAGCTTACAATTCTATTGATAGGAGTTCCTTACAAAAGTTTTTGTGGACAGTCAGAGATGTTGATGGATCTTTTGCTCTTCACAAGGGTGGTGAGCAGGACATCAGAGGAGCATATTGTGCTGTCAGTGTAGCCAAAATAACAAACACATATACAGATGCTCTGTTTGATAAAACAGCAGAATGGATAGTAGGTTGTCAAACTTATGAAGGGGGCTTTGCTGGTTGTCCTGGCATGGAGGCTCATGGGGGATATGCATTTTGCGGGATGGCAGCACTGGCGTTATTGAATAGAACAAAGCTCTGTGATGTGGAGGCACTGCTGAGGTGGGCTGTCAATCGACAGATGAAGTTGGAGGGTGGTTTCCAAGGACGTACAAACAAACTTGTTGATGGCTGCTATTCGTTTTGGCATGGAGCAATATTTCCTATTATAAGTGCAATTCTTTCACAAGGTAGTGAACTATTTTTATTGCCTTACAGGTTTAATTTGTAGAATACACCTATCTTTGATTTTATGGAAAACATTAAATTCTTCATAAACATACTTCTTTGATGTCTGTACTAATGTTAATGCTTTCTTATTTGAAGGTGGGCACTGACTAGACGCCTACCTACTTGTTTATTATACGTCTATTAATTATTAATAAAAATAAAGTAACAGAATATTTAAATAAAACATAATTTGACACATTTCAGATGATAAGGAGTTAATGGAAACAGTTCTATTCAATCAAGGTGCCCTACAAGAGTACATCATTATATGCTGCCAAGCACCTGATGGGGGTCTAATTGATAAACCCGGCAAGTGAGTACATTAAAATTATAATAACAATATGCTAAGTTTTTATTTAATAAAATTATAGTTCCTTTCGAACCAAAAAATTATGATAAATGAAAATGTTACATTTTTTATTTAATTCTTAATTATGTTATATCAGAAATTCAGAGAATTCCTGACAGTGTGAATTAGTATGAAACATTGCTACATACCAATAGTAATCATTTGATTTTAAATCGATTCATGGCTATCTCGGATTATGATCGGCGAACGGCTGCTAAAGCTAGATATTGATAACTTTGATAAGTCATAATCTTTGATGTAGCTTGCTGTTGATATAGGCTATACTTATTAAAAGATGTCCTCTAACCACGCTATCGGCCGAATCCGGCCGGGCAACACGTGTAGTGACATATGAATGAGATTAAAAGGGTAACATTCCTTGATTTGAGTTTAGACGTAATTCTGCACGTAAATTGGCGCTGCCGGAGCCGCGGGTAAAGCTAGTTAAAATATTATATGTAGAAGTAGCTAAAAAATCATATTAATTTAACGTATAATATTATAAGTATAGATTGGCATTTATATGATTGTCATCAGTAATTTTAAGTTTTACCTATATATTTTTGCAGACCACGGGATATATACCACACCTGCTATACACTGAGCGGGTTGTCAGTTGCGCAGCAAGGCACCGGTGCGGGCGAGACCCTGATCATAGGCTCACCCAAGAATGAGCTTAATAGAATACATCCCCTACACAATGTAGCACCCCATTTAGTATACAATGCTGTGCATTATTTTATTAGACATCCCCCTCCAGTAAAAGACAAAAATTAACAATCAAGTGTATTATCACATTAGTTAAATACAATAAGTTAAAAAAATATACATTTACTTTTGGATACATGAATTTTAATAATTTATCTACCACAAGGTCACACCCACAAGGATTTCTCATTATAATTTAGTTAATTTATAGTTGAATGCATTCGTTTCTAATCTATCCATGGCAAACCAAGATTGGAAGTAAAGCTTGCAGCCTTTTGGTTCCCGGCAGAACTCATAGATTTAAAGAGAATCAACTATTTCCAATTTAATCCAGTATATTATATATATTCGTTCGACGTGGTCGATTAAAATGGAACCGGGTTCAATCAGCTCCACCTGAGGGATGTTATGGGAGGCAGGTGCATGGAACTGGATGGTTAGGCAGATCTGCACTAAGAGTATAATCTCTTCAAATTCTTATGAGAAATAAAATCTTACACCGTAACAGTATTACAAAACAACATAACATCACGCCTGTATTTCCCTGAAGGGGCAGGCAGAGGTAACACCCACTTTTCACAAGTTGTATAGACACACATTCATAATCCGAGCTATTATTGAGATTTACACAAATTAGAATAACCCAACAGTTTCCTCAACCTGTGGATCGAACCCTGGACCTCTGGCTTGCGTTTACTACCACAAGACCAACGAGGAAGGCGTTACACAACAACTACATAAGGTAGTTACACAAGTCAAGCCCGATACTACTTTCGTCATCGCCTTTTTAATAGGCTTTTGTAATACTGAGCGTAATAAACGCGTCCTTGGCTCACTCGTTTTGACGATGGATATTTTTTTATACCTACTTACGACCTACAGTACGGTTTCCACAAGGGTCGATCGGGTGGTGATGATTCTTTTATTTTTCATTGTATGGTACTAGTGGACGCCCGCAGCTTCGCTTGCGTGGTATAAGACAATAATAGATTCTTCATAACGGGTTTACTTTAGCGCCACAAATTTGTACTGAATCCGTAAATGTGTTAACTCCTATTATTAGTTTATTTACACCCAAGGGGAACATTTTTAAAAACATTGAATACTATATTTATTTATATCTACCTAATCAACAGCTAAAATATAAATGTTGTGCTTCTAGTTCTGAAAATGACAATACTTTCATACAACCTTTCATCCCCCTTTTCAACCCTTTACAAAACTTTTTTCCAATTCAAAAGTCAGCTATGATGAGAAAGGATGAAAAAGGATCTCAGGCTCTAGCTAGACTATATCTACCAAAGGAGATGTTCACGAAATGTATGGGGGCTGGTACTAAATTTGTACATAAACAAAACTTGGATGTGGAGAAAGCGAAAATTATTCCGATTGTGACAAAGTTATGAAAATAAAAAAAAGTTCCACCTTTGTTTTTTTATTTGTGTTTGAATTTCAGTAGATAGATAAAAAGCTTGCCACACTGGGCACCTTAAACTTCTGGCAACTCTAACCTGACACTGACACTACTGACTGTAACTAGTAGTGACATTGAGTGATGAATTATCGTTGACATTTTGTTTTGGTTTTGATTTCATTTAAAAATAATTCAGACGACTTTCCGACTCCGTTCCGCGCTGTTCGTAATTTCGTTGTGCTCTGTGTTTTTACGCCGCCGTCGCCGCGCTACCGTGATCAATCCGTTTATAACAACCTCTGCTTGCCTACCGGACTCCGACCTTATCTCTCTATACGACAACCTGGCGCTTGCCTACCGGACTCCGACCTTATCTCTCTATACGACGACCTGGCGCTTGCTTACTGGACCTCCCGATTTGTTCTATCAAAATCTTTTGGAAAGAAAAGGTATGTAACAACGACATGTACCTATAATATGTAGCTATCTATTTTAGAAGATTAATATTTGTTTGCTTAATTCATCATATTAGTATAATTGCTTTGATTTACTATATGCTCTCATGCAGCCAAACAAGTCTTCCTTCACTAACAAACAAATAGGTGTATTCTGGGTATACATATCAAGTAAATTCATGTATGAATGTAGTACATGTAAGGATTTGCTCATAGTAAGTTAATCGTGATAAGTTTGTTACAATAAATACATTGCACTTGCTTCTTGTCCTGATTTGTTATATTTCAATTTCTAGATACCAACCTTACAATTACAATGGCTGTATGTATTAATTGCCATATTATTCTACGACCTAACCACCAGAGGAATGAATACCATGCTGTGGACTTCAGTGAAGACTTTGTCGCAATAATTGAAGAATGGTGTGGCCGTGAGGTATAGTTTTTTTTTGTTTTTATGTTTCCTCATTATAAGTTACAACAATCTTTAAGTATTAAGATTATTATTAAGCCTTTTAAGTATGTAATATAGATCACATGTTTTATTGTTTCAGATTTCTGATAATGATCAGTTGTGCCCAGAGTGTGTGAATCTGGTAATTCAAGAAGCCAACAACCGCATTGCAGATCCTCATTGTACATCAAACAAACAACTAGGACATGCCTGTGTATGCATATCTTGTGGCATTTCTCTATCAAGCCGTACAGGGAGACGTCGGCACAGACTGCCCGAAAATTGTGTGGAAAGAAACTATTTAGAAAATCAAATATTTCCACGGCAGGTAATAAATTATTGAATTGCCATAAACTGTATAGAGTAGGAAACAAAAATTACTAAAATAGCTTTAATCATGATAATTTTATATTTTTCTAATTACATCTGTTTATATTTATAATTATAATATTGCAATTTTCAGATTCCAAATGAAGCTTGGGTATGTTATGCTTGTTGGATGAGAGCTCATCGAAATGCACCCCAGCCTCTGCCATTGGAACATGGTATATAGTATATATATACTAGGCATATATCAAATAAAACAAGCCCGATCTTATTATGGGGAACACATCCGAGAAAATGGAACATTCAAAATAGAAGTTGACTCCAATCTACATAGACATTCAGAAAATACATTGTTGTTAAGGGGAAGAATAAAGTCACGTCATCAAGGTAGCAAAGTGTATTATACATATATATTGTTGGATTTAGATGCTGACATCAATGATTGGAGTCAACGAATTACTCAATATTACTGTAATTGTATATTAGGTATGCGTACAGTAGGGAGCTGTGCACATATAATGACTATTATATGGTATTTAGGATGGGCTCGGCATCAAAATAATATTCTACCACCAGCAAGATTTTTAGATGGCATTTGTGTGAGAGAAGATGTGGAAAACGAAGTTGAATAAAATGTAACTTTTCATAAAGTCTTTTATTATTGCCTATTCTCCATGTAATTGCACACATTTTATTTATGTATGATATCAGCTTTCTATTATTAAAACGTGATGCCTACAAAATCTATTTTCTTGGCTGTTTGTTTAAATGGCTTTCATAATATACAATGGGTTTGATAATAAAATACTATTGTGCCTAGGTTAAAATCCTAAGACATTATTACATATTAGTCATCATTATAGTCTTCATTCCGAATTATGCAGAAAGAGAATCCAGGTTGTGTGATATCCAGGCTAGAGCGAGTTACGAGCAATCGGCGGTTCAGGCCTGCGATTCTCGAGGAAACTGTGAAGCAGATCCTGGTCATCCTGGTCGTAATTACTGGTTTTTATAATGTAGTCCACCAATATTTTGCACTGATTCGCATGTTCAATTACTTATTAGTGTGTTGTAATAAAAAAATTGAATTATTAACTTAATGTTTAGCAATAAATGCACTTCGCAGAAACCAAACCAATAAATAGACCCATCAATATTGACAATTGACTTTGATTGATTGACAGTTGTCATTGACAGATAATAATATCAAACTAGGATCTATGTCGTTTCGTTTCTTCATGATTTTGGTTTACAATTCATATTATTATTTAGAACATTATAATTATATATTAATTACGTATTAAAAACATAATAATAATAAAGATGGACCTCAGTTAAGTTCATAATTCGTGAAAAGGACGTATGTACCTGTTAGAAAACAAACATTGCTTTCCATCGACGTTCTAATTATCCCGAACATACTTCATCGATTTTCCAAAATATGGAGGGACAAAAAAATATAAATCTTAAAATTTCAAGTAGATTACAAAATATGCTTTCAAATGAAACATAAATTACGGCTGTACAGAATATAGTACCACTTTTGAACATCTCCTTTCATTTATATCGGTTCAGTAGGCGGTTCGGTAGGTTTTGGCATGAAAGCGAGACAGACAGAGTTAGTACTTTCGCATTTATAATATGAGTATGGATGGAAGTATGGATGGATTTGTATTACGCTTAATGTACGTCATTACATTTTTTATATTCCGCCGGTTCACCAAGTTGAAGACTGACGAGAAAAACACGGCAAGTCTATAGTTAGGTAGGTACTCTTTTCAATGTTTACAATTTAATAATTTGATAGGTACAGGTACATTATTGTTATAGGTTTTGTAAAGGTAAAAGGGTAAAGGTTTTGTATGCCGTAAATTCTCGTTCTAAAATATAATATGGCTCGTTTTTGTAAAATTGTATCAATAATGTCAACAGCACTACCCCAAAGTAAGATGCCCTAAGACAAAATAGGTAGTACCTACTGTGAAATTAGTGTAAACGAATAGTTGTAATATCAGCGAGCTGTCTGATCTTTTTGACAGCGTAACATTAATGTGGGTACTGGGGTATGGGTATGTTTAGATTCAAGGGTTATCCTTAAGCAACCTGTTTTGTCCGCAAATTAGTGTTTCATTGAGGGTGACTATTGCCTTTTGGCAATTTTTACACTAGGCAAAATATACATATCACATTTTGTTTTTTTTGTGATGCGTACATGGTTGTTGGCATCAAACCAGTCATTGGTCATATTAAGAGTTTTATTTAGGTTTTCATTGACTTCTGAATAGCATATAACTTTAAATATAATTGATGTTTCGTCGGCAATCATAACGATTTTCGATAAAAAAATCCACATTAAACGGTAGATCATTTTGTAAACTAAAAGATACGGGCCTAAGATTAAGATGGACCAAGCGGAACACATACATTTACGATCTCTTAGTTACCCTCGCTGCGACCCATAGACGTCCCACTGCTGGGCACGGGTCTCTCCCACAGACACTTCTGCGGGAGGTCTAGAGCATACTCCACCACGCTGCTCCAATGCGGATTGGTGGAGGGGTTAGTGGCCAACCCAGTGTCGAATGTTCTCAAGCCACCCGAAGGTCTTCGACAAGGCTTAACGACTGTTTCCAGCATTGAAAACAACCGGGACCGACGGCTTTACGTGCCCTCCGAAGCACGGTAGCGCCCATGAAATTTTTGCCACTAGCGGTCACCCATCCACAAACCGACCGCGCCCGTCGTTGCTTAGCACTTTCGATCACATTGAATCGAAGCGAGCCACTGGGCTATGGACGCTACCCTACCCTTAGTTACCCTACCTACCCACAAATGGACTCAAGACTCACTCAAGTCATACAGAGTAACTGCCAGTAAGCCTGGACATCGCAAAGGCGTTTGGTCAGAACCCTTCTCTCGAAGTTGCCTGGACATCGCCAAGGCATTGGCATAGGGCCCTTCTTTCGAAGTAACCATCTTTCTTACGGCCTACCTGAGAGGATTTGCAATTGGGTTGCCAGTTTCTTATCCGAGCGTACTATTCGAGTCATTGTTGAAGGTCGCTGCTGGGACATGAAACATGTTCAATCTGCATATCAATGATATGATAGAGCTAAATCCTGACATGTATTGCTATGTAGGTGACAATATAGGGGACGTGCCGTGCTGGTACCTCTTAGTCTCTTGTCGAGGAAAGTAGGAATTAACTTGTGTCCTAATTGAACTCTCTCGAGCGGGTCTCAGCGGGACAACTAAATATACTACTCCAGTTTAACCCCTTTTGCCTTTGAGGGCACAGCACTCACCATGAGCACGGAATACACCTTCCTTTAAGTCATTAATAAATCAATTGGGATTTTGTGCATCGACATTTCCAGCGATGTGCAGTATGCAGCAAAATTGCAGCAAAGCGGTTCGCTGTGCTGAACGGAGCGTGATGTTATTTCATGCACAAGCATCGGCTTCTATTGTTTAAGTCCCAAGTGCGGCACCACATGGAATACTGTTCCCACCGGGAGGGTGCACCAGCCTAACGCACTTGACGACTCAATACAGCGGCGAGGGATCCGAGTTGTCGATAATCCAAGCTTACCTACTGATAAATTAGAGGACCATAGCCTTCGAAGGGATTTACCATGGCGAGTGCTCAGAGGAACTTCACAATGTGATACCTCCAACCTCATTCTGCTTTCGTCCCATCCACACCGCATTGACTCTTGACTACCACCGTCCGCTTCTCGCCGTCCTTCTTTTGGCGAACAAGTCACCTGTGTGACATCGGCTTGCAGCCGAAGTATTTCCTTTTAGCTACGACATGGAGCGCATCAAGAAGAGTAAAGTTGAAGTTTCTACACACGTTCTCGACAACCTTGATACCTCGATTACTAGGCCTACCAAGGTTAGCTCTTGCCTAACAGCTATACTCATCAATACTAACAGTTGATTATGCAGACATGAAGCACAATGGAAGATAACTCTTTGGGTACATAGTCCAGCATTTTGAATTTTTTTCGCTCGATCAACAACCTTGATGTATCCCTGGCCTAAACGTACTGAGGAGCAGTTAGCTTTTATTCATAGTTTGCTTCTGTTTCCCTCAAATGCTTGCTTGAACAGTTAGGTATATGTAATAAAAAACAGTTGTATGAATTAATGTATTCATTTCACTTTCATTCAATATACAGATAGATAATAATTTAAACCTTTGTCATTACAATTTATCTCTAATAGTATTAACTAATTTAAGTATTTTAAATAAGATTTTCACATGATCTGTGATCTGTCTCTTTAATTTCAAAGATACAGCAGTTTCATAAATCAATGATAAAATTACCCTCTTTCTACTCTCTCTCTCTCTACTGTATCAGTAGGGTAATTCACACTCATTTATCTAAGAATAAATTCATAATAGAACAAATTCCTCTGACTCCAAGTCAGTATCACTATCTTGTATATTTGGTGTCACCCAGTTCTGTTCTGTTTCATAAATAGAATATCTTATATTTGGTGGGTCTATAACATCACTACGAGATCCATGGTTTAGTGTAAATAAGGGATACTCATTATTTGCCGATACCCCTTGTGGAACAAGGAATGATTTTATTATATTCACAAATGTTTCAAAATCATGTAATGTTGGCAGGTAAAAACCAATACAACAGGATGGATCCATTTTACTAATTGGCATTTTCCTAGGAGATCGGCAATGAAATGTTTGTAGTGAAAAGTTTGGTTGCCACACATCAACCATTTCCTGGCAATAATGAGGATCCAAATGAATTAATCTATCATCTTGATAACCCACAAAATACAATGAGTGCTTAGGTCTTCCCCCTATGATGCCTATGCAAAAATCTAAGGTAAGAAGTGATGTGAGACAGGGTCCATATATGGGGTTTAACTTGTCGGTACCCAGTTTAACTGGTACCAGTAGGATCAGAGCCTTCCAAGAACTATTTGGTAATCTACAAAGAGCATATACATCTTGTATGTATACAGTAGAGTCCTGAGCAACATACACCTCCAATCCATCAAACTCATAGTTTTCCTTGGAAGCCGCTGTCATGACTGCCTTTAAACAATGAGCTACTGATGCAGGACCATACCAATCCCCTGGTTTCTTCCCCAAAGTCTCACCCAGGTTTACCATTTGATGGATTGAAAGTGGACTGTTCACAGAAGATTTGTCTCCAAACCACTTGATGATCATTCTATGGAGGCAATCTTCTTGAAATTCTCTTGCATTCTGGATACCTTTTTCAGGAGACCATCTCCATGACCGCCCAAGGAAGTGGCAAACTAATGCTTGGGCAAGTAACATTTGCCCACTCCGTAACATGCAGCCCCAGCCACAGTCAGTCGTAAAAGTGGATCCTACCATGGTGGGGAATTCTCTCCTGTATGTCATCCATACCCTGCTTATGAAATCAGATTTGAATCCTTCAATACCTTCTCCATATATTTGTTCTATAGGGTCATGTGCAGTTGCCTCAGTACCGATTTCTGTAGAGGATTCCAATGATCCACTAGGGCTCAGCTTCCTGTGATAGCAGCGGCCAAGTAACCACACTGGTGACTCCTTTGAAAAACTTGTTTTTAATTTAACAGTCCATCCGAACTTAACATTATTCCACATGGACAATAAGCGTGATTCTACTTTGCCTTTGAGATCCAATAAATCCTCTGAGCTGTCTCGCGTATGCTCTTTTGATGTGGCACCTTTACTAACGCCTTCTACTCTCATTGCGGAGGTGCTGCTACTGCTAGAGCTTCTCAGTAGGGAACTTTGAGCAACTAAGCTATTTGACCCGCTCATGATAATATTTAATAAATTGTAAATCACTTTAAATTGTCTGATTTATCAAATAAATTGTGGCCGACCACTACAAAGATCAATGAAGAAAACATTCTTTATTTCACATTTCTAGCATTAGGTTTTATTATAATTTTATAAATTACACACACCAACACCAAATGACATGACACACAAAAGCAAGACAAAACAATAAAATACAGATAAATAAAGTTATATTAGTTAATGATCACAGATTAGTATACAGTGATCACAGATTAGTATGAGTATACTATCTATCGACTCGGTCTCGACCAACCAAAGAGTATTCTATTCTCGACCTCAGAATATCATAGAGTATTAAAGATCGTTGCAGAATATCACAGAGAGGGGCCTACTCAAAGCACTGCTTGCAGTGCCACTGCCAATCGTATTCGTATTGTGTGTGTGTATGAATGCAATGCAGGCAGGGACGATATTTTAATTGTTTACCCTGTCGCAGGGCCGCAGTGTCATCCTGCCAGCCCGACGCACGATCTCCCCACTCAAAACACTGCAAACAGCGCCATGTGTAGCACGGTCGGACCGATTTTGTATAAAATATAACGTTGCGGTTAACTTGCGTTTCAATCAATCGTCAATGTTTTGTTGGTTTTGTTTCAAACAAAAGATATTTCCATCAAAAAAATGACTCAACGCGAAAAATACGTGTAGCGAGACATATTTGAATTTTATAGTGATTTATAATATCTTACATAATAAATATATATTTTTTTTATATAAATATCATGGGCATTTTCACATTTTTCACACATCGCCACTGACCCTAAAGTAGGCGCGAGCCTGTTTTGTTGTTTTTTGACTGTTACGTAGATATTTTTTAAATACATATCTATGAACTGAGAACACCATTGAGCACGTAGGCTGTCTAATGATTTACAGGGCTTTGTGGAGTAATCCTCTGCGGCAGTTACTACATGCAGTGCTTTGAGTAGGCCGCTTTAAGCGCTCCACACAAAGCCCTGCTTGCAGCGCCTGCTTGCAGGGCCTGCCGCAGAGGGTGTTACCACACAAAGCGCTGCAAGCAGGGTGCGTCCACAGACTAGGTAGAGATATTATGTTCTGTCGTAGAGATCTTGCGTCGTTTGAGTCACGCCATTTTATTGAAAATTACAACTCTATCAAGCTAGCCATCTACCACATACTAATGGGATACTAACGTATCTACCTATTACACTAATTTTAATCTGTGGGCTGTAAATTCAGTTCATATAATTTTGTGAGTTTATTTGTTCTGTGATGTATTGTACTCTGTGAGTCAATAGGTAAATAGAATCCCAAAAAAAAAAGCAATAATTAAACTCTTTGAGGTATTTTGAGTGTACATATGTTAATAACGTAGTGATTATTTGCTTATTGTTAGTATCCCTTAGTAGTTTGCACTGAGCAAGTAATCACCACGTTTTAAGAGACGGGACTTCGTAGTAAAAAAATAAAACAATTTCAAAAACGAAACACATGGACTGGCTCAATGCCAACCTAACCAAATTATAAAACTTCACCCAATGTTGCCAACGTTAACCAAAAAATAGGGATGCTAGTGTTGTCGATAAAACAAGATCGATAACATTAGTAAATACTTCAAAATTTCTCAAATAAAAATCAAGTTAAAAAATTGTTTTTTATTAATTTTATTTTATTACAATATAGTATATAACTAAGAAATTATATTTAATTCATTTTCCGCCGCCGCTGAAGGATCTGGACTTCGGGTGTGTTGATTCTGGAGGTTCTGCAACAAATGTGGAATGGGTTGTCTTATTCACTAATATTTTAACGGGTTAAAACACTATTTTTTGTAGGCAGATTAACGGTTACCTACTATATCGCGACGTTTCGACTTGGTTGCACAAGTATATAGGAGAGGGTCAAAGAACACAATCATCATCATCCAACCGCAATCAAGCAACCACTAATGCAAAAACCTTTTTTTTCCTATTTGTCACAGCTCAGTCGCTGAACTGATTTTAATGAAATTAGATAAGGAGGAAGTTTAAAGAGGGAATTTATTTAGAGATGGAGGGTAAATAAACTTTTCTTATAAATAGCACTGATACAAAAATGGATTAATCGATAGTCGATAAAAAACTGCACTGCACTAGTGTTTGCGTAAAACATATTCCCACATTTTTATTTAGAAATATTATGTCCTGAAATTCAATAAATGATAAGATACATTGATTTAGAGTATAGTTAAATTCGTCAAATATACTTACTGATCTTCATCCAGGGGAAATTGAGCCATAAATGTTCGTTTATTGTCTTCCTCCCGACTTGTCCTTAGTCCACATATCTCGCACTTTACAAGTGGCGTATTTAAAATATTTATCAAATATAAATCACTGCACAGGTATAAAGATTATTACACACGATAACGACGCAAATTACTATTAAACAGCTTTATTATTAATTATAAAACAGAGAACTCGACAGAACAGTAAACTGACATTGATTGACGGATTCTGTCGCCATTAAAAGATCCATGCGTTCATACTAGCTTTTTTCTAAACTAAGTTTCGCCAGACTGGTAGTTTGTACTGTAATTGTCACAACAGTGATATAATTTATAGTATACTTTTATAAATCCATCAAATCAAAATGATACCAGGAAGAATAGGGCACCTGCCAATAGCACCCGAAAATCCACTTGGTTTGTCGTGGCATGATTCTGCTTGGATTCCTTCTTTGAATCCATCAAATATCATGGACTATTTCTCTGAACGATCGAATCCTTTTTTTGATCGCACTTGTAATAATGAAGTTGTGAAAATGCAACGTCTTAGTATGGATCAATTACAGTAAGTAAACATTCTTGTTTAATTGTCGACCTTACATTTATACTGGAAAATTATTAATAATACCTAGTAATAACTAACATTTCATACAGAAATATGACTGGGCTGGAGTACATTTTGCTGCATGTGCAAGACCCTATCCTATATGTGATACGAAAGCAGCAGAGGCATAGCCCCATGCAAACAATTCCTTTGGCAGATTACTACATCATAGCTGGTATTGTATACCAAGCACCTGACCTAGCCAGTGTTTTGAACTCTAGATTGGTAAGGGATATACTGTATATATTTTTACAAGCACTTCATTTATTTGCCATTAATTTAAATGCCAATAGAGTACTGATAGAGCAAGCAGTCTTGAGAGGCATCCTTGGTCTGCAAATTTCTTGCATGGGGCTGCTGCATTGTGCAAATCTATACCACGATGAGGCTGACCCCGTATAGTTCTCAGTTTAACGTGTAGTTGAACATGTATGAGTATATATTGAACATGACTTTTAGCCAGTTTTGCTCAAGACTGTCTTCTATTACCATTGCGAACATTCTTCTTCTTCTAGAACATTGCGCATCCCAAATTAGTCTATATTCAACGTATGATTTTATTTGTTTTTGACACTGTTTTTTATCCCTAATGCAAACAATTCCTTTGTCTAACAGTGTGGCAAAACAAGTCTTACACAACCTTTGAGCATTGACATCTTGGCTATGGCTAAGCTGTGCATGCTCTTGCCTCTGGTGAGGCACGTCCTGAGGGAGCATCCTTGCAAGGCATATTCTGACTGAGAATATGCCTTATAATAGTAAAAGTATTTTTATTGTACAATTTTAAATAAAATTAAACTTTGTATTTCAGTTGTCTGCAGTCCACCACCTACAGGGATCATTAGAAGAAACCATGTCATATTCTAAATATCACCCTAGTAAAGGATACTGGTGGGACTTTAAGGCAAATAAAACTGGTAAATAATCATTTAAATAATTAGTGTACTTATTTCCTTACAAAAAGAAGTGTAAAACCTCTTAGGAAAAGCTTATAAAGCTTTTTATTAGTTTATGCTTTCAAGCTATACATAATAGTTTTCTATTTAAACAAACAAGTTCCTATATACAAAACAACCTCTTATCTGATTTTAGGAGTAAGTCCATTCAGCACAAATCAATCTGCTACTAAAGAAACACCCTCAAATACTCCTAAAGAAGAACCATCCACACTGTTTCAACGTCAAAGAGTTGATATGCTGCTAGCAGAATTAGTACGACAATTCCCTCTGCCAATGATCCAGTCATCTAGTCAGGTAAACGTCTATTCATTAAAGTGCAGATCCACTATGCAAATAGTTAGTGCCTGGATTAAGTAGCTAATAAATATTTGCAATATTTATATATTATTATGGTGTACAATTATGCTTGTTGGTCTAGTGGTCAGAAGGGCAACTGCTAAGCTAGTGGTTCTGGATTTGATCCATGGATCGGGCAATGAATATTGGGTTTTTCTAACTTGAAATGCCCAGTAGCAGCTCTGAGTTTGGGTTTCTAACCAGTGTATGGCAATAGGCTCACCACTTATTTATACAGGACCCAAACATAACTGGGGGAAAAGTGGATGTACTATACAACTCTGCCTTCCCATTCAGTGATATATAGGTGTGAAGAGTATCTTCTTTCGCAGTATGTACTATTAATAAATGTAATCTGGATATATATATGCAGAATATTTTTAAAGACATTACAGAATTATACTTATATCCTGGTGTATTTTTAGGCCAATGGAGTCACTGTTAAAACTGAGAACACAGAAAAAGCTGCAGAGAAAGTAGAAAGCAACCTGGGAAATATTACAATAAAGCAGGAACCGGTAGATCCCATGAGCTCTGACATGACCAATGGAACCATGCCTGCACACATGGAGATCAAAACCGAAATCAAGCAAGAAAATATGAAACCTCCTCCAGAAAAAAAACCAAGAATGTAAAAAAAAACTACAAAAATAATATAACTACTACAAAGTCTGTCTGTCTATCTATCTACCCTGTCTCTCTATCTATCTTATTTCATTTGGTAAACAACCTTGACACTATTTGAAATACCTATTTTTAAAGAAATAATAGTAAACAGAAATTAGTTTTAGTTTTAACTTATTTTAATAAAAATTACAAAAAATGCTAATACAATAATATGCTGATTAAAAATCTAGAAAATTTCAACCCATATTTTTGGTCAGGCAAATCTGACAATTTATTTTTCTTGGATCAGCAAAATCATGTACATTTGGTTGATGAGTGTTATTTACTCTGAAATGAAAGAGTTAAATATATCATATTATGGCCCAGTAAGTAGCCAAATCTAGCAAATGATGGGACATCATTTTTTTAAACAAAATACACACTAGTGAAAAAATAAAATAAGTAGGTAGTAGCTTCATCATATTTCTGAGACTATTTATTTCAAATACACGTGTGTATTATTTGTACTCACTAGAAGAAAGTCGAAAAAACAGGTCTTAAAAATGCGTCGTAACAGTATTATAAAAAATACTGTTACGACGCATTTTTAAGACCTCTCATATTTGAATACTCTATTATTTAATTTCCTAAATTTTAGCAAACACTACAAGTTCACGCGAATAGAAAGTAATCGCTAAGGCTCACTGCTTTATGGACGTGTACAGGATCGCTGTACCGCGAAATCATTCACGCTCGAAATTTCTAATACTTACCTACTTTTACTTATAGTCAGTAGAGATAGTTTTGTTTTTTAATAGAGTTACATAGTTTAGATGAGTTGAGTTTTTAGTCAAATGATGTTGGTTCTATTTTATCTAATTATTACTACGCTGTGGAGGGAGAGCAAGGATAGGCCATAACTTCATTATTTTAGAGACACAGCGCCTTAATATACAAACATCATCAATTTTATATGAACAATTTTCCAAATATGTACTCACTCTGCTCGCTTAAGGCCTAACTGAAATCCTAATTCAAATCCTTCTTTATATCCCATATCAAAACTGCATTGAAATGATGCAGCTTGCCCATCCACCACACCATCAGAATATCTAACCTGTATAATAAGACAGAATAGTAGTAGTAAAAATGGCATGAGTTTGAATAACATGTTTTCAGTACCTACACAAAGGGTTCACTGCCCTAGGTGGGTGCATGCTTGATTATGCCCAGACATCCAGAATATCCTGGACCTCATGCAGACTTTTCGTCTTTATAATGTATGAACCCCTCATTTATTCATTATTTTGGTCATAATTCATTATTATGAATATATTTCTAAGATAATGCTACATACCCAAAAATCAAAACATTTGAAAGGTATTTTTTACTGCACAACTTATTTTAAAACTGCCATTAAGGCCCATTTAGACGGGGAGAGTTTCTCGTCTCGAAGATACGATTATCGAAGGAATATAAAACATTTATACCTATTTTTAAAGAAATAATAGTAAACAGAAATTAGTTTTAGTTTTAACTTATTTTAATAAAAATTACAAAAAATGCTAATACAATAATATGCTGATTAAAAATCTAGAAAATTTCAACCCATATTTTTGGTCAGGCAAATCTGACAATTTATTTTTCTTGGATCAGCAAAATCATGTACATTTGGTTGATGAGTGTTATTTACTCTGAAATGAAAGAGTTAAATATATCATATTATGGCCCAGTAAGTAGCCAAATCTAGCAAATGATGGGACATCATTTTTTTAAACAAAATACACACTAGTGAAAAAATAAAATAAGTAGGTAGTAGCTTCATCATATTTCTGAGACTATTTATTTCAAATACACGTGTGTATTATTTGTACTCACTAGAAGAAAGTCGAAAAAACAGGTCTTAAAAATGCGTCGTAACAGTATTATAAAAAATACTGTTACGACGCATTTTTAAGACCTCTCATATTTGAATACTCTATTATTTAATTTCCTAAATTTTAGCAAACACTACAAGTTCACACGAATAGAAAGTAATCGCTAAGGCTCACTGCTTTATGGACGTGTACAGGATCGCTGTACCGCGAAATCATTCACGCTCGAAATTTCTAATACTTACCTACTTTTACTTATAGTCAGTAGAGATAGTTTTGTTTTTTAATAGAGTTACATAGTTTAGATGAGTTGAGTTTTTAGTCAAATGATGTTGGTTCTATTTTATCTAATTATTACTACGCTGTGGAGGGAGAGCAAGGATAGGCCATAACTTCATTATTTTAGAGACACAGCGCCTTAATATACAAACATCATCAATTTTATATGAACAATTTTCCAAATATGTACTCACTCTGCTCGCTTAAGGCCTAACTGAAATCCTAATTCAAATCCTTCTTTACATCCCATATCAAAACTGCATTGAAATGATGCAGCTTGCCCATCCACCACACCATCAGAATATCTAACCTGTATAATAAGACAGAATAGTAGTAGTAAAAATGGCATGAGTTTGAATAACATGTTTTCAGTACCTACACAAAGGGTTCACTGCCCTAGGTGGGTGCATGCTTGATTATGCCCAGACATCCAGAATATCCTGGACCTCATGCAGACTTTTCGTCTTTTTAATGTATGAACCCCTCATTTATTCATTATTTTGGTCATAATTCATTATTATGAATATATTTCTAAGATAATGCTACATACCCAAAAATCAAAACATTTGAAAGGTATTTTTTACTGCACAACTTATTTTAAAACTGCCATTAAGGCCCATTTAGACGGGGAGAGTTTCTCGTCTCGAAGATACGATTATCGAAGGAATATAAAACATTTTTTTCGTCTAAACAATCGCTCTCCTCGCTCGTTGCCTTGGGCGACAATTGCCTTGCAATGGAATATTATTATGTCCGTGTAAACAGAATTTCAAAGTAATAATCGTATTTCGAGATTTTATGCCAGTTGCTACCATGAGTGCAGTGCGCGAGGGTGTTTTAATTATATCTGCTCTTCTAAGGCAAGAATTAAACGGAAAAAGAAGAAAAGGTGTTGGGTTAAAAAATGGATAACGAGAAGAAATGATTTGGGAGCATCTAACACGTCGTGCCTTGAATTACAATTGTTACTTGCTCAGTGCAATTGGAAGATGAAGAGACATTCAAAAATATGTTTCGGGTTACGAAAACTCAATTTATATATTTACTTCAAAAAATGACTGATCGACTGACAAATCTCGCACTAAAAACGATTCAAACTCATTTGTACGATACTCGTATCAACTTGAAAATATGTCACAAGAGATCGTGTTTAAACAAGTCGAGACTCTCATAAGCAAGAATCTGCACAATATACTTTTGTTGTGTAAACAAACATAGGAAATTATCGTCTAGCGATAATCCTAAGCGAATCTCGTATGACATAATCGTAGGCGATATTTTAGTTCTTGCCTGTATGTAAACATTTTGATACGATTGTGTTATGGCGATTATTGCTTGTGATAGTAGCATATGGTTTCTCGTAAGGAAACGTACGAGAAACTCTCCTCGTCTAAATGAGCCTTTAAGGTGCGGAAATATCCATAGGTTTTATTTATTAACTTTTTACATTTAATTTAATTAATGTATATAAATATGTTTTAAGAATAATCATATACAGACAGCAATAGAAAATAGTAAGTGCATAAGTGCAGGATAATTTAACTAGAAAACTAGAGTAGGAACAGGGATCATGTGATTTACATCATACCGTTCGTTTGGTGAATATTCTTTGCAGTTCTTTTTACTACTTGCCTTTTTAATGGAGTCTACAGATCGGGCCCAAGTTTTCGCAGATAATTTTACACTTTCGTCCGACATACTAAAAAAAAAATTTATTTAACTGAAACATTTGAGGTTTTCCTGCGATACGTATCGATATTATGCTGTATCGTTACAAACGTTTCGATATATCGATATTTTGTATCGATACATGACCATACGATACGCATCGATATATCGTATTTCTAGTCTAGGTATAAAAATATCGAAACCATATCTACTTCAGATTATGATTTGAACTTGTAATATCAAACCTCTCAAGTTTTGGTAAGGAGAGACAAATGCTTTGCACGTTTGCACTGGCGGCGGCATGAGGCACGCTTTAAGCACTATCTACCCGACAAATAAGTAGGTACCTTCTAATTATGTTGCTTGCTTTATTGACGAGTCGTCTTTGTTTTAAGTAACACCACAGTATATATAATATCAGATCAGTAGGTAGAACAGAAAACTATTTTATTTTTTCCACACGGCATACGTTAGTGTGTACCTAACTTGTTTGAGACTAAAGATTAGCAAAATTTAATAAAAGCCTGAAGCCGTCAGTCCCATCTGAATGCTTGTTTTAACTAGCTGGGAACACACTTTCAGATAGACGTAATCGGTTGAATCCGCAACGCCTGTCTAGACTTTTGTTTTTCCGAAGCCTAAACGCCTCTGAATGGCAATTGTAAAATATTGTAGTTTGTATAACTTTCATTTATCTTGTGTGGTTTAGGTTTTTTTTAATAAAATATTTCTTTTCGATTTCGATATTTTTTTATTTTAATGTATCGATACAAAACGTTATGATATATCGCTGTATCGATACGATTGGTTACGATACGTAGCGATACGCTGTATCGATACAAATGAACATTTTGGACATCTTTATGTCAAACATCAAAGCGCGCGAACCTTCGCGTAGTCTCCCACACATTCGTGGTGTGACCAGTTGAAAAAAAGAAAGAAAAGCTATTATTTCTATTCTGACGCATTTGTAGCAGTTAATATTGGTTACCTTGGCTTTGTTAAGTTGCGCACACGATTGCAAAGGTGACGGATGTGCTAATTTATCGTTGTTTGTGGCGTCTAATCTTATCATCTTGTATTAAAAATGGATTGGAACAACGATAAAATATTGGAATTTATTGAATTATTGCAAAGTTAACCCTCTATTTTGGACCCTGAAAAGAAGCCCTATAAAACAGGCTATAAAAAAGTGAACGGTCAAGGAACATTTAACGCACAGAACATTAATATGTACAGTAAAACTATAAAGTTGGTCCTGTGGTCCTGCGGTGGAATTCCAGTCTGTGGGTGGGTTTCAAAAACAGTCTGCAGACGTAGTATCTCTATCTAGTTTGTGAGTCTGCTGTCAATGTCAGTCACCATGTCAGTCAGTAAAATGTCAATTTCATTTCATATCCATCACATCATCATTTCTTTCATTCGCGAAGAGAAGTGTAAGCGTTGTGTAGCGGAGCAAGTGCAACTTTTCATAGATTTAAATGATTTAGGAGCAATTTAGTTGACTGATTTCTTGTTTCATTATGGGGTTTATATTAAGTCTTTTGAAGTTTATTATTAAACTCTTCATCTACATAGCTATTGTAATCGCAATTATTCTTTTGATACCGAATCTGCCGCCATATACAAAGTTTACGAGCATCGAGTAAGTTTTGAACTTTACACGTCCGCCAAAAAGTACTTGATAGTTGTTCCGAATGTTCCGATAAAATGTGAAAGTGATCCTACCTAATTGATCTTTTATTTTTTAGAATTGAACCCACGCTACCTAGAACTGGCGCCTTGGCTCATAATGGGGACTTAAATAATGTTGAAAAATTGTATTTTGATAAGTTGGTAGGACCTGAAGCATTCCAGGTTTGGAATGGTGAGATATTTACAGGTCTTGCGACTGGAGAGCTTGTGAAATTATCCCAGGGGGGTCATGTCACTTTTGTTACTCAAATAGGTCAACCATGCAGTAAGTAATTTGGATTTATTTCATGAATGCTTACCTCAGCAAGCTAATGATCTATTTAAGTATATCAAATAATTTAAATCGAAATACCTAACCATTTAAATCAAAAACATAATTTCAGCTGGAATAGTTGATGAACATATTTGTGGAAGACCTCTTGGATTTGTTATTGATGATAAAAAAAAACAACTGTATGTAGCTGATGCTTATTATGGCATTTGGAGAGTGGATCTCAAATCATATAAAAAACAACTATTAGTCTCTCCTAAGCTGGAAATAGAGGGACGTAAACCAATGCTTTTTAATTCTGTTGCATTGGCTGACAGTGGTGATTTGTACTGGACAGATTCAACTAGTGATTATTACTTAAAAGATGGTGCCCTTGCCATCATCTCAGACCCATCTGGGAGGTATGTAAATAGTATTATTATTACTTTTATTTTGCATGTTCCTAAGTAATCAAGGACTACCTGAGCATGATATGTTATGGACATGTTTTATTGGTAATGTGAATTTTATTATTCATAAAGGCCATTTAACTCGATAACTTTTAGAGATTACTATTGTTATCAATTGACTACACTAGTAATACTAAACATGCCATTAATATTATTCACATATCACTTGTTTTGAAATGTTTTATAATCAAAATGAAATGTTCTCTACAGGCTCTTCCGTTACAATCCCGCCAATAATGAAAGCACAGTACTTCTTGATAATTTATGGTTTGCAAATGGTTTAATTATATCACCAGACAACAAATTTTTGCTTGTTGTTGAAACTAATCGAATGAGACTTTTAAAGTACTATGTAAATGGACCAAAGAAGGGAACCACTGAAGTATTTATTGCTGGATTACCAGGTAAAATATTAAAATTAGGATAGAAGTTATTGATACAGAATGTTAATTTGTGCATTGTGTTGTTATTGGCTTATAATTATTATGCAATAGTTAACTGAGGTTGTTTCACAATCCTTTGTTGTTACTTTTACACTAAAATTTCCTCTAAATAAGCTTTGGCCAGGCCCCTTTTATTGAATTTAATTCATAATGTTCCAATCATATTAATTGATTAATTTTGGCTTACATTATAAAGTCCAACAAACAACATCTTAACTTTAATAATCTGCATATGAAACAGAGGAGACCCAAGCCCAAAAGTAGGACAAAAATTGTGGGGAAGCAATATTCTATTTCTATTATACTAGGTAATATGATGGTAGTTGACCTTGGACATAACAATATACTTTCTACCCGACTGCGCCAGAAGAAGGGTTATGTTTTTCGAGTGTATGTAAATATATTTATTTGATATGTTATGTAGCATTTTTATTTAATTAGCTTGTTTATTCAAAGATTCATATCTTTACATTCATAAGGTTATTTACAATGATAGTATGTATTAAAACAACAACAAAAAACATTTGCTTGTAACTATAAATATATAAATTATATTTATATTAAATATAAATTGCAAAAACAATCAATTAAACATAAATTTTTTAATATAACAATTTATGTCTATAAGGTGATCTCAAGGTAACCAGGTTATTACTTACTGTACTGTATTGTTATCAAGTATAACTACTTTTACTATCTAAAAATAAGTGCTGCAGCTGTGCATATCTGTGAAATTATCTGGTATGCTTGTTTTTTTTATAAATGCAAAGGTAAAATTCTAAATTAATTGCAATGTTTCAATAAACTTTTATTTCCAACTATAAGCCAACTGTAAGTTAACATTAAGCGTTCACTTGGTGGGTTTCTTTTGTAAATAGTTTTTTGATCATGTAAACTTGAGTGAAACCAACAATACTCATGAAAATTATTTGAAAAGCAGACCATGCGTCCACAACAAAAGTGTCTTCGAGAGCCATGTAGCTATCACGCGACTTGCTGGCACTGTACACGTCCAACATGTGTCGGGCCTTGATGACGTGGTTCAATGTTCGTATGAGCGAATCTATGATAAGTGTCACATCTATGTTATATGGTTCTCCATTTTCCGTTGTTCCAGTCCATTCAATAATCTCAATTTCTTCCCCTCCTTGAACATTATCGTCGACAACATTAGCTGCGCCTTCTGGGACTTTTTCTTTTGCTTGTCTGTCTTCGATTACGACGTACATATAAACAAGCTTTGAATTCATTACACTGTAACTATTGTCCATACAAAACATGTAGTCACCCTCATGTTCTAATTCCATTATCACAGAGTTTTGCGACTTTTTGTATTCGGATATAATTTTAGCACCTGTTGGATCTATAACGTCCACAGATATATCCAAATCCCCGTGTTGACCGTCAATTACTTGGTAAAACAGTTCCATGACATCGCCAACCCTACCTCTTTCGAAAAAACATGTTCTCGATCCTGGGTCTATTCTGAAGTTTAGGTCCGTCTGGTAGATTTCCTGGGCACGAGCTAGATTGCACAATAAGCCAAAAATCATATAAATCTCTAAGAAATACATGTTAACAAATTTGCTTTTTCGTGAATACTAAGTGAAGTAAATGACGCGAGTACCTATATAACGCATTGTTTGCACAGTTGTCTATTTTTATACGACATGCGCAGGCATTGTCGCCTGAGCGTGGTCGGGCTAGTTTAGTTACTTATATTATTAGTTTATTTAAGTTGCATAAGTTTTTCTATACTTACAGGTACGCCGGATACGGTACGCGTTCTGCCCGATGGCTCTGGTGTGCTGGTCGCGCTATACGCTGCGTTCGATGACGAGCATCCTTTACTTTTGAAATCTCTAGCCACTACTCCTCTAGCAAGAAAAGCAGCAGCACGGTTCATGAGACTTCTCGAAATACCATTCGAATTTTTAAATACCCACTTTCCGCATATTATTTTTGAACAAATTGTTTACACGGTAAGTAATTTGATACAATTTTTTTCATCTATTCCCTATCGAATTCAAATTTGTATGCATTATTATACGCCTTTTTTTAATCGTTCGAACAATTGCGCAGGCAGTCAAACAAGAAGGGCAGTCTGGCAGGCAGGATATTCTAACATAACATTTTGACTGCTAAAGTTTCAGCCCAATGAGGTCTTAGCATGAAATTAATGGTTACTCCATTGAAAAGTCTACATGTTAAGACTATATTATTATATACATTATTCTAGTGTTTTCTTACTAATTGTAGATTGGACACTTTGCAACTGTATCAGGATTTGGACCTGGCTTGTCTGGATTGGTTCAGATAGATTGGGATGGAAAAGTTGTCGCTTCATATTACAATACAGATAATAGTGTAGCTCATATCAGTGATGCAGTCGTTTTGAATGACAAACTGTATTTAGGCTGTCCGCATATACAAAATTTCATTGGAGCTGTTCCTGCACCACCTCTCCTGAAAAAAGCATTTAATGTAGAGAAACCAAAACAAAATGTCCCTAAGAAAGAGAACAAAGCTACTGCTAAAGAGAATATTAAAGATAAACCCATTGAAAAAAAACCAATCCAGAAATCAGACACTGTAAAGCCACCAATGCAAGAACAAAGCGTAAAAGCTGCTCCAGTTAAGCAGCCTGAACCTAAGCCTGCTGTTGCTAAGGAAAACGTTAAAATGTCTGCTGTCAAAGAAGAAGTAGTTCAATCTACATCTAAAGTGGCAGAAACGAAACCCAAAACTGAATCTGATAAACCAAAAACTGGTGGTCCAAATCCGACACCTGCTCCTAAGTCTCTATCTACAAAAGAAGCTGTACCAAAACCAAAAGTAGTTGCTGAATCGACACCACAAAAAGCTCCTAAAGCAGAACCTAAAGACTCATCTGCTAAATTAAACAGCAAAAAAACTGAATCAGTAGAAATAAAGACCAAAGCTACTAAAGACGAAAAACCTGCATCCAAAGTAGAGGCAACTACGGCGAAACCCGAAAAAGTAAAGAAAACTCCACAAGCAGATGAACCACAAATCATAGTTGAAAGAGTGAAAAAAGACGAAAAAGCTAAAACAAACAAGAAAGCAAAGAAATCACCAGTTCCAGAAGAACCTCAAATCATAGTTCAAAAAGTGGTACCTGATGAAATACCAGTTGTAGAAGAAATTCCAGTAGATACAACTAAACCAAAAGATGAATCTCTTAAAGTGATTAAAAAAAGTGGACCTATAGAAATTCCTGCCCCTAAGGTATAGGTCAAGGTTGTGGTATTTAACTTGTTAAACAAGAATCTTAAATTATGTTGTAGAACAAAATGTTCATTTAGAGTTAAAGTAGATATTCTAGTATTAATTATTATCTTTATACATTCCATAAGAAATCTTTGAAAAACAAATGTTCTTGTCCTAAATTCTAAAGATTAATTTTATTAGTAATTGGTGATGATAATTAGAGGCTTACATTTTTTTTTAAATGTTATTGAAAGTCATCAATCAAGAACTCATTGGAACATGAATAAATTTATGTGAATATAACAGTCGCTGCGACCCATAGACGTCCCACTGCTGGGCACGGGTCTCCCCCACAGATGAATATAACAGTAATTGGTCAAAAATAATATAATTAATAGTTTCGTATTTTTTATTGATTTTGTTTTAAAATACGCTAGTAATTTGCAGTATAAACTACCTTTTTAAAAATCATACAAAATTGCAACAGACTACTTATCTTTACATTTTGTAATCTCAATCAGTTACCAGCAATAAGTAAGCAGTGCAATAAAAGATTAATAATAATGAAAATAAATATTCCAAGTACCTATGTAGATATTTTTATACAATTTTATTATTATGGTACATGGTGTTATCAAATAAAAATATATTTATTGTTTGTTTAATATGGATGTGGTTTGTATTTAAATATGGAAAAGGAGTTCTAAAGTAAACTACAAGTGCACCCTCATGTGAAAAAAAAAATTATGAATAAATATTTTTTATAAAAGAAACTTCTTTTCCTGAAGTATTGCCAACTATTGACATTTTTATTAAAAGCTTATTTAACTTGCAATATTTGTTAGTCACTTTTTCTTTTAATTATTCTACAGAGTTGAATTCTACATGTTGGATCCATTCAGATGACAATGCATTTTTATCATAATCTTGACTTAATTGCAACTAGGGCTGGACTTTTTCAAAACTGATATTTATACCGAATTTTGTTTTAACAACTATTTATAATATTTACTAAAGAAAACTTTCTTGTTCAAATTCAAAATTTGAATTACATCCACTAAGCTTTCTATTTTTTAAAAAAAATTCAAATTCAAATTTTTGGGTCAAGTTCCTACCTCTTTCACGAACGCGAGGGATTAGTGGCCACTCCACTGTCCAATGTTCTTAAGTCATAAGGCTATGAACACTACACCATTGAGCTATGCGCTTTACGCTTCTACAAATTTAGCGATGTGATGATAGCATACTATTACATAATTTTCTATTATCGATTGCAAATTAAGATTTACAAAGGAATTTGCAACGATTCTGTTGTTCTGTTGGATGCGGTTGAAAGAGTATAGCGATATCACGAAATAAGATTTAAAAGTGTCGCGTCATTAAAATAGGAAATTAGAAGGCTAAGATTTTTTTTTAACTCTTTTTGCTTAAGGAAAACTATTTAAAAATACATTATTTCATTATTACAATAACTAAGTACAATGTTTTTCACAAATATAAATGTTAAGTTGCAATAATATCTTCAATTTATCAAAAAATTAAATCGTTTCAAAAAATTCTGAGCAAACTGTTTATGACCCCTGAATTAATGAACCCGCCTAGCGTGTTATTGGCATTGAAAGTGTTAACAGGCTGAATTTTCGTGAGTAGGTTCGGATCGACGAGACGCCCAAGTTCTTCCTCTGACAATTCTCGATACAGGCAGCTAAGGTAGTGTGCAGGTATAGAACATGTCGATTCGGTGAGGTGTCGAAATTGTCTGAATAACTGTATGTTTTTTTATAAATAACTTATTATAATTAGGTACGTGATTTATGTTTAACTATTTCCGATGTAGGTATATCAGTATATTCGGTGCACAGATCACCTGGGGGTGATCCCGAAAGAAAAAAGCTAAAACAGTTCTCCTAAAGAAAGTCTCATGCATGACAATCCTCAATAGGTCGAGTACTAAGTACCGTAAAATTTAAAAAGGTTTAAAAAAAAAACAATTTAATTCGTTAATTCCTTTTATTAAACTTAAACTAAACAAATATAAGATGGGGCCTACAATTACTGGAATGTCTAGTATAAATTTAAATGAATAATAATTTAAATGAAATTTGCAGGAATGGTTACTCTAGTTTTTAAAGGTGTAGTGAAAAGTGATTATATGTGATAATTTTACAAATTACAAAACAATATAGACTACCTAATACTATTTACATAGAGAAAATTAACTATTAAGAATACACAATTTTTTTCGCAAATTGGCATTTTGTCCATAAAGAAAATTGACAGAAAATAACGAAGCTAACTCGATTAGCATTGAAAAATGTTATTTTTTATTTTTATTTTTTATGATTATGTTGTATGATTACTGGCCCATTTAAAAAAACACACTGTATAACTAATTTCAATTCTGGCCATATTAACGATTGGTATTCTTTCACTAGGTAATGTTAGGTTTTTAGATATGTATTTGGTAAAATATTATACCCAAACATCCTCTTAACAAAATTACGTTTTAGATGAAACGTGTTAAAGGCTTACCCTGTTTATTACACAAGAGGATTTTCGTCATTATAATTCCGTTTTGTATTGTCTATTAATCGTGTTGTTACCGATGAACATGTCTCCTCTGAACCATGAACCTCTGATAGAACCTCCCTCCCCTAAAGGAAGATTTTTCGAATTGAAAATGTAGTAGTAACAAACTTATACCAATTTCATTGCTGGTTATTATGCTAACGTAGCGTCGTAGCGCTTTATAGCGTCCCTAGCCCAACGGCTCGCGTCGTTTCAATGTGATCGTAAGAGTTAAGCAACGTCGGGCGCGGTCGGTTTGTGGATGGGTGACTGCTAGTGGCAAAATTTCATGGACGCTACCGTGCTTCGGAGGGCACGTTAAGCCTTGTCGAAGACCTTCGGGTGGCTTGACATTCGACACTGGGTTGGCCACTAACCCCTCCACCAATCCGCACTGGATCATAGTACAGAAATATTAGCCAAACACTCGAAAAAATAGCTGTTCCTTCCAGTTAAGATACCTGGACTGGCATAAATTGTTAGGTAGCGATCGTTGATTACGCAGAAACACGAAATTGGTAGAGATAGTATGCATACGTCGATTTTATTCATTAATACCAAAAGTCAATTATTCGAATAAATGAATATCGAAGTGTTGCTCGTGAGAATTAATAAAATATTATTTCATGAAAATTGATTAAATGTTACTTTCCGCGGAGTTACTCGTGTTCCTTTTTAATTAAATAAAACTAAACGACGACGGGCGGGCACTATAATAGTACCGATAATTTAGCACTTTAACTATCGATTTTTTAACCAACTTAAGGCACACGTCCGTCAATTTGCCGTCATATCGTGGGAACCTGCGCGTCATAAATTTATAAATAAATAATTATAGATTTACTAGCTGATCCCGCAAACGTTGTTCTGCCATATGAAATGTCAAAGTGACGCGACGCTTCAATGAACGACGATTAAAAATATAAATACTAAAATAGTGTTTAAAAAACATTTTCCAGTGGACCAAATTGTGAATCTAAACCAGTCTCGAATACCCTAGAACACACACAAAAAATTTCATCACAATCTATCCAGCTGTTTAGGAGGAGTTCACTGTCATACACATGTACACAAGAAATATATATATTAAGATGGAGAAGAGTGGTTGGTTATATTCTATTAATAAATGAGTAAAAGAACAAAACGAAGAATCATTCCCTTGTTTAATGCACGCGTCGAACTAAACAAAACACTACTGCAGATTGTAGATGAGAAACATCTAGATATAGATAATAGTAACGTTAACTCATAAAAAACCGGACCGTCCTATTTCACGGATCCACTTTGGATGCATTGACGTTGTTCACGACCGACATTTATCAGCACGTGTGCATATAATTATCTTTCAATCTGCGTTTGAAAAATTGGTCACCGATTATCAGACGTGTGCAATAAATAGCCTTGAAGAATTCTTACTAAAAGTATGACGTAGTTGGCGGCGGTGGAGAGAGGGTGGCTAAATAAACACTTGCTCGGCGGCTAACGCGTCCGCGAACGGCTTGACGACGCAGCGCGTGGCGAAGTAGAAGATGAGACCGAACGTTATCGAGATGGGCAGCGCTGGAAGGGCTTTCCTGAATATCGCCAGCAGCAACAGCGTAAGGCACAGACCCTGCAACGTTAAATTAAACAGGTTAGAGGAAAAAAAGTTACATTTAGTTTCTTCCAACTTCCAACAATCCAATTTTACTATACATAATTAAAAAGGACTTTTTCACTTACAATAAGTATAGCCACAAAGCAGGCCAGTGTAGTGTTCCAGTCCCCATATGAACTAGCCTTTCCCACCAACACACTGTAGAAGATGAAATCTCCCAGGCCAAGTTTTACACCTTCTGAAATTTTTAAACAAAACAGATTTTTATTGTACAGTTTTATGTGCAGCATAGTACGGTGTTAATTTAAAAATAATGATTGGTAAATACAATGCGAAGCAGATGCAGATGCTACATACAATGTGTAGCGTCCATAGCCCAATGGCTCAGGTCGATTCAATGTGATCGAATGAGTTAAGCAACGACGGGCGCGGTCGGTTTGTGGATGGGTGACCGCTAGTGGCAAAATTTCATGGACGCTACCGTGCTTCGGAGGGCACGTAAAGCCGTCGGTCCCGGTTGTTTTCAATGTTGGAAACAGTCGTTAAGCCTTGTCGAAGACCTTCGGGTGGCTTGAGAACATTCGACACTGGGTTGGCCACTAACCCCTCCACCAATCCGCATTGGAGCAGCGTGGTGGAGTATGCTCTAGACCTCCCGCAGATGCGTCTGTGGGGGAGACCCGTGCCCAGCAGTGGGACGTCTATGGGTCGCAGCGAATACAATGCTAGGCACTCACTCTCATCATCCGAGTCGGGCGGCTGCGGCGCGTGGCGCGCGGGCGGGCGCGGCGCGTCGACGCGCGTGGTGTAGCGCGCCGACTCCGTGCTGTCGACGCGCAGGCGGCGCGGCTCGCCCGCGTCCGCGCGCCGCTGCCACGCCGCGTCGAACCCCGCCTCGGTGCCGGAGTTACGCACGCCCTCACCGGACTCTGTGGACACCGCACCTTATACGTCAGTTAACGAGAAATGGCATCAAACCAACATTAAACTTCTATTAATTACCAACATTAAATTTCTATTAATTTTTCTTTGTTTTTTTTTTGACACCTACCACCAGCTCTAACAATCACACTAGGTTGACTGGTAGAAAATGCCTTGGGGCATTAAGTCCGCCTTTTGTAAAATCTTTTCTTAGGATTTTTCAATTAAGCCTTAAATAAATAAATAAACTTACTGACAAACCACAACTGCGCGTAAATCAATAGAAAAGAAAATGATGTATGTATTCTTGTAACCTAGAAGATCACATCAAACTATATTTCGAAACATGCGTTTCCAATTCGACGTGACATAATGCATTCAGATACGCTTCAGAAGAGCAATATTATAGTCATGTTTCATCCTACAATGTTATGGTGTTAAAAGCTAACTATGCTGAATATATAAATAACTTTCAAGAAAGTTTTCATTATATCCTTGGCTGTTTGTTTGTGTGGTGCGCTGATGCAGATTTTGAGATATAAATCTGCATCAGCGCATCACACATTCAAGGTTATTTTGTATGAAATCTAGATTAATATTATATTAATCTAGATTTGCGTGCTTCGGAGGACCGTGCATCGGAGGACCGTGCTTCGGAGGGCACGTAAAGCCGTCGTTTTCAATGCTGTAAACAGTCGTTAAGCCTTGTCGAAGACCTTCGGGTGGCTTGAGAACATTCGACACTGAGTTGGCCACTAACCCCTCCACTAATACGCATTAGAGCAGAGTGGTGGAGTATGCTCTAGACCTCCCGCAGAAGTGTCTGTGGGGGAGACCCGTGCCCAGCAGTGGGACGTCTATGGGTCGCAGCGAGCGAAGCGAAACTTACCGTTTGTGGAACTAACTTACCCAGTTAAGTATTTAGCAGTGGGGTGGATATACTGAGAAACAGAGGAATTTTGTGTGGGGAGAAAGTTCTTTGAGGCACGTAAGGTTCCTATTCAATGAAAGCTTGTATACAAAAGGCTAAAGGTAAGCATGGACGAATGACTGATGATTGCAACACTGTGAAATGAGCTTGTAATTAAAAATTCACTTCTGTATTGGTATCCAAGAAGGAGAAAGTTAACTTTATAATTACATCGTGCGCCGTTACATCAAAGCGGGATGGATGGAAAGATTATTTTTGTTCACAATATATACTGGCAATTTCTATAAATTAAAAAATCTAGTAATTTAAGTAAACTAAGTATTGTACCTACTACCATTCTAATAATTTTATTATTTTTGTATGTACTCGTCGTATGTTGTATCTTTATCTTTTTGGTGTACAATAAAAGAACTACCGTCGTTACCCGTTAGTTTTATTGATATTTAATTTAAACATAATTAATTTTAAATGGCACTGGAGATGAGTTGGTTGGAATATATCATTTTTTATGGATATATATTAGCAAACGAAAATGCGGCACCACCCAACGCTGCCAATATCACAATGAATAGTGCAATCGTACAATCTGAACATGTCAATGAAGGAAGGAAGCGGGGGTTAGTAGAGAAGGGCACGGACCGTGCGGATTGAGTGGGCGGAGCTCGCGCGCGGCACGCTCACCTTCCGGGCGCGCGCCGCCCGGGCTGCCGCCGGCCGCCAGGCAGTACATCACCGTCGCTGCCGGACAATACAATAAATTAACGTTTACACACGCAGAAGCGCCCATAGCCTATGTAATAATAATAATAATCATTTATTGCAAGAATGTAGTCAGTAAGGTGGAATAATAAATATGATTTCTTACATCCTACCATCACAATGGTGTGCAAAATTTTAAATTACAAAGTTAAATTACATACATTATCATTTCAAATTATACATTTTTATCACATTTAAAAAAATAATAATAATAAGTGTCAAATTATATATAAGTCAAATTTTACTGATTATAATAGATGATTCATTAAATAAATACATATTTTCATACATCAACATTACAATACCTAATGGCTCGCGTCGATCATTACTAATCAACAGTTTAGCGATGAGTGCGGTCGGTATGTGGATCGGTGACCGCTCCTAAGCGATGTACTGTGTGTATACTTAAATGGGCACTGGATTATCCAGTTACCCTCCAAAAATCCGCATTGGAGCAGCGCGGTGGAGTATGGTCCTTGATGGTCCTTGTCTAGTCCTCCCACAGTTGTGACTGTGGGGACACTCTTGCCCAACAGTGACTATGAGATGTAGCACAAATATTTTTCTGCATAATAAATATCCGACCCTGACAGGCTTAAAACCTGGGACCGGCCCCGGTTCGACAGTCGGAGTCACTCACCGCCACTCACGACGAAGATAAAAGATATCACTAGAATAGGTCTCACATTCCTTGGATAAGAGTCCTACTTTAACATTATTGACTAATTCGAAAGGTAGAGGTATTTAAAGGCAACAAAATTCAATCTACACATATAATAAAACTAACGAGTCCGCGTCTGTAAATTGAATAAATCTTGAAAAAAAATATCATGGGATGTAAGTAATCAATACAATATCCCCAAAGAATGAAATTCCAAGGACAGAATTCGATCAGTTGTCTTTGAGTAGGGTGGCAACTAGGTGTGAACTATTGTTATGTCTAATTCCACGCGAGCGAAGCCGCAGGCGTCCACTAGTTTGTAATATACCTACATGTTCAAAGTAACAGTAACAGTGACATGTGTTACTGGTATAAAATTGACCATTGAACACATTGAGACCTCATACTTGACATTATAAGACTGCTAATAAGCCATTCTATACAAACAGTAATGTTCTGTATACTAAATAATAAACGTACATAATATAGAAGTTATTCTGTATATAAAACTAAATTAGATAAATATATACTATATAAAACTGTTATTTTCGATTTCCAGTGTTAATATAAATCAGATAATTCATTTTTTTATTTAACTTACAGGAATAAATTAAAGCTGGAAATATTGGTTCATTTCTTTCTTGTGCTGTTTCAACTAATATTCTCAGTGGTCCCTTGGGTGTCAGTACAGCAACTAAATCTGCAACAACCAAAATACCAATATTGTGTTAAGTAAAAAGAACTCAGTGTCACATTTGTCTATTTTTTTATATAATTTTATTTGTATTTGGGAAACGAACAATTTCTATTACAAATAAGTACCTAGTAAATATAAATAATATATAAATAACATATATCAGTAAAGTTTCCACTAATAACAAAAATCAGTATCATACCATTTTAGAATCTTGATTATTGAGTCTGTTACAGATTACAGATGTATTGCCGACTTAACACAATTGCATACCAAGATGGTCATTGCCCTTGAAAGAATATAACTGGAAATCACATTTTTCCTTCATATCTAGTCATAAAGAATATTACTATACTATACCCCAGATCGATATCACAGCTAACACAGCCCACGTTGTCCATTCGGGCAGATGTTTGATAAATACAAGTGCCATAAGTGCTGCAATGAAGATTAAATATGCCTGTTGCAGCCTTAATGGACCCTTCCAGTGAATCACTATCATGCCCATCACTCCAAAGTTCCACATCACTATTGCCAGTGTGATATAGTCCATGGGTATATTGTATGCTCGCAATGCTTCTCTGTAAATACATAACATTAATATTTAATAGGCCAGAGAGAAAACCATAAAAATCATGCACATCATTTGATACATGGCTGCACAAATTACCATAGACACATTTATGTTAATTGTAGGACAATATAATTTTCTTCTGAACATAATAAATAAGTATGAATATCTTCTTTTGCATCAACTATACATTAATTTAGTAAAAAAGTTAACTATTCTTTGGAAGGAAATATCTGTAATAATAATATCAATTCTTTACAATAGACCTTGCTCAAACTTCAGTTTGGTTTATTAATACAGGCCTTTGTCATGGAGGGTGTTCCCAACATTCTATTACATGTCTGTCTAGGCAATGATTATTCATATACTTTTTAATGAAGTACTCACTCTATATACAAGTAAGAAAACAAAAATAGCAGCATTAATGAAGACATAATAAGCCAGCCATGTATTGTCTTGTAGCATCTCTTTTTGTACAACAGTATAAGAAGGACAGTCATCAATGCAATCACACCCAACAGAATTAACGAGTTTGCAAGAGCATTCCATACTTTGGTTACTGCATTTGGACTCTCCTCATGAAATGGTGTATAAACTCTGAAATACAAATTGTGTTACTTTAATAAGTGATAGGTAATTGAAGATTTAATTTATTCCATAGGACAACATTGTATAATACTTACAGATAAACATCTTTAACTGAGTAGAAATTAATAGACGATATAGTTGCAACAACAACAATCATACACAGTGTGACAGGCACAAAAAGTTTGATAACATGTTTTGCACCATACTTAAGCTCATACTCTTCAATCTGCAGCTCAATTGGTGCTGAAGAGCTTGGATCAGTCGAATTTGGATCAGTAGATGCTGCTGCATTATTAGAGCTGTCACCTTCAGTTGGCATTACACTCTGTGTCAATAAAGAAAATTATGATTAACTAAACAACCAGTCCACAATGCTCTTTAAAATACCATTTCACAGTGACAAGATCAAATTGTTACTATGCTGTAGGTAGACAGACATAATTAGCAATAGTCCAAGGAAGGTAGGAAAGTGAATTGGACTCTTGATACCTCCAAGAAAATAGGTTGAATCCAATTCACATAAATTACACAATTTATTAACATCATTTTTTTACCAGCATTCTGTATAACTCAGTATTCTATACAATACCTTAGCAATGTATAGAATAGCTGAAGTGTGAAGATAATGTATGAAACATTATTTATTCTATACCTACTTTGCTATGCTACAAGACACAGATGTTGACGGAAACCTGTTTCCTAATCTGAACCTAACTTAGGACACAACTACTTGTTGTACTATAAAGTATTCTGTGATACAACATAAGAGTACATTATCATTGTGAATTAGGTGTCATTATAGTAAGCGTATTATTTACGATAGGTGAACTTCATATGAATTTCTCAAAATTACTACAGTAAAAATCCATATGAAAATTTTGTATTAGGTGTACTCCCCCATGGATTTCTACATAATATTCAGTTGCCAATTCCAGTATTATATTCGGTATTGATTTTTTCAAACATGGGATGGCCCAGAGTCAAGAGTTGAAAAGTTGTAGCATTGTAGCAGTGTAATCTCTATCAATATCAATCATTTTTACGTGCCAACTTCTGCGTATGGATTTAATATTGAATTTGAGCAAATATAAGGTAATTATTTGTACAGATAGGTAAATATTTACATAACAGATAAATCTAGATACTGTGTACCAGCATATATAATCCCTAGGAATTAGTAAAGTAGGTAATGGACAATAATGTTCATAATATTTCATACATAGCCTGGACGGCCCAGATATTGCATAGAAACCTGAAGCACACAGATTAATACTTTTTTTTTTTTTTTTTAATATCTTGGACATTCTCACATACGGCCATCTGACCCCAAAGTAGGCGCGAGCCTGTGTTATGGGTGTCAGAGACTGATATACATACATAGATATTTTTAAATACATACTTAAATAGATAATATTGACATCCAGACACAGAACAAATACAAGTGTTCGTCACACGAATATTTGTCCTGAGTGGGATTCGAACCCACGACCTTTGATTGCCAGTAACTATTCCAATAGGATATGATTAATATCATGTGTATTTAATTGAGTACAATACTTATTTTAAAAAATCTAGTGCAATGTTTGACAGATTGTAGTAATAGTAGTAAGTTTTGTAAATGTTTGTTAAGTGTTATTTTATTATTTTCAAAATTAAAATGTCAAAAGCATGTTTAGCATTCAAATGTAATATCCAAATGTGAGATCTATTGAGTCTGTCACTCTTTCTAGAATCTAGATTCAATCATTAAAAACTTATCTGAAACATTAATCATTATTATAATTTATTTATTATAAAAAGGGAGGCCTATGTCCAGCAGTGGACTCTGAAAGGCTGATGGATGGATGGATTATAAAAAGGCAAACTCGAAATGTAAGTATGTAGTCTAGATGGTTTCTAAATATGTAAAACAAGTCATTTGATAACAATAGTTCTTACGCCGTATGTAGGCCGATGAGAATCCGTTTTATTTTTCCTCTTCCTCGCTATCCGTTCAGAAATCTCCCTGTCGGGACGGGATTCCGCGATGTGGCCGTCCATAAGTGCAGTGTGCTCGGTCGCGACGTTACTATCACTGTCTGATTCACTCATTCATATCACAATTACGAACATACGAATATATTAATGATTTTGATCTTATTGTCTAGGTTCAGTTACAGTTAAAACCACAAACTAATAAGGGATACTACGTAGTTAAAACAGTTTAATCCTTTGCTGTAGTATTTTATTTTTATATAAAATTAAAATGTTTTGAATTTCATGAGCTTAAAAACAAACACTAAAAACACTGCGCCATCGTACCTACTCGGTTTAATTCACTCCTCACAGCACAGATTTATGAGATTTATAAGTATAAACTCACAGTATTAAAAATTTTTAGACAGTAATGGTTTCAGTTAGATAAAATGTACTCTGTGAGTAATGGTAATTATTTGTCAATTATTGTCATTATCATTAAATTGACCAAAGAGCACAAACTAGCTAGCTAGAGATACCAAAGAGTAATAATAAATTGATTGACATGTTCATTCACAGACTAGGTAGAGATCTAGTCTCATAGACTGTGACAAAGACCCATGGACACAGCACAGCCCATGGAAGTAATACCAATTGCCAAGGTGCACATCCTGCTATGAGCAAGGTGTGCGAATACCTGAAGCGGATGGCGCGCGTTAGCGCCCGATACCAGCCGCGCCTAGATCGCAACCCCAAATCAACGTGGTACAGCGACCTCAGCCGTCTGAGGGGCGCACGAGACGGTGCAGGGCAGCAAACCACGCTCGACCCGCCACAAGAGGCACATGCGGAGCCCGTGGCCGACTCCACGCTGGAGGCCCTGGTGCCACAGGCGCCTAAGCAGTCTGGCAGGAAGACCCAGCGACGCCACCGTAAGCACCAACCTTGCCCTAACCAAGATTTATACTACTATGTAACCGTATATATAAATGTATTATCAACTCACTTACCTTAACAAAACATTAAGAAAAACCGGTTTTCGTAAACCGCCAAATTTCAAACACGGATTAACCACATAAAATGTGCTCTGTGTTCAAAATGACAGAGTGTTACCATACGAAAAAGTATAGTTCCTTAGTTTCTGCTAACATTGTCTTTAGAAAATAAATCTTACATTTTACAATAATAAGTTTAGGTGTCAATATATAGGTAAGTGTCAACGATTGGTCTGATTACCCTGCTGCCACCCATAGATGTTCCACTGCTGGGCACGGGTCTCCCCCACAGACACTGCTACGGGAGGTCTAGAGCATACTCCACCACGCTGCTCCAATGCGGATTGGTGGAGGGGTTAGTGGCCAACCCAGTGTCGAATGTTCTCAAGCCACCCGAAGGTCTTCGACAAGGCTTAACAATTGTTTCCAGCATTGAAAACAACCGGGACCGACGGCTTTACGTGCCCTCCGAAGCACGGTAGCGTCCATGAAATTTTGCCACTAGCGGTCACACATCCACAAACCGACCGCGCCCGTCGTTGCTTAACTCTTTCGATCACATTGAATCGACCTGAGCCATTGGGCTATGGATGGACGCTACAAGCTGATTCCCTACATATTAACAATCATCATCAGCTTTTAGTGGTCCACAGCTGGACATAGGCTTCTCCTAAACGACGCAACTCCGGCCGGTCCTGTGCCTTCTTAATCCGGTTATCCGTTTTTTTTCTAGGCTACATAAGTAAAAATTTAATATACAATCCACTAAAAAAGACGAGAAGAAAATTTTTATTAATTTAATATTAAAAGGTAGTATATAAAATTGAGAATATTTAGGTAATGGTAAATAATATAACTAATTTTAGACAATGTTATTAATGTATACAGGGTGCGGCGTAATGAATGGATAATACGGTACCTGGGTGTAGAGGACGTAGGGGCGGTTCAGAAAAATATGTTTTATGTTTAGCTGTTTCTCGAAAACCGAGGGACTTTTACCCTCGGTTTTCGAGATATTCAACATTTTCGAAAATTCAAAAAAGTAACAGCCTTTGCCACCAAAAATTTGTTTGGAATTTATTTTGTAATAAATGCTGGAAATACAGTGAGTACATACATACCATTTCGGAATCTTAATGAAACAGGCATGTTTTTTTATAATTTGGCACTCAGGTGACCATATTTTTTTTTTACACCACGTTACGTTAAACTTTGAAAAAAATAAGCAAATCAAGAAATTTGAGTTAGATCTTTGTTTAAAAAAAACTATGCATGCGCCCCAAAAATCTTAGTTTAATATTCGATAGCGCATCTATCCAGCAATACTATCCAAAAGAAAGATTGAAAAAAATCTTTCATTCGGAGTCTTGCCACCAAAAAGAGTGGCAAAGGGTGTAACTTTTTTGAATTTTCGAAAATGTTGAATACATATCTCGAAAACCGAGGGACTTTTACTAAACATAAAACATATCTTTCTGAACCGCCCCTACGTCCTCTACACCCAGGTACCGTATTATCCATTCATTACGCCACACCCTGTATAAAGATATTTATGTACATTATTAACATTGTCTAAAATTTGTTTTATCAAATTTCATTTTAGTAAAATAATTAATGCCAATAATCTATGTATATATGGATCGAGGAATGTTAGTAGATAGGATATTGATGTCGGGACGCGACCCTGGTGGCCGGGGAACTCAATGTTAAAGTCCAAACACACGGCTTGGGCTTGGGGTTCTTCGGGGGTACGAGTTGCTTGGGCCCGATGCGCCCACCCAAATGCCGTCTAACTCCCGCAATCTTCCCAACGTCCTGGACATAGTGTTGCGCAAGAATGTACGTTGCTGTCAAGTCTGCACTGCTGCGTCGGCATGGTCAAGACCTAACGTAGCAGCAATCCATACCTGGGATCCCACCTGGGATGCATGCTGCGGATGAGTACCTTGGCGGAACGTGTGTATGCACGAGCCTCGCGAGTGATGCTCCAGCCCGTGTTGGCATCCCGATTACCGTTGCGCACAATAAACATGTTAACGTTAACGTTAAATTAACATTAAACATACCTATATAAATGCCAGCATGGTACGCCATGACGACGGCCACGCAACGCAAGCGCCTCCAGTCAACAGAATCGAACGAGCAATCATAGATACTGGACGCTACATCAGAACGCGGTAATCACGCGCGACTGCAAGCTGGAGTCGCTGGATGAATTTTGAGTTTGTGGTCCGGTTTATACGTGTTATGTATAACGGCACCGACAATGGGCCACATACACATATAAGGAGGATAGCGCCGCTGCATGAATGACCTTAGTTCAATAACAAAAAAAAAAATACACTTGTCTAAAATAACGATCCAAAAGTTCTAAAGACATATATGTACATAATATACAATTGGAAATAGCTGTTTGACAACTCATATCTCGTACTCATATTCGCATCTCATGAAAACTTTTACACAATTACCCCATTGATTGATTGATTAGTTTTGGATGGCTTATAAAATAAAAAAATTTCAATTAAAGTATGATTTTATTTGAAGAAATATTTATGTAGATAATCAATGCTTATAAAAACAACTTCAAGGTACTACCAGCCTTCAGGTATCCATTGAAGAATTTTTATTTTAAATAAAATTTAAAGGTAAAGTCCTTCAGGAGTGCCCTCTTTCTTGCGATACAGCACACTTTCCTTAGACTTCTTAAAATCTTCATTGGTGACCTTCATGCGTCGCTCTCTCAATGCCATCAAACCAGCTTCAGTGCATATTGCCTGACAATATAAAAAATAAGTAAGCAAAAAACAAATTAACCATTAATTATTAAACAATTAGCTACAAATTAATGAGATAAAAAGATTATCTTTGTACATGAATCACCTAGGCACCTGAACAGCCTTTCTTTTTTAGCTTTTCATTGCGTTAATTTTTTTTATCTGCAAGCAGTTGCCAAATTGTAGGTTCTTGAAACCAAAGTCGAGGATGATACTGAAGTACATAATATATATGATATCATATTATTCTAAATCTAACAGCTTAATAATACCTGTTAACATAGAAAAATACCTTTATATCAGCACCAGATAAGTCATCCTTGGACATAATGAGCTCAGAGAGGTTAACATCATCTGCTAATGTCATTCTTGACGTGTGGATAGTGAAAATCCTTCTCTTTGTCTTCTCATCAGGCAGAGGAAACTCAATCTTCCTGTCAATACGACCTGGACGTATGAGAGCTGGGTCCAACGTTTCTATTCGGTTTGTTGCCATTATAACCTACGAAAAAATTTTATTACATAGACAAACGTGTGTTGCAAATGTCCATAATAATATTCACATTTACAACAGGGGCATCACATTCATTTGAAAGGAATTTTATTGTCTTGATTAATAAAAATGATTAATGCCTCACCTAAATTAAATCTTTTGAGGTAACCAGAAAGGACAAAAATGTATTTTGAAAAATATGGCTTAGACTTAATCATATGTAATGCTGTTATGAGAAATAAATTGTGATGTTCATCATATATATACATTTGCCAGTATGATGGTGGCCTAAATAATATTTTGCATACCACTACATCAAGTCAGTCACAGTTGTCATGGGCGGCAGCGGATGGGTGGTGCTGCAAGCTCGTTTGCTATCCTGTATCCATAAAAAAAAAAAAAACACAAAATGGGTTTTGAACTTGTGATAGTGGTGATATCTTACCTTGACATCCCCTCGAGAATCAAACCCATCCAACTGGTTGAGAAGCTCTAACATAGTTCTCTGGATTTCTCTTTCTCCACCAGAATTAGAGTCATACCTAAAAAAAAGTTTTTAAATAATGATGAACAATAAATTTACACTTAATTGTTTTTGTTTCAATTTTGATGATCATTTTTTTATTTTTTTATAGTGTAGATGTACAAACAGACATACTGGCCACCTGATGGTAAGTGGTCACCGTCGTCTATGGACACGCGCGACACCAGGGGTATCACAGGTGCGTTGCCTGTCTTGAAGGAAGCGTTTCACACTCTTTTTGAAACGGTCCATGTCGTACCTCGACGGGAAAACCTCAGTAGGAAGCTCATTCCACAGAAGACTAGTTCGCCGTAAAAGACCGCGAGAAACGTACGGTGGTAGTAGGCCATGAGTCAATTCGGTGTGGATGGAACTTCAGACCTCGGCGTGTAGTACGATAGTTGAATGAGGCTGGTGGAATTAAGTTATGAAGTTCCTCCGAGCACTCACCATTGTAAATACGGTAGAGGACACAGAGAGAGCCTATGTCTCTCCGGAGCCTGAGGTCCTCCAATTTACCGGTAAGATTGGGATCGACAACAACTCGGATTGCTCGTCGCTGTATGGAGTCAAGTGGATTCAGCTGGTAAACCAGAGCACCCGCCCAGAAATAAGAGCAGCACTCCATGTGCGGCCGAACTTAACACTTGTACAATAGAAGCCGGTGTTTGGGCGTGAAATAATATGGCGCCCTATTTAGCACACCGAGCTTGCTTAGTGAGTGCTGTGCTCTCAAATCGCGGAGCTACGACGAATGGAGTTTTTTTAGTGGAGAACGCGCAAACTTGTGTCTTCGAAGGGTTAAACTGGACTAAATAAAACAAAAAGACAAAAATATGTATTAACCGTTTTGTCCCAACTGCATCAATTTCATCTATGAACACAATAGATGGAGCATGTTCTTCTGCCACTCTGAACAGTTCTCGCACTAATTTCGGCCCATCACCCTGTAGTAAAAAGTATAAGATGAAGTACATAAAGAGAAGAACATGCCTTTTACAAACAAAAATCTGGTGTATTCATACTTAAAAAATACAACTTTCTAATAATAATCAAGACAACAAGTGCAAAAACACAGAGCACTTATCATACTTATGTAAAATATTTTACTAAGAGATTTTTAAAATCCACGGGGTAAAAACATTCACTATCCTCTTATTCATAACAAATTAATAAATCTATTATAGCTACAATAAGACAATTTGTCATTATCTTCCAAAGACTGAGTTTTGTTTGATTAAAGAAGACAAAACACTCCATTGCTAAAATGATTTAATAATTTTATATGAATTGATATGATTTTATATGATAAATATAACTATTTAATAGAATTACCAAATACTTCTGTATGAGCTCAGAACCCACAACGCGGAGGAATGTTGCAGAGGTTTGATTTGCTACTGCTTTAGCCAGCAAGGTTTTGCCAGTTCCAGGTGGACCATAAAGAATAACTCCTTTAGGTGGCTTAATACCCATCTCTTCATAATACTCAGGATGTGTAAGAGGTAACTCCACAGATTCCTATAAAGAAGTATAGTAAAAGATTTAATGGACACACTGCATTTTATGCCAAGTTTAGCACTGCACTGAATATTTAATTTATTTTATGAGAATGCTTTACCTTGATTTCCTGTATCTGAGTGTCTAAGCCACCAATATCAGCATAAGTTTCTTGAGGAGCTTTCTCTAATTTCATCACAGATACCATTGGGTCTGTATCATCTCCTAGTACTCCTACAACTGCATGGACCTACAATGTTCAATATAAAATTGAGCTTAGTATATTGTGTGAAGTGGTGTTTTTTTTAATTTCATAAGGTTTTATAACAGAAAAAGAAAAACCTTAGGCATATGTATATAAAAGATGAGCAATGAGGCTATTAACAAAAGTAAAACATTATTTGAGTAATAGACATATTAAGATTTTTCACCTTATGATTCAGCAGTACTGAGCAGCCAGGTTCCAATTGGTCCTTATCCACAAAGGACAGTATGCTGACATAATGCTCACTGCCTACAGATGTAGATACAATAGCATGGTTGTCATCAATGATTTCTTCTAGGTTACCAACCGACATAGGCGTACCTCTTAGATCATCAACCTACAATACATTTTCAAGAGTTTAAATGAAGTAGTAAGACAAGTAGATTATAATCAAATACAAGTATAAATTGGTTAATTGTCAATACAATGTATTGACATAAAAATAATATAAGAATATTAAAAATTGAGCTTTTTCGACATGTCATGTCGAAAAAAGCTCAATTTTTACACACCTTGGACCTCTCTTCCTCAATCTTCTCCTCCTGGGGCTTTAGTCTTTCCTGGTTACGGATGAACTCCTCCTCCATCAGCAAGTAATCCTTGATTCTCTCCAGCTTCAGAAGCTTCAACCTGCAGCGGGTATGTGGCGTCACTTGCGGTAACTTCAGGGCAGCGTCCGGTCCCTTTGCCTTACGCTTCTTCTTCCCAACTCTCGTGGGAATTGGAGGCTCATACTTCTTTTTCTTATCCTTGTCATCTTTTTTGTCTCCCCCGCTGCCACCACCAGATTGATTCTGACCCTATTTGGTAAAATCATATGCGATTAAAGTAGAGGCTATAAATATTGATATATAAAGTTATTTTGTAACATAAAATAAATCCTCACCATATTTCTTTATGTACAAATTTACACTGAGCAAGTAATCACTATCTTTTTCAAATTTATAAAATGAATGCTGAACAACTAAAGTTGGATTTTTAATTTTTATTGTGGGCAGCCGATTACAAAGCAAATTTTATTTTTTAATCTGTCTGTCTGGTCTGCTGCACTGCACAGAATAAAATATACCACAGATTAGTATATGAAATATACTCACAGGAAGAAAAACAACGTCATACAAGATGGGAATATTCTGAAATATGTATTGCGCACTGAATCACATAAGAAAAGCACTAGATTATAATTTCACGGCTCTTAAAACACTAGACTTGCACTAAACTCATGACTCGTCAAAAGGAAATAATATTTTGGAAATATACATTTTTATTGTAAAAAATAGTTGTAGAGGTGGTCTGCCAGGCAGAGAATTCAAAAATTTTCATATGCGCTGTCGATGTTCATCAATTTATTAGACGTTATCACGTCAAAAAAAAGTTTTATATTCCGATTATTAAGCACTAGTAAACATTTTTTGTTTTTTATTTCCCTGTTTTACCTTCACCTTTACCTTTGTACAAACATGATTATATTGTACTTATGTAATAACAGAAATCATTTATCTATATTTTTATATGTTTGATAAATACTAAAATAATCTACTCGGTTTCATAGTAAATTATTGATTGAAAAACTCAACTGAAAAAAGTTGTTCATCTCATTTGGAAAATAATTTGGGGCCAGGGGGCCTCCACTCCATGTAGTTTCTCATGCTAGCCATAATAAAATTAAAACCCTCCAAAGAATACATAATCGTTTAGTGCGCACAGCCACGGGCTGTCCATGGTATGTGTGCAATGTAGATCTGCAGCGCTGGTCGCTCCCTAGACAGCTTTTGGACCTTCTTACCCCCGACAATTAATACAGTCAACCTGGGTAACATTGGCCCACTTTTCGGAATTAAAATGCAATAAATGTTTCAATTAGTGCGGAAGACTCATCCAAGAAGACTTTTTGATGGCTTTGAGAGCCACTGATTCTATAAACCTAGCAATATAATGATAGCTTCTTAGAAAAAAGAAATGAAAAAGTAATAAAACCGATGGGTCAAAGTTACAATTAGAGTTGGGGTAAAATTGACCCAGGCCTGGCCTGGTGCATGTTTTTTATGATTTCTCGCAAAATAAGTGAACTAGGTAGCATTGGCCACTAAATACTAGCAGAAAAATATAAAGTCTACATCCAAAGTCAATATTTTTTGTGCCTTAGTTAAGGTTTGTAAGGAAAATTTAGGTATGAAATAAAATGTTGCCCTATGAAAAATATTTTTTTATTAAATCTTTTATTATTTGGTATTGATAGGAAAAATAGGAAATCAGGCTGTTACGGCCCTTCAAAATATCTAAATAATTGTTAAAAAATAAAATTTTAACCGAAAAGTAACTACTTAATTAACAAAAAATGTTGTTAAGTCATCCTTTCTAAACATCCCATTCCATCGCCAAAAATCATCATTTATCTCAAAATAACTGCCTTTTTGAGTTATTTACGATTCATTTAAGACTTATGATTATTGTTAAATGATAATAGCACTATTTCTGGTCGATTCGTTGGCCAAATCCAACAACCTGTAGCCTTTGTCATTAAAGAGATTCGTCCTGAGGCATGATATCTTTTTCTGTATGGAAAAAAAGATTTTTTCACGATATCGAATGTACTACATACATATTTATATCAAATTCGACACATTTTCCAAAATCTGGCAACATATTAGTATGATAGTAAAATATTAGTGTAACCTTATCCCGGGCCAATGTTACCCTGATATAGTAACTCCAAAGTAGTTTTGAAATATTTTAGATGTTTCTAGTAAAAATACTGTATTATATATTGCAAAAAATTTATTAAATGATAGGCAGACAAGTTGGTAACACAATACATTGCAACTTACCATTCAAAACCTAATAAGAACAGCGCTGAATGCTACTTTTTAACACTGAGAAAAGTACCGTCTTTAATGCACTCACGAAAAAGGCAACTTTTGAATTTTGTCATTGACAAAAATGACACATTTCGGCGGGTGAAATACGTTTACGAAGATACCTTCTATCTTTTATTTGTAAAATTATTTTTTTATCAATTAAGGCAATCTGTAAAAAATAATAATAATCGGAAATATAATTTTGGGCCAAAGTTATAACTACGGCCAAAGTTACCCAGATTGACTGTAATTATTTTATTGTTATTGCCCAGATATGTCCTCCTTTTGTTGAGTTCATGGTTTTGACATTTCGTTTGACATTTTGATGTGTCGTGTCGTCTCCGTAAAATAATTCTCCGTTCGTTCGAACATTTCATTTCATAATTCATGAATTGGCTAATCTAGGGATACTGAATAATTTACCTGGCGTGGAAGAGGAAACATTGTTGACTATATATTCAGAAAATTTCGATTATTGTGAAGTTTTTGAATAAGTAGCTTAAAAAAATGTCACAAAATCTTTATATTCGTCATTTGTGATTATAATTTGACTCTAATTTCCAGATAATTCAGTGCTAAGGCAAAATAAGGCCACAAAATGGTTTTAGCAGATTTAGGTCGTAAAATAACAACTGCCTTGCAGTCACTTAGTAGGGCCACAATAATCAACGAAGAGGTAATGCAGATTGCATTTATCTAGTTCTAAAACATTCTCCTAGTTCCTTTCGCGTTCTAAGAAATGAAGTGATGGCTTTAAGTGGGTAGCATTTCTTAAGATTGCATTGTTTTACAGGTTTTAAATTCTATGCTAAAGCAGATATGTGCTGCATTATTAGAGGCCGATGTGAACATTCGTCTAGTTAAGAACTTACGTGAAAATGTACGAGCTGTTATTGATTTCGATGAAATGGCAGGAGGACTCAACAAGAGGCGAATGATCCAGTCAGCTGTTTTTAAAGAACTTGTCAAGGTAATAATTTCCCCTCCAACTCTTTCTATACATATTTGATTTCAAATTAAATATTACAGTACTACTTATTTATCACTGAGATTATGTATGTACTAGAACATATTTTTGTAGGTAATCTTTATTCATAGAATGAATCCGTTAATGAAGTAAAATTTATAATACCTATATTTTCAAGCCATATTTGGTAAATCAAATTGATTACAATAATTTAAAATAGGTGACATAACAGCCCATGCAGGATAGAAAAGTTTAATTTTTGCTATAAGCTGAAAAAGTTATTGCACCTCTGCCAAATTCATCCATGGGGTGTGTTTTGGCTGACCTAACAGCTTTAAGATGTATTAACATCATAGTACCATTTATATTGTACTGTGCTACTATTAGGCAAAACAAATATGACACTTATACTTTATTTGCTTTATATTTTTTATGTATTATATGTTTGGTTTTTTTAGCTAGTAGACCCTGGGGTAAAGCCCTATCAACCAATCAAAGGAAAACCCAATGTCATCATGTTTGTTGGTCTACAAGGATCAGGAAAAACTACAACATGTACAAAGCTTGCTTACCATTACTTGCGCAAGAACTGGAAGTCATGCCTGGTATGTGCAGACACCTTCAGGGCTGGTGCCTATGACCAGGTCAAACAGAATTGTACTAAGGCTAGAATACCCTTTTATGGAAGGTATGTATAATGAAAGCCAAATGTTTGTTTATATAACTTATTTATTTTAATACACAAAATAGTGATTTAATACACACTATATTAATTATCTTTCAGTAGTTACATGGGAGCAACTATTAAGTTTACATACTTATATATTAACTTCACCCGATTAAATATAGCACATGGAATAATGGTTAAGTGGCCGACTTGACCTTAAAACATTCAAATCAGCAGATGATAATTGGACAATTTTTTCATTATTAGTCTGTAAAAAGCATCCATAAACTATTCCAATAATTGTCTGGGGTTTGCTTGCAAGCTGTAAAATTATTATATGTCTGTGCAGAGACATATTCGAAAATCAAATCAAAATAGGCATTGTAGTTGATCCATGTGAATAAAAATCTGAGTATAGACCAATTACCAAAGAATCAATATTCACTTTTATTCTAATTTCTATTAAAAACATACACAATTTTTTAGTTATACTGAAGTGGACCCTGTTGTAATAGCAACAACTGGTGTAGAGATGTTTAAGAAAGAGGGTTTTGAGATGATTATTGTGGATACCAGCGGTCGACACAAGCAAGAGGAGTCCCTTTTTGAGGAGATGTTGGCTGTTGCCAATGCTGTTGTAAGTTTTTCTTCTTAATGTATGGATTCTTAAATGATGGACCACTAAGTGATGGCTCTTATGAATTGCTTGACAAAGTTTGTCAATCCTGCCAAATTTTGTACAGTTTAAATAAATCAAGTAAATCAAGTTTTTTATCCAAACTTTTTGAATATTGGAATATTTTGTGAAGTCACTGACTCCTGCAGTCATGGGTAAACCAAAAAGATCTCCAATTATAAGTAGGTGAACAATTTAGCTTTGTTTCATGTTTATAATCCTTTTTATCTGTGCTTGCAGAAACCAGATAACATTATTTTCGTGATGGATGCAACAATTGGTCAAGCTTGTGAAGGCCAGGCACGTGCTTTTAAAGAAAAAGTAGACATTGGTTCAGTAATAATTACTAAATTGGATGGCCATGCAAAAGGTGGTGGTGCTTTATCAGCGTAAGTTTTTTTTCTTGCCATCTTATTTGGTATTGATCAAGGAAGAATGTATTATAGAAGAAAAAATTAGAGTAACTTAAATGAAAATATTTCGAATTACCTAAATCAAATCAATACAGTTGTTTTTGTGATATCTGTGTTAATGTTTCCACCCTGCAACCCTTCTCTTACAATTAACTATGTATTCATAGACAATGATGATTTATTTGACTTAAGGCAGGTGATCTGTGATGATTTATTAAGTCTGTTGGTCGGATTGCGACAGCTGTCGCGTGAAGACGTTTTCGTTGGGCGCGCGACCACCTAACTAGTTACATTGCCATATATTTAAGTCGGGCTCCATAACAGTGGTGTCGTGTGTGATAGTTAGTGTGAGTGGTGAGAAGGGAAACCGTCGCGACCACCACCCATCCTTTTTATAATAAAAGGGCAGGGGTGGCTGGTAGGTAGAATAAAATTTTTTTAAATAAATCGAGAACTACGCGCAGTGGTGCCGATGTTTCTGTGTTCCGAGTCCGGAACGCCGGCAGACCGCGCGGCTAGGTAAACGTAAACAAAACAAAAAAATGGAGCCTGCATTACCTAGCGGTAAAAAGGGTAGCCGAAGCAAGCGCCAAGGCGAGGAGAAATGGGCAATTGCTCGCGACATAGTCACGGGCGAGACTCGCTTAGTTGGAGACCAAGGCGAACTAACACTTTATTAAAAAAATTATTTTACTAACGCCATCTATTAACAACATCCGGAACTAAATATCTAGCAAATAACAAAACATCGATATCTTCCCATGGGGATGTTTTACCGCGGTAAAAAGTCACGTCACTCTCCACCCTCCTCACTATCTCCACACACAAAAACCATACCTTAAAATAGCTTCGTTGCGACGTGAAAGCCGGACAAACAAACAAACACACTTTCTACTACACTTCTAATACATTTATAATATTAGTATGGACTAGTATGGATAGGCACCACTAATCCCAAACATTTTCGGTATTTGTTAATTTTTTTACTTGTTAATGTTTTCTTATTTTTCCTTGATAAAGTAAGTTTGTGTCAGAATATACATTGCTCACTTATAAGTGACACAAATGTATAAATTTCAATTATTAATAAACAATATGAATAACCTTTTAATTTTTAAACAGTGTAGCAGCCACACAAAGTCCTATTATCTTCATTGGCACAGGAGAGCATATAGATGATCTAGAACCATTCAAAACGAAGCCATTCATAAATAAGCTGCTAGGCATGGGTGATATTGAAGGTCTTTTAGACAAGGTCAATGAACTGAAACTGGATGACAATGATGAATTATTAGAAAAGCTGAAACATGGCCAGTTCACACTAAGAGCCATGTATGAACAGTTTCAGAATATAATGAAAATGGGACCGTTTTCACAAATAATGGTAAATAAATATATTATGCCTTTTAATTAACAGTTTCCAGTCATAATTAATGGCTTTTATATTTTTTCAACAATATTAATTTGTATATAATTGTGTTTCAGGGCATGATTCCTGGATTTTCTCAAGATCTTATGTCTAAAGGAAGTGAGCAAGAGTCAATGGCAAAATTAAAGCGTCTTATGACTATAATGGACTCAATGAATGAAGGTGAGCTGGATCATCGTGATGGCGCAAAACTATTTTCAAAGCAGCCAACACGTATCACCAGGGTAGCGCAGGGTTCAGGTGTGACAGAAAGAGATGTGAAAGACCTTATATCTCAGTACACTAAATTTGCTGCTGTAGTTAAAAAGATGGGAGGTATTAAAGGCTTATTCAAAGGTGGTGATATGGCTAAAAATGTTAACCAAACACAAATGGCAAAACTAAACCAACAAATGGCAAAAATGATGGATCCTCGCATTCTTCAACAAATGGGTGGTATGTCTGGTCTGCATAATATGATGCGACAGTTACAACAAGGTTCAAGTGGTATGAATAGTCTTATGGGGGGAAAATGACAGACAGTCCATTTCAATTTGAAAAACCGCCATCATTGTAATCAATCCTAATCAATATAAAATTGGCAATAAAATTATTTTTGTTTTATTTATGTATCTAGGCATTTATTTAATACGCGCATCTACATACATAATCAATATTAACCCTCGCCTGTCATTATCATCAGGGGTCATCAGAAACCGCAAAACTAAATAGCACTTCATTAATAATATACCATAACTTTTGTAATATTAAGTAGATAGTAATTCATTTATTTATTTTTTGACAATCCTTCACATTCGTGCAAACATTCGTACAAATATCAAACGTTTGCACACATGTGAGTGACCGCGGTAAGATAAAAATTAATAATCGCCTCCGTCTCCAGTCCTTTTTATACAATGTTATTCAATGTGGCGCACACATAAAACTCGATCGCATGATTTTAAGCATGTTTGTTTGCTAACATAATATAAATTTGTCTTTAGAACGTGACGTAACCGTGGATGACAAAAAAAGTTTTTACGGAACGGTACGTTTTAGCCGTTATTCTGGTACAGTATAAAAGCGCCCAATGTTTATCAACTCGGGCGGTCACTCACATGTGCGCACATACGCGAACCCACATGTATAGGACGACCTTCGCGAATGCTTATGCGAAGTTTTTGATGCATTTGAGGTTTTCCAAGCTGTGTCGGTTTTTGACGTGATAACGTCTTAAAAATTGATGAACAGCGCATATGAAAAAGTGTCCCGTTCCGCCTGAGTGTTTTTATTAAATTAATTTTTAATATTATTAAATTAATTTTACACACGACAACATTGGCGGTTCCATGGCTCCGAAATAGGGAACTGTCAAAATAAATATATAGACTTGTCTGTTGTCTGTTATCTTTGTATTTTCAATTCTCCTTTTTTGTATTGTATAAAATAATGATTATGACGTTATCATCTAAATCTATCGTCCGTAAACCGACTTTACAGACAACCAGTTATTTTTTTTGTCTAACATCAAAGCGAGCGAACCTTCCCGTAGTCTCCCACACACAAACTAATAAGGGATACTACCTCCCACACATTCGTGGTGTGACCAGTTGAAAAAAAGAAAGAAAAGCTATTTTATTTTAGTACTCTGACGCATGTGTAGCAGTTAATATTGGATAACTTGGCTTTGTTAATTTGCGCACACGATTGCAAAGGTGACGGATGTGTTAATTTATCGTAGTTCGTGGCGTCTAATCTTATCATCTTGTATTGAAAATGGATTGGAATAACGATAACATATTGGAATTTATTGAATTATTGCAAAGTGAACCCTCTATTTTGGACCCTGAAAAGAAGTCCTATTTATACAGGCTATAAAAGTAGTGAATGGTGCCTGGAAGAGAATAATTAATAACAAAATCGCGAGCAACACTGGACATTCGTGAACTCTTATACTCTAGACCTCCCGCAGCATAGTCTGTGGAAGAGACCCATGCCCAGCAGTGGGACGTCTATGGGTCGGAGCGATTTGCAAACCCATTTGCATATGAATACCTGGCCGTCCTTCACATTCGTGCAAACATTCGTACAAATGTCAAACGTTTGCACACATGTGAGTGACCGCGGTACTGTGGTTATAATTATTGCCATATAAAAACGTTTGATTGACATACATCATTGAGACATTTCAATTTTTGCTTTCTTGTTAACCAAATTGTGCAATTTTGGCATTATTATTCGTACAGTACTTGTTACTACTATGGCAAAGAGTATATTACTATAATCACTACGTTTTTCTACTATGGCGTGTAATTCCTGCAGTAAAACTTTTTCATTACTAAGGAAGGAGGTAAACTATTTTCACTACAATTTATTTGTTTTTAAATGTTTCACGATTATGACACTAAAACCCTTTTTTTTTCGCAGAAAGGATGTCCAGCTTGTGGATTTAGTTACTGCTCAAATTGTTTAAAGTCAAAAATATTTGTAACAAAACTTAACTCTGAAGCTAAGGTATTTCAGTTTTAAATGTTTAGTGGGCTACTCAATGTGGATTGCAAACTCCTGAAGGTTTTCTTATATATATGCTTTATTACATCTGTGTCTGCTAATGATTGATTGATACACCTATGTTTTAGGTATGTTCAAAATGTCAACAAGCTGTTGAATCACAAGCAAGAACAGAAATCCAACCACCAGATGTATATTACAAGTAATATTTATTTTTATCTTAGTACTTTCAAATGCTTATTTTGTAAGCATTCCTGGTTATAACCTTATGTACCTTAAATGTATCTATGTTTTATTTTGTAGGAGAATTGGATTGAGTAATGATAATATCAGTGCTGTCCCTCTAAATTATAAAGCTGGAAGTTCAAAAGACCAAGAAATTGCAGATAGATTGAAAAAGTTAAAGGATGATACTTGTAAATCATCAACTGCTACAAATGAAGACATAGCTAATAGATTGCAGAAAATTAAGGGAGATGTGCACATTGTATCGGATGCCGAATTGCAATCAAGACTAGCAAATCTCAAGGGAGTTACAATTACTTCTCTGCAAAGTAAAGTAAGTAAATTAAGTAATAAATATTATGATACATAAAAAAACAGATACATTTTATTCTTATGTACATTAAACATCATTGCTAATTAATGAATGTAATTAGTATTTTGAATTAACATTTTTTCCTTGCACTCAAAGATAGATATTGAATCTGAAAATAAAATTTAGTTATTCTTTTATTATAGCCTATTGCAATAATGCCAGACAACAGAACAGAACAGGAACAAGTAGAAGATTTATTGAAACAATATACAGAACAAACTAAAATTGATGGCAATTATCAAGATCAATTTCAAAGTGTTATTGAAAATATTCAAGCTAGACTGCAAAAGCTGAAGGCACCTGCTGCTTCTGACATTGTTAAATCTAATTCACCTGATCCAAATATGGAATCTGACAATGAAGAAGGCCTAATAAATAGTATAATTAAAAAGGTAATAATAATAATTTTAGTTGGTCATATTGTAGTTGAATATGCCACTTACTGGCCTCAAGGTTACAGTCATAATAGTTTGACGGTATAGTCAGGAATACTTTGGCAATAATATCAAATATCAGGAGCTCTAGCTTTGAATTGCTCGTTTGTGACTGGGTTTTTTCGTTGAACAGAAATGAAATATTTTGATTTCATTATAAGGTGATTGTACATGCTAATGTCCAAAATATAACATTATGCTCAACACACACACATTACGACACACCTATTTCTGTGGTGCACACAACATTACCTTTACTAGCAGCACAATATGATGGCCTTTTTGACACATTAAAATAGTGATATGAAACATGTTAATTTAGTATTGAAAAAATATGGTCAAGTGCGAACATCAATAGATTTTTGGAGTAATGTAGTAACTATTATAGAAAGGGCTGAAAAATAGAGATCAAAAGTGTGAGAGTGAGATTTGAGTTCAATAGCCACTGGGCCGTCACTGCTGTAAAAATAACTCATACTAAATATTAAGATACCTTCGCAAATGAACTAGACTAATTAATCAGGTATTCTAATAAACTCATTTTATTGCTCTACATATTAAACTTTTTATTTTATTATTCATCTAGGTAAAGTCCGAATCAAAACTGGAAATTGAAAATAGTAAACCTGAATTGGATGAATTGCCATTCTGCGAGATTTGTAATGAGGACGCAAAAATGAGATGCCTTGGCTGCAAATATTTGTTTTGCAGGCGATGTTATAAGGAACACGAAGATGAAGATGATGGATGTAACAAATATGTATCTTATCCAAGCTAATTTTATTACCTATTTATTTTTATAAAATAGGTGAAAGGTTGTATACTTCCTTCATAATATTCACAGTTCACAAATGACACATTTTGTTGTCGTTAATATCTGGAATTCATCATGTAGGTACTAAGCGAAACTAAGATTACATTCATTTAAATGAAATTTAAAAAACCCCCCACATAACATGACACACACATAATACATAACAAGTCATGGAGGTTTCTTGAACGAATATGCCTTACTTTTTGATAGTAAATTTACTAGCCTATGATAAGTTAGTTTTTCCCACTGTGTAGTGGCGCGGCGGCACGCCAGGTCGAAGTCGCAGACAAAGACGCGCCACCAATGATATTTTAAATACATTACAAGACGCGCCGCAGTCAAAAAAAGCTTGGCTCGTCGAGGCGAGAGAAATGTGAATGAATGCCGACGTTTGATTTAATTATAGCACCGCCCTACGCGTACGTCCGAATGTGCATCAACCCAAGATTTGGAAAAAAATCAACATGATTTTTCTATTGTATGGGGATAAAAACTCGATATTAAAAAAACTAATTAATGTAATGGTCTTTAGGATGACGGACTGTACACGTACCTTGAAGGAGGCTCTATAACAAAACAAACGCTGTAATAAGGTATATATCAATGATTGGTTGGTGGGCAATCCAAATGTCAGAAAAATTTAGTGTCTCACAACAACTGTTTGTTTTCAATAAAACTATGCAAGGAAGATCATAAGACAATTTGTCACTACCTATTAAGGCTTACAAAAAGACACTGATGCACGTACCACTGTGATAAGAACACTCTTTTTAAAAATCATCTTAATTATTATAGGATTATTATATTGTAATAACTTTTAAATACGTGCTTTAACTTCTTGTATTTCTATTATAAATGTTTTATTGTAATTAAAACTGAGTTTTTTTCCTGCAAATAACATTACATTTATTTATTATAGTCAAGCACTATGTAAACACTACACACACTGTGACTACTAGTTATGTTTATTGTAGGTAAAATAATAATAAAAAATGTTGTTTTCATGTAATTTTGATAAACCAATTATTTTACTATTTCACTTGTTTTTTTGTTGTAGTTCTTCCAAAATTGATGGTATGAGTATAGCTAAGTCTTGGGCTGTCAAAGTGTATCCACTGTCTATCCAAATTTCTTTTAGTCTGTTTATGATTGGTCCATACAATTTTCCTGGTGGAATGTTATGACTTTTGAGCATTTTTCCAGTTATTGGGAACTGAGGTATTTTCCATTTGCTAAAATCTTTTAACAAAGATTCTTCACCTCTATACTTAAGAACTTCACATACATACTCTAATGTATCCTTCTGTTTAATTTTACTGTTAAGTACTAATTTTTCGTATGGCCTAAAAATAAAATGATATTACTAATTAATAATCTCTATTACATACAACATCAAAGATCTAATTTTATATACTTACAATAATGGTCTTGTATCCACTTTATCACTTCTGTGTTCAACTAGGAAGTAAGTCATATCTCTTTCATATGCTGAAAATTTAAGCCTACTATGCAGTATTGTGACTTCATCCATATTGTTCAATAATGCAGCCAGGTAACTCATTGGATGTAGATTCAAGTGCTGACTTCGGGTCATTAAACTGTCAAGTTCAGCAACATTTGGGTTAAATATTCCTGTAATCAATTTTTAATCTACTGAATCAATTAAATTTTACACTTAAGTAGAAGTATATATATATATATATATATAGTCCTCCTCATCGATTTCGATGACGGCGACCCTTCCTAATTCTAATGCGACAAATTGAATGTCGCTACATATTTTAAATCGACAGAAAGTGCTTGACGCAAATCGCCAAATATTTACAATACATAAAGAGAGACACTTATAACTCGATTGGTGAACTGTACTGTATACCATGTGATCGAGTTTTTAAAACCAAATTTGGTCTAGCTAGCCATATTAGAAGTAAGTATACAGATGTGAATACCTATATATTTCCCAATGTCTAATTGAATGATGCACTTTAACAAATTTCCAGCAAATTTCCCTTCCAACATCTTTTTTAGTTCTGTCCAAATCCTTTCACCAGATACTTGCTGAAGACCATCTGCATTTTGCTTTATTACTTCAAGGGTGTTTTTATCATGCTTATCAGCTTCCTCAGCTATTCTTCCATAAAAACGAAAATACCTCATTATCCTTAAATAATCTTCTTTTATCCTGGTATCAGCATCCCCAACAAATGCAACTCTTTTGTTTTTTAAATCTTCATATCCATAAAAATAGTCATAAACTGAGCCATCAAAACCTGAACAGTAATATATATTTAATAATATATTGTGTTATTAATTAACAAATAAAGGGTACCTCTGTTGTGTGGATAATATTATCAATGATTTATTGATAATGTAACAAGTTAAGTTATCAATTAATCATGGATAATTTCACCAAGTGACATTGGTCAAAAAAGTCAGAACTACCTAAAAACATGGAGTTTATAGTTAGGTCTCTTCTATTAGCATCAAGCTTCCAATCTTTAGTAAATTCAACCTCAGCATGGCGTCCATCTGTTAGCACATCAATGCGCAAGGTCGTGACTTCAAAGTTTTCCTTATCATTAATCCTGGGAGTGATCGTGCCATGTTTTTCTCCACTCATGTTGATCATTCTTATACCCTCTTCAGTAAACATGTCTTTCATCTGTTGTGGGGTAGCTACTGTTGCAAAGTCTAGATCTTTAGGCTTGAGTCCCATTAATAAATCTCTGCAATTAATAAAGAATAGATAAACAATGGTATATATTGAGATTTTTTTTTATGAGAACTTATTTCAGGTTTTGAGTTCAATAATTGAACATAATAAATTGGATTAAGTAACAGTACAAACCTTACAGCTCCACCAGCCAACCTAATTTCGTATTGATATTTATCAAACAATGATTTCAAATTTTTAACCTCTTGGGTAAATATGCTTATAAATTCTGGCGATTCTAGTTTGATAACCACTGGATTTTCACGACACTTCAACTCCATATCCGCTTTGGATCTTATCCGTACCCTTTTACTTCTACTAGCTTTGCAGTACGTCTGCAAAGTTAAAATTAATTTGAAAAAGTAATTTAATTAGAATGAAATACCATTAAACCTATAATGAATAAGAGGCTCGAGGAACAAATAAAGCACCTTTTCAACTTTTAATAAAGTATATCTTTTTACTATCATAATTTTATTTTAATAATGCATAACTTACTTTACTGAAAATTAGTGGACGTAACTTTAAAGGTACAGGCTGAAAAATATACATAATTTTATATCATTACGTATAAATTTCACGTTTAGACGTTTTACCACAGTAACTTTACAATACAACTACATAATTCATAGGGTGTTCATTATTATTTTATGGTAATTATACTTATCGTACTTCCAGAAATTTTGTTCAATCAAAATCTCAAAAATCTAGCTGCAGCTAGCAAACGTCGACCTGACAGCTGACAGACAAAATTGTCCTTTTTTTTTCTTCTATAAGGAATTGGCTGGCGCCAGATACGGCACAGCCAACGACAAGCAATAGAAGTGAAACAAAAATAAAAAGCGGTTGGAAAAGGAAAAAACACCAAAATATAAATATAATTTATAAAAAATATGTAAGCCAAGGCTACTTAACAAAGTAAAAAATATGGATAAATGGATGGTGTAATTAAGTCACTTATTACATGACATAAAACCTGTATTTCCCAGAAGGGGAAGTCAGAATAGTGTTGTAACCACCGACTTTTTTTATATGTACCTAGTAGTAGTAGTACTAGTATGTGTACCTATAAGTAGTTAATCGGCGGGCGGTTTGCTTTCGAGCTGCTACCGGGCAATGACTGTAAAATTTTGAAAAAAAAAAAATGGTAATCACCTGAGGAACCACGGATAAGTGCCGAATCGCAAAGGATAATGAAAACTAGTGTTAGGTCTACGGGAAAAAACATTTCCTGTTTATTATTCAAAATTATCTCTCAGCCGACCAATTGTTTAAGTTTTCGTGGATGAAGTCATTACGATCGTTATCTCAAATTCGTATTGTTGAGTTTTGCCATAGATTTAGGTAGGTATAAATGGTACAAGTTATTCCATGTTTATTTGTTTTTAATCGCTGCGACCCATAGACTTCCCACTGCTGGGCACGGGTCTCCCCACAGACACAGCTGCGGGAGGTCTAAAGTATACTTCACCACGCTGCTCCAATGCGGATTGGTGTTTTTGATATTCTTAATTTATTCGTTAGTTCTGTATTCTGAGGTATATCCGTGATTTATTGTCTGACTTTACTATAAACCATGTTTATTTGTAAGGCTTTAACACTACTTGTAATTCTTTGGTCTCAATGAAGACCTAAAAGCATGAAACACGAAAGGGGAGAGGAATTGGTCTACAAGTATGCGACTGTGTCTTGTCTCTTGGACTGTGTCCTCTGACGTCAGTGCGGAGGGGCTTCGGTTTAGACTGTCTAAGGGCTCTAAAAGTCTAAACTTTAGACTTTTAGAGGGTCCTACTAATCGCTTAGCGCGCACACTCGACGACTTCCTCCCGCCGGCCTCCGAAAAGGCTACAGAACCATGCCCCACATACAGACACTACGACTGGTTATACAGAAGACCGAGGAGTATAACCAGCCATTGTGTGTCGCGTTTGTTACTTTCGCCCCGCCTCTCCAAGCGGGGTCGCTTCCGGTGTCGGCTTGAGGGTCATACATGACCAAAGCCATCTTCAAGGCGGGTTTTAGTCCAGCTACTGGGTGTTTTTGTGTATTCAATTAACAATGGGTTAGATATTGTAACTAAAGTTTAATGAAGTGATTAATTATTGTTCAGACATAATCATAATATGTTGATGGTTTTTGTTATCAACTTAATCTGTGGGCATCCATAGTGTAATAATTATGGTAACAATACTGAAGAAGTAGGTAAAGATGTGATAAAAAAGGATGTGTAATAATATCAGCATCTGTCTGTATTCATTAATTCATAGAAAAGTGAAAACACAACACTGGTGCTAAATTGGAGTACTATTCAGGCCTCATAGGTTAGAAAGAAAAAGTGTGACTTAAAAGTCTTTTATCCCTGTAGCAGTTATTAAAAACCTACAGGTTTTGTTTGGCAAATCAGGGGCAAAGATAGTAGATAGCTCTCTCACAGACTCCTTCTGATGTATAAAATCAGATTTCTTAAGCTGTAACCGGTAAGATATCATGTTCGACCAAGCTAAGCCAAGGGATGGCAATATTTTAGTTGAATTCTCAAAGTTAGCTGTAATTTGATTTATACAAACAATGACTAAGTTATACTCTTGTGCTATCTGTATTAACATTATTGCTAACTCTCTTAACTCTTCTGCCCTTTGTATATAGTTACTTGTCTCACATCTAAAAGGAGCAGCTACTGAGTCTATTACAATTATTGAAGCTTTATGTTGCTGTAAAAGCTTTGGCAGCCGAACTCTGATACATGATAAAAGTTCCAGTGCTTCATAAACATGTTCTACAAATATATTATCCCCTAATTTACTAAAGAGGTCACTGATACTCTCATGTATCTGGGCATATCTTTTTACAGGAAATAAATCTTCAGTGCATATATACACACTTCCTTCACTAGCATGGTTTGCTACAAGTTGCATGGCTAGTTGAGTTTTGCCTGATCCACTTTCACCGTAAATTTCTGTCAGGACTCCTCTGCGGAACCCTCCATTCAATAAGTCATCAATAACTATACAACCAGATTTAATTTTACTTTCTTCATAACCCAGTAATTTATCACATGTTACACTTTGAGGAGCATAATGTTTGGCCACAGTACTTTTTGTCATTTCTATGGCGACTGTTTGTAAATTAGTTATTTTTTTAATGTCCCACAAAGAAAGACACATAACTTGCTTTGGTGTGCAAATCCCAGATCTGTGTAATATCTCATATATATTTTGTGGCAATATTTCTTTTAAAATATCCATAATTATGTTAATTTCTTCAACAAACAAAACAGCAATCACTCAAAACAAACAGCAGCCATTATCGGATTACTCAGTAATACTCAGCACTCAGCACAAACTAGTCACTGAGCAAGTAATCACTACGTACGTTTTTAACTAGTTATAGATTTCCCTTTTATAGTAGCGGAGAAGAAAGCAAACTTCATAGAAAAAAAATGTCCGAGACGTTTATACCACTAGCGCTTCAGATTTTTCCTATGAACTAAATTATGGCGGGACTTTTAAATGGATATTTTCTGTAATAATTTTACTTATGATATTTAAATAAAAAGCAGTCGTGAATGGTGTCCTAAAACAACATTAAACGGCTTTTTTATGCAGTAAAGCAGTTTAATGTTGTTTTAAGACAACATTCACTACTGCTTTTTATTTAAATTTTCCACCATACGAGCTGGACAACCTACAACAACCTAAAATGAACAATAAAAACATCAACCAAGACCGTGATGAAATATTGTCAGTGTTAATGTAAAAGGGGAAATAAAACCATGTGAAATTAAGTTTATTTAGCACTATTTATTCTGCAGAATGTTAATTTTCCTTCTTAAACTAATTTTATATTCGTCCTCGGAGAAGTCTCTATTTTTTAAGGTAATGTACCTATTAAGTACAATTATAAATAAATGATTTTTAATTTCATAATATAAATTATTAAAGTGTTCAGGACACTGCTTTAAAAATCCAAAATCACACCTTTGATCCAAAATCATTACATTAGCCCTTAGGTTCTTTTTCCACGAGATTTCCTTCAAATAATCATAAATATGTTGGGCACTTTTTTCTACCGCCTGAATTAATTTGGTATTAGCGTAATGCAAACTATCACGGCCCATATTGTACGCCCCGCGGCAGGGTGGCAGGGTCATCCTGCCAGCCCGACGCACGATCTCCCCACTCCAACCCTGCAAGCAGGGCAATTTGTGGTACGGTCGGGCCGATTTCACAGATTTATAAGTATAGTATTTAATAATATGGTGTATATCTAATCTGTGGTTTCTACTTTTCAACAATAAATGTTTGGTTTTCTTCGTACGCCGTCTTAATTTGTTTTAATTTTGTTGTACTATGTATTGTTTGTGCAATAATTTTAAAGGATTTTTATAATAAAGTTACAATATCTCTCATCAATATATTCTTTTTTTCAATTAATGGTGTCACCATTTTCAATAAATCTTCAAACTGTGACTCAGTCATTCTTAAAATGTTCATAAAGTCATCAGGTTGTACGGTCAATCTGGGTAACTTTGGCCGTAGTTATAACTTTGGCCCAAAATTATATTTCCGATTATTATTATTTTTTACAGATTGCCATATTTGATAAAAAAATAATTTTGAAAATAAAAGATAGAAGGTATCTTCGTAAACGTATTTCACCCGCCGAAATGTGTCATTTGTCAATGACAAAATTCAAAAGTTGCCTTTTTCGTGAGTGCATTAAAGACGGTACTTTTCTCAGTGTTAAAAAGTTGCATTCAGCGCTGTTCTTATTAGGTTTTGAATGGTAAGTTGCAATGTATTGTGTTACCAACTTGTCTACCTATCATTTAATAAATTTTTTGCGATATATAATACAGTACCTATTTTTTCTAGAAACATCTAAAATATTTCAAAACTACTTTGGAGTTACTATATCAGGGTAACATTGGCCCGGGATAAGGTTACACTAATATTTTACTATCATACTAATATGTTGCCGGATTTTGGAAAATGTGTCGAATTTGATATAAATATGTATGTAGTACATTCGATATCGTGAAAAAATCTTTTTTCCATACAGAAAAAGATATCATGCCTCAGGACGAATCTCTTTAATGACAAAGGCTAAGATTGTTGGATTTGGCCAACGAATCGACCAGAAATAGTGCTATTATCAATTAACAATGATCATAAAGTCCATCGGTTTTATTACTTTTTATTTCTTTTTTCTAAGAAACTATCATTATATTGCTAGGTTTATAGAATCAGTGGCTCTTAAAGCCATCAAAAAGTCTTCTTGGATGAGTCTTCCGCACTAATTTAAACATTTATTGCATTTTAATTCCGAAAAGTGGGCCAATGTTACCCCGGTTGACTGTAATTCTTTCAATTAAATGGCGTGACTCAAACGACGCAAGATCTCTACCACAGAACATAATATCTCTACCTAGTCTGTGGACGCAACCTGCAGGGCCGATTTGCAGGGCTTTGTGTGGAACATCCTCTGCGGCAAGCAGGGCTTGTGTGGGGCGCTTTAAACGGAAAATAGCACAGAACACATAGGTATACAAAATATACATACATACTTAACATTGAACAAAGTAATCAAATCACTACGTTTTATTACATAGCATTAAAGTTTATTGTAATAAGTATACATAAAGGAACTATTAATAGTTAAATGATTGATTGTATTTTAATATAATGTAATACATAATAGACCAACATTTAAGTAGTAGGAAATTTTTTAAGTTAATGGTAGGAAAGGAACTGAAGGAAGATGATATAATATTAGTATTAATATTGATATTCATAATTACTTGCATTTAATTTTCCTTTTACTATAGTCATTGATTTAATCTGAAATTAATAACAAAGCTGAGTTACAAACTACGGAATATACTACGGATAAATTTGGAACAAAGATAGAAATTTGACAAGCTTCAAATCTGTCAAATAAATACATACATATCTCCGATAGCCAAATTATTAATTTCGGTCGATAAAGTTACAAGAAGGTACGTTGATACTACGTTGTCATCCATCTGTGTAACCTTCGTGTAACCGACTAATATTGTAAAAAATCACCCATCCACCAGTGTATTGACGCATTACGTCAGCTTATACTGAATGATTATATTTTTGTCTTGAACGGTATCATCAGTTACAGGCACAAGAGGTCAAGAAAGAAATGTCTGTATCACTAAACTTAGTACATACCTACCTATTTATATAAAATTTATCATTAAAAACAAAACATCTGCTTACATTTGTTCCGAATCTTTCCGTGGCTACATAATGAACCTTGTTCTTCAAGAAATAAAGTTACACGCTTTGACAATGCGTCGAAGTTTTAGTAGCGCCTGCTATGTAGTAGATAAAATACACTTTCACCCTGCGCGATTCCTTCGCTCGCCGCTTGCTGTAATCAATGCCAATGCCAGTAGTGGCTATAGAGTTGCCGGTTACGCCAGCGTGTCAACTCCTTCAACGAACAAAAGGAAAATGGTAAATATTAAACGTAATTGCATTTTATCCTTATGGTTTTCCCAACAACGTAAGACATAATACGAGTAAGTAATATGATCAACATGGTTTGATTTGATGATTAAACTGTTTTTAGGCTGATAAACTGAGCTCAGAAGAAAGAGACAGCCAGCTTAAACCACTCTTGCAATCAGGATGGAAAGTGCAAACCAACCGAGATGCTATTGAAAAAGAATTTATGTTCAAAAACTTTAATGAAGCTTTTGCATTTATGACAAGGGTTGCTCTACTTGCCGAGAAGATGGATCATCATCCAGAGTGGTTTAATGTTTATAACAAACTTCAGGTAGGTAAACATATTTTTTCGCATAATATTTGAAAGTAAACTTAAAGTTAATGACAAATAATAACAAGGACAGCAAGAAGCAAAGCAAAGGTAGATATTATAAAAACATTTAAGTAGTATGTACTTATAGTGGTCTTTAAAGTTAAATAGTGGATTACAAATACATACATGCCTTACCTATTTATGAATAAATATTTTTTTCTTTTTCAGGTAACATTGTCCTCACATGATGTGAATGGATTAAGTAAAAGAGATGTGAAGATGGCTACATTCATGGAAACCATCTTCAAGTGATTAACTAAATTCAGTTCCATTGGACTTGAATAGCTGACAATATTATAATAAGTATATTTATTTATTGTTGATATTATTATTAATTAATTAAACACCTGTGTGGTTATCATTGTCGTATTTTTATTTTAAATCACCCTAACAATTTTTTCAATTTTACTGCAATAATGATATAAGTAAAATAGATTGAAATACCTCCCATTACTAGTTTATTAAACTAAAGCCATGTCTTGATACTTGTATTACCTCTTTGATTATTTACTCTATCAAAGTATTACATAATGAAGTTGTAAGTGCATGAATGCGATGACATTAGCGCGGAGTTCAATATTATTTATTTTTATTAAAGCTCGTAATATTTTACGGGCAATTTAATTTTTAGGGTTCCGTACCCAAATGGTAAATGCGACCCTATTGACTTGACCCTGTCTGTTTATCACCAGGCTGTATCTCATGAACCGTGACAGTTGTATTTCTGTTGCCGTTAAAATAACAAATAGGTACTAAGTCCGAGCGCGAGTCCGACTCGCTCTTGGTGATTTTTGATATCTCGTGTCCAATCACCTCATAGCGAAATAAACGATTTGTATATAAAAACTAGTGGACGCCCGCAGCATCGCTCGCGTGGAATTAGACATAATATGTACTTAATAGATTCTTCATAACGCATTAACTTTAGCTCCACAAATTTGTAATGAATACCTACGTAATTGTCTTTCATTCCCCATTTCAACCCTTTACAACACTTTTTTCCAATTAAAAAGTAGCCTATGTCCTTTCTCAGCCTCTAGACTAGACTATCTGTGTAGTAGTAAGTAGTTTTGGCTTGAAAGCGAGACAGACAGACAGAGTTACTTTCGCATTTATAATATTAGTAGGTATAAGGATTAGGTAATTAACTAGCAAATTAAAATTAAAATCTTATCCAGTCCAGACTTGTTTATTTGCAATTTTAATAAGTAGGTACAGAGTTTTTATATAGACTGTCAACTTGATTAACAGTCTGTTGACTTGACGTAAAACGTTTTTTTTTAGATGCATTTTCTGACGTAGCACGGACACGTTCGTTTGTCATTGAATGGTTCTGTTTCGAAAATTGATGAGCAGGGGTATGCACGTTCTATGATCCTTTTCAATTCTAATGCGTGTTCCAGACCTTTCGTTTCGATAACAAGTTTAATCTGAAAAAAATTAAAACTTACTTAAATTAATAAATTAATGCTTTCATAACATTCCATTTCGTACCTACTTTGGCACTTCTAAATAGCGTGTTTACCTTATGTTCCTACCTTCTACTAGCGAAAACATACAGAAAATATTTAAAAAAAAACAGTGGGGATCACTCGGTTTGTTCTGAGAATAATAATTAACAGAGGTTGCATTCTCATTGCATTCTTACCTCTACTGTGTATATTTCATTTTCAACCCAAATTCTATCTTGAAACTGTCGAATCACATTATATCCACCACTTGCTAAAAGTTTTAACAGTTGAGTGTGAGCGGCAGACGTATCTCTTATTCCAACCTAAAACCAAACATTGTCACTGCTAAAAAACGTTGCTGCGAACTGTTTCATATTTCATTATTTTAGTGTACTCTGATGTATAAAAAAGGCTTCCTTTTTTTAAGGTTGATTTGTAGCACCTGGCTTGTCCTCTTCCCGTTATAGAGGAGTCTCCAAGGGATAGGTAGGTACATATTTCATTTTAGCTTTACAAACGTGAATTAATATAAGAATTAAAATAATGTGCATCACATGATCTTTCATTTGAAACCTTATTTAAGTAAATCGCTCTAGTAGTGAATTTTTTTATTTCATTTATTTATTTACAATATCTTACATATCATAATACCGCTCAATGTATTAAGTTCGGCTGCCATCTTTGCTACTTCATAACTCCCCCCTCCGTACACTTAACAATCTACTACCAGACTTTTTGTGTTGACGAAAATATACCGATAAGTTCATATCAGTAATTCGTAGGCTAAGCCCAACCGCAATCGTTAATTGACGTCTTTAAAATAAATGTATTTCAGACTTAGTCTGAATAGTCCAATGGATTCCCATTTACCAAGATCATGCAACCTTCTTGATCTTGGAGGTAGGCATAGGTACTTAGGTACACCACAAACTTCTATCAGCATTTATATTCTTTTACATACTACTTTACTCACTTTAAATACTCACCTTAAATTTCACAAGTCGACCTTCGGCAGCAAGCCCCCTGTCCATGCAACGCGCCAACATGAAACCGTCCATGTTTCCGCCAGTTAAAACGCAAACCACGCTGCGTGGGAAATATGATTGGGTAATGGGTATTATCATGCAACATACAAACAAAATATAATCTAAGTTGGATGGATTGAGTGGTTCGTTAGTAGGTAACAAAACGAAATTGGAAGTTATCAAAAACGTTGACTACAACCAATTTTATTAAATTGTACGAATTTACTGTAAAATTATATAGTACCTACTAGCTGTACCCTGCCACGCTTCGCTGTGGCACATTGTGATTGAATGGTTGCGAAATGAGAAACAAAACAAAGAATACATGTCATATAAGTTTAAATGTGCAATACTTGTGGATATACAATATTTTTCGCGGATATGTGACTGATGTAAAAATTAGATAAAAACAATCCTTGATGCGGATTATATACCATGCTAAAATTTCAGCACGATCGGTGCAGAACTTTTTGAGTTTTTGAAGCGTACACAAACCAACAAAACATTTTTATAGGTATACATATATACCTAGATGTATGTATGTATATTAGTATCTATTCTCGGTACGTCGGTCACACTGAAAGTCCTTAGACAATAAAAAGCGGCCAATGTAGAAAGTTGCCAATACTTTTATTGTTATTACAATTTTTTTTTCGAGGTAGTGTCCGTTCCTCTCTATACATCTTCACATTCGATGGAACTACCTACTGAGAAAGCAGTGAGCCCGTTCTTCCCTATTATTTTCTTCTGGCATTTTCGAACGCACTCACCGTATCTTCAGGGCTCGTAAAGCGAAACTTATCTTTTTTCTTGGGAATAAATCAAAGTCGCGTCACCAGGTCGTGACAATATGCGGGCGGAGGACTCTTTATCTCGACACATGCCGTAGTTAAATATTCAATTGTTCGTTTTGCTGACTACGCTGAAGCCAAATGAAGGAGATACTGATTGGAGGGCGCTGCTGCTGAACATTTTCCACGACAACAGGTAAACAACAATTAACATACCAGTATACAGTAACCATCTTCTACCACAACTGTCGCGAAATGATATTTCCGATCAAAGAACGAGGCAATCTTTTTTCCTTAACTTCCTTTCTTTACCTTAGTTGACCCGCTGAGCAGATTGTCTTTTGGTTTCGAGTTCGTAGCAATATATCCAGCTTTCATCACCTATGCTATGACGATGTCAAATACAGCATTCGAGTCACCTACGTTTAACTTTTCTAACATTTCGCGTCACCAGTTCATTAAAATCCAAATTTCAGAATTTTGAGATATTCGATGGATGGATCCAATTTGAGGTCGTACTTGTCGTACTGTAAGTCACATAACGAAAGGCTACAAGTTTATATTTAGGTACATTAATTAAATTTTAATTTTAAGGCAAGTTTTTTAAAGCAGTTATTTAGATTTTTTAATTATAAGTATATTGATTTTATGCTTGGACTGACAATATCACGCTATCTATCGAAATATGCGTTTAAAGTGCGACGTAACTCCACGCGTTTATTAATACGTAACAACGATGATATTTGTATGTGTTGTACCAAAACGCAAGTAAGAATATTTGCTCGACATAGTTAAGCGTTAGCTTATGCCCCTGAATATGACATAGTTCTCTTTATACAACAATTCCACCTACTTCTTCAGTTTAAGTTCAGGCACCAAGCTTCCGAGAATAGCGGCGAGTGTGCATGCCGCAGATCCTTCCACGACGAGCCGTTCCTTCTCCACTAAATGGAGAATAGCCCGAGCAATCCAGTCTTCGTTAACTAGTAGCTGTAACCATTTCATCTCTTTGCAACATTACACAAACATAGGTACTATCTGTATATGTATTTATGTGTATCTAATATGTACATATTTATAAATTAGCATAAATAGAATAAATTAAGGAGATATTGTTTATGTAACTCGCAATCGCTCAAACTACGTGGCAAAACATATTTGTGACTCACCATTTTATCAAGAAGAGGTTTCAAAATGTGAAATGCGTTAACGCCTACATTTGATACAGATATGGCATCTGCCAGCGAGGATTGGATAGGAATGCTTACGGGTTCTCCTTTCTCTAATGATTTAAATACCACTGGCATCTTCTCTGACTCTACGCCCTGGTGAATGGTAATTAGGTATCAATTAGGCATATAATTCAGAGAAGCCTTAAAAAAAGTACCTAATTATGATGTAGATAAAGACAAAAGGAAATATTCCCGGAGCACTTCTGGCCTGACTGCTAGAGTCTTCTATGAAATTTTTGCCACTAGCGTCACCCATCCACAAACAGACCGCGCCCGTCGTTGCTTCACTCTTTCGATCGCATTGAATCGACTCGTACCTACATAATTGTCAGCTTTCATCTATACAATTTGATCGTTCAGCTCACTATCTACCAATCCGCAATACGCTAATAATATGAATACATATTAGGTATTAATACCGTGGCATTGTGATGTTCTTTGTGTCGATCTTTAGCCGTTTGCTAGAAATGCGTTATTCTTTGGTACCTATAGGAAAACAGACAACTAACATATACGAGGCAGCTGGGCCGCACATGTTTCATGACTGTTGCAACGCCGGCTGCTAGCCCGCCGCCGCCCACCGGCACGATCACGGCGTCCACGGCCGGCACCTGGTTCAGTATCTCCAGGGCCACCGTACCGAATCCGGCCAGGATTTGAGGATGATCACGGCTGGAAGGTATTATATGGTCAAATTAAGTAGAAATAGGTTTTCGAATGTTGCAGTTTGGATGCTAAAAATAAACGTATTACTATGATCGTGGTCGTACGAATTGAATTGCTCTATCAAATAAATGAATAATCTGTACCTTCAAGATTATTCTTTTATTGATTGGGGCCGAGGTCCCAGATTAGACCCGTGAGATGGTAGGCAGCTGTGGGAACTTCTCGATGGAGTCCACAGCTGGCGTTGCCCACACAAGACGCTCTTCTGCCCTTGCCTTCCGGCTATCCCACTCGGACTTTATAAACCCCAAAAACTTTACACTTGTAGATATTTATTTTTTGCGTTTTTATCAAAAACCCAATTTTTTATAAATATGAGCGTGTTACATTTAAGTCTGTCTCGCACCCAGACTGCGCGCTGCCATATACTTGTAAGGGCGTTTAATCGTGTGTGTTATTTCGTGTGAAATTAGTACGAAAACGTATTCAAACTGCGCGCGGCCTGAATTGTGTATGTGGGGGTTTAAAGGAGATTGTATAAATTATTTGAAATAGATTGAAATAAATTGAACTAAGTTTAATAGGTATAATGCATAACAATTAGAAATCTAATTTTGACCCTCAATCTGAGGAAAGTTGTTCGAAATTACTTAAAACACAACCAGGCTCAATCAGTTTTATCACATAGCCTGTTAAATACACATACCCGTTAATATAGGTGAGTCCTTTGTCTCTTGCGATAGCACGTGCAAATCTCTGTGCTTCAAGTAAGTTGTTGCCTTGGACCACCACTCTAGCGCCGAGGCTGTGGCATCTCTGAAGCTTGGCGATTGGCACGCACACTGGCATCACCACGACCACAGGTATAGCCAACTTAGACGCATAATAAGAAATTCCTACTGCCTGGTTCCCCAGAGAAGCCACTACTACTCCTATTTTCTTTTTATCCAAGGACATTTGTTCTAGTATATTTAAAGCTCCTCGTTCCTTGAAGCTGAAAATTACCAACATACCTACTGAGTCGAGAAAGGTAAGTTAAATGGATTTAAGTGCAAGAATTACTATAGGTACCTACCTACGTGTAGTTTTAATAAAATGAAATAATATATCATTTAATTACTGTAATGTAATGTACAATTGAAATAATTGCTTGTAGTATAAAATAATAGTTTTATTATAATTTGTATGTCACAATGTTGACTTAGCATAAGCTCCCTTATTTTATTTATACCTACCATCTACTTGTTATGTGCTAAACACAAATAATTAATTATAAAGTAGGTACACTTCACATAAGGGTAGGTATGAACAGTGCGAACCTTCCCGTTTTATGGACGCTTTCTAATTTATAATGCAAGTTTATGCAGAATTCTCGTTGGTAGTGTGAAGGCTGAAATAAAAACGTAAATAAATATAGACAAACCTGAACCTCGATTTTTATTTGCGGGGGGCCTGCGGCTAACAGGATTAAAATTTATTTTAGATTAAAAACAAACTCAAAACTAACTGTTAACTAGGTAATGGAAAGTCGAGCCCCATCTTAGGTTCAAATGCCTACCATAAATGCACATAAATTACTTCCAATAAATTCAAGATATCTACAAAAATGGATACTTAGCTCACCAAATTGTGTTTCTTGAATGTGACTGTTTTACTAAAACAATATTTGGTGAGCAAAAGATCCATTTTGGTAAGCTAAAAGAATTTTTGGTCAGCATTTAAATTGTACCCTTTGTCATAGCAAATAGGGGTCAAATTGGGATTAAGGATTTGATTAGGAATATGGTTGGTGGTAGAGCCTATGTTATGGGAACCAAATAGGTTTTTTATGAAACCTAATTGGTTCCATATAGAGTTCGCCCGGGGCAGTACCACCGCCCGCCACGGTGCCTAGTACCATTTCTGCCGCGTAATAATAAAATTGTTTTAAGAGCAATTATGGTCCGGTTGGAAAGGTGTTGTTTCCGGTTACACTTCTTTAGAGGCGACCATCTTAGACCTCAAGGGTAGCAACACATCTGTGACTGACTTAGAACGAGACTCCTACTAACAAGCATTAACTGGACTACTACTAACACTAGGGCTGCCATCCGTCCGGGTTTCCCCGGATTTGTCATAATTTGGAAGACGTCCGGGGAGCGTCCGGGCGGGGTTTTAATTGTAGTCCGGGTTTCACCCGGACTACAATAAAAGTCCGGGTTTTCGATCAGATCCCGTTCCCATAATTTATGTAAATAAAACTACAGCCACTTTGAAGGCATTTTAATGTTATTGCTTAAAGAATTGCCAAATAATTAAAAACTATAACTTAGTTTTCTTTTTAATTTAAATTAAGTAGTTACACATTTCTATGAATGTAAACAACAATAATAAACATGTAGGATTGCTAAAAAAAGTTACGATTTATGGTTTTTTAAGTTTTAGTTCTGATTATAGTCTATTTTAAAATATGAGTACATTTTGATGTTATTAAAAATACTTTAAATATACATTGTGTAAGTGTATGAAAAAAGTATTGAAATGTCCGGGGTGAAAGGTCAAAAATCCGGGGAACTTACGCTTCCGGTCCGGGGGGCAGGTTTTAGAGATGGCAGCCCTAACTAACACCAACTAACAGAACTATCACTAACAGTCCCCAGTCCTCATGCCTACTAACAAACTGACCAACTAATGTTCTAATTAACTCTCTCAACTAATTGGACCAACCATCCCATTCAGTCACAGTTGTCATGGGCGGCAGCGGATGGGTGGTGCTGCAAGCCCGTTTGCTATCTTGTATTCATAAAAAAACAAAAAACATTCGGAGTCTAGAGCGGGGTGGGTTCAGTATATTATTATAATAAAACAGATTACCATATCTATTATAAATGACTTTTAGATTTGACTAAGCCCAGAGAATTACAGTTTTGGAATAGGTAGGTAATTATTTGAATATACCCACAATGCATGGCGTGACTGGTATGTGAGACTTAATACGGTGAGCTGCATCCACCGCCTCGTCGTAGCTTATGGTTCTTGGGTTTTCGGGGTCACAGAATTCATCGAAGTCCTCCTACAGAGTAAGCTTTATATTAGTTAAAACTACTTATCAGTGTAGTGTATGTTGAATTGAAATTTTAAGAAAAGCTAGATGTACTTACATATCGACGTGACATTTTATTGCTAGCTTTTTTTGGAATTACAAATTTAGTAAAATTGCTTTATGGTATATAATAGGTTAATTCAAAATGTCGAAAATTTGTCCTCATTTTTTTATTGCCATGCCTGCCATGTTATTTGATTGATCAAAGAAATTGAAAATTACTGACATTAAGATGTAAAAAAAAAATACAAAAATTAAAAAAAAAAAACATAGATTTAGGAAGTTAAAAAAAGATTAAACAAAAACAAACCTTAAAGTTATCGAAATCGTTGCGTGAAATCACGAATCACGGAACATATTTACGTAATAGCATAGATTCAGTTATACAGTAGAACATCAAGGGAGACGCCAAAAAATTCGAGTTATAGAGTTTTTGACTTATAGAGGTTCCAACATTTTTTTTGTAAACTGTTGTACAAATTGATGTGTATTGCAGTAGAACCAAACTTCTTCTGACAATATTTCACTCGACAACAAATGACTTGCTTCGCTAAAATTGAAATGAAATCAAAACTCATAAAATGAAACACCTGACACCAAGCAAGCAAACACGTGTTAACGCGGATCATAAATTCGTGGTAATTCTATTCGTTGTATACTCCTAAATTGCTTTCAAAGAAACAATGGTGTACTTACACTGTCGGCGAATTCTTAGTCGGTAACTTATTTTTATTCGAACTATAGAGGTGTCTCAAATAATCGACTTGTAGAGGTTGTAAAATAAAGCATTGCTATGTTCGAGATACAGAGGTAAAATATATTTCTTTCGAGTTATGGAGGGAAAATATGTACCAAAATTGCTTGGAGGGACACACTGATTATTTCGACTAATAGAGGGTTGAGATTTCGAGTAATAGAGGTGTTTGAAGGGAAGGGAACAAAACATTTTTTCGAGATTTGGAGGTTTTCAACTTATACACGCGACTGTGCGATACGACTCTTGGTGCTGTCTAGCTACAGGGAGATACGTTTCTTCTTCATCTTAGTCGGTGTCTTCATTGCTGAAGGTCTAGGTGAAGGTGTCTAGCTTGAAGTGTTGGTCACTCGGTGCACTATGCTTCACGATAGAGATACGTTTATAACTTCTAAATTTACTATTTAGTCTAGTGCTATACTGCTCTAGTGCTAGTGCTAGTGTTTTGGTTGCCAATGTATTATAAATTAAATTACCTACTGGTAAATAGAGAAAAAAAAGTTAAAAACGATTTGTATGTTTAAAGTTTATTTTTAACTTAACAATTTTGTACCTCCAGAAACATGTATCGATTAATATTACTTCTGCATGCAAACGGGATTCGGGGCGAGACATGGGCCTCTCTTTGCCCCGGGCGACTTGTCCTGACGTTCGGCCATTTCTTGGAAAAAGTATTCTTTGTAATTTTTTTTAATATTTTCAATCAACTCTTTTGTGTGATCCCACCCTCTAGTTTCAACAATCACTTTCATCTGGAAAAAGTTTTTTTAACACAATTATGGTAGGTAAAGTAATTAGTAGGTACTTATTCAAAATGAAAAATTGAGTTGAAAATTCAAGATTTTAGATTCTAGAAATAGTATGTATTCTCCTTGATATTATATAGGTAGGAATCGCATCGCAGACCATGGGTTTATACGCATATAGCGAGTGTATACCTAACAATACAACGTTGTCACGCACACAATCTTTATAACTTTGGCATGTTTCTATCGATGCGGTTGTAGGGCGAGCCTTCATCTAATGAAGTATACTCGTACGATCCAAGCCCTGAGGATGCTCCGTTTGGGAGCGAACCACGTGTTGATGGTAATTTGTAGGATGGTGTACCTATATCTTCATTGTTATAGTATGTGCATGCTTTCTTAAGCGGGAGGGAGGTGCTATATGCAATGCATCATACACCTTAATCGCGGGTTGTTGCAAACTAAATTAAAACTAACTTTGTAACAATGGATTTACGCAAAGTAACGCCTGATATAATTAATTATAACTTATCCAATGAAGTTTGACAGGTAAATCTTCCGATTGAATTCATCAAATTGATGTTCCCATAGATTTTTATGGACTGGTCAACTGGATCGGCTAGAGGCTACACAATTAACCACCATTTGTTTAACCATCATTCTAAGTAGAAGTACTATCATGCTCAGTAGCGATGATGACAATACTAACCTCGACGCTGAAGATATCGCCTTTGACCCACGCTCGCTCCGGTATGCAGTCTCTCAGGGTGACTCCGAGCGTCGCTAGCATGGCGCACAGGTCGGCCATGCCGCCGGGCCTGTCGCTGAGCGTCACCTTGAACTTCACGAGGCGGCCCTCCGACGCCATGCCCCGCTCCAGGGAACGCGCGAGGATCGTCGTGTCTATGTTGCCCCCGGACAGGATGCAGACTACTCTGAAATACATATTATGTACATGAACTCAGTACTAATTTTAGCTAAAAATGTTTTTACTTCCTAGTAGACATACAAACCGTGAAATCGTGCCTATAAAACGAGGATAGCAGCATAGGTTATTGAGAGAATTGTTAATTTCTAGTATGATGACAAAGTTGGCAAATTGTTTGATTGTCATACTCTTCGAAGTATCGACGGTTACTGGTTATCACATGTCCACGTCCATACCTTCACCTAGGTACTGTATACTTTTAACAATCGCTAACGCATAGCAATCCATTAGTGACCAACCAACGCCATGACAAGAATATCATGTCACAACTACGAGGAGACCGGGGAATTCTACGAATCGCGTAACCACAAGCGCTTCACATAATATGACTACGTATAACTCTCCTTATTTTCTTCTTCCACCTACCAGCCTACATGATGCATGCACATGTACTACCTTGTACCCATAAAAATTCTTACTTTTTGCCTTTCAAGTTGGGAAATAATCCAGCCATAATCGCGGCAATTGAGACTGCAGCCGCACCTTCTACCACAAATCTTTCTTCTTCTACAAGATGCATTATAGCACGAGCGACCCAGTCTTCTTTCACAACGACCTGTGACGAAATATACTTAGGTTATATTCATTAAATAGTACCTACCTAGTGTTCTTAGGTGTATGCTGGAAGTATTGTATGTAGTTGTAGGAGTAATTTGGACTTAAAGCATCTGAAATTATAGGCTCAGACGCAAAATGAGTGAAACAGCTACAAGTAAAATAATATCCCTAAATCATACCATTTTGTCGACGACACCTTTCACGCTATGGAAAGTGTTGACTCCCACCAAGTTGACAGCCAGTCCATCGGCTATGGTTGACTCTATATTAATCCTGACGCGCTCATTTTTCTTTAGAGATTCTACCATACTGCAAGTCTTTTCAGTTGAAATACCCTGAAACACAGAGAATATAGTGACAGCCATGTGGGTTAAATTTGACCATTCACTCGACTTCACTCGAGATGTTCCGGCTTTAAATCCTAAATCTTGTAGATCGGGAAAAGAATAGAACTGAGGTAGTTCTTGGCTATCGTATTTCGCCCCTTTGAATTCAGCGGTTTGTTCTCCCTCCTCCGTTTTTGTCTTCAGTTCGTTGGAGGTCGAACGTTCTCGAAGGTATGTGAATCAATCAATCCAATCCGAGCTTAGCCACCAAATCCCACACCGAGAGGAGGCCTGACCTCATAGCCCTTTTATAAGAAAGGGCTGTGAGTCTTGTTATGATGATGATAATGATCCGAAGAGTTATCGCGCTACTCACATATATCTCGGTGTCAGGCTTCAGGTGCTTCACTGCAACCGCGACGCCTGCGATGAGGCTGCCGCCCCCCACTGGCACCAGGACTGCATCCACCTGCGGTACTTGCTCAATAACTTCTATCCCGATTGTTCCTTGACCTTCTATCACGTTCGGGTGATCGTAGCTGTTAAGTATAAATAAAGATAGTAGCGAAAAATATTTATTTTACAAAGTTTTAATTAATTCACTAAATTTTATTTATTATAAGTATTATTATAGGTACTAGTCTGAAGCATAACAAAAACAACTTATTCAACTCATTTGACAGGTTTTCAGCCAAGATGTGACGATTCTCACTGGCTGGGGGAATTATCGTTTTACCGAGGAGATTATCAGACGATATTATCTCTACACTAATATATTATGTAGGACGAACTCGCCGAAATTCTCGCTACCATGGAGATATCCCCTAAGGGTGCTTAAACGTGGTGTAACTAAACCGTATATTGTGGTGTACAATAAAGAGTTAATCTATCTATATTCTTAAGTGCGCAGATGTTTTCACTGAGGGGAATAGAAAGCCACCCAGCCCACCATGGCCACTGAATTTCCCACAGTTCATAGCTTTAGAATTCCATTAGAATTAACATAAGTTGATGGAGAAATGGTTATTAGCTAAGTACTTAAATATTATTTTTCATTTACAAACCCGTTAACATAGGTCAACTTCTTTTCCTTTCTGATTCCCATTGCGTGCAACTTTGCTTCGGCTATGTTCAATCCATGAAGTATAGTTTTTGCTCCATACTGTTCACATTTTGTGATTTTTGTGATAGGTGCGTAGATAGGCAAGACAATGACACAAGGGATGCCTAGCAGTGAAGTATGGTAGCTCAAAGCTAAACCGTGGTTGCCTGTGGTAGCCGCGATGACGCCGTATCTCTTCTGCTCGTCGGTCAGAAGAGCTAATGTGTTGCGAACACCGCGCTCCTTGAAACTTTAGCACAATTTAAATCTTACATAGGTATAATGGAAATGAAGGATAATACAAAGCAAATAATAAAGTTATAAGTATGTACTGTAATTAAATTGTTTACGTATTTACCATCCAGTGTATTGCATGAATTCTTGTTTCAAGTACACATCCATCCCGAGTCTATCAGACATGTTGGCTCTCTGGAAAAATAACTTAGAAGTACAATTTATTGATCGAAGACAAGTATGATCTTTTTATAACATTTTCGTGTCTAGCCCGCTGAGATACATAACCAGGATTATTAATCCTAACTAATATATAAATGGGAAAGTGTGTCTGTTGATTTGTCCTTCTTCTCCGCCTCAACGGAATGATAAATCGATGTGATTTTTTGATAAATGTAGTGTAGGTTAGTGTATATCGTGTTATCAAAGCGTCGCTGTGTGTGCATGTGTTATATTAGAGCGCTCGAAAGTACCGGGCAAGGAGTCCGCAGCACTGTGCCGACCATTCGCCGGGAAGCCGCCAGGATGTCATCATATTTAATTTTCCGAGGGTTATTCGGGTCACAATTTTCGTCGAACTCTACGTCCTATAAAAATTGTTGGTGAAATGTTTGAAAGAACATTAAATAATTTAAGTTTTAATTATATGGTAAAAATGGACTTACAGTTTGCATTTTGGTATTTAATTGTGGTAATTTTGTTGTATCATTATTATAATTTCGTTGAACTTTGTTTGTTATGGCTTGATGTTGAGTTGTTGAATTGTGTGTCAGTAATGTCACGCAATGTTCACTTTAGCAATGTCATTATATTTTGTTATAAAAGCTAGTAAAACCTTTCGTATAAGTGGCTCTGTATCCGTACCACACTCCATCTCAGCAAATCACCTTCTTCGCCCAGAAATAAATACTATTTGATGCTATCTGAATATGGAGTAGTGAAGTAGAAACTTGTTTAAAATATGTTTCTTTCTCTACTCCATTACTAAGTTCATTTTGAATTAAGTAAAAATGTTGTGTAAAATGTTAAGTCACTATTTCGACTTCATTAATTTTAAAATAGGTACTTATTAAGATAACCAAAACCTGTCTGGTTACGTACCAACCTTCGATGGTTTGTGGCTCGGTGTGGCTGATCAGTTGGTTGGGTCTAGGCTAGCTCTTAATTTCTTATCAGGAAATATAAAACATCAATATTCATACAAAATAAATTTTCTTTTTTATCACAGAATCACTTCACATAGGTATGTACTGAATATAATAAAATAAACACTAAGTACTTTCCACGATGCTCTACGAACGTTGAGCCGATTACAGAGTGAGGGAACAAGGAATTATAGAATGAGAAGTACCTAAGTAAGTATACAAAGTATATAAAAAACGATTAACTTAACAATATGGGTTAAATTTGATTAAAATATTTGTCATAACAAGTTTTACGGATCATTTTGTAACTTAACTAATAATTAAACTAGATTAAAAACGCTTTATTTTGATACTAATATTTCATTACTACTTGGAAAGCAATATTTAATTACAAGTATACCCCAATAAATCAAAACAAACTACTTAGGTACTTACAATATCAAACTATTCGGTGAAGTTTAATCTAAGTTCGGCGCTTTGCACGTGGAACTTCACGAGAAATAATGAAAATGTATGAATATGACCCCTTAACCAACATTTCGCAGTAGATTTCCAAAGATTGGCAGGGTCCGTGCACTGGGGTAGGTACACAATTCTGGACACAGTTTCCGTTGAGTAATTTTTAATTGATGATCCGATTTTTCCTGTATTCTGAGTTTTTAAGTGTTATACAGTTTTAGTGCGAGACGTCATCCAGCGAGTCAGTGCTCGGGCGTCGGCCGGGCTCCGGCTCGCGGGCGAAGCACCACTCGCGGTACGAGCTGGTGATGAGGCTGCGCAGCTCGGCCAGGTGCTCCGGCCCGCGGGTCTCGCACACTACTTTCACCTGAAATCAAACGGCAAAATTAACCGCGACCTTTCTTTGTCCCACTGTTGGTCTCGGCTCTCCTCTCACAAAGGAATTAGAATATTATGGTGAACTCTACTCGCCGTCACAGCAGATGATTTTTTATTTTCTAAATCGCACACTTTGACTTACTGCTATGGAGGTAGGTTCCGCGCTAAAAAATTTCCGAGATAAATGACCTACGCAAAAAGACTATCCGGAAATCGTGAGAGGGAATCGCGGACGCCCGATGTGTGTGTAGCAAGTCAACTTACACGAACACTAAATATGTCCCCCAAGACCCATGCGCGCTCCTGCATGATGTCCTTGATGGAGACCCCGATGGAGGCGATGAGTTTGCACAGCTCGGCCACGCCGCCGGGCCGGTCGCTCACCGTCACCTTGAACCGCACCAGCCGCTGCTCGGCTGCCAGCCCGCGCTCCAGGCACCGGCCCAGGATCGTCGTGTCAATGTTACCACCGGACAAAATGCATACTACTCTGGAAATTTGTCGTTGATAAGAACTGCATTACTAGTTTATTTAAGTAGCAGTTGGTTAACATTAAATTACTCATTAGCCGTGTAAATATAATCCTCAACACCCACCAACTGGATATCTTAGTAATACAAGACATTTATGAAACCAATTAATTTAATTTAGTTATATCGATACCAAAATTGCGAAGTATAACATCAAGCGACATGATCGGGTTTCATCAAATCTCGGTGGCACCCTCATCTACTACAAAAGGTATCTTCACTACACTTCTCCTATACTATACCTCCTTCACTATACCCCTCCCCTTACTAACATAGAACCTAGTCACCAGCCAGTAACCATCAGTTGCATCCGAGTTATCACAGTAAAGAATATCTTAAAGGTGATCTTAGAGTATTCTTAGACTATTCACTATGAATAATTCGGTCATGACGGGCCCGTTGGCGCAATCGGTAGTGACCCTGTCTGTTGCGCCAGGGGTCGTGGGTTCAAATCCCACTCAGGAAAAATATTCGTGTGACGAACACTTGTATTTGTTCTGTGTCTGGATGTTAATATTTTCTATATAAGTATATATTTAAAAATATCTATGTACCTATATCAGTCTCTGACACCCATTAACCCATATCACAGGCTCGCGCCAACTTTGGGGTCAGATGGCCGTGTGTGAGAATGTCCAAGATATTTATTATTTATTCTAGCTGGAGATATCAACTCTGTTTGAAGAAATCCTAGGTGGAATTCACTCCGCACAAATGGGCGAGGCAGGACTCCTAACATAATCACAGACAAATTACGAGTACAGTTTGAGATTATTGCACCACTAACCCCTACCAGATTTCCTCTACCACTCATTTGGCAATCAATCACATACGCTAGATATATTGGATATTGCAACAATGTTTCAACAAAACATAAAAATCATACTTCTTGCCGGTGAGCTCAGGAACCAGGCCAGCCATGATGGCGGCCACCCCCACCGCTCCTCCCCCCTCCACCACATATTTCTCGACTTCCACAAGGTGCAATATAGCGCGCGCGATCCAGTCCTCGTTCACCAGAATCTGTTGGCGTGAGTCACTCATTCACCACCATAAACCCACTTCTGGGCTCCACCACACTCGCCAAGTGCGGATTGGCAGACTTCACATGCCTTTGAGATCATTATGACGTCACATGCCTTCGAGAGCATCATGGAGAATTCTCAGGTATGCAGGTTACGAACACGATGTTTTCCTTCGCCGATACAGAAAGTGACATTAAATTTCTTAAAACGTACCTACTTCGTCTAGAAAAGTCATTGGTGCGTGGCGGTTGGATTTACGCCCAGACCCTGAGACACTTGAGAAAGTGAAATAGACCGACTCAGTCATCATTTATTTATAAATAACTAGTGGACGCCCGCAGCTTCGCTCGCGTTACGCTTCATACTAACTTTGCACCCCCGTTTTACCCCCTTAGGGGATGAATTTTAAAATTTTTCTCGCCGTAAAAACCATCCTTGAACTTCAACGAACATTTAAAAAAAAGAATTGGCCAAATTGGTCCAGGCGTTGTTGAGTTATGCGCTTACCAACACATTTTGCGATTCATTTTTATTATATAGATAATATATAAAGATATATTATTATTTATCTTTATTGAACCACATACAAAAGTTACAAGGTATAAAATGTACCAGTCAACATAAACAGCCAAATAATTCTCTACCAGTCAACAGTTGGGCTAACTAACTAGATAGTGACGAAAAGTGGTTTAATTTTATTTTGTAAGCAAAAGTAAAAAACAATATTATATTGATTAAATGTTAGCATATATACAAAATCAATAATACACATATACATATGTACCTACATACATCATTACAATTTATGAATTTTATTTTATTGCAGTTCGTCAATATGACAATGATTGATTGCACGCAGATGTAGTTAAGTTATTCAAAGGAAGTGGTAGGTTACTGAGCGGTCTATCAATAGTTCACTATTATATTGTTTATTAAATACTTAATTAATGACCTCTTTCACAAAACAAACAGTGTTCTTTGCTCTGTGATGACTTTGATAAGAGAACAATAAATAGGTCATTATTGTCTACATCTATGGCAATCCCGCATTCATAAAATATAAACAGTCGTCTATTTATTTTGCCGGGTAATTGCGTTTAAAAAATGGATGAAGTTATGATGAGATGGAGATACAACCGTTAATCAATTTCGTATTGTGTAAGTCTGTTAATTCAATGGAGACATAAAGGGACCGGGTAGTTCCGGTAATTATTAATTCATCGAAAATAACGATTCAATAGTTAAGACAAGTAATGTCATACACTATTTAGCGGAATTAGCGGTTTGATAAGTGAAATTCTACGGTATGAACGAATCCATCTCATGCAACGTTTACGTAATTGTCTCGCTGAATGTGAACGGTTTCAAACAGGTTAGGTAGGTAGTGCTGGTGGTTTGGCCTTTACTTGTAACGTTAAGTAAGCCATATACCATAATAAGTAAGCCATGAATGAGTGTTTTATAAATTGGTGCCCTCGTGGGTGATCTATGAAAAACTGCCATTATTTATGCAATGTGACATAGTTTGTGCCGTTTCGCTTCTTACTTCTGTGATTGGTACTCCTAGCTCTTAAAATACAAAACTAACATTATGATGTTCTGCCTCTTGCAATGTATACAATATAATTGTTCCGCAACATACCTTATAGACCCATAGGTAGTATTAGAAAGCTGTAATTCATAGGAGTAATTTAAATTTTCCATACGAATTAATTAGATTAAACTATAGGTTACTATAGGCACGGACTCCTTACTCTATGCTACAGGTTAACCTACATAACTACTTAAAACTGCGTTCTTAATGTAAAGAGATAACAGACAGTCATGGCCGTTGAACTTCACATTTTACGCAGATTACATTTTTATCCATGTATGTAATTATAAAGTATCACATATACTGTATCTCAAGGCTGCTCAACCCCAGGCCCGCGGGCCATTGGTGGCCCGCGGACGAATTTTGAATGGCCCCCGCAAACAAGTTAGTTAATTGCCGACATAGAGGTAGAGTATGCTCTAGACCTCCCGCAGATTGTCAGTCCTTGGGAGAGACCCGTGCCCAGCAATGGGACGTCTATGGGTTGCAGCTTTTTTAAAAATGTAATCTGAGTTTTGATGTCATTATAAAAATTGGATGTTCTAGGTATCCAAAGGGAAAAGTCGTCCTTACCATTTTGTCCATGCAGGATTTGGCAGTTACGTAAGCATTGTAGCCGACCGTGGGCACGGCCAGTCCGTCGGCCAGCGTGGACCGGATCTCCACGCTCGTCGGCTCGTCGTACCTCATCGCGAACTCCATACTCGGACATTTTTCCGACTCTACACCCTAGAGAAGTCACAGAGAAAGTAACACCAACCAGCCATCCAACGATTCTTTAGCCATCTCAGATCATTTCAGGTCAAGAACAACCCTGCATATTGCACTATAGGAGCTGCCGGACTCTGCCGTTCTCAGAATTGCCTGAGAAGGGATATAAGCGCATTCTACAACTCAAATTTTATATTAACCCTGACGAAAAATGAGGGGTATTCAGGAGCACCTCTTTTTTCGCATAACATTTCAACGTTTTGACATGTATCTGTGTAAGTAATGTGCTCATTTGAAGCTCATCATCTCGTTTCTAGTGGTTGAATCAGTGTTTATAAATTTGTGATAGATAAAGGGAACTCACATAGATGAGCACATGAGGCTTAAGATGCTTGATAGCAGTGACCACGCCCGCCAGCAGCCCGCCGCCACCCACCGGCACCAGCACCGCGTCCACGTCCCGCACCTGCTCCAGGATCTCCAACCCGATGGTGCCTTGCCCGGCCATTATGTGCGGATGATCGTACCTAGAAGCAAGCGCGGTAACGTGAAGTCGTCTACACCCGTCGCTCGGGATCAGCAGGCTGATTTTGCCTTGAACCTTGCCTTGCTCTCGTCCGACCAATCAAAACCAAGACAGCGACTGCCTTGAGCTGTCATTGAGTTACGCCTATTTTTTAACGAGGGGAAAATCTTCGGAAGATCACAACTTCTATGTCAGCGGGGAATGTGAGATTCCTACGCACTAAAACCCCCTCGGCTACCATCCTGCGCATGTTGGAAGGCTCCGGGATCTCCTACAGAATGCACCGGTGCCTCCCTCGCGCGAAGCCAGAGTGGCTTCTTTAGTTATCATCGCGAAGTCATTCCCAATATTCAGCATTAGCGTGTCATCCGCGTAATAGACCACGCTGACGTCTAAGGGGAGGCCAACACGCAAAACAGCGTCGCATGCGAGAGTCTACAGGAGTGCCCGCTGCTACCGGAATTTCATGTTCGAAAAACCCAATAGTTATTGCTCGACCTAGGGTGCGGACCCAGGACCTCTAGCTTAGCAGTAAACGAGTACATTATCTTTATTTATGAGTACCATAGTTTAATGGATTTAAAATAATAAAACAGAATAATTTTAGTGAAATACGTACGATGGCATAATGATTAAAAACATGGAATTAAGGTAGTAGGTATAATAATAATAAATCTTTATTGTTATTTTTATGGTGTTTACAAGTTTTGTTATACAGAGCCAACTAGTAAGCTTATGGATAGGTATGCCTGTGGCCCTACTCATAACTCTTTAAATATATTAAACAAATTACCCGTTGATGTACGTAAGTCCTCTTTCCTTGGCTACTGTCATAGCGTGATATTTGGCTTCTTTCATATCACATCCGTGTATGATTACGTCAGCGCCGTAGGACCGGCATTTCTGTATCTTCATGATGGGAGCTACATTGGGCATGACCACTGTAACCGGCACATCCAGCTGATTGGCATGGTAGCTGAGCGCTTGCGAGTGGTTGCCCAGTGAGGCTGAGATTATACCACGTCTTTTGGCCTCCGGAGCGAGTAGAAGTAAAGCGTTGCGTGCTCCACGCTCTTTGAAACTGGAGACATAAACAATATTATTTTACGTAAGTGTTTCAGCACAGGCTTATGGTGTACTTACTCGTATATATACTTAAACATTTTGAAATGAAAATAAGAGACCAAGTAGTCATTGAGGTACGAACACACAATATATTAGGAATTAAAACTAATATTATTTTCAAAAAGTTAATACGACTAAGGTAAAGTCACCTAATTCCGAAGGGTTCCAAAAGTGGCACCATATTCCGAGGTATTTACAAAATCCGCGAATTCGGCCAAATTACATGTTCATTTTGCTTGCAAGTAACATTGTTCAATCAATAATTTATCTCTTCATATTTGTATATGCAAAGAATTGCTTTAGTATGAGAACATTTTAAAATAAACGATAAGTTTATGACTAGCAGCCGACTCGATCGCTTGCTTAATACATTCTGGACCTTACGCACGTGAGTAATACGACTTTCTAAATAGTGTTTTAGACGGTAGTTTTACACTGTGCGAGTGTTTGTTTACTTAGGTTGAAATATTTGAATGGATATATTTTGTATTGAAAATACTTAACATTTGAGTATTTTATTCAATAATTGAGGAGGAAATATGATTTTAAAATACCGCGGCATTAGGTTCCAAATATTTTAGGTAGTTCCTATTCCCGAGGCATATCACGGAAATACGATTTCATAGATGACACACATTTTTCAAATTTTGAAGGTAGTTTTATGATTACGTGCTTAAAATTTTAGATCTGATTACTTAAATTATCCATAGACATTCTCGAGGTAAACCTATTTTCGAGGTACACTATGCCGTCTCATTTACTAATTATAACAGGTTAAAGATGGTCTGTAAGTACCTACTTTATTGATTTTTAGTAGGTATAGAAAACTTAAGTACCTACAGAAAATTTAATTATTAATGGTTTCTGGCATAATTTTATGTATGCTAAGTATATTTTTTCAAAGGTAATTCAATCAATTTTTATATTAGTTGATTTATTAAATATGAAAAAATGTATAACTTTTTAGTACTAGGAATTAGAAAACTTGATTTAGTATTTCAAAACGCTATTACGTACGCAAAACGTATTTAAGTCGGCATAAGGTTATATGAAATCTTAATTCTGCGGTATCGGTATGCGTTAAATACAGGGTGTTCATTATTTTACACAGCTTATTAAGGCACATAGTATGTATGGTTTTAGTAACTGTATTAATCTTATGTGATAATTACTTATGTGTCGGTAATTTTTGTTGATTTTGATAATTTTTTATATTACGTTCTTATAAGATAAGTGATTTTATTAACAGTTAAAAACCGTGACCACTTGATTAATCATCACATAGAACATTGACTGAATTAAATAAACTCAATTTTTGAACATCATTCTCCCCACTTATTTTCCTTTGTATTTTGTTCACTTGGAATTAGGACTCAAATGCCTCGGAATTAGGATTTTTACCTCGGAATAAGGCGCTTCGCACTTTTACTCATTTTTATTTAATTTAACATTTTTAATTTACTTTTATTGTGAAACAGTGAACATATTTCAAAAATAAGATAATTAATACTTTGGTTAAAAATATTAAACACTACAAAAAGGAAATATAATTATATGCTTAATATTTTATGTTCTTCCTAGTTATCGTGAAAATACCGCGGAATTAGGTGACTTTACCTTATTTAGGTGGGTACTTCGGTTTTTATAAGTGTTATTGATTTTACCTTCCCGTGTGCTGCAAAAAGTCTTTTTTCAGATAAATTTCCATACCATAAATCATAGACATGTGTGATTTCTGTAAAAAAGAAAAAACCTCTTTGTTTCTACTGAGGGAGGGTCCTACATAATTCATTGGATCTGTAATATTATAATATATAATTTTACCCACATTTTAATTTATGGCTATATTTATGTTAACGCCGCCCTTTAACTAGCTACTAAGCACAGCTACGACGTTGCCACATGTAGGTATGTCCCGTTACAATCGTCCCAGAAATTTAATTTAATTGACTTACTATACACGGCGTCTTGACAATTCCACTTTGTATCCTATAGGCGGCTGCGGAAACATCTTCAAAGCTGATCTTTTGCGGATTATCTTTATCACACATAGGGTCGAACTCTACCGTCTGAAAAACCATTTTTAGATTGTTTATGTTTTGACCAGCCAGAACTTCTATCTCAAAGCTATCTTGGCCGGAGTTCTAAGCTGACTGAGGTGATTATTCCGTTAGAAGTATCAGTAACAGCTTACTCTTACAATAACTATTATCACAGGTTAAGATGCGATAAGGTAAATAGTTTATATTGACCAATAGATCACTAGATAGAAACTTAACCTTATGAACTGATAGTTTGCATGTAACATATCGATTACATAATATTTAGAATATTATATTGTCAGGTAACTTATGTATTTCAATCAAACAGTGAGTGGCTCAGACTGTCACGAGTCCCAGGTTTGAATCCCGACCAGAGCAAATGAAAACATTCCAAAAAAAAGAAAACAATTTATATAAAAAAATAAAAGCTTTTAAACTAAATATGTCATCAAAAATAACATTGATATAGTATGTACTTATTAAAATAAATTAAAAAAGTAAAATTTATGTACCGATTGCTGATTCTTATAGTTTTCCATTTGAAATAAAATATTTGATCTATTTTGAATTGATATTTAAACTCGTAATTTAATTAACGGATCGATCACAGTAGCGGAAGCCAATCCAACGCGTACTGAATGTTTTGCAACTTTTGCTCAGAATTTATGATAACGTACCCAATTAGTTATACCCATTCAATAAGTACCTACGAGTACCTATACATGTTTCATTTAAATTTTCGCTGCGACCCATAGACGTCCCACTGCTGGGCACGGGTCTCCCCCACAAACACTTCTGCGGGAGGTCTAGAGCATACTCCATCATGCTGCTCCAATGCGGATTGGTGGAGGGGTTAGTGGCCAACCCAGTGTCGAATGTTCTCAAGCCACCCGAAGGTCTTCGACAAGGCTTAACGACTGTTTCCAGAGTTGAAAACAACCGGGACCGACGGCTTTACGTGCCCTCCGAAGCATGGTAGCGTCCATGAAATTTTTCCACTAGCGGTCACCCATCCACAAACATGGCTATGGACGCTACATTGGGCTATGGACGCTACGAAATATAAGAAAATTTTAATAAGTTAAATTAATTATAAAATGGAGATATATATATATATATATATATATATATTTAGTTTTTCGTCCTATTATCCCTAATTTATATTATACACACTATTATGAGGCGGATTTTTTTTCTTTGCATGTGAGTCCATTTCCCTGGAAAGATGGGATTAGGGATAAAAATTAAAAATCACTAATGTTTGTATACGAGTGACAATCTGTGAGTATATATATATATTCTGTGGTGAGAATGAAATGGGTGCCACCCACAGAGTACATTTTACATACTGACCATAGAGATAGCATAGTGTTATAGATCGTTGATAGTGACTGACTGAAATGAAAGGTGCCAGCACTGCCACAGTACAGTACTCCATATGAGTATATTTGTTCTGTGGTACAGTATCTCTAGCTAGTTTGTGATTGTGACACTTCCTTCAATCAAACTTCAAACTAAATCTAATATACTAATCTGTGAACTAAATATACATTCATTTTATTTTAATTATAGTGCTATCATTTCATAATTAATCATTTTATTTATAACCGTTTAGTAGAGTAAAAGTATGGTGTTGTTATATAGAGCCAAAGACAATAAACCTAACTTTTGTTAGGAAATTTGCTATTGTTTGCACTGCAGTTGTTGAAACAAGATCCATCAAAAGGTGCGAGTTGAATTTAAAACTCTTTGGTATAATAGTTCGACGTCTTAATTTATCCAATATTACTTGAAGAATAATTTATTCAAAGCAAACATCCAAAAATGCCTTATGCCAACCAGCCCTCCGTACATATAACAGAATTAACGGATGATAACGTAAAATTTGTGGTTGAAGATACCGAACTGAGCGTGGCTAATAGTATGCGTCGAGTGTTTATCGCGGAAACTCCAACCATGGCTATCGACTGGGTCCAGTTAGAAGCTAATTCTACTGTTCTCAGTGATGAGTTTCTTGCACATCGCATAGGACTAATCCCGCTCATATCAGATGACGTCGTTGACAAAATCAGATACTCTAGAGATTGCATGTGCGCCGATTTCTGCCCAGAGTGTAGTGTTGAATTTACCCTTGACGTAAAATGCACAGATGACCAAACAAGGCATGTGACTACCGCCGATTTGAAGTCAAGTGATCCCAGAGTCGTCCCAGTAACCTCCCGTCACCGAGATGAGGACCAAGCAGATTATGGAGAGATTGACGAGATTTTAATAATCAAGCTTCGTAAAGGTCAAGAGCTTAAACTTCGAGCCTATGCTAAGAAGGGTTTTGGAAAAGAGCATGCTAAGTGGAATCCAACAGCAGGTGTATCTTTTGAGTATGATCCTGACAATATCATGAGGCACACCTTATATCCAAAACCAGACGAATGGCCGAAGAGTGAACATACAGAACTAGATGAGGATCAATATGAAGCAGAGTTTAACTGGGAAGCTAAACCTAATAAATTTTTCTATAATGTTGAATCTTCAGGAGCCTTGAAACCAGAAAATATAGTTCTTATGGGCATTGTTGTATTGAAGAATAAATTGTTGAACCTTCAAGTTCTTCTTGCGCAAGAAGTACAGAACGATGCTTTAGCTATTAATTAATAGTTTATAATTAAACTGAAGTTCTCACTTGTATTTATTTTATTTCTTTTAAAGAATATATTTTAAGCAACTCCCTGTTTAGTTATAATTAGCTTTTCAGATTTAAATAGGGTCTTTTAGATAACAATGTTAACATAATAGTAGGTAGAAATTAGTTGTGACAAGGCCCCACACTTATTGAATGATGGTACAGTTTAATCAAAGCTAATAAACTAATCAACTGTAGGTAACAATTATATGAAAAATTATGTAGATATAATTTTCTGGTGATTTCAATGGAAGCTTTACTAAAAACAACAGTAAAATAACTAAAATAATGCTGTGTAAATTAGTAGAAGGTGGATTGTATCTGGATTTTCTCCTCAAAACTTTGTACTTGCAATTGTAAAAAAATCACATCTACAGAAAAGAAAAAACTTCTCTCATCAATCACATCATTAATGTCTTATATGACACAACATATGCAAACAATACTAAGAAAAGTCATGTAACTAAATAATAACAATCTAGTTCTCATTATAAATTCCAAATTTATAGTTAAACTCCTACCTGTTTATAAAAGTTAAAAAAATACTAAACGTAACATGGTGAGAAAATGTTTTATCTCAATTATATTACTACATATATTAAATTTTGAGGTCTCAATAACAAACATAGGTATGTTACTTTAATTACTTAATCTTCAGGATGAATTGAACCCAGAGAAACCTTATATCTTGTCATTTAATGACATTAAACAGGCTGCAGAAAGGATTGAAGATGGAATAATACACACTCCTCTATGTGTTTGTTTATTTTAAAATATTTTAGTCCCTACAGATTAGGTACAATGCAATGATTAGTTTAGTCCTATCAACAGCACATAAATCAGTATGATTATCCTTTAATTTTGGCAGATTAGAATGTCTTTCAGTGTCAACAAACCGGTAACACAGTAGGTTACCCGTTTATTATAGCGTCCCAATGGCTCGCATCGATTCAATGTGATCGAAAGAGTTAAGCAACGACGGGCGCGGTCGGTTTGTGGATGGGTGACCGCTAGTGGCAAAATTTCATGGACGCTACCGTGCTTCGGAGGGCACGTAAAGCCGTCGGTCCCGGGTGTTTTCGATGTTGGAAACAGTCGTTAAGCCTTGTCGAAGACCTTCGGGTGGCTTGAGAACATTTGACACTGGGTTGGCCACTAATCCGCATTGGAGCAGCGTGGTGGAGTATGCTCTAGACCTCCTGCAGCTATGTCGGTGGGGGAGACCCGTGCCCAGCTGTGGGACGTCTATCGGTCGCAGCGAACACAGTAGGTAACCATCAAGAGGTACCAATCCCAACTACAGATTTAAGTCCTTTGTTGCAGTGAAGTAATGATTTGTGTGTAATATATTAGATATATATATAATATGTAAATAAAAGATACATGTGTAATGGTCTTGCAGGAAGCAAAGCTCAGTAAATATTTGGACTACGATATCTATCTTAAATGTGAAAACTTACAATACACGGGCAGGTAATTTTAACTGTTTACTTTATTTAAATCTGGGGTTCAAAATGTTTTACTCACACATAGTGGGATCATTTCACAGCAAGTGATTGATAGATTTGTTATTACAGGTATAGTAAAATAGTAGATTAACAGTTGTATGAGCCTAGTCCAAAGTCTTAAGTTAGCATAATAATTTCTGACAATCGGTTTGGCTACCTCTCCGCCAATCCGCACTGGAGCAGTGTTGGTGGTGTGGTGGCATGCTTCTGCCCTTCTCCGTTGTGAGATCTGTAGGTACCCTGTAGTGGTGTCATTGTGATTCCGCATGAAACCATAATAATGTGAGTGGATAATATAGGTAATAGATAAGTAAATATACTGCTAAAAGGAGAACTATACTTACCTTCTAATTTGTATCTACCTAAGTAACTAATCTTTTTTGAGAAGTATTTTCTACCTTTGTACCTATTTGAGCACCTAGAATCAAGTATTACAGAAAAGTTGGAATCCGTAAGGTCTCGTTATCTAGTTGCGCAGAACGTGGTATTCGCAATGCGTTCGTGGCGCGAGGAGATGAGATCGTGGAGAGTGGAGTCATCGTTCCTTCAACTGGAAACATGGGGTTAGGTGCCGCTTATCATGGTGCTGCACTTGGAATACCGGTAACTAGATTATTATTTAATTATGTGGGGTGAGACTAATCTAAGAATATCTCATAAACCACACATTTCTATTCTAATTTAATATATAATATGTCGGTAACCACAACTAACAACAGTCGGGTAATCGTAATCGATCTAAGTAAGTTAAAATAGAAATATGTAATTTATAAGATATTGTAAAAGTGTTAGCCCCACTCTCCCACCCATTCTCGCCCCCATGTGTTAGTCTTACGGTCTTACCCCACCTCACTATAGTTGCTCCCTTTTTAAAAGAGTTTGTAGTAGTTAGTTTTAATCCTAACGTTTTAGTAAATTATAGGTGACAGTAGCACTCCCTGATAATTCCCCGCCAGTGCTAGCACAGCGGTGTTCTGAGCTGGGCGCTGATGTCGTTTTATGCGGCGAAACTTTTGAGGATGCTTATAACTATGCAAAGAAAGTGAATCGAGAAAGCAAGCAGATAATGATCAGGTTATAAAATATGCTATCAAATTCGCGTTAACTTCAGAACCCAAATGACCATTGAAAAATGCTTTATACGGTATGTGCGCATGTTAAAAAAAAACATTAATGGTTGTTAGTCGGTTTACGGACGATAATTTTACGTGATATCGTCATAAGAAAACATCTTTTCGCTTCAATTCAATTTATAAATCGGACGCATCGGCCGATGGATTCTGTGGTACACATACAAAAACAAACAAAAAGCTTTACACCACAAATAGACATGATTATGTACCTTCTAAAACAATGGAATAGCACTTGGCGGTACGGGAGGTGACCGCACTTTTTTTTCGTATGTTGGCGTTCATCAGTTTTTAAAATTTTATCACATCAAAAATAATATGAATAAGTATTTATGTTACACTAGTGGACGCCCGCAGCTTCGCTCGCGTGGAATTAGACGTAACATAACCTAAATACAAAATTTCATTGAAATATACGAAAAACTTTTATACCTACTAACTTTGCATCCCCCTTTTACCCCCCTTAAGAGATGATTTTTGAAACTCAATAAAAAACCTTCATACCTACTGAATTTCATTCGAATAACATCAAAAACGGCAAAAATTCATACTAACTTTGCACCCCTGTTTTACCCCCTTAGGGGGTGAATTTTCAAAAATCCTTTCTTAGTGCTCCCCAACATTATAAAAGGAACCCCTGTGCAAAATTTCAAGTTTCTAGCCCTTATAGTTTAGGCCCTGCGTTGATATGTCAGTCAGTCAGTCAGTCAGTCAGTCAGTCACCTTCTCCTTTTATATACAGGGTTATTGGTAATTCGACGTATTCCCGTTAGGAGGTGATAGGGGTGACTATTTGTGATAATTTTAACCCCCATATGCATTATGCAAAAGTGAACCATTTTCGAGTTATCAAGCTTTTCAGCTTTTTTCAAAATAAGTCAGAAATGCAACATCAAAAATTTATTAAAAAAAAAGTATCAATTAAACTCTATTTTTTTCTTCTGATTTATAAAAACGATTAAACAATGCTTATTTATCAACATTAAAACTACAATTATAGGTCCAACTTTAAAAATGCGAGACGATTAACGATATTAATTCAATATTTTTTGAGATTTTTGTCCACTAAAATGCCTTAAAAACAAAAAAAACTTATACCAAACTTGGCTTGCAGATTATTTTAAAAACATAACCGTTTTCTTAGCTTTCCAAAAAGGCATAACAACTATGAACTTATTTTAAAAAAACTGAGAAAAACCGATCACAAAGGAAGCAGGCGGAAATTTGTATTCAAACTAAACTTGTGGTCGTTCTTTAAAATTTCAAAAAAAATAATTAAAAACAATGCCCAATGTAAATAAAACAAAAAATATAAATTAAAAATTAAATTTAGAACCAGTAAAAGTTTAGTAATAATAACAATTAATAATAAGTAACAATTAAGACATTTTGTAATTTAGCCTAATTAGAGTTCTTGCTCGAAGGGACTTCCCCTATTGCGTACGCAAAGTCTCATTCTTTTTCTGAGGTGTAACTTAACTGCTGAAGTGGTCAAATTATTTCGAATCACATTAGCTGCGTTTATAATTTTTGTTTTGAGTTCTAACGCGGATGACACAGGCGAGACGTCGTAAACTAAGGATTTCATGTGAACGCATAGACATAGAAATCAACACACAGACATAGAAATCAACCGGCGTTAAGACCGGACTCCTCGTAGGCCATGGAATGGGTCCTCTCCCTATCCAACGATTAGGAAAATGGCTATCAAGTCATCGCCTAATTGACACCAAAATGTGTGACATCCGTCTTGCTAGTATATCATGTTTTGCCTTATAGCCAAAGGCAAGTTTTCAAGCATTTCATTTGTTAAAAAAAATTCGTAAGCGAGCAAAATTGGTTCATCGATAAATTCTTGCACATATCTTTGTAATTAATAACTAAAAACGGACTGGTGGTTTTCCGGCATTAACCAGGACCAATTCCGTGGCCTACGAGGAGTCCGGTCTTAACGCCGGTTGATTTCTATTTCTCGTATTGTCTCACAATAGTGGAAGTCCGTTCGAGCAAGAACTTTAATTAGGCAAAATTACTAAATGTCTTAATTCTTACTTATTATTAATTATTATTATTACTAAAATTTTACTGGTTATATAAACTTTTTGTTTTATTTACATTGGGCATTGTTGTATATGTTACCTCTACATATTGAATGTGTGTTCAATATCTATGGAAGATCTTCTTCAATATATAACATGGCGCTGCTAGACAGAATTAAATAAATAAAAGAAGGCATGAAGAAGTTTTGTCGAAAAACATAAGATTTAGAAGATTGAGGCAGATTCAATTTTAAAGCCGGCAGTATGGCGGAAAATGTAAGTGGTTTATTAGGATTAAAACCCCCAGGGCCATTACAAATACATACTGCTGAAGCGTTTAACCGATGGAAAACCAGTTTCCATAATTATAGAATTGCCTCAGGAGTTTCGAAGTTGCCGGAGGAGCAACAAGTAGCACTCCTATTGCACTGTATCGGAGAGTCATGCAGTGAGATTTATTCGACGTTTGAATTAAAAAAAGAAGATACTACTTATGTAAAAGTCCTGAGTAAATTTGAGGAATATTTTGTTCCCAAGAAGAATGAGTGCGTGAGTTCTCACATATTTTTCACAAGAAACCAGTTGGTGGGTGAAAAACTTGAAAGGTATATCGTTGAGCTGAAAAACTTAAGCAATGATTGCAATTTCGGCAACATGAGTAACCGTTTAATTCGGGATAGGATAGTGGCAGGAGTACAGGACAGCAAATTAAGAGATAGATTACTGAGAGAAAATGACCTAACCTTAGAAAAAACTATACAGATATGCCAAGTCGCAGAGTTATCGGCTGAAAGAGTGAAGGCGTTTGAAGGAGAAAGAGAGGTACAGAAAATCTCTAAAGAAACAAGGAATTCTACAAGCAAGCCTCACAGTGCCTACAAAAAAGTATGTGTGAAGTGCGGTAAGCGGCATGAGTGGTCTAAGTGTCCAGCATATAACAAAAAGTGTTTAAAGTGTTCGCGGATGGGTCATTTTGCTAAGATGTGTAAAAGCCGTTCTCAAAGGTCAGTAGATAATATTACTAGTAATTTAGATGTTATATCATTAGGTTCAATTAATGTAGACAGCATTAATAATGAAAATAGTTTGAACTGGTATCAGAATGGGTACATAAATAAATCTTGTATTAAATTTAAACTGGATACAGGTGCACAGTGTAATGTTATATCAGAGAGAATCTGTAAAGATTTAAAAATAAAGGAATATGTCCCAACTAATGTAAACCTAACAAATTATAACAAAATAAAGATATATATATTAGGTAAAATATATTGTGATTGTCAAGTAAATGGTAAAATTTATGCTCTTGAATTTTATGTCTGCAAAGGGGATTTTGAGTCAGTTTTAGGGTTGCCTACTATTATTAAATTGGATTTAATACAAAGAAATAATACATGTAAAGTAAATAATATTCATTTAGATAGTATTTTAAATAACTATAAGGATATATTTCATGGGATTGGCAAAATAAAAGGTTATGAATATACAATTAAATTAAAGTCAAGTGCAGTAGGTAAAATTGAACCATGTAGACATGTACCATTTAAGCTTTTGAATGGACTAAAGAAAGAGTTAGATTTTATGGAAAAGAATGGTGTCATTAGTAAAATGGATAGAGCTACAGAGTATGTAAATTCATTAGTCTTGACTTCAAAACCAGATGGCTCGATTAGAGTATGTTTGGATCCTCAACATCTCAACAATCAGATTGTAAGAGAACAATACTTATTACCTACATTAGAGGAAATTACCAGTAGATTAAAAGGGTCAAAAATTTTTAGTACTCTAGATGCTTGCAGAGGGTTTTGGCAAGTTGTTCTGTCAGAGGAGTCGCGAGAGCTGACTACCTTCAATACACCATACGGTAGATATGTTTTTGAAAGACTTCCATATGGGCTTAGTTCAAGTCCAGAAGTGTTCCATAAGCTCTTCAAGGACATATTTAAAGATATAGATGGGGTAGAAATATTTATAGATGATATTTTGATATTCGCTAAAAGCGAGCAGGAACATGATTTGATTCTTCAGAAGGTATTGAATAGGGCTAGAGAATATAATATTAAACTAAATGAAAGTAAATGCCAAATTAAAGTGAAAAAAGTGAAATATTTAGGTCATATTTTGTCTGAAGAAGGTATAAAAGTAGATGTAGATAGAACGAAAAGTATAATTGAAATGAAAGTTCCTGAGTCAAGAACTGAGTTAATGAGATTTTTAGGTATGGCAAATTATGTGTCAAAATTTATTAAGAATTTTTCAGAGATAACAGCACCATTAAGACAATTAATTAAGAAAGATGTACAGTTTAATTGGAGTGGATCTCAACAAGCAGCTTATGATCAGTTAAAGAAAGTATTATCAGAACCTCCAGTTTTAACTTATTTTGATATTAATAAACCTATTGTTTTAAGTGTAGATGCATCAAAGGATGGTTTAGGTGCAGTTATATTGCAAGATAATAGACCAATTGCTTATGGTTCTAAAGCTTTGACACAAACGTAACAATTATACAGTCAAATTGAAAAGGAGAGTTTAGCAATTTTGTTTGGTTGTAAAAAATTTTATCAGTACTTGTATGGACAAAAATTTGTAGTAGAATCTGATCATAAACCATTGGTTTCAATTTTTGCAAAGTCAATGAATAAATGTCCAGCAAGGCTTCAAAGAATTAAGTTAGCATTACAGCCTTATGACTTCACTGTTGTTTATAAGCCAGGTAAAGAGCTAGTGGTGGCGGATCATTTAAGTCGATCATATTTAAATGATACCTCTAGTACATTTAATATCAACATAGAAGCTCATGTAGCAGTAGTCATGAGTGGGTTTGATGTTACTGATAAAAAGTTAAAGTTGATTATAGATGAGACAGCTAAAGATAGTGAGTTAAAGTTAGTATTAGGTTATATTAAAGAGGGATGGCCCAATAATAAATGTGATGTGCAGTCAGAAGCAAAAACATATTTCAGCTATAGAGATGAGTTAAATGAGTGTAATGGTTTAATTTTAAAAGGTACTCAGATAGTAATTCCTAGAAGTTTAAGAACAGAGATGTTAAGTAGAATTCATTATGCACATTTAGGAATTGTAAAATGTAAGATGTTAGCAAGAAATACATTATATTGGCCAACAATGAATAAAGAAATAGAAGATGCTATAAGTAACTGTGATACATGTAAAAAATTTCAGAATTCAAATTCAAAAGAACCTATAATAAATAAAGAAATTCCAGATTATGCATGGCAGATTTTAGCTACTGATATATTTTTTCTAGACAACAAACCATATCTATTATTAGTAGATGCTTACAGTAAATATGTAGAAATTTCAGAGTTGAAGAGTTTATCTGCGATATGTACAATTGATAGTTTGAAAGAAATTTTTGCTCGACATGGTGTTCCAGAAACATTGTATTCAGATGCTGGTACACAATTCACAAGTATAGAATTTAAAAATTTTGTTAGAGAGTGGAGTTTTTCTCATAGGATTGTAAGTCCTAAGCATCATCAGGCAAATGGGTTAGCAGAGAGACATATACAAACTGTAAAGAGAATTCTAAAGAAACTAATCATTGAGAATAAAGATGTTTATAAAGGTTTATTGACTTATAGAAATACTCCAGTCTCAGAGAGTGGTAAGACACCAGCAGAGTTATTGTTCAATAGAAAAGTAAAGAACATGTTACCATGTATTACAAAATATAATAATAATATTAAGGATTATAAAAAGGAATTATTAGTTAAACAAAGGAAACAGGAAAGATATTATAATGTAAACACTAGAGAACTACCAGAGTTAGATGAAGGAAATATTGTAAAAATTAAAGAGGAGAGAAAGTTAGGTCCTAGTAGAGGAGGAATTGTAATAGGGAAAGGAAAAGGTCCTAGGTCATATTATGTAAAAACTGAAGAAGGTAGAGTGGTGCAGAGGAATAGGAGAGATTTAATTAAGAATGGTAAATACAAACCTCAGGATGTGGAAGTAGATTATGACCTAGAAATAGAAAATAACAAAAGTTCTAATACAAATGAAGAAATGTGTAATCCAACTAAAATAAGCCAACCTAGAGAGTATGTAACAAGAACTGGTAGGGAAGTTAAACGACCAGGATATTTAATTGATTATGTATAATGCTTAGCTGGTAAAGAAAGAGGGATGTTGTATATGTTACCTCTACATATTGAATGTGTGTTCAATATCTATGGAAGATCTATAATCCATGACACTGTCTGTAACCTACACTATGTATTATGAATGTCGTGTCTTCTAATAATAAATTATAATTGAAGCAATACTCGGAGTTTCAATATATAACAGGCATTGTTTTTAATTAATTTTTTGAAAATTTTAAAGAAAGAACTTAAGTTTAGTTCGAATACAAATTTCCGCCTGCTTCCTATGTGATCGTTATTATTCAGCTTTTTTTAAAATAAGTTCATAGTTGTTATGCCTTGTTGGAAAGCTAAGAAAACGGTTATGTTTTTAAAAAAATCTGCAAGCCAAGTTTGATATAATTTTTTTTTGTTTTTAAGGCATTTTAGAGGACATAAATCTCAAAAAATATTGAAGTAATATCGTTAATCGTCTCGCATTTTTAAAGTTGGACCGATAATTGTAATTTTAATGTTGATAAATAAGCATTGTTTAATCGTTTTTATAAATCAGAAGAAAAAAATAGATTTTAATTGATACTTTTTTTTTAATAAATTTTTGATGTTGCATTTCTGACTTATTTTGAAAAAAGCTGAAAAGCTTGATAACTCGAAAATGGTTCACTTTTGCATAATGCATATGGGGGGTTAAAATTATCACAAATAGTCACCCCTATCACCTCCTAACGGGAATACGTCGAATTACCAATAACCCTGTATATAGATACCTACTTATGTTGAAAACAACAAAAACAATATTTTTGAATTTTATTCCAATTTCGCGCTACAGAGCGAACGAAGAATCCAAGTGAATTGGTAAACGCACCTTTTTTTAACCGAATAAAACTTATATAAAACAACAACGTTTTTAAAGAAGTTTTATTCGGAACATTTTAGTAATGTTCGATCTATGAAATCAACGTTGCAGTTCCGACGACCCGCTAATAATGGCGGGGCTGGGCACCGTGGGCGTGGAGATCATCACGCAGCTGCCGGCGACGGACGCCGTGATCGCGCCCGTGGCGGCCGGCGGGCTGCTGGCCGCGCTGCTAGTGGCATGCAAGAAGCTTAAATGCTCTTGTCTGGTTTATGTGAGACTACCACTATTCTACCTTTTTTACTTATACTACCTATACCCGGTATTTTTGGAATTTAAAACTGAACTACCTAATCGAAAAACGCAGTTGGGTAAATGCTTGTCCCATTACGAGGTACATTTATGGCGATAACATTAAATTTAAAATTCTTTGCAGGGAGCGGAGTGCGCAAAGGTTCCCAAAATGATGAAAGCGTTACAAGCTGGTAGGCCGGTGTCGGTGCCAGTGGTACCTAATTTGGCACAAGGCCTTAATGCCTCTATCGTCGGCACCAATGCCTTTGCTACAATTAAAGGAAGATTGGACAGAATGGTAATGTAATGATGCATGATACCTAGGTAATTTGCTAAATAATATGCAATCGGCAATGTTATACAGAAGATAAATATGCAATCTGTAGCTCTCAATGATATTACCTATAGCTATACTTGTTAGCTCTCACCTGCAGACTGACCATGAGTGCTCAAGTAACTTAATTTTTTTTAAAGAATGCCTAATTCTCCAGAGTCTATTGGCTAAGTGTCTACCTCCTTTAGGTATCAACAAGGTCGACCTTGGATTCGAAGTAGGTAAATGTGTACCCAAGTATCTACATTACAGCTATTAGTGGACGAGGCGTTTATAGCCCGCGCGACCATCAACATGCTGGAGCGCGAGCGGCTGGTGGCGGACGGCGCGGGCGTGTGCGCGCTGGCCGCCGTCATGCAGGGGCTCGTGCCGGAGCTGCGAGGCAAGCGGTGAGGACCAGCGGGTTATTAGCATTTACAGTGTCGCTCGATGGCTCGCGTTGATTCAATGTGATTGACAGAGTTAAATAAGGAAGGGCGCGGTCAGTTTCTGAATGGGTGACCGTTAGTGGCAAAATTTCATGGGCGCTAACGTGCTTCGGGCACGTTAAGCCGTCGGTCTCGGTTGTTTTCAATGGTAGAAACAATCGTTTAGCCTTGTCGAAGTCATTCGAGTGGCTTGAGAACACCGGTTCGGCTATCACCCCACCACCAATCCGCATTGGAACAGCATTTACAGTGTCGCTCGATGGCTAGCGTTGATTCAATGTGATTGATAGGTAGAGGTAGGTAAGGAAGGGCGCGGTCAGTTTCTGAATGGGTGACTGTTGTGGCAAAATTTCATGGGTGATAACGTGCTTCGGGCACGTTAAGCCGTTGGTCTCGGTTGTTTTCAATGCTAAAACAATTGTTTAGCCTTGTCGAAGTCATTCGAGTGGCTTGAGAACACCGGGTCGGCTATCACCCCACCACCAATCCGCATTGGAACAGCGTGCTGGAGTATGCTCTAGGTTCTAGACCTTCCGCAGCCGTTTCTGTGGGGGAGACCTGGGACGTGTATGTAGCTGAGCATAAATGAAAAATCATAGCTGTATAGGGCCGTGTGCGTGATCAGCGGCGGCAACGTGGACTCCGGGCGGCTGGCGCGCACTATACAGCGTGGGCTCGGCGCCAGCGGCCGCCTGCTGCGGTTCGCGGTGGCCGTGCCGGACCACCGAGCCGGCCTGGAGCAGCTCGCGCGCGCCATCAGCGAGGAGCACGCGCTCCTCAAGAGTCTCGTCACCGAGCAGATGTGGGTGCACAGCGACGTTGGAGCAACTTGGGTTTGTCCTAAATTACATGTTTAGGTTTTATTAGGTGGCTTTTATGTTACTACTAGTATAGTATAAAGAAAGAAGTCGCTCCGCTCTGTAGGGGTACCAGCGTCCGCCATGGTACCTACCATTTCTACCGTGTAATAATTGTTTTTAGAGCCATTGTGGTCCAGTTTGAAAGTTGTGATTTCCGGTTCTCTGACTATTTGAGTCTTGTATAATCAGTAACAGTTGTCATGGGTGGCAGCGGATGGGTGATGCTGCAAGCTCGTTTGCTATCTTATATCCATGAAAAAATCTATTCTAATATTATGTATGACCTTTGCGGGTCGCAGTCGACGTGACGGCTTCACGCAGCTCGCGAGGGCCATCAGATATAGATGTACGACGTGGGAGCAACTGGTTTGTATGTTAGGCATTAACCAACTGGCTGTTTAATCCTGAAGAACTTAAAATGTGCTTGCAGCTGTCCATTGGTCCATCAGTGACTAAGTACTGACCAGCACCTAATAAATTTCAGTAAGAGAGGGGGAATGAGAGCCCAGTTAGTATAGAATCATAAAAATTCTATTAGGAACATTGGTAGATGTTTTTAGGTACCTATGAATAAATAGGTGTGGTGTTCTGTAGTTAGAAATGAGAAACTAAATATTATGTACCTATGTTATTGCCAATCTACAGATGATAAACCTCTCATGTATTTTTATTGCAGGCCAATGTTGTTGTTGAAACAGCCAATGAAGAGCATGCTGTGGGCTTCAAGGATCGTTTACGAGAATTATATCCTTCAGCAAGATTTGCTGTCATAGATTATGATGAAAAACACAAATTTGGTCTCAGATAGTTCTGAAACTGTAAAAAATTAAGTGTTTTATTGAAATTTAAATAGAAAACATATTTTAATAAATAAAACTACAGCATTTGGGTTTTTTTGTTTATTAGAACTTAGCCATTATTACGCAACAGGATCATCACCCTTCGTTGCCCTAGTGTATATAACTTGTCCATGGTGCTGGACAACTTGTTTGATCAGGCCTGAAACAAAAATATTACAACTATTATGAGCATTTTACTATTTTTTCAATGTAATTTGAAATCACTGGAAATTATATCAGACTCAATATATCAGTTTTTTACTGTCATGGTAAATCTAGAAAAAGTGATCATCATATGAAATTAAAATGTCAAAAGTTTATTCTGGTAGTTCCGGAATATATTAAAGGATGGATATATTTATTTCCCCGCAGTCAACGACAACTTTGTACATTAGTGGTACAACCAGTGGTTTTGATTAATAGTGTATAATATTGACATTGACTTAAGTCTCCCCTCAGGTAAATATAACATCACACCTGTATTTCTTGGAAGCAGAAGTGTGGTTACCACCCACTTTTCATCAGTTATATTTGGGACCCATGTAATAGGTGGTGAGTCTATTGCCATACACCAAGCACAAATCCTGGCTCTGAGCTGCTACCAGGCATTTCTAGCTTAAAAAGCTCAATAGATGTTGCCCAACCAGAGGATCAAACCCAGGACTTCTATCTTAGTAGTCACGGTTAAAACCACTAACTAGACTAATGAGGCAAATCTCTGAAAACCCTACACTAGCTTGTGTACAGCAAAAACAGTAGATGAGAATTGATGAGATGGGCAGCAGTGTCTCTCAATAATTATAGTACCTTTTGGGTTCACCAATGGCCAAGATCAGTACCTAGGTATGGTTAAACCCTCCACTTAACTCCCAGTTTTCAACTTTACTTGGTAAAACTTTACCTAACACTTATTCTAAATAAGACTTTTGCTAACCTTTATCTCTTAATTCGATGAGTGCTCGCCTGGCAAGCGAACCTCGGACCTTTAGCCTTTCGGAGACCACAGCAGGGGTAATCAACTTGTACTGAGGCACTTCCTTGTACAGCTTCTCATATGTCGGCTTGTCAAACAACACTTGGTTGTTTAACTTGTCACGGACTTTTCCTTTGGACCACTTCTACAAGAAAATGAAAGAAATATGATGTTAATTATGTAAGAAATGATGTGAAGAGGTAATAGAATGATAATAAGACATTACGTTACATCTTTCGTATGTAAAGGCAGGAATAAATAACATACACGAACATGGAACATGAGGTAACCTCACTTTCAAGAAATATTCGAACATACCTTCTTCTTTGCTTTTCCACCGCTGGATCCTTCTTTTTTCTTTTGTGTCTTTTGAGGCTGCTTGGCAGAAGCCTTCGCGTCCTTCTTGGGCGGCTAAAATATAACAACATGATTTGAATCGAGGTGCGCCACGAGGTAAATGCCATAAACTTTTAAATGTTGTCCAATCATAAAATAATTTAAATTACTGAATAAAATACTGTTAACTGGATTTAAGCTGTTAATGTATATAAGAAAATTTTACAAACGCATTGTTTTTCAATGAATTATTTCCACAAAATTTCAGAAGCCTACGCTATCACTCACCATCTTGAATCCAGAAAGAAATTTGACACAGAGTCTCACACAGAGTAAATATTTGCAGCGTATGCATTTGACGTTTACTATAGATAAAATATGCATCTTGTAATCTTTTTTTTTGCTATTTTCAAGTTATTTTTCTTTATATTGGAAGAAAATATTTCATTGCATAATATAAATTACACCAGTTTTCTCGTTTTTTGGACGGGCAAAACGTGCGAGCGCCTGGATTGCGAGTACACAAAAATACACACCAAAAAACACGAAACTTCAAATTGCAAAACTTATACCTATGGTACGAAACTCTTCCAAATTGGACAAATTCCTAAATCTGTAAATATTGCTGCACTCTAAATTTGCACAGTAAGGCATATTTACGTAGAGATATATAGGTATATTTTCTTTACGCAAAACACGACCGACGTAGCGCAGTGACATCATAAATAATGACATCAAGTAAGCGCATCTATCTACGTATACTATTAAGTAAGTTGATGATCAACAGGCTGTGTCCCGTCTACTTCCCACTTCCACTCTTTCCGTTTTCCATACCCTAGATTCGCCAGCCGTACTAAGTTCCCCGCTTCGATGCCCCATGCCAAAGAAATTGGAGCTGCCTAATAATATAAGCCCAACAATCTACGTTCAAGTCATCAAAAGCCAGACCAAAATGACATTTTGACAGTGTATAAGTGCTAGTAAACTCTTGTGGTAATCTCTAATTTCTTTGCCCCAAGTGCAGCTTTGAATTTGAGCCAACTTCTAGATATACGCATCGTACAACACACAACCTATCAGCGAAGTTACTGACTTTTTTGGCCGTTATAAGCCAGTAGGGCTGATAGCAAGAGTCCATCGAAAATAGTGATTCTCTCTACGGGGTCAAAGTTATCTTAAAATCAACTAGCAATCTGAGTAAATGATACTCACTCGATTTACTAAACTCAACAAAAAAACAAAAAAAACAATTAACCATAACTATATTTTTATTTTATATACACACAATACAAAATTTACAAGAGAAAATCAACCTTATTTGTATCATTTGTAACAACAATTATTACATATTAAATGACAGTTACAAAGAAAAATTTACATAATTGTTTGCAATGATTCATAGTAAGCCATTTCTTCATCCGTAACAGATGGCCGGAACGTGTCCACTCCTTGCAAAAGTTCTGACACTCCAAGGATAATCGAATCTGGACTCAATTCACTTTCTTTTAGTTCTCCTTGAATAATAAAAACAGTAATTATTTATAACGATAGAAATCTGAAGTGTTGTACAACAATTATATTATTAGTATTAGGATTAGATGGAAAAAGACAAACAGAGCGCTCTGTTCAAAGCTAGTAAGAAAGACCGCGTTTAATCACACGTGCGGTTCAAAAATAGAACCCTCGGAAAAGGAGCAAAGGTCGCCGTTCGATTAGATGGATCGATGAAGAAGACATTAGGTAGTCGCTTAATTCAAAAGCACAGGATCTAAAGCGGCGTCAATTGCTCAATTGACTATGAATACAGGCTCACCTACCACTACCACTACCACTACCACCCAGCGGTGGACTATCAAGGCTTGGATCGAATAGTTAATAATGACCTTACCAGTATGTACTTTGGCAACGAGCCCGCGCACGGCAGCGGAGCGGGCAGTAGAGACCACGTGTAGGAGGTCCGCCCCCGTGCAGCGCTCGGGCAGAGCCAATGCAATGTCCTCCAGATTCACTTCGGGACGTAGATTATAACTATAATCAAGTTAATATGAAGGTAGATTGAATGTTAAAGACATGGTCTGGTTTGGATTTCACCAATAAGTTACGAATAAAGAAGTTAAACCTCGAACAGATATGGTCAATTTCCCATAACGATAGCAATGTATACTGATCGATACAATTTTGAACCGATACCAGCCATAAAGTTACCAGGACATACTTTTACGAATGTTCTTAAGCCACCAGAAGGTCTTCGACAAGGCTTAACGACTGTTTCCACCATTGAAAACTACCGGGACCGCCGGCTTTACGTGCCCTCCGAAGCACGGTAGCGTCCATGAAATTTTGCCACTAGCGGTCACCCATCCACAAACCGACCGCGCCCGAATCGATCACATTGAATCGACGCGAGCCATTGGGCTATGGACGCCACCTTGTTGTTATGTCAAAATGTACCACTTATAAATGACTAGTGGACGCCCGCTGCTTCGCTCGCGTGGATTTGGACTGCGGTAGGTTCGTTTATAGTCGTGACATATTTTAATTACGGATTTCCAATTAAAAAGTAGCCTATGTCCTTTGTCAGGCTCTAGACTATCTGTATACCAAATTTCATTTAAATCGGTTCAGTAGTTTTGGCGTGAAAGCGAAACAGACAGACAGATAGACAAAGTTACTTTCGCATTTATAATATTAGTAAGGATGTATGAGTTATACCTCCTACAAAGAGCCCGGAGCACGCAGGTTTTCTCCGCGCGGCCGCAGTAGGGGCCGACGTAGACGAGCTTGTCCAGCCGGCCGGGCCGCAGCAGGGACTGCTCCAGCAGGTCGGGCCGGTTCGTCGCGCCCATCACGAACACGAAACTAGATGACTCGCCGTCTGCAACAGAGGTTAAGAAAGCTATTTTAAAATCCTACTTTGGCGATTTATTCTATATGCGATTATAGATATTCTAGACTTCTCAGATTTCCTTATGCTCTACACCTCTTTAGTGAGAGGCTAGTACCACTTACCACTTCATGGGCTGTCACGCGTGTAAGTTGAACAATGACGTTGTATGCGCAGTAGCGCATTTGGATCTCAATCGAAGTGCGTTATTCCCATAAGCAGAGCGTAACTACAGTAATGAGGCGACACCCACATGAGCTCAGTCGCTAAAGTACAATCGCGCATGGAAGTTTTAGTTGTTTGAATTTCATTACTATGCCTCGGTAAAGCCTCGACGACAGGCATTCGTCGCATAACTTTTGTCTACAATAAAATTGAATCTGTGCAGAAAACAGTCATTCAATATTACGTGCCGCGGTTTAGTGGAGATTCCATAGCCGAATGATGACTGGGTCGATTCTATTTGATCGAGAATTATGCAACGATGGGCGCGGTTGGTTTTTGAATGTCTGACCGCTAGAGGCAATATTTCATGGGCGCAACTGTGCTTCGTAATGCACGTTAAGCCGTCGGTCCCGGTTGTTTTCAATTGTAAAAACAAAGATGTCCGGATCGTTTGAGAATATGTATTAGACACTGGGTTGGCAATTGACCCTTCCAAAAATTCGCATTGGAGCAGCGTAGTATGCTCTAGCTAGACCTTCCGCAGATGTGCCTGTGTGTGGGGAAACCTGTGCCCAGCAGTGGGACGTCTATAAGTTGTAAAAAAATAATCTGTAGGTGTGTGTGTATTCATCACACTTGTATGTGTGTGTGTGTTGGTGTGTGTATTCACTGATCGCATGTGCATGTTTTCCTGTGTGGGAGGGAGGGAGGTGCTGCGTGCATGAAGGTATACATACATCACCATACATTTTTGTTCGGCGGATTGTTGCAAAGTAGATTAATTTTTGGTTTGCTATACATGTAGTGTACACCCGCACAGGGTCTCTGTCTTAGGGATAATACTTGACACTGGAGGACATCTACCAACTACCAACAGACTGCAATAAAGAATTTATTTATTTACACAGACATAACAATCTTAACAGATTTATCCAATTCGATTGTTAAATGTTTCAAGATACTTTCCTGCTGCCCTGCGAAATACGGCAATAGGTGTATAGAATATATCGACCTGACGGTCCCAAGCCACTAAGCCGTTGAGCAAGGTTAGAGCCTTAATCAATGGGCTCTCCTGCACTCTGGCCAGCCGACATGCTGGAACTGCGAACAATTTGTGACGTCGAGCCCAGACATATTTGTCGGGGACATTCAGTGTGATCAGCTCTAGTACTGATGAATTACAAATTTTACCCCTAAGCAGTTGTACAAAGCCCTCCATTAATGCCAGGTTCCGACGCAGTTCTAATGTATTATATCCTAGCATTCCTATTAAGAAAATACTAGGATATATGTGAGAATTTGAATTTGATTATGTATGTGTCTAGTGTTGCGGTACGTGCTGACCATGGGCGGCGACGCCGTCGAGCTCGGCCAGCAGCTGGCTGACGACGCGGTCGCCGGCGCCGCCCGAGTCCCCCGCCGCGCCGCGCCCCGCCGCCATCGCGTCCAGCTCGTCCAGGAACACGATGCAGGGGGAGCACGCGCGCGCCCTCTCGAACACTGATATCAGAGAAACAACAATCGTAGAAAACTATACAAGTACATACTATTTATTATTAAAACTAGCTTTTACCCGCGGCTCCGCCCGCGTGGTCAAAGGGAATTAACAATGAGTTGTTTATTATGACACATTTGTATAGTGTATAATTTGTTAGCGAAATTCAGAACTTGCAAATGAATTTTACTAACGCCATCTATTAACAACATCCGGAACGAAATATCTAGCAAATAACAAAACATCGATATCTTTCCATGGGGATGTTTTACCGCGGTAAAAAGTAGCCTTACGTCACTCTCCACCCTCCTCACTATCTCCACACACAAAAACCATACCATATAATAGCTTCGTTGCGACGTGAAAGCCGGACAAACAAACAAACACACTTTCCCATTTATAATATTAGTATGGATAGTATGGATGTTATTATAGTGTTGATGAATTTTTAAATGATAGCTTAGAGTATAAGTGACATTAGTACGCACATATTTTGTAATAATTGACATAATATTTAGGTGACTTATAATTCATTAAACTATTCTAGTTAAATAAAAATATAATTATGTAATTAAATATTGTACACCCCTGGGGTATTTCACAGAGCGCAATACTTTAAAATTAACATCTGTAATAATTCATACCTGTTATTTGACAATAAATTATTTGACTTTGACTTTGAAAAAAAAAGAAACATTGTAGTAAAACACGGGGACTTTGATATATTAGTGTACTGAGCCTCAATTTTTAAAAGTTGCTGGTCCACATATGGTGGCCATGACCGCTGGCACCAGTGTTACTTTATAATTATAATAATTATCTTTTTAACTTCATAATTTTGTGTAATTCATGATTTAGATCTTATTCTCATTTGTATTTGTATGTTTCGCATTTGTGTTTGGTCTATCAACTGTTAACAAATTGCTGACTAAATAAATAAATAAATAAATCGTTGGAAAATATACCTCAGACACCAGGCTCTCACTAAGTATGGTTTGAGAATACGTTACGTGTACCTTTTTTTTATGGATACAAGATAGCAAACGAGCTTGCAGCACCACCCATCCGCTGCCGCCCATGACAACTGTGACTGACTTTGAACAAACTCAATTAGGGACTGGGATGGTTAGTCCAATTAGTTGAGAGAGTTAATTAGAACATTAGTTGGTCAGTTCGTTAGTAAGTATGAGGACTGGGGACTGTGAGTGATAGTTAGTCCTGTTAGTTGGTGTTAGTAATAGTCCAGTTAGTAGGTACTTGTTAGTGTAGGAGTCTCGTTCTAAGTCAGTCACAGATGGTTCCTACCCTTGAGGACTAAGATGGTCGCCTCCAAGGAAGTGTAACCGGAAATCACACCTTTCCAACTGGACCATAACTGCTTTAAAAACAATTATTACACGGCAGAAATGGTACTAGGTACCGTGGCGGGCGGTGGTACTGCCCCAACTCTATATGGAACCCATTAGGTTTCATATAAAATCTATTTGGTTCCATATAGTATAAGTTAAGACTACTTTTGTGAGAGCTATACTACTATACTATATTTAAGACTACTTTTGTGAGAGCAAATAAATAAAATCTTGTCTTGTTTATTTATTGAGTAAATGACCAGCTTGTTCGTCCAGTGTTGGCAAGCGCGATTACTAAGCTAGAGCTACTGTTATCGATCGCCGCGTCGGACAACAGCGTTATTGGGTTTTTGTAGCTTGAAATGTTTGGTGTGCTCAGTAATGGGCTCGGAGTCTGGATTTGTGCCTGGTATGCAATTCAATAGGTTCACCACACATACTACTGAGCTACACACCGTTGCCTACTTCTTCAAGGAAATAAAGGCGTGATGTTATTTAAAAAGGGATATATGTATTATATACGTTTAAAACTGGAGACTCGTTTGCCATCTTGAATCCATAAAAAAAGATTAGTAGCAAACAAACCTGCAGCTTGAACCATCACAGATGGTTTGTTTGTTCATGTCAAACAAAATAATATAGAAAGTCAATGAGATAGCTTATATATGTAGGTTTCTCTCTTTACATACCTTTCCGCACATTCTCTTCCGATTGCCCGATGTACATATTGAGCAATTCTGGTCCTTTGACGCTCATGAAGCTCACATTAAGCTCAGTGCTCACTGCCTTCGCTACTAAAGTCTTCCCACAGCCAGGTGGTCCATACAATAATATGCCTGTGAATGGGAAGGTGTGAAAGTAATAATTACAGTATGCAATGACATATTATGAAGAATATTGTAAAAAATAAGTTAGTTCAAAACAGCACCATTTTGTATCGAGTGATTAAAAAGCTGGCTAAATGGTGATGGTGATACTAATAAATCTGCTACATAATATCTTGTTGGGCTACCTGATCTTTTCAAAGTAGAATTCTTAAATAGATGTGGAAATTTGATGGGAAACTCAATGGTCTTCAGCAACTCTTTCTTAAGTTTATCCAATCCTCCGATGTCATCCCAGTAGACTTTAGGTATTTTTGGGGCATCTAGATGTTGACTTTGGAGACTCCTTATTGATTCTGGAATGCATATCAAAGTATGTATTTTAAAATCAGATAAATTACTTAATAATGAGTATGTTCCAGTCTTCATCACTCATTATTGACTAAAGATTTGTGTAGATAGGTACTCGTCAAAGACTAATGAATAATCCTGGTTTCCTAAAAATCTAATTCTAAATCAAAGATAACCTCAAAATTCAAATTGATCAATTAAGATTGTTGTTAGCTGATAGAGAAGGACAAGGTTGGAGTTGATCTGGACGAAAAATGTGCATTACCTAATGCAGTATTGAAATCTTCCTCACATATCTCTTGCAGTTTTGGGTCCCTGGCAAGTTGGTAATAGCTATTATGCTGTTTCAAGAAAGATTCTCTCATAGCAAAGTGGAGAAGTGTGTCTAAATCTCCATATGCATATGTTTCCGTTTTGGAAGCCACCCTTTGCATCACTTCCTTTGAATAATCACTTAGTATGAATACATCTGTATCTAGTTTAATATTTGTATTCTTAATAATCTCCTCCTCAATGTTCAATTGCATGACAGACGCAAACCATTGCAACATTTCAAATCGCTGCTTCTCATTTGGTTTAGGAATATGAAACTCTTCTAAGAATATTCTTCGTATATATGGCTTAAGATCCACTCTTTTAGTGATCGCTATAAAGATAATTGGATGTTTCATATAGTTCTGATACAAGTCTATTATCGAGTTTAAGAAGTATTCCAAAACCCTATAGTCTTCATTGTTTTCTGCATCTACAGCAAATACCTGAATTAAAATGTATACTGTGAAAACTGTAGAAATTAAATCAATTTGTGGCAACTTAAACCATAATTATTTACCTGATTCTACAACCTACCTATTGTGAATAGGTAGGTTGTAGAATATCCCTATAGAGGGAAAAGGATAGAACAAGAATTAAAAAAAAAGATTTGATTTGTATTTTTTCTCTAACTCTAAATACTTTTACATAGCAGGATGACAATCTTACTTACTTCAAAGTTATCCAGCAACACAATAGTCGGTGCAGCAGCCTTTGCCCTCTGGATGGTTGCATTTATTTTGGTCTCAGTTTGCTTGGCGGTTGAGCTTTGTAAGGAATGGCAGTCTGATTGTATACAATTTAATCCTGGAAAAAAGCAACAAACAATATATTTTAAAGATTGTGGCCACAAGTTCTATCTGTGCTATATACAAATAAGATAATTCATTCAAAACATGTGACAGTAAAAACATGTAGGAAGCAAAAAATATGGCAACCACTTGTTTCAAAAAAGATCCAGAATAAATAAAATATGTGCATACATTTCTAAGGTTGTGTTTCTAGTGAAATATTTTCACCAGGAAGTGTGAGAAGCATTGACCCCAAAAATATCTTCACACTAAGCCTGAAGTTTAGTGCAAAGATATTCTTGTGTTATTTGCCATGGCTCCACTCAACTTACCATTGTATTTTGCTAGAGTCTTCACAAGTAAATGTCTGCCAGAACCAAGGGATCCAGTGACAAGCAACATAGGAATTATAGGAGTAGACATTGAAGATGAAAATGCATCTAAAATAATACACAATTTCAGGAAAAATAACAAAGAGAATGAATACCAATACATAGACAATTGCCCATATGTAGAGTTATAGATATTTTTGATTAACTAGTCATTCAGGATTTGTTGAGATCAAACTATGAGCTAGATTTCTAGATCCAACATCATGGGTCTGCCCAATTCAGAGGAATGCAGCAACAGCATATAATTGTAGTTTCTGAATATTACTTTTCCCTCATTTCCGAGGGTGGAATGCTTGGTATTTTACTACACAACCTAATCAGACATAATGAAATTCATAGACAAACAAATCTGACCGACATTTTGCAGAGTTAGTACAATGAAGTGGCAATGTGCAGGCTATGTCGTGCGCAGGGCTGATATGCTATTGATCTTTTATGGATGTTCTGAACATATGTAACATAAATTGCTTACTGATATCTCCAGTCACAAATGGACTGATAGCCTCTAGCATTTCTTCAAATTTGTCTCGTAGTCCAGCAGGACAAAGATGCAAGATACTTAAATTGTCATGTGAATCAGCAAGCATATTAAAAAATTCATTTTTTGGTCTTACATTATGTATTTGTTCACCTAAAGTTAACTGAGTGACACCTTTCACAATATAATAAGCTTGAATAATTTTTTTTTCATTATCTAGTGCATTTAGATCACCAGATAACTTTTTACATTTGAAGTATAATTTCTCTAAAGATTCAACTAAGTCTAGGTTTTTATAATAATATTTGGTTGTGACTTTGGGGTCTAAATATATACTTATTGTATCATTTTCACACAATAACTTTGGCTTGTCAAAATAATTGCTTAAAACTTCTTTAAGGAAATCATTCGATAGGTCACAATCATTTACAATTAAATTGACCTCAGCAAGAGCAGCTATTTTAGGTGCATATTCAAATGATGGTAGTGGATGGAAGGACACTTCAACACATTCATGCATGTTCAACCCAAATAATGAAGCTATATTCTGTGATTCATTTTCAGTGGTAATGCAACTGGGTTCTTTAACTAAACTGGATCCTGCTATTGGCACTATTCTAGCATATTCATAACTTTTTGAGCATCCACTGCCATTCCATAATCTTTTGTGTATTTTTTCAGTCACAAAGTTTAAATTGTACTTTATTAGTTTTCCATCTTTCTGTGTGCTTTCTTTTTCTTCAAGTTTTCTTTTTGTTCTAGTACCCAATTTTAAAATAGCCCATAAGACTCCGTTATCTCGATAGAATAAATTGTTAATACTCATTTCGATAAAGTACTCCTTCGGTACAAAAATACATTTTTCTAACAAGACAGCTCTGTTTTCGGTAGATAAATCCGTTGCGATAGTAGTGATGACGTTTTTAGGGACTGTTTTAATTTCAAAGAGCTTCATGATTTTGCGGTAAGGTGATCCCTTATTGCAATAATAACGAAACTTAATTGCAAGAAATACAAGGAAAGCATAGCAGCTGAACTTTGGATACACAACTTTTAGGCAAAACTTTACTACCCATAATTTTGAACTATTGCTGTCTCTCATAATACTGATATTATGCTAAAAAATATTAAAATAAATATATTATTTTACGAAGTAATAAAAAAAGTAACTAATATATAAAATGGCTGATGTTATTTGTTTTGATTTAATTTTTTTTCTAAATCAAAGTATTTTTACATTTTACTTTGTACGAATGGATTTTATCAAAACATCGAGCTGTCAATCTGCCCTGTCACTGTCATTCATAGCTAGAGATACTACGTATGATTATGACATGTCATGTAGCACAGACTGCATCAAACTACAAGTCTCAGCTCAAATCACAGAGTACATTTTGGCTCAAATTATTACAAATTACAGCTTTTGGTGATGGACTCTCGGCCCGTGTGGAATTGACGCGCAAATTTTTTGGCAATTTATTATCTAAAAATGAAGACAGTGTTGCTCTTCTGAGTTTAATATGGAAAAATGATTTATTGCTTTTACAGTCGGTATTGTTCTCTAAGAAAATTATATCGAAACTCTGTTATAACGAAACCTTTTCTCCTCTTTTGTGGCGCTGTGGGCGCTCCTGCGTGAGGGAATTCGGATGTAAGGATGGTCCTTCTATCCGGGCAATTGCTCCAGGGGTGAACCCCGTCGGTGACATTCCCACTGTTGGGCGTGGGAGACGGTGTGTCATCGCGCACGCGTACCGCGCGCACGGAACTGCAGCCGTTAATCGCTATTTCCCTCTGATGGTCGGGAGGAAGAAGGTCCAACCGCTCTTTAAGGAGCGGTCGGCCTTCAGGGGGGCGTGCATGCAGCGGCGCTATCCCAATGAGGATGCGGCCCATTGTCGGCGCGGTTAGAAACACTGTTAGAACTTTGCACAAGATCTTCTGACGAGTGACGACTGACTTTTGACAGCGTGAGTCTATCTTGTAAAGACTTGGATGTCACGAATTTTGATTGTAAGTGGTGTGCTAACAAACATTGTTGTCAAACATGTATCTCACTTGGGCTACGTTTAACAATCTAAGAATGTTATTAATGGCTTTTATGCCTATTGTAATATTTTATCTCATTTGGCTTGTTAACACTTCTGAAGCAATTAGAAGTGAGGAGGGATCATTACTAGACCTTGTATGTTGGCCAGATGGAAATGCGATTCCTGTAATTATTTCAGTTGGGGCCGTAATAGCAGTAGTTATAGAGGTAATTTCATCACATTACAGTCAAAATATGTGCAAAAAACCCATTTATTATCCAACGGATGTCACTTCATATATGGGGTAAGTCCAGGAGACTTGAACAACTTTTTGATGAAACATCTTTAAGCGGAGGGCAAACCAAATTTTTGGCGTGGCGAGCGTGGCGAGCGTGGCGAGCATGGCAAAACGACAAATGACGGTCGGAAATTATTGATGTGAAACATCTTTAAGGGGAGGGCAAACCAAATTTTTGACGTGGCGAGCGTGGCGAGCGTGGCGAGCGTGGCGAATATGGAATATACAGTTCCGACAAATGACGGTCGAAAATTATTTTATTAATCTATCCTAACTCTATATACCTATATAAAAATTATATATACTTGGATAAACACGTTATATACTTGGATAAACACACTTGGTAAGTCCTGAGGGATACTTGGGAGAAACACAATAAAAGCAGCTGATCGTTACTGGGCGTATATTCCAAGTGACATTACACGGTACATGGCTTGATATAATATGAATCTACCTACATACATATTTGATAATATTTATAAATTATAAACTACACCACACCTCCACACTTAATACGCACTTAACCTCATAACAAAATAATCTTAAAATTATAGAATTCCAATTAATACTCTACTACCTTACTTAATCTATCTCCAAGCCGTATCTTACAACCGGCCGTTTCGGACGCCTGAGACGATTCACTGAGGGACTGTTGCTCATGCTATCAGTGTCAGAGTTCGGGACGACAAGAGGTTCCTCAGCCACTGAAGTCTCAGAGCTAATGACGTCCGGCTTCCCCCCTGGCTGCTCGTTACTAACTTTCACAGGCGACGGCGGACTGGGCCATGGGAATGATATTGACCGTCTGCTTTTTAACTGATCAACATGTCTCTTTACAGGTGGACCATTTTTGCTCTCAATCACATAATTTCGTGATCCTAATTTAGTACTAACCTGGCCAGTTTCCCATTTCCTACCCTCACCGAAATTCCTGTACCATACCTGGTCCCCTTCGTTAAATGCACGCTCCGTTCCGCCGGCATATTCTACTTGTTTCCGTTGGCAAGCTTGAACACGGCTTTCTACCCTATTTTCCCCTCGTAACAAATCTAACCGGGTCCGAAGGCTACGCCGCTGCAACAAAAGGGCAGGTGATGTACCGGTGGTACCTTGCTCCACATTCCGATACGATAATAAATACGACTGAAGTGCTATATCGATATCTATCTTGTCCCTATACGCTTTCTTAACCGCTCGCTTGCATAGTTTCACTGCATTTTCGGCCGCTCCGTTTGACGACGGGTGATACACTGCAGCAAACGTGAGCTTGACACCGTTTTGCTCCATAAAGTGGGCATATTCCCTACTAGAGAATGGAGGGCCGTTGTCCGACACCACCTCCTTAGGGATGCCGAACCTAGCAAAGGTCTCTCTTAGAACCTTAATGGCGGCCCCTGCCGTGGTTCGGGGCATGTGAAAGACCTCGATCCATTTCGTCGTTGAGTCCACTATAACGAAAAAGGTCTGCCCATGAATTGGACCGAGGAAATCCACATGCAGGCGCGACCACGGCTCCGTCGTATAAGGCCACGGGGAGGGCGGAGCGCGCGGGGGCGCCGGCGCCTCCGCCGCGCACGTGTCGCACTCGCGGCAGCTGCGCTCGATGTCCCCGTCGATGCCGGGCCACCACACGTAACTCCGCGCTACACATTTCATTTTAACGATACCTAAGTGCCCTACATGAAGTTCCTTAAGCACCGAATTTCTCAAGCTACTCGGAACGACTATACGATAGCCCCACATCACGCATCCCGAGTCCAGGTAAAGCTCATCTCGCTTTAAAAAGTAGGGCTTTAAATTATCGTCCTTACATGTCACAGGCCAGCCCGCTTGCAAATTTATAACGATTCTACGCAAAACCGAATCTTTCCTAGTAGCGTTAACTATATCCGTCTTCGTGATCGGTAAAAAATCTTGTGCGAAGTTCAAGTATGTTCTCTCGGTTATCCTGCGCTCTGTTGTATTCCCGGGAATAGGTAAGCGTGACAGACCATCAGCCCCGTTCTTACTAGACGGCACATACTGAATGTCGTACTGATAGCCAGATAACAGCACTGCCCAGCGCTGCATCCGACTAGCAGCCATGACTGGTATGCCCGTCTTTTCTCCGAATATTGTTACTAACGGCTTATGGTCCGTTTTCAGAATGAACCGACGACCGAACAAATACTGATGGAATTTTCGTATACCGTAAATAATAGCCAGTGCCTCCCTCTCTATTTGCGAATACGCACGTTCAGCCGCGTTCAGTACCCGCGACGCGTAAGCTATCGGGCGTTCGACCGGCGCGCCGCCCGCCGCGGGCACCAGGTGCGAAATGACCGCGCCCACCCCCACGCTGCTGGCGTCCGTCGTCAGTACCAGCGGCAGCTCCGGGGAGTAGTGGGCAAGTACCTCACTCGACATTAATTTTTCTTTGACCCTGTTGAATGCATTATTACAAGAGTCATTCCATTCAAAACTTGCATCTTTTTGTAGCAAATTATACAAAGGTTTCAATAATGTGCTTATATTATTAACGAACTTCGCGTAGTACATTACTAAACCTATAAAAGCGCGTAGCTCCGATACATTTTTAGGCACGGCAACCTTATTGATAGCCTCCAACTTCTCAGGGCATGTATGAACTCCATCCTTGCTAATTACATAACCCAAATACGTTACTGATTTTTCAAAAAAAGTACATTTCTCTTTTTTTACTCTTAACCCGAATTTCCGCAACCTTTCGAACACGTGATTTAAATTTAAAATATGTTCTTCATCATTAGCACCCGTTATGATGACGTCATCTAAAAAAACTCCCACCCGCGGTAAATCCGCAAACATGGCTTCTAACTTCCTTTGGAAGATCCCCGGGCTGGACGACAGGCCATAGACTAATCTTTCATACCTAAACAACCCTTTATGTGTATTGATAACAGTGTATGCTTTACTAGCCTCATCTAGGACAAACTGAGCATACGCTTGGGATAGGTCTAACTTTGAAAAACGTTCCCCTCCATGCAAACGTGTTAACAAGTCTTCCACCTTCGGCAGGGGAAAACGGTCCACCTCAAGACACTTATTTAGTGTTAATTTAAAGTCGCCACATATTCTAATGGATCCGTCCTTTTTTACCACCGGCACGATCGGCGTGGCCCAGTCCGACGTCTCCACCGGCGTGATGACGCCGTCCCGCTGCAGCGCGTCCAATGCGCGCTCCACGGGCGCCCGCAGCGCGTACGCGAGCGGCCGCGCGCGCATGAACACGGGCCGCGCGTCCTCTCTCACCCGTAGGCTAACCGTCCCGCCAGTGAACCGTCCCAGGCCGTCCGCAAACACTTCACCGAACCTGGAACTGAATTCCCTCAAATTAAAACCTTTACGCCTGTCAAAATCGTTACTCACAACAAAACAATCTACTGTAGGTATTTTAATGCTAAGCTCTTGTAGCCACTGTCTGCCTAGAAGAGTTGTTTTTGCTCCTACAATAACAAACAAATCTAAATCTTTTAGCTTTTTCTTAAATTGCACTGACACTTTAATTTTCCCTACCGGTCTTACGTACTCTCCTGTGTAGTAAGTTATTAACAAATTACATTTTTGCAATTCACACTCGGAAAACAATCTTACGTAATCGTCATAACTTATACATGAAATTGTACTTCCAGTGTCCAACTCCATAATTAACTCCTTATTATTGACTAACAGTGTCAAATAATAAGGGTCGTACTTCTTTAATGAAGGTGAGTCAATTGAAAAATTGGTAACCACCTCACCGTCCTCGTTACACTTATCCACGCACGCCGGCTCCCGGTGCCCCCGGTACCAGCGCCGGGCCTGGTCCCCGCTGCCGCTGCCGCTCCGCTCTGCGCCGTCGGCCCGGCCGGCCCCATCGGAGCGCGCGCCAGCGCCGCGCCCGCTCGATGACCCGCGCCGTTCCCGATAGCCACTCATGACCTCGGTCCGATGCACGTCTGCCGGAGCCTCTGCCTCGTGTTCGTATCTCCCAATCTCTTGATCTCCCCCAACTACGGCCGCATCCGCCTCCGCCGCCTCCATGGTGACGGCTAATCTGAACGCTTCGTGGAATTTCAGATCATCTTCTGTCAACAATTTCTGTCTTATCTCGTCACTTCTTAAGCCGCAGACGAACTGGTCCCTTAGACACTCCGTCAACCAGGTACCGAAATTGCAGGTTATTGACATTCTCTTTAAATCTCTCACGAAGTCTGATAAGCACTCACTATGCATTTGTCTCCTATGCCAAAATTTGAAACGTTCTGCCACTATACTGGGCCGGGGTTGTAAATGGTTTCCCATAATTTTGGTTAACTCTGCAAATGATTTTGTACTCGGCTTGTCCGGTGCACACAAACTCACTAACAACTCGTAGGCGTCACTTCCCATCAAGGTTATTAAAGTCGCGACCTTGAGTTCATCTTTCACTTGGTTCACCATAAAATACTGTCCTAGGCGCTCCACATAAATGCCCCAGTTGTCCTTCACCGGGTCGAACTCGGCAATCTGTCCAACCGCCATTGTGACGCGTCACTCGATGCACTGCTCGTAATTAAACGCAACACTACGCGTATTACGCTTAATCTACACGCGCGGGGCACGAAAATTTTCTCGTCGCCAGTTGTTATATACTTGGATAAACACACTTGGTAAGTCCTGAGGGATACTTGGGAGAAACACAATAAAAGCAGCTGATCGTTACTGGGCGTATATTCCAAGTGACATTACACGGTACATGGCTTGATATAATATGAATCTACCTACATACATATTTGATAATATTTATAAATTATAAACTACACCACAGTTATGTTGGTTTGTGTACGCTTCAAAAACTCAAAAAGTTCTGCACCGATCGAGCTGAAATTTTAGCATGATATATAATCCGCATCAAGGATTGTTTTTATCAAATTTTTGCATCAGTCACATATCCGCGAAAAATATTGTATATCCACAAGTATTGCAAAATTAAACATGACATGTATCGTAGACGGAGGATGGAATAGACGACTAGTTAGCGTGGCCAAGTGAGATAGAAAATAATCAGTAGGTATATGGAAGAAATGTTACCAAACAAGCATTTAAAATTACCCTTATCTTTATATACCTTATAGAAATAAAAAAAAATGTAATAAATAAAATTTATTAATTCTTTTATTAATAATAAAAATAACCTAGAAATCAAGGTTACTGTCCCTGGAACAAAATCATTTTAGTATGGATATTACGAATTTTTTCTTTGGGCTCAAAAGCTTTTGTGGCGTGATGAATACGCAGTTCCAAATATCGAGCTATAACAGATTTAGTTAATAAAACTCTGTGGTTCCCAATGAATGGTTGTCCACAAAAATGATCCTCAGTAAACACGTTCCGACAGCGTTTAAATGTCTCCAAAATCAACTTAGGTAAAATATTTTTTTCTGCAAAAAAATGTATTCCTTTATTTAAATGTTGCCTAATTGTTTTTTCCGCAAAAGTACAAATAGTTATAACATCTTTAGATGGATAAATTAACCCTCCCCTGTCTTTGTTCAATATAAAACCTGGATATTTTTCGCTAACCAATGCGAGAAGGCAATCTTCGCACCTTAAAGAACGATTAATTTTTTTTATTACAAACCCACCAATGTAAGGTATAATGTCTTCTAAATAAGAAGTCAATTTTGAGGGATCAGCTATATAATCGTGATCATTATTTTCTTTAAAAGTTTCCAGATCTGAATTTTCATCAATATCGATACAGTTGGTATATTTGTTGATTTTACTTTCGTACCTAGCTTCGGTGTGCGTTAAAATTTTAATATCTTCTAAAGGAATGCAGTTTCCAGAAGATATATTTTTTATCTCACCATGTACTACCAGGCGTTTATACGCATTTTTAAATTGGAAGGCAGTGGGGTTATTATTAAATCCACCCTTCGACCTGATAGAACTAAAAAAGTATTCCAAATGATCTTGGCTTAATTTATAAAATGGAAGGAACTTTAATTTATCTGTTAATAAATAATCGGCGTACATTTTTTTTAAACTATTTATACATATCAGAAACCCAAAAATCTGCATTTCCATGCTGCTGACAGAGGAAAATATTGTTGGAATATTTGCTTGCGTTTCCTAGAAGTAAAAGGATATAATTAGAAAGATGGCATTATTTATGATAGTTTTTTATAAGAAAGATTTTTTTACCATTATCGGGACAGCATTCGGATATAAAAAGGTATATTTATTCTTTTTAATTAACACATTGCGGTCAAAATGTTGGCTACAAATCTTTGACGATTTCTTCACAGTCCAATTTTCTCTCCCGGTGGCTTTTATCCAAATTTGACGTAGATTTTCATTTTCCGGAAAACTACAATTTGCCAATGGTTTATTAAAAAACAATCAATATTTATTCTTAAGTGGGAAAATTGCTCTAAACACCGTATGTGTGCCCAGATTGCGGGAAAATAAAAATCGAAAAGTTGGCAACATTAATGCAAATTTACTTTTAGGTTAAGATTTATTTAAATCGCTTCCAGACTAATTTATTGACCAAATAAATACTGTACATGAACCTTCACACTATATTACAAAACGTGACATCCAATTCAAAGAATTATTTAACAATAAAACAGATATACTTACGAGTGGAAAGATATCTCAGGAAGTTTCCTTCCACTATCACTTTTACACCTTAAAACGCTACACCGAACCATTTTTCTTCTTAAAACCGAATGGTACAGTTCCACACTAACGAATAACTGATGAATTGGCTTATAAGTTTGCAATTGAGTTAATTTTCTACCGAAAAACAACATACGCTACTTCGAAAACAGGCATGAGCTGTCAAAGTTGTTTATACACTTATGTTGATAACCTTGAAAAAACCGGCACGCGCCGCGAAACAAAAAATAGTATAATTCTATTTCATTTTCTCATACCATATTTGCATAAGTTAGTCTCTTTCTTGTGTGAAGGAGATGATAGCTATCAATTCGTCTATTCTTCTCTGTCTACGACATGTATTCTTTTTTTTTTTTTCATTTCGCAATCAATCACAATGTGCCACAGCGAAGCGTGGCAGGGTACAGCTATAAAACATAATTTTTTTTTTTTCATAAATGTTTTAGTTCCTGTCATAATCTGTACTTTTGTGCATATTACTTGTACAAAATAATTTCGATGTTTCACATCTGCCAGGCGTCCCGTGACGGGTCACAATTTTTTACTTAAATTATTTTATGTTTAGAGAATCAGTGATATGTATTTTTCTTTCATAATATTTATTTAAAACTGTAGCTCCACCCACGTTAAATCGTTTTCTGCTGAACATAAAGGATGGTTACCATTAAAGGAAGGTTAAAAATGTTAAAAGTATAGTCCTTTCGACGGTCACAATAAAGATTACTTCCTAACAAAATCTAGCTTTACCTGCAGTTCCGCAAAACAATATACAATCAATAATAAGATTTTCTCGATTGAGTTTTTACTCGATTTATTGAATCGATTGAGTAAAAATTAAAAGATTTTTGTATACCGTCCCCGCCGGCGGGGACGAAGACATAACTTTCGAACGACCAATACGAGGTATCCCCGAGTGATTGGTCCGTTCCCGATCCCTTTCTATAGTTACAAACACAGCGTTGACCTAAGCCGAGGTCCGTACCCCAGGGGCAGACCGTTGGATGAATCGCGCCCACAAACTTGAAGTTAACCCTTTACTTTTTGGTTTGAGCTCTTTGAAGCTTACCACCCTATTTGGTGACGCCGTAAAGGTCTTTATGACCATACAGCAAAAGTCCATTTGAAAAAAAAAGATTGGCTTCTCGCACGTGACCAATGACCACATTGACTTTTCGTGCGCGCTAATTTTGAATACAATTTTGGAAGATGGTTCAACTCTACCACCTGGGCAAATCTCCTGGTTTTACCCTACTTCATATAACTCAGATACTTTCGTTCTGAAGAGTCCTTGGAATTAGGAATTCAAGTGTGAGATAGGAGCGCCTTTTGGATTTAAAATCTTTATTTTTCTTAGTTGTATGGTCTGTATCAATTATTCAAAGCGGGATTGCCAAGAAGCGAATACGATGTCACCAACGGTCTTTTTTACTACGTGTGGGCATTACTCATCATGATAATTATTTTTCTTGCTATTATGTTCTACTCCGGACTTCAGTCAACCATTATAAGAGGCAAGTGTATTTACAGGTTTTGTTCTAATTGTAATGGGTAGTCAGTGGTAAGGGCGGGTGGGGCAAGACGGGGATGTTAAAGTTCAAAGCATAATAAATCAAACATTTGTATAGTTTCTTTGCAGATAATTAGGAACATCAAACAAAAAAAACAGTCGTAATAATCGTAAGAAAAGTGTTCCCCATTAACCCCATATGTCGGGTATGAAACTCCCATACTTACTGGAGCACACAAACAAACATGGCTTGATCGTCCTCATCGCATCAGCTGCGCAGCCACAATGTGCCCATTTATGACAGTTAAAAACAACGATCACGACGGACAAAGATCTTCTCGACAAGTGTTAAGCCTAGTCTTACCCCGTTCATCTCTACTAGTATTTTTTGAGCGAAAACTTATTGAGCATGCTGATCCCTCCTTCTGCGGGTAGTCCCCCGGTAGTGATCTGAGTACAAATATTACGAGTATCTGCGATATATTTATAAGCCGGCATTCGAACCTGGGACCCCATACTTGGCATTAGGACTATACCGAGTTGTCAATTCTGAGTTTGGTTCTCCACATATTTTACCATTATTTACAGATTTATCTATTTATATGTATCCAGAACTTTTAAGTGGAAACAGTCACAGTATATACATTATGTAAATAGGGTATTTTTGAATATAGATTGTACTTAGCACTATATTTAATTTGTTTATATAGCAAAAATCAAAGGTGGAATCACGAAAGCCATGTTGAAGTATGCCACCCACCTACCATCAAAAGTCGCCATAGACAGACTGCAGACGAGATTCCGGTGCTGCGGCCGGGTTAGTTACCAAGAATGGTTTTACTTGCCCTGGTTCGCAAACGATGAAAACGAAGACTCAAGCGATTTGTTAGTAAGCTTTTAATACCTATAAAGGTAGTATTTAAAATTTGTCAAAATTTCTTTCTGATTATATTTCTCCGGCTGGGATACGAACCGGCAAGTGATCGGAATACAGCGTACAGCGGCGTACTTATATTTCGCATGACCCGTTATTATTTATGTTAGAACAAACCTACACAAAGTTTTCAACAAATTTCATATCTTCAGAGTGGTTAGATTTGTTTTTGGTAGGTAATTCCGCACTTATTATCTCTATTTTTCAAAGGCATAAATAATTTATTGTTAACCAACTGTTTTTCAGGTCCATTCCCAAGTTCGTAGCTGACAACGTGCCCTACAGTTGTTGCTCTATGGAGGCTCAGTGGCCCTGTATCCACCATGGGATTACGCAGATCGGGGCTATTTACAATTATAACCCTGCGGTGGGTCAAGCTACTATCGAACACACTATCGTTGATAGAAGGCTTTATAATAATTACAGAAGACCTTATACCTAAAAACGGTTTTAGTACCTAAGTCAAGTCAATAGGTTCAAAGTTTCTCAATTCGACTGTATGTTTTTTTGTTGTTTTCAGAAGCAACTAACGATTTGGAAGGATGGCTGCGAAGAGAAGGTTATAAGCGAGATGATGTTGGTCTCGTGGCGGTTTAATGCTGTAATGGCCCTCATAATTGTAGCGATGGTGAGCGGGGCTGTTTATCGTTTTGATATCGATACCTCTGGGCTCAAAGGGCGTATAGCACAAAACAGCTACTTTTCAGGAGAGCCAAAAAACAAAAAAAAAAAAACAAAATTAGCTATAACTTTTTTGTCTCAATAATTATAAAAAAACAATCTATGAGAAAAATACTTACATTCTCCTATATTTTAAGTTAATACTATTAAACGAAGTCTAAGTATAATAGTTTCCAAAATAGTTTTGCTTTACTACCCAAAAAAAACAACAAAATGTCCTTTAAGCCCATTTAAAAACAGCTAACTTTATTAACTTTGGCAGTAAATACAACCTAGCGTAAAAAAGTTGTATAATATTATGTAGTAAATGACAATAGCAATGTTTAATTGTGATGTAAATCACAAAGTTTGCATTTAAAATTGTACAACTTTCATAATAAAAAGGGTTAAACGGGGTGGGGGGTACCCCATCCCATCCTGATGGATTATTCTCATTAATCCCCATCGCAATAGCTAGCCAAAAAGCTTTTTAAATATTAATTAATTGAAGAGTTATTGTTAATAGTTCTTACTATACGTAATAAAAGGGCAAACAAGAAAGATTTAAGCAATTTTTGGGTTATTGATCTTTAGAATTATTTTCTTTTTCAGTATTATTTTCATCTTCTTTATCTTCTTCTTCTTTATCTTCTTCACTAGTTTCATTTAATGTATCACAAACATAAGAGCTCCATGGAAGTTTTCTATATTCGTCATGAAATCTCTTAGGTATAGTTCCGTTGTCACAGAGACGTGTCAAATCCATGTATTTCTTTTTGTTTATGTTTAATTTAGTTATATATAGTGGCTTAACTTCTTCCGCTTCCTGCTTTTTGTTTCCGCTTGACTTGTCCTTTGCTTTACTTTTTCCTTTGCCTTTTCCTTTGCCTTTTCCTTTGACCGATGGCTTTTCCATTAACGTTATATTTTGAGTTTCAGCTTCCTCTGCCATGGAATATTTGACATTTATTTGGTTTTCGTATTTCTTTTTAAATGTAGCATTTCTAATCTGTTTTAGTTTTATATTTTTCAATGTGCTTGGTGTGAAAGTATTGGCAGTTAATTGATCAAAATTCAGAAAATCGGTGTAGTCCATACCAATGACTTTGTATGGCTTAGGTTTTTTCCGAGCGGTCTCAAAGTATGTCGGCCATTGCGATGGACTCCATACAATTAATTTGTTGTACTTCTCTTTCAATCGTGGCATGGACAGAGTCAACGGGCATATACTTATGTGTGTCCAGGCAGAAGATTATTTATTTGTTTTACTTCTATATTAATTGCAGACTTTAGAAAATATTTAATAGTGGACAATACCGTTTTATTTTTATTTTGGCCGCTCCTGTAGCGGTATAAAATAATGTTTTTTGTGCCTATTCTATCTTTCTCTTCTAAGTACTTTAAAAGACAAGAGGCAATTTCATTGCTTCCTCGTTTACCGTCGCTGTCTCCCCAGGTATAGGAGTAAACTTCCTGTGTGCCGCTTTCGTAAAATGTAAAATTATACACCACATATTTTCTTGAATAGTATAGTTACATACTTTGACCGTGCGGCGTGCCTAAAACCTTTTGCAAATCAAAACTACATGTAATAGTTCCATTAACAAAAGACTTCAAATTTTGATGTTTTTTAAACCTTTTATAACTTGCTTTTTTTATTTTATGTGATAGCCAAAAAACTCTTTATCTTTCTCACTCATTGTATCCATATTATGTTCCACTCTTGTGCATGTTACACATTTGTCTTTTTTGGGAATGTGGAAACTAATATTATATTCATTAAAAATGTTTCTAAACATATTTTCACTAACAGTGTCTTGGACACTGTTTATGCTTTTTTTATTTATCTGATATAAATTAGACACGTTCTTTAATTCTTGAGGTAGATACACTCTGTTTGTTCTTTGTCTATTGTAATGGGATGGCACTGCAGGTAATGATTCAATAAATTTCTTCACTTTAAGCCTATAGAATAATGTGCTTTACACCCTAAACTTCAGGAAATATTTGTAATTATTTTGAGTAGTAAAGTACAAGTCCTGTTATGTTGAATGGTTGTAAAGAACAATAATGAGAATTAATGTGGTTTACGCCATAATACTCATAATTATGAGTCCAATTGGATTCCTATACAACCTAGGACATTTTTAACTTGCACAGTAATGTAATTTACAGCCCGATTTCCTGTTTCATTCTGTTTTAGCAGCCCAAAATAGATGGGGTGTAAAGAACATTTTTGTGCGAATTTGGCAACTTCGTATATACCAATCGATAGAGAATGAAAAACTGAATACGATGGTATTATTAACTCCATTTGGCCCAAAATGTGCTTTACGCCCTTTGAGCCCAGAGGTATCGATATATTAGAAAACGAGTATGTCCCACTTTTGCCGGTCTATATCTGCGACAAACAATTATACCCAGGTAGAAAATTGGTACAATTGTTGTTTAGATTGGAAAGAATCGACGACGACGCGACTATCTTGTCGAAGCTGTGGACAACTTAAAACCGATTACTAACTGGACTAATACTCACTATCAGGACCAATTTTCACTAACAGTTACTTATGTTAGCTACAACCCATGGACGTCCCACTGTTGGCCACGGGTCTCCCCCACAGACACATCTCCACCACGCTGCTCCAATGCTGTTTGATGGCCAACCCAGTGTCGAATGTTCTCAAGCGACCCGAAAGTATTTACGGCTGTTTAACGGGGGAACGATGGCTTAACGTGCCTTCCGAAGCACGGTCCATGAAATTTTGCCACTTTTCAATTAATTATATTAGTCCATTGAAAAGTTACATTTGGGGTTGCGTTTTTTAGAGGACGCAATTTTATTTTTTTGATGAGTAGGGGGGGTCAGTGTAAAGCTAAAACCAAGTTTGTGGGGTCGCCACCCTTGTCTCACGGCCGCCATCTTGAAAATAGGGGTTGAAATGGTTTTTACGATATATCTCTTAAACTACTATACTATATATACTACTATATATAAAAATATATATAAAAAAGTTATAAGCTAAAAAAATGTAACATTTCAATGGACTATATTGCCACACATTTATTTAGATAATGCAAATGATAGCCGCCCGGTATCTCCACACGGCGTACCGTAGCGGTTTGCACGTCGGCCACCAAATAACATGCGACGCCTACCTGCTCCGCTCGGACACAGACGCCAAGCTGAGCTCGGAGCCAAATGCGAAAGCGTTACGGAACAAAACGTTCAGGCAATCACGCACTTTGCAGTGGGTGAGGGCCGCGTATAGGCCCGTAAGGAGCTGGAATTCCTCGTCTGGTACCGAAGACAACTCTGATGAATTATTGAATCCGATATTGGAGTAATGATTATTCTTGTAAAAAAGTATATGTTTTTTGTGCACCTTTTGCATAGCATCAGTACGTGACGTGACGTATATTAACACATTCAACCAAATATGCCATTTGCGAATATTGTGTATGTACTATGAAAGTTGACACATCTACCTACCTATATAGTGACCTACTTTTGTAACATTTAATATGCAATAAACATAAAAGAAAAACAAACGTTAAATAAATATGTATATTTATTCAAAGCACCCGTTTTATGATACAATCCATATATTCCCTAGTGTTTCATAAAAATGTACCTTACGGTCGTCATGCCATTAAATAAATCTTAGAATAATAATAATGAATGAATGACCAATATTGAATTATATTTAAAATAAAAATAATGAAATAGTTCAGAAGACAACATGAACAAGAAAACGAAACACGAATATCTTCCGGTTTTCGCTAATATATTGATGAAGTCATGGATCCACAAAAAAGAGTTTTCCGTGGCGTAACTCTACGTATTCCCGTAAAAAAAGTGACCATCCAATCCATCCACCAAAAGTGTTCACTTTTTTTTCAATAAACACACGAGAGCGGTTCTGTTATAGTGGTGGGCGGTAGACTTAAGTAGTGTGAATGCAGCGTCCGTCTTTTTGTAGGTCCATGCAACAAGTATCTTAATAATTATGATTGCTTTTCGTTTAAGAACTTGTGTATCTTGTCGGGTTCCGCAAGTTCCTTGAGGCGGTGCAGGTTGTCCCACCACAGCTTGAGCCGGTGGCGACGCACCATGTTAAACCACGGGGTGATCGGCCCCTCGAGTGTCGGAATAAATCTGGAAACAAAATCATAGAAGTACATTCATTCTATTTCTTAGACTTCCAACTGTTGCTGACTGTTAGACTGCAACAGCTGCGGGAGGTCTAGAGCATACTCCACCACGCTGCTCCAATGCGGATAGTTGGAGGGGTTAGTGACAATGTGGGCAAATGCTAGTTTAATATAACATACTAGCTGACCCGGCAAACGTTGTTTTGCCAATCATAATTGAAGGAAATTATTAAAAATAAAAATCGCGATGGTAAAATAGGGGTTGATCGTAGAGGGTTGAAAATTCAGGGTTGTATGTATTTTTGTATGTTGTATCATAAAAAAATAGAAATTAAAAATTTTGTCTAAAAAATAAAAATTTTGGGGTGGACTACCCCTAACATTTAGGGGGATGAAAAATAGATGTTGGCCGATTCTCATAGATACCGGATAAGCACAAAAAATTTCATCAAAATCGGTCAAGCCGTTTCGGAGGAGTATGGCAACGAAAACTGTGACACGAGAATTTTATTTAATAAGAAGAAGAAGAAGATTAAACAGTACGCTAATCAGGTGTACAAAAGGCGGCCTTATCGCTTAAAAGTGATCTATATGGAGCTCTTACAGATATAAGTAAGTGTATGTTTGGCAAAGAATTTAATTAAAAACACAATATGATGAATTAAACTCGTACTCACGCATTAAACTCGTTCTTGGGCACAAAGCAGTACTCGGAGATCTCATTGGAGTTGGGTTTGACCTTGACGTCGGCGTGGTACACGAGCACGTGGTCGATCTCGTGCTCGCCCCACACGCCGTCGCCGGGGTCGTGGTAGTGGATGCGGGTTAGGTACGTGAATAGCTCCGGGTCCATCTGTTAATACAAACACGGTAAGGGTCGAATAGCGGTGACAGCCCAGCGGCTATCGAACTCGCCTCTCACTCGAGCGGTCCGGGTTCAAACCCCAGTGGCACGCACCAATGACTTTTCTAAGTTATGTGCGTTTTAAGAAATTAAATGTCACTTGCTATAACGGTGAAGGACACATCGTGAGGAAACCTGCATGCCTGCGAAGTTCATCATAACGTTCTCGAAGGTATGTGAAGTCTGCCAATCCGCACTTGGCCAGCGTGGTGGACTAAGGCCTAATCCCTCCCATTCTGAGCCGTGCCCAACAGTGGGACGTCTATGGGTCGCAGCGAAGGGTCGAATGAGAACCAAAATTATATATTGAAGAAATAATTTTTTTATTTTATTTTATCTATACTTCTATACTTACTAATATTATAAAGAGGAAAGATTTGTTTGTTATGTTTTCACACAAAAACTACTGGACTGATTTCAAAAATTCTTTCACCATTAGAAAGCTGCATCTTCACTGAGTGAGATTATATAATATTACTAAGTGTAAACGAAACTATTGTTGTCTAATTCCATGCGAGCGAAGCTGCGAGCGTCCACTAGTAGTTTATACAACAAAAATATGTATTATTTTAAAATTTTCACGCCATGGATCGAAGCACCTCAATGGGGTCCTGAAAATTCAGGAAAATGAAGATTCCGATGCGCGGTGGTGAGTGACCTGACTGCCGAACCCCGGGTCCCGGGTTCGAATACTGGCTGGAGCAGATATTTGTTTCGCAGATAAATATTTATGTCCATACCTATCGCGAGGGTGTTAGCGATTTTTTTTTAATAACATGTCCTTTAATCACTGATACTATACGCTACGCTAAATTGGCAAATAATAATAAAAAGACTGGTTTAGGTTAGGTACTTCGATCAGTATACAAGTTTTTCTTTTGGAATTTGAAAGTAAATAGTAAATGATTGTACAATGTGTTATGTTAATGGAATTTAAAAATTAAATCTATTGAACTGTACGTCGCAGGTCAAGGCCTTTTTAATTTTTACTACAATACCTATATAAATACACATAGTTTATACATGAAGATTTCAAGATTTTTCATTTTTACAAGCCTCAATTTTAAAATATCATAAATATAGCACTTACGTTCTAGTACTTTTTTGCAGTGTAGGGTGTGTAACCAGAACAAGAAACATGAACAATTTGGAAAAATAAGAACTTTTCCTTTTCTTTTGGTCAATATGTGCGCGAAGCAGTTTTTTAACACCCCCTTAACATTCATTTTAATAAATTACTAAATTAATTGACACAATACTTGATACAGCAGCCGAGTGCTTGTTACATAAGGAATAAAACATACAGAAGAAGAAAGCTAATTGGTTGCAGCCAATCAAAAGGGCAGTCATCAGGTCCTTGGCTCACTGTTCAGCATGGGTATCGTCTTGAGACTAGTATGGTATACCAGCGATGGGTTAGATATTTGACTATCATTGGTGCATGGATTTGAATCATGTGCTAGGTAGTATAAATCTAATCGACATTATTTGTGAATGTTTAAATATTTGTTTCTTGTAAAAAAATTCAGCCTTACATGATCAATCGGTATCCCAAGCTCGTAATTTAGCCTGCGGCGGGCGGCTGTGATGATGTCTTCAGGCTTGTCTTCTATGTACAAAGGATGACTGCAGCAGGCGTTTGTGTAGTAATCCGGATAAGTTACCTAGATACATACAGTTAATTAAAAGATCTCATAATTTATATTCATACCATACCAACTCTATATTTAAATATGTAGATGTGTTAACTCCCTTTTGATCTTTTGACATGTTGTTATAACAATTTTCTATTGATGTTGAAGAGCAGTGCGTACTATTTACAAGCATCATTAAAAAAAGCTAGAAAGGCCCCAGTTACTGAACATAGTGAAAAAACTTTATGGGGATGATAAGTAATCAATACAAGTTCCGAATATATATAGAATCAGAAAATTTACTGTCTGTCCCTATGTGCGCGATGGAATCAAAAAAGTCATTTATTATAGGTTTCTGTACATCACACATTTGAATCGATTATTTGAGACACCCCAACTAATTAAACTTGGTTCCAAAATGCACTGAATCCCTGAAACGAATCAAACATACTGTCCATCTGGAGTTGTGCCCGGTGTACAGCAATAGGCTTACCCCCTATGACATGGGACCTGAACTGGTGAAAAGTGGGTGTACACACACCTCTGCCTATCCCTAGGGGGAAATACAGGCGTGACGTTGTTAATGTTAATTTACAACAGGCTTTCCTGTGTAAGCCATGGGTGTTTTTGTCCTGGACTTAAGACAAATGATACATCAATGCGTGTTCTCCAACACAAATTCAACATTTTTGTATATTCAAACCTGTGGTGGATTAATTAACTTCATATTTACATTTTAAGCTTACATCTTAGGTGTTCCCAGAAAATAATGAGGGTTCCCTGGGATATGGGATGGAACTTTTTTGAATATTCCTTAAATTTCAATACAGTTGAATGAATAGAAATATGTATAGGATATTTCTTTTTATCCTGGTGATTTTCCTATGAAGTTCAAAGGAGAGAATTCCATCGGAAGTGTCTTTGAGTAGGGTGACATGGCTATCAGGTGTAAACAAAATGTTATGTCTAATTCCATATAAATGAAGAGAGCTTCCACTAGTATTATTTAAATGTACAAAAACATTGAATGCTTACTTTTTGACTAGCTCTTCTCTGCAGAAGTATGTCTCCTCGTTTGTTGAACAGAAACACACTGAATGCCCTGTGCAAAAGCACACTGCCATCAGCGCCTACCTTGTGACATTCCCTTTTAGTAGCTGTACCTATAAAATTATCCTTCTCATCCACCAACAGACAAATATCCTTATCTAATGCTTCCGCCTGTAAAATGAAAGGAATTTTAAACATGTCAAAAATTTGAGCTATGTTGTTTTACTAGTGGTTGCAAGTGCTACTGAAAAGCTCGAGATAATTAGTTTGATCCCCACATCGGGCAACAACGATTGGGGTTTCCTAACATGAAATTCCATGTAGCACATTAACATCTAAACATGTAGCATCTAAACATAACTGGTGAAAAGTGGGTATACCACAACCTCTGCCTACCCCATTGGGGAAATGCAAGCAAGATGTAATATTTTATTTATTAATATAGTTGTAGACACTAAAACATAAAAAATATGATTTTAACTGTAAATTACAAACAAGAAATAATTATAATTGTAGTACCTGGATAGGATCAACTCCATCGGAAACTTCTGGCTCCGGTTTGGCTGGCTTTGATGCAAAAAGCCTTCGCTCTGTCCGTAAGGAGTTCCATAATGGTGTAGCTAAGCGCCTCACAAGCATCTTCTACCTTTAATCACAGCAGAATGAAATAAAATTGTGTTGTCATAATTTACATGAGTCTTCATTTACATAACAATATAGCATTATTAAAAGGTTAAAAGTTAGCTTATTTTTAACACAAGAAAATAGACAAGGACAAGATGGAGATACACTCGAGATCATTTTCAGTTCTTTTGAAGCGCACATAGACATGCAGCTGGAGACACATTATCATCCAATCTATATCTATATCAATAATAGTGATTTGCTTTATTGGTTTTGGCTAGTAGTGGATGTGTGACTGCTTGTGGCAAAATTACATAAGAGTTTAATGTTTTTTAGGGTATGTTAAGCTGTTGGTTCCAGTTGTTATTATATTGTTAAAAGTTATTAATCCATGTCAGTCAAGCTAGGTTTCCAGGCAAATAATTTCTGACAATCAGGTTAGTCTCTAGTTACTTTACCAATCTGCACTGGAGCAGCGTAGTGGAGTACGTACCAGGCATTCTCAGGTGTTAGAACCAACCCATGCAATGTAGTGGTGCCACAATAGTTTGTATCTTATGTATCTGTTGTTTTGTATACTTAAGTGTTCATTTTTATGAATACAGTATCTTTAATCTTTATGATGTTGCAGTAAGAAAACAATAAATACTTTTACACTGGTAAAAATCAAGAAAGTGAAAATTGCCAACAAGGAACTTTCTCCCGACTAAGTAATATAATCAAAATATTAAGTACTTCAATAATTCAATAATAAATTGATTTTAATAAGGCCCATTTATTTGGTAAGATATAAAATATTATATTCCTAGGCACAAGTCTTTGCTAGGCCTAAAGCACAAAACTAGAAGTTGAAATTAAGGCGACATTTCCAGTACTTTAATATTTACCTTTAAAAATTGCAATCGACTATTAAACTGCTCTAAAACTACATCGGTTGTTTTACACAATAAGTCTTACTTTTGCACAAATTATTATCTTTAGATTTCAATAATAGTAATTAATATAATGATTCAAAATAATTCTCCTTGATTCAATTCAATTTCTCGAGTGACAGTTAATGTACTGTACTCTGTGAGTGACAGCTTTCAGTCTTTGCAGAACTCTATTGCTTTCAGTATGTAAAATATACTCTGTGGTGACAGCTACGTTGTTCTCAGTTCTCACAGAACAAATATACCTACAGGGGCCAGAGAGTCTCTCAAATAAATGCACAGAACAAATATACTCACAAGGAGATGTCACGAGCCGAAAGGCTCGCATTTTATGTAAGAGTTGACCACAAAACAAAATACGAGTTCACCTTCCTGTTATACACTTGGTTGGTTGGTTGGCTAATAATTGGTTAATAATCATGTTATGTACCAAGTGTATAACGCCAACACACGAAAAAAGTATGACGTCACATCCCGTACCGCCAAGCATACGCCAAGTGTTAAGCCAAGCGTATTCATTCAATTTTAGTCTGTAACCCATAGCAATCGAGCATTTAATAGGTTGCAACGGTGGAAATGACACCGGCTTAAAATTGCGTGTTTCATAATATAATTTTGCAGCGCCATCTAGTGAGCAGTCAGTAGTAATAAACAAGATATGACTGTGTACCATAACGCACCGAGAAACTGATTCACTCGGCAGTGCATAGATGGCGCTAGCGATATTTTTTATTTGATAAAGCTAATTGGCATTGTCGCAATACTCCACAGAGTACTTTATTTATTATATCTTTTAATGTGAGAAACTTTGGAAAACGAGTGTAAATAAATGGTGCATTTTTTCATGACTCTTCGATCAATAATAGATTATTATATAGAGGAATATTAATGGAAGATATGAAGTTATCACGTAAAATTATCGTTCGTAAACCGACTTTTAACACAACCATGTTTTTTTTATGGTTTTAACGGTTTAAACCAAGACGTTTTTAGTTAAACGAACACGTAGAACCTTATTTTCTGTAGCTTATAATGGACATAAAGATGGAAAGCATACGAGCATGCCAGCTTCAACTTCCGTTATCGTCTTTTTTTCTTTATTGTACATAGGCGTGGACGAATCTCTTGAAAATGGTAGATTTTCGATTGCCTAGAATCTTTATTAATATAGTCCGTGCTCAAACCTCACATCAACTTAGATCACCCCATACAATTTCAGTTTTATTATAATATTATGATATTTGTTGTTTATATAAATCAATTTGCATTTTCGGTAAGCATAAACATGGTTTATGACTACACACTATAAAATTCTTATTACAGGCTATTCGCTCACATAATATCGGTAATTTTTTTAATTTCTTAGCTGAAGGTAGGTACATATTAAATATTTTTGTCTTGAGCCAAGCAGCAGCTAACGTTAATGTTACATGCTGCTGCGACCGATATACGTCCCACTGCTGGGCACGGGTCTCCCCCACAGACACTGCTGTGGGAGGTCTAGACCATACTCCACCACGCTGCTCCAATGCGGATTGGTGGAGGGGTTAGTGGCCAACCCAGTGTCGAATGTTTTCAAGCCACCCGAAGGTCTTCGACAAGGCTTAACGACTGTTTCCAGCATTGAAAACAACCGGGACCGACGGCTTTACGTGCCCTCCGAAGCACGGTAGCGTCCATGAAATTTTGCCACTAGCGGTCACCCATCCACAAACCGACCGATGTTACATCGACCAGGGAAGTAATACTTCCTTATGTAACGCAACCTCAAGCGGAAGCTCTGTGCATGCAATGCTACTACTCTGTGGAAACCTATCTGTGTTTAAACTAAACTGTGGAATTTTGCGTTCTAAACTCAAATCACTTTCCTGAAATATCGTGAGGTAATAATTGAACATTGAATTGTTCTCTGTTCGATGCTGGAATGCTCTGGAATACTCGTATGTTGGGTATGGTTGGGTATGGTTTGGGCCCGGGGCCCTAGGTACGTCCGTAGGTATCTAGGTCAGAGTAGGTACTTTGCACTGAGAGTTGGAGTGAGAAGTGAAGAACTGAAGTGATTATAAAGAGGAAAGATTTGTTTGTAATGTTTTCACACAAAAACTACTTACTGGACCGATTTCAAAAAATATTTTACCATTAGAAAGCTGCATCTTCACTGAGTGACATAGGCTATATAATATTACTAGGTGTAAACGAAACTATTGTTATGTGTAATCCCACGAACAAAGGTGCTGGCGTCCACTAGTAATAATTAATGAAGTGCTCTTATAGATACTCATTCAAGCAAACTACTGGCATTTCGAACCTCGAGGTATCAATGACAATTAGGTCTTGCGATCAAAATAATATTCTATAAAACTCAACAGCTAAGACAAAACAAAATAAATTTAAGAAGTTAAGTACGTTACATTGTTGGTATTGTCTATTTTTAAATCTTTAAAGCATGGTGTTCCCGAAATAACTAGGCACCGGCATCGTATAGGCACAGAAACGCAGTTGCATCTGAGAATCCGTCGTTAACTCTGTTATTCCAATTCAAAAGAATTAGTATCAGCTTTAAGCAATTAAATTCAAACAATGACTAATGTAAAGTTGGCTATCAGAGTACGACCTTTCACAGACAAGTGAGCAAATATTATATTAATTTTGTGCTATTCAAAAACTTCTATGTTAGGTACTATACTTTTTTTAATCTCTCTATGATCTCTCTGTTTGATATAGATCGTGCTTAACTTACCTACTTTGTGTTCACATTTCTAATTATGTATGTCTTTTATTAATCTAGAGAGCTGAAATCAGAAAAGGAACGAATCCAAGTTGTTAGCATACTGGACGAGCATACTGTCACAATCACAAACATAAAAGTGAGTACAATGCCATGCTATTGCAAATTCTTACCAATATTTAAATGGGAAAGTGTGTTTGTTGGTTTGTCTTTCTTCTCCGTCTTAATGGAATGATTGATTAACATGACTGTTACTACAATATGATCTTTTTTTTCGAACGGACTTGTGCTGTGTACCAACCTTTCACCGACAGCGTCACCGAACAGATATAACCTACATCGAATGTGGTAAATTGCAGGCGCAGCCTACATTATCCTTGCTCTATGTTGCAGGTAAGCACGTCCGGTGCAGGCGACAGCCGCGAACGCGTGCGCCGATACCAGGCCGACTTCACATTCGACAGCGCCTGCGCACATACACAGCCGACGATGTATGCCTCACAAGAAAAGGTATGATAAGTATAAACATTTCAGTGGATAAGAGATTCTAACTGGTATACTGGTTAAAGCTTAATATAACGTGAAAACATTTTAAGAGCTACGTAAATAATAAACAATTTTGAATGTAGGAAGATGATTCAACCTAAATTAATACGCAGGCAGACTTAGATTAAGCGAAGGAAATATTGATTATCTCCCTGTTAAACATCGAGGCATGGCATAAGTCCGATTAAGAAGCATTGAAACGCTCTTTGTCGTGTGGTTTCGTTTCGGACCGCACTTCATTAGCCGACCGTGTTTTGGACGTTAGTCTAGACTAGTCGATAATTTCGGATGGCCTAATAACTTTCGACAAAGAAGTAAGCTCCAGGACTTCTCTATTAAAAGATGGAATCAGTGCTGCCGTGGGTAGCTAATGGGTCACAGCAATATAGGCGTCAGCAGATGATTGATATTGTGACTCAGATATAATTAACGGTTCTTTTAGGTGTTTGATACAATCGGACGCCAGGTCTTAACCAGTGTGTCTCGTGGGTGCTCGGCCTGCGTAATGGCGTATGGACAGAGTGCAACTGGAAAGACTCATACGATGATGGGTACCGAGGCTCAACCAGGGCTAATTCCTCGTATTTGCAGAACTCTTGCTGAAGAACAACCGCTTAATATATCTGTCAGGTAAGTATTGAGGTTTGTCGTATCTACTTAACTCGTAACTAAGTATGTTTTTTTCTTCTGATAAAACATGTTATAATTTCTGTAATTTCTCAAGTCGATTTAGAATCCACTTTGGTATACAGTAGATAAGGAAATCGCGTGTGACGCGGCTCTTGTCTCTCGCTCACGGATATCGTAAATGATGGTGAAACAATTTACTTCCCGACACCGAAATTGCCTGGGTTATGCCGAAAATTGAGCGACATTCAATTCCAAAAGCAGCCCTCGAAACAATTTCGCACCGGTATTATTAGAGATATTATTGGATATTCAACGTTTTTTCGACTTTTGTATCTTTTATCTTTCAATAGGTAGGTACCTAATTTAATATATAACTTTCAATTGATGATTATAGTCAGCTTTATTCTGAACGGAAGCAAAGCGTCTTTATTAACTTGGAGGTATTTACATAGGTATATATTTCTTTAAATTAATTCCATTACAGAAATATACCTAACATACATCCATGCCTCTTGCTAGGTACATAGCCAAATGCCAAGAGAAGCATTTAATGCAGTTTTACTCAGAATATTGGATCTTTAGGATCTCGCACAATGTCGCATACATACATAAGCTGGTTATGTCAAAGGTTAATATCAAATGAGATTAGTAGGTACCTAGTTACCTTTTACGTGGCATCACCACTTCAGTAACTCAGTATCGTGGATTATGTTGGTGTGGCAATAAAGAGGCATCATATCTGCTGGTGAAGGTCACAGTGTCACGCAAGCTTCGCACCCTTCAGCGATCACGCTTAATCTTTACACACATCTGTTAAGTAATATCTGTCCTGTAATTTATCTAAGGCCGTGGAAACATATTAAACTGCCTACATTGCGGTGAACGTGGCTATTAAATACACTCTCAATATTGCACCCTCGCAATCGTAGCTACGTATGATTGCGTGTGTTTTAAGCATTCAGATCATTGTCATCCAACACATCAGCGGATATGAGTCGCTCTCTATTTAGAACGGGTACCTACCTATTTAGAAAGGGAATATGGGAAGGTTATAAAACTTTGAATCGCCATGTTATTGAAAGATTCTTAAATTTCGATCTTTAAAAGTTAGTACCGAGTTACCTATTCAGTGTCAAATCACAACTGAGCACTGTGAAAAAATAAAACGTAGCTATAAATATAACGTATAAGTTATATAATAAAACGTAGTTTTACATATATTATTTCATGGATCCCTATATCTTAATAAATATATTTCTTGTGTACGTGTGTATGACAGTGAACTCCTCCTGAACAGCTGGATAGATGTTGATGAAATTTTTTGTGTGTGTTCAAGGGGATTCGAGAATGGTTTAGTTAGATTCACAATTTGGTCCACTGGAAAATGTTTTTAAACATTATTTTAGTATTTTTATTTTTAACCGTCGTTCATTGACGTAAAGCGTCGCGTCACTTTGACAATTCATATGGCAAAACAACGTTTGCGGGGTCAGCTAGTATCTAAATATATTTCTAGGGTTAATTCTAAATATTAAGCAAGGACGCTTGAGGACTAAGATAGTCGCATCTTAAGAAGTGTACTTAACCAGAAACCACACCTTTTTAACCGGACCACAATTGATTTAACAACAATTGGTACAAATGGTACTAGGTGCCGTGGTGGTTCTCCCCGAGCGAACTCTATAAGGAACAAAATAGGTTTCATATAAAACCTATTTGGTTCTATATAGGCTCTACCAACTACTCTACTCTACTCTACAATCTACTAAAAAAGGTACATACAATAACGTGATTCCACAGTTATCTACTAAAGAGTTTTTAATAGTTTTTACTTATCAAGTCCGATTACGCAATAATACGCCTTTGAAATAATGGTTAGTGAACCTGACTTACTATGAAATAAAACGAGTAGGCGAGTAGATATTTTCAGACGTAGCAGTCTGAGAAGCTATATCGTGTTTTTTATGTTGATTACAGCTTAGTGAAGTTGAATGTTCTGATCATAAATCATGACAATGATAATAATATGATGAAAATTATAGATGTATTGATTAAATCGATATACTTAGGTGTCTAATTAGCAAACAGGTAACATACTGTTTGCTAATTAGACACCTAAGTATATCGATTTAATCAATACATCTATAATTTTTATTCGATGTCTAGGCATTGCTATCGATAATCTTATATAATGTACAACGAATGTAACATTCATAGACTTAATTTAACGTTAATATTCGCAAATTGATATGTGTTACTAGTCCCTGTCTAGGTAATTTTTATTTTTTAAATCGAAGTGTTTAAAATTTCGCCAAGTTATTTATTTTTTAAGAAAGGAAGGACAATTAGGAGTAGGTACAGGTAAGCGTACCTAGGTAAAAATAGTCCATTGCATTGGATTACCTACTTAACTTATCTACGCTGATGCATAGTGCCGTAATAATATGTGTCTTTGTGTGCGTGTTTCGTTTGTCTTACATTCAGTTGAAATAATCCTATGACGTAATTTGCGCATGAAATGTTTACGAGTTCCCTGCTTGACTATTCTGTTATACATACAGGTTGTTTATCTAGCGCGGTACCCTAATCCCAAGCGAGAGGGTGTGAGTGTGGTTCTCGTTAGTAAGGCTTCACCCGCCCTGAGATTTAATGCCTCCGGTCGTCCATATTCGCCGCGCCGCCCGCCCTTGCGCTGCCGACGACGAACTTTCATAAATCGCCCATATTATCTTCGTATTTCTTAAAAGACTTGCTATATTCGTGATTTGTACACAAGAAATCTACCTAATAGGTAAGTATGTATTAATATTATTATTGATGTAATGGACCTACAATTTTGTAGAATCTTTTAAATTAAGTGTAGTAATTTTAAAACGACTTTTCTAACTAGACAGCCAAATTTAATTAAATAAGATAAATAGGATGTTGCACTGATTTTTTTAAAATTCAAAATGTAATCATTTTCTAAACAATGTTTACTTGTCACAGTCAGTGATCATCAAATTAAAGTAAATAAAGGTACATAATGTAGCATCGACAATGGTAGAGCCCTTCTGATTCAGACAGACGTAGTGCATCACATACCTTTAAATAATTATTCCAGTCTGTACCAACCCCTAATTTGTTGTAGGTATAATAAGTTATTTCGTGTTTTCGTATTTATTATTATTATTTAAAAGTGAGGAGATACGATGATTTTACGATGGTAAAAATCGGTCAAGTGCGAGTCGGACTCGCACTCTAAGGGTTCCGAATTACCGAACGATATTAACTCTAATTATTTCAAGTAATAATAGTCAAAAACGAGATGACACAGCACGTGATAGTATATAACTATAGATAGTAATATAACTAAGGTTAAAAGTTCATTCATTAAAAAAAAACATTATTACATTATTATTCAAATTAAATTTGATGATTACTATTAAACTAATACTACGGTACTAGTACTACGGTACTAGTTTAGTAAGAAGTATCATCATAAAATAACATACTATTTAGTGACTTCGTAAGGGCCAGTAGAGAAGGTTACTAGGAAGTAGGACTAGTAGAGAATGTCCTTTTTAAAAATATATCATTCGACGTATCATATCAACATCAACTCAATAAACTTATCATTATTATTCAACTAGCTAAACAAAACATAATGTATTCTTAATTTATATATTTATATGTATTTTAACATAACATGAAATATACGTAGTAATAGATTTCAGTTTTTATAGATTGCAGTTTTTTAGGGTTCCTTTTTCACCCTTTGGATGAACTCTCAGGCATGCAGGTTTCCTCATGTGTCCTTCACCGTTATAGCAAGTGACATTTTATTTCATAAATCGCACATAACTTAGAAAAGTCATTGGTGCGTGCCGCTGGGGTTTGAACCCGGACCGCTCGAGTGAGAGGCGAATTCGATAGCCACTGGGCTGTCACCGCTTAATTATGTATGAGAGACTAATTATATTCATCGATGACATGGCAATGTGGCTTCAGTTTTATAGGAAATCATAAGAACATTCAGAGTGATGTTCTAACTATACTATGTACTAACTATACAGCAAAATAGTAAAAACAGTTTTTATGGCGTCGCGTCGCAGCGCGCAGACACCTCCGTAACACGCCGTCACCGTTACCACTGCCTCTGGCATAATCGTTTTTGTTTTATACCTTTCAATTCAATTCCTATTGTAATGGTATTCTGTCTAATGGTTTTGGATGGTGTAATTATACTGTTTATGGACAAACTAAGTAAAGAGTTGATGAACAGATCTTAATCAGAAAATCGCAAACCTACACTTTAACTGACTTAAATACGGGTGAAATAATTAAAGATCGCGGGATTGATAGTATCAAAAAAATATTGTAGTATTAACGACCAACAACTCAATCTTATTTCTATAAGAAAGCAAGCTACCTACTATGAACTGGGTTTCGTCGCTCATAATTTCATCTACGACAGGCATAATTACATTTCTATGTAAATTTTGATGTATGTATGTATTTATATTATATATTTATGTATTCTATGTAAAGTTATATGAATTATATATATCTTTATAAATATATCTAGTATTTATTAGTCATAATTTACATATACATATATTTATATATATATACTTATTTATATTTCAATTTATTTTAATTTATAGGTACACCTACCACACCTTTCTACACCGCCCAGGGTTAGCTGGTGGAGAATGCCATCAGGCATTAAGCTCGCCCTTTGTGTATTTTACTTTTGTAAGGTATCAATAAAGTCTTTAAATAAATAAATAATTCCCACAAACAATAAGAGAGTTGAAACTATATATGTAAATGTATCTACATTTATCACCCTTCTCGTGTGGTAACTGTACATTTACTTTATACCTAAAGCACACTCATTTTAATTTTTTTATAAGTAGGTACCTACGTCATGATTAGTTTACAATAGGTATACCTAAATACTAAATAGAAAATAAAATTGCAAACTTGGTGAAGGATGATAAAGAAATTAATGTTCATTAAATAGTGATCAAGTGAACAAAACTTTTGAACCTTTAAACAATGCTAATTACACAATAATCGCCATCTATGCCATACGGGTTGCTTGCCGCAGTTTAAAAGTGCGCAAATCATTACATTTTTATGATGAATGTCTGCTCATTACCATGATATATAATAAACTAGCTGACCCGGCAAACGTTGTTTTACCATATAAATAATTTTTACTGAATATTTTGGGAGAACTTCATGTAAGTGTGTGGACTACAACTACCACTACCAATACCACTACCACTACTACTACCACTACCCCTACCACTACCACTACCCCTACCACTACCCCTACATCTACCACTACCCCTACCCCTACCACTACCCCTACCACTACCTTTACCACTACCTATCACGCACCGGCGCCATCTACTTAAAATATTGGTTTGTAGTACATGCTATGTATCAGAGATGGCGCTGTATGTGAAAAAAGAATTTTCCGCTTTTCTGTTGAAATTTTTCCTGAATTTTCTTTGCTATAAACCTCACGGAGCCCGAGACCTTTCCAACGAATGCAAAACCGTGGAAATCGGTTCGTGCGTTCTGGAGTTATAGCGTCAGGAAGGAAAACCCGACTTATTTTTATATAGTAGATAACCCCATCTCATGCTTCATTCTTACCAAATTAACGTATCTTTCATTTTGGACTCAAAACCATCTATCTGATCTATCTGTTGGCCAATTATGAGTTTTTCTACGGATTAATTAAAAAATGTTGTTTAAAAAATGTTATGACGTTCATTAAGCGTATACAAAATACCATATAATGAAAATGAATGAATCTGAATCTGAATCTAGATTTGTAATCGGGATATGTCAACACGGGCAGGAGGCTCGTGCCAGGAGCGGAGGAGGGAACGGACCTGGGCTCAAGTCAACGCTGTTTGTAACTATAGAAGGGGATCGACCTATCACTCGGGGATGTCTCGTGTTGGCCGGTGTTGGCCATGGTGTTGTGTGTCCGCAAAAAGAAAACTGTTTATCGGTTCAGCAATCATTGTTATTGGAACTTGATATTCAAGCTAATCAGTTGTCTTTGTTGTTAGTTTTCTGGAGATCTACAACGAGCGAGTGCACGACCTGCTGGGCGAGGCGAGCGCGGGCTGCCAGTCGCTGCCGCGGCGCAGGGGCAACGCGCGCAAGGACCTGCGCGTGCGCGAGCACCCCGCCAGGGGGCCTTATGTGCAGAGTAAGGGCCTTATATTAGTAAGCCTTATATGAGAGTAAGGGTATATATATAATAAGGTAATAAACAATTAAAAAACTTATTTTAGCTTTACATTGTTTTGTCTTCTTAATTCAAACTCAATTCAGAATTTGAAAAGAATGTGACAATACACTTAACAGCTATGATAGGCTTAATTTGTAATACAGTTTCATTAATTACCTAATTTTATTTACTGGACAGGCCCGTTGGATTTGTCTATATTTGTAATTGTAATGTTTTTTTTAATTACACAATAAATACAAACGTTTTTAAAAAATATTATAGTTTCACATTGTCAAATTAATAACATGATGATACTCTATATTTTTTAAAATTTTTGTAAAGCAAGAATAGTTTTGTTATCAAATTAATCTATGCATATGCATGTATTTATAATTAGTCTGAGGTTTTGTTTAAATGAGGCCAAGTATGTTGCAAATGTATGACTAAGGTCTATGAGATTCGCGTTTGTGTATGTGAAGGTTAAGATTTGAATAAATCAGATATGTAATGAAATGACCATACAGTCGCATGCGGGGAAATCCGCATAGGACCAATAAAACATAAGTTAAACTAAACTATGGAAGTAAAAAAAACATTTAAATAGGTACATTGTAGGTAATTACTGCCTTGATGGTCTAGTCATAGTATGTAGAGCGGAGCGACTCTTTATTCTATGGTCTAGTGGTCGCAAGCGCGACTGCTAATCTAGAGGTCCTGGGTTCTAACCCAAAAATATTGGAATGGAAATGGAAAATTACTACGTTTTTTAATAAGACCTAACAGACCGGAAGGTTAACGACCTCTATTCGCTTAATTGGTTTTCGGTAGCCAAGTCTCTACAATCTAACCATAATATTTTAAGAGTAGAATTGAGAGCCTCCTTCTTTGGTTGGTTAAAGGTCTCCATTTCTCTGTGTAGACCTCCGTCGTGTAACAGTCCACGACGTAGAGTCTCTCCTGTCAGTGGTGCACGAGGGGGCGCGCAGGCGCCGCACGGCCGCCACCCGCCGCAACCCCACCTCGTCTCGCTCCCACGCCCTCCTCGAGCTTGCCACCCCGCACGGTACTCTACATCTCGCAGATCTTGCTGGAAGGTAACTCCAAACACCGAAACAGTCCACGACGTAGAGTCTCTCCTGTCAGTGGTGCACGAGGGGGCGCGCAGGCGCCGCACGGCCGCGACCCGCCGCAACCCTACCTCGTCTCGCTCCCACGCCCTCCTCGAGCTTGCCACCCCGCACGCTACTCTACATCTCGCAGATCTTGCTGGAAGGTAACTCCAAACACCGAATACTGAAATGGTGTCATTTAAATGTGATGTGAGCTAATACTGGAAATTATATATGGTTTTTCTACGAAATGCGAAAAACAGTAGTGGGATGTTTCAGCTGTAGTTGCGTGGCTTGTAATCATTTAATTACATACAAAATACAACATAGCGACGATGGTCATACAATCATGAATATAATTTTGTACTTGAAATTATAACGTAAAAGTAGGAAAGGAGGAAAGGTATATTATTAAACTGATCACGTTATGGAAATCTATGCATGTGCCTGGGAAGTGCCATAGGTTTCCATTTCTTTTCCGTTTCCATGAATTTGTGAGCTCTTCAATTTGTAAAACTAATCGTTAATGTGAATCAAATGTAGCCAACCAGGTAACAAGTACGAGAGCACAAATTTAGTTCAATGTAGCCCGTCTATTACTACTGTGTTAAGTAGGTAGTGCTGTGTGGTGTTCTAAATTTAATTTATTAATAAATTTCTCTGGTTTTAGCGAAAAAGCAAGTTGGGAAGGCTGTGGCGGCGGCAGACAAAAGGAGGGCGCCAACATCAACAAGTCTTTGGTTGCGCTCAGCAACGTTATAGCCGCTCTAGGTATGTATATTCCCTTAAATATATTCGCACGGGTCAGTACCGGTTAGTTATTACAGGTGTAATGACCGGTACTGACCCGCGACAGTACATAGTACTGTCTGTTTTGAGGTGGACTGATGATCAGAAGAAAACAGCCCAGAAACAAGAAACCCCTGGATTCAGGTGGCAAAGGATCGGGAGGAGTGGTGTCGATTGAAGGAGACCCTTCTCCATTAGTGGACCTTGAAAGGCTGATGGATGGCTGGGTAAAATAATTGTTTTAATATTTTATTAATAACTAGCAGACCTGGCAAACGTTGTTTTGCCATAAAATATTTTTTGTGAATATTTTGGGAGAACTTAATGTAAGTGTGTGGACTACTACTACGTCTACCACTACCACTACAACTACTACTACCACTACTACTACCACTACCACTACGACTACTACTACCACTACTACTACCCCTACCACTACTACTACCACTACTACTACCACTACCACTACCATTACCACTACTACTACCACTACCACCACTACTACTACTACTTGAAAATTAGCTATATATTATATTAGCTTTTTAAGCTCTTTTCAAAACTCTTCAAACAATAATTAAAATTTGATGTAATATTTTAATTAGCATGACATGCTTTACAACACTTACAATTTCATTTCAGCCAACACTTCATATTACCTCTAGTAGATATGCGAATTAATTTTCCCCAGAGACCGTTTTCCATTTTTCAATAATATAAACATTGTACGCCTTGGACATGTCAACGTCAATGGCAACGTCATGTATCAAAAGTAATACGAAGTGGCGATGGCTGAAATGACACTATTGTAAAGCATGTCAGTTAGACGTTTTCAAATATAAAATTACACTTATTAATTTGCAAATATTTTGGCTAAAATTAAGATGTAAGCTATCCTATATTTCAAGTTGGATCAAACTGCACACGGTGTGCAAATTTAATTTAAAATTGGTTAAGTAGTTTAGGCGTCCATTAAACACCAACAACGTGACACGTATATTATATATATTAAGATTTATTTTATTTAATAATTAATTGGTTGTCCGGTTTGAAAGGTGTGGATCCCGGTTACACTTATATAGGGCGAACATCTTAATACTCAGGCAACGCATCTGTGACTGACTAAGAACGAAACTTTTATTTTAACAACAATTACTAACTGGACTATTAATAACACCAACTACCAGAACTAACTATCACTAATAGTCCTTGCCCCTGTCCTCATACTCACTAAAGAACTGATCAACTAATGTTCTTATTAACTTTCTCTGCTGGACTGAACCAACCATCCCAGACTCTATTTAAGTCTCGTTCAATGTCATGTCACAGTTGTCATGAGTGGCAGGAATTGGGTGGTGCTGCAAGCGCGTTTGGTATCTTATATCCCAAATAAAATATAAAATACGAGTATAAAAATATTTAAAGAGCGCAAACGCGCGTTCAACAGATGTAATCTGACTAACCTTTCCACCAATCCGCATTAGAGCAGCGTGGTGGAGTATGGTCTAGACCTCCCGCAGCAGTGTCTGTGGGGGAGACCCGTGCCCATACCAAACAAACAAACTTTCACTGTAGGAGACCCGTGCCCAGCAGTGGGACGTCTATGGTTTGTAGCGATTAGAAAATTGTGTAAATGAGAACCGCTTTTTCCGATCGAACGGTCGGCGTCTATTGTATTGAGTTGTGAGCATGGGCACTTATCCAAGTTTCCCCATTACGGTGATGTTTGCGACTTGTGACACGCGATGCAATATTAATGAAGTTGTATAATGCACGCGGCAGTGAGGGGCGGCCGGGGCCGCTACGTGCCCTACCGGGACTCGACGTTGACGTGGCTGCTAAAGGATTGCTTCACGGGCGGAGCTCCTACGTTCATAATAGCGAGTAAGTCTATCAGTTCATCAATGATGTCAACATCAGTACAACTAAAAGAAAAATCAGCGTAGCATGTAGTTACGGGTTGGTTAAGTGACCATACCTACGGCATTACCTCGAGGTAACAGGCTTCCGATGTAAAATACCTATTCCAAAGCAATATTTTTGATAAAAATTGTTTGATTAAATTAAATAAAACAATAATTTTTTTAATTAAATAAATGTTTGTGCTTGAATTATAGTTTTCTGAACAAATATTAAACTTTTCAGCTGTATCTCCTAGTTACGCCTGTTACGGTGAATCCGCTTCTACCCTCCGCTGGGCGGAACAAGCACGACAGCTTCCTGTACCACGTGCGACTAATACCGCTTACACCACTTCCAAGTCGGTTCTACAGGCTCAGTTCAATCGACTGCTCGCTGAACTTGCCAGCCAGTATATTAAATACGTATGTTCAACTTCTGTTACGTTCTATTTAAACTTATTTAGTACTGAAAGAAAATTTGACGATCCCAAGGAGTTACTTGGACGATGATGAAACATGTAATTCTATTTTTATTATTTTCAGGCTCCGGAAACAGGGAAGATAACATACGATGATAGACACTGGACTGTTATAAATACGAATAACATTGATATACCCCCAGAAACATTCACAGAATTAAAGATAGGGAACATAATGAGCATATCGAATCCAAAATCCGATGTACAGAACTCAGAATCGACACCATCTTCAGTCGCTAGCGGTAGTTCCGATGTCATAAATTTAATACATAAAAATATTGACTTGCGCAGCGAAATAAGTAAAGAAGTAGATAAACTATTTGGTCCAACTTTAGAACGGACACAAAGTGGAACAGACTTAACAGTTACTGCACCCGAGATGAACAAAAGACAGTACAAATCGCAAGAAGTATTAACAGAGGATAAAACACTCCCATTAGGCCAGAGTTTAGGCTTGACTGATTCTACCCAAATGTTAAGCGAAATTAATGTTGATGAAGCCCAAAGTACCGACGAAGATAAAAACACTTCAGTGCCCATTGTATATGAAAGTGATCAAAGAGCTGATATTGTGGCATCAGTGACAGAAAGATTATATTCTAAACTAAAAAAGAGAGAAGTACCGGCTGCAAGAGTGGAGTCAGTATCTGATAAGAAAATAACCCAGCCTCTAAGTGAATTAAGAATTTGTACCAATGCTCGTCAACGCCTTGTTGAATTAAGTCAGAGAGCTTTAAGGAATAAGCGAAGAATCGGTATTCCGGTCCATACACAAACAAAAAGGACAGTTATTCGAGTAAAGGATCAAGAAATAGACGTTCAAAATGATTTGCAATCGTACGCTTTTAATGCGAAACGTTCGTTTGTACTGTACCGTGACGTGAGTACCGAAACTATCCCAATGACTCCACGTTTTAAAGAAATTGCTGTAGGTCCCACTTATGGATCAATTAATGTTCGCGATAGATCTACAAACACGGATATTAAAAAAATACCCCGGACCAACTCTGTAATGATGACTGATATTGTCAAGACAGTTGATTTTAGTACACAAACACCGGTACTACAACAGCCGTCGAAAAGAAAAAAACGATCTACGATTTTTGCAAGGCTTTTGAGGAAAATTGAAAAGAACAGAAACGATGCAGAAAACAACCCTGTATCACCTATAATTCATATTAATATATCACCAACGTACCCAGATGAGTCTCAAACATCTGAAGATAATCGAGACAAGATGAAATCGAATAAAAAAAAGTCTAAACGTGGAAAGTCTGCACTAACTCCTGACTTATTAACTAACCACAGTAGTACTGATCAGAAAGACATGAATAAAAGTGAATCATTTATCCATTCAGACAGAAATACAGATGATACAGATGTAAGCATTCTTACTTTTGAGGAACATGATGGTTCTCAGTTCAGAAAATCATTTGATGATTTCCCTGAAGCAGAGGATAATGTACTACCACGCGTAGTAGTGTCTCCTTCTCTAGATCCAACTGATATAAAAGACATGATTTTAGGACGTAATGAAAATTCCTATCCATACAATATTCTTCTTTCTCCTACCAAAATGAGAGATGAAAATAGAAAAATTATTAGATTCAAAGAAATTGACATAACTCCAGCAGAATGTTGTAAAATGAAGTACGACGATGACGACACTGATCATAATTTTAATAAAAACGACTGGATTAATTACAAAAATTCACGAGAAAGTGTCTATTCTGATTGTAGTTCTTCCAGTAAGCTGGAGTCAGATACCTTGAATTCGCGAAAGGGTAGACCTATAAACCAATCCACGAACACAAGGAGCTCTTTACGAAGAAACTATTTGGCCGTACCAAAAAGTAACATGAGATATAAAATAGCAAGGGCCAAACTTTATAAAGAGTTTTTGGGCTTAGAAAAGGATAGACAACAAGAAGAAGAATGTCTATGTTCACCACCATTTAAATTAAATACTAGCGACATTACTGAAGACTACGTAATAGGGTCACAGGATACATTCAGGCAAAGAAGACAATTTTTCGAAAATAAATTTAGACACGGTTACTATCCTCAAAACGATACCTTCAGCAATATTGAACGGAAAATTATTGCTTCATGTAATAAACTGGAGCTTTCTGCTGACAGATACAGAGATTATTTACACGAATATAAAGAAAATAAATACGCACCTAACATCAAGCCAGTGCAGGCTAGGACACCCACGGAGTACCTGCAACACCTAGTAAAATTAAGAAGAGAGGTGATACAAGCTAACAGCCATAGAACTGAAAGTTTTGTTTAATATAAGTGAAGAAACGGAACGCTGAATTCAACAAAATTTCATCACTAGTGATCTAAATCCTTTTTTACACTTTATATAAGTAAATCCTATATTTATGTAAATCATTACTCATTAGTTTTTTTATTTAAATAAAGGTAGTTAATAACATTTAAATAATTCTCTTTATTTTGTAAAATAAAAAGACTCATCTTTGCTGAAATTAATGGATTAGCCACTGTAGGTATAATACCTAATTTGTATTAAACCAAATTAGCACATAGGTTATATCATCACATGTAATCATTAGCGTCATAATCTTAGGAGTAAAATTATTTTAACGGAACACTTATATAAAAGTTGTACGACCTTAAGTAGTATATTTTGAAACGGACGAGCCCAGTGGACAAGCGGTATGCAACCTTCATACATTAGTTGGCGCTGCAACCGTTGATTAAATGCGTGTTTCTCTGAGATTCAAGATTTCTACGCTAGCTCGATTAATATATTAAAGTAAAAAGTAAATAAATTATATTGTGACGATGTCTATAATAATAACAACAGTGCATTTTTTAACCAATGAACTACTAGTACTTATATTTTCGGTAGTTCTCCTCATTTATTTGTGGTTCCAGTATAAGTTTACGTATTGGTCAAAAAAGGGAGTTACAGGACCAATTCCAGTGTTCCCGTTTGGTAATCTACGTGATGTGATAAAGCGACAAAAACAGTTCTTCCAACCGTATTGTGATAATTACTATAATTATAAACATCTACCGTATGTTGGCATGTATTCGTTTAGCCAGCCGGTGATATCCATAAATGATCCAGATGTGGCAAAATTAGTGCTGATTAAGGATTTTGAATATTTTTCATCGCATGGAATATTTTCCGGAGGGACAGGTGATCCGTTGGCAGGGCATTTATTCAACGTACATGGAAAAACATGGAAAAAATTGCGATACAAGATGTCGCCAGCTTTCTCGCTGGGAAAGCTTAAGGCTATGTATCCTCTAGTGGACAATATAGCAAATGCGAGCTTGGAATACACAAACCTCATGTACTCCAACGGTGAAATTATGAATTTCTCTGATTTCTATGCAAAATATTCAATGGAGATTATTGGGAGTGTGGGGTTCGGCGTAGAATGCAATGGTTTTAAAAACCCAGATTCAGAATTTTATTTACGAGGAAATGAATACTTCGAGCCTCAGTCTTTTTATTGGTAAGTAAGTAAGTTATTCTTTAAAATTAATAAAATTATGTCTTAGTGGTTACTAAGCGTTGCGGATTTTTTTTATTTCAATAATTTAAATTTCAGGACTGCAGTCCGAGCGCTGGCATTTTGCGTGCCCCACTTTTTTTACAAACTAAGGATTAACCGCATTAACCCTGATATTATAACATTTTTTCATAATTTGGTAAAAGAGTCCGTTGAGTACAGGCTTAAGCATAATTATGAGCGTAATGACTTTTTACAAACACTGATAGAACTGAGAAATGGAAAACTAATCAATGATCAAGGTGTGTAAAATTTAAACTAATTCATGGTGAAGGTTCTTATTAGAAAGGTTGTAGGTAGTACACAGTAATGTTTACAATATAGAAAAGTTTTGTAACTGTCAAGTGGATTATTTATTTACGGCGATAGTCTCAAAATACAGTACTAACTTTCAATACAGCTATATTTATGATGTATTTGGCTACATTAGATATACAGATGATATTAGTTTGTTATTTTATCTCTGTTAGGTGACAAAACTACACTTAAAATAATTTAAACAGCATCGCTTTTTTTAAAGCTTTAAAAAAATATATCTCTGATGTTATTTTATTTATTTTTATTTTGTTATACAGATGAACAGCCTATATCAAAGCTGATTAATTATACGAATAACTTATACATATGTACATATATATATTTTTTTTATTTTGATTAAAAACTTTGTTTAGATGGATCGAAGGAAAATCTGAAAGATTTCACGTTCTCAATGAACGACATAGCGGCTAACACTATGCTGTACATGTTCGCGGGATACGAAACTTCGGCCACGACGGGCCAGTTCGCTGCCTACGAGCTGGCCCGCAACCCTCGCGTGCAGGACAGAGCCAGGGAGGAGGTGCGGAGAGTCTTGGCCAAACACGACGGCCGCTGCACTTACGAGGCGCAAAGCGAAATGGTGTATTTGAATATGGTTATCGATGGTAAGTTTCTTTTTTATTATTAGCAAATTGCAAGCGTGGATTTTAAAAATTATAGCCCGGTTTATTTTCGATTTTCATTTTTCAATCTATCTTTCTACTGCTAAAAACCGTGAAAAATATGAAAAAATTGTAAAAGTAAATATGAATATGAAATTAAGTAATAGGTACGTACCTACTATTAAATTACCTATTTAAAGTATTATTAGTAGTATTTACATATTGAGTATGTACTCAATAGTGACAAGTTTATTGATCCAAGGTAGACCAGTTTTTGGATAAGCCAGATTTATCAGTGTTATCATAAAATACATTATTATTTCAATATTTTACATAATATTGATGGCAAGATTAGTTCCTTACTTGATCCTTCCTGATAATCGTGCCAAGGTTAGAATACAAAAATAATAAACACAACGGCCCCTTGCAAAAGCAATGTATTTGCTCAATTTCTTCTCTTGCTTGAAGCCGGTTTAAATTGTATGACTTACTTTTTAAAACTGCTCACGTTGCTCAAGTACTTCGCATCGCTTATAAAATCTGTTGTTTCAAATAATAGGTCTTAAAATTGCCTTTTTAGTCTTGTTTTGTTTGTTGACTCATCTATCGACGAATGTATTTTATATGTTCCAAATAGAAATTAAAACAAAAAATTTAAGTAACCCCGTTGCAATTGTGACACAAAAGAAAATCTCTAAAAAGCAAAATAAATTTTCTTTATCGGCCTTAGGAATGTTTTATTTTAAAATGAGCGTTGCGCGTTTTCTAGTCTTCTTTAGGTCATTGATGCACTAATCGTATATCTCCCTGTTTGTATGTTTTCCAAAACTATGAGATCTATATCCCACCAATAAGTGTACTCCGTTGATCTCACAAAACTTAAGTAACCTAAATAGTAAGCCTAGTAATATATTAGGTCAGATCACTCATGATTACCAAACCACCGTTAAACACTCAAGAAAGTATCATATGTAAATATTTTTTTAATTTTGCAGAAACGATGAGGATCCATCCACCAATGCGGGCATTGTTTAGAAGATGTACCAAAGATTACAAATTGCCTAATAGCGATTTGATTATAGAAGAAGGCACCCAGGTGTTCGTGCCTATTGCTGCCATCCAGATGGACCCTCAAATATTCCCCAAACCTGAAATATTTGATCCGGATAGGTTTACTCCAGAGAATAAGGCGAAGATGCATCCTTGTCACTGGATGCCCTTCGGCGAAGGACCTCGAAAGTGTTTAGGTATGTTCACGTGTGAATAACTTGTAAGTTGTAATGTTTTAAAAAAGAGGTTATAAATTGCAATTACAATTTAGGATCAACGATTTCACGCAAACACAGGAATTTTGATAATATTATCCAAATTTCCCAAATTAGCTATGCAACTGTGATCCTTTAGCACCAAAACCTTAAACCTATTTATTTAAAAAAATATAGGCACGGAAACATTTAAGTATCGTATCAATTCGTAAGGAATGTCTCGAAGGTTATTTAAAATAGGTTACATTCAACAAACCTTATTATCCTTCACCTCTGCCCATTCAATTATTGACATATTGGAGGTCGTTTTGACGATAGGTTATGTTTTATAACTAATCATTCAACATGTTAACAACCAGCTACTTATTGACTATCAATAGTCATTAAGTAGTTATCTATGTAGTGAACGATTTGCAGAGGTAACTTTTCTAATGTAACGGTACTTATAATAGCACTGAAAAACACCATGATGTCGATTTGATCATGCGTGATTTTCATGGTCAAAATATAGGTAGGTAATGATTGTTAGTTACCAACATTTTGTTATTCCTATTCCTATCCTACCTACAACATGTTTCATTGCACCTCAAGTTCAAGTCATATAAAATACAGGTAATGGTGGAATTAAATCAGACAAGTCCGGGACTGCAGATTCGAGTTATTCTTAAAATCATATCATAATATTATACGTGAAGTAAAAATTTTCGAATTACGTGGACTTAAAACTGAGCCCTTCGATTTAGTAATTGGTTTGACTCGCTCGCTCGCTGCGTCCCATAGACGTCCCACTGCTGGGCACGGGTTGACACACAACATTATTTGGTTACGTGGATACGATGGCACTTTGAACATTGGTTTGGGATTAAGTCTATGATACTAGTTAAGATAAATAGACAAAAGAAAAAGGTACCTAAATTAGAATTGTTATTTATCAATAACATAAAATGTTGCAGGTCTTCGCCAAGGCTACATTCAGACGAAGATGGCCCTTGTCAAAATACTACAAAATTACGAACTGCTTATGGATGACCGGACGGCCGTCCCGATGAGGCTGAAGGCGACGTCATTAGCGTGTTCTGCGGACGGCGGCGTGTGGCTGAGGTTGAGAAAATTGTAGCAGCTGATCGTTCAAATTTGTTGATTAATTCAATTATATTTGAGGGTCGCCATAGTAAGATGAACTGTGGCTCAAATCAAAGAAATCCTACGAAGAGAGTCCAATCAACTATTTCTCATCAGTTCTTTGCATACATGTAATAAAAATCTACGTGTGTAGATTTTTTTTTGGTGTGCTCTGAGGTGAGCTGGTGGTGCTCTTGCTATTTTTTTTGGTTGGTCTGCTCTGCTTATTTGAGATTTATTTCAGCTATACAGTTGAAATAAAGCATGTTTTAGTTAGGTACTCTGCACTAAAAGCAGATTTTGAATGTCCTTACTTTTACAATGTATAAGATGGGCTTGGAAATTCCCTTATAATCTGAGCACGAGTTAACTATTTAAACATTGCTTCACACTTGCACGTAGGAAAACACACTGTGTGCCGGCGGAATTTTAATTTATACTGTGTATAGCAAATGTTGCATAATTTATTTCTCAGTTAGCACTAGGTAAGGATAGCACTATATAGGCGTAATAAACATTATTGAAATAAAGCAATTCTCTAGAGATCTTTAAGTTGTTTTATTCCTTATCTTCTAATTCTTCTGATTAATTTCTAATTCAATAGGCAATGCTTGGAAACTTTATTCAGTCTGGGACGTAAAATATTTTTACACAATTAGCTGATATGACCTGAAGAAGACAGCGGGAAACCGTTGGATTCAGAGGGCGCAGAGGGAGCAGAGGGGAGGAGTGGCGACGATTGAGGGAGGCCTATGTAGCAGTAGACCAAAAAAGACTGATGGATGGATGGTAAATATAGCTAATGACCACTATATGACATTTTTAAATGAACTCAGACATCACTGTGGCCTTACATTTCATATTGACCGAAATAATACATTCTACATCAAATTTTAAATTTGAAAAATAGAACCATTATTTTTCCGCAATGTTAGCGAATGCATTGAGATTCAAGTTCGTGTTGCAACATGGTATATTGGCTAATTTGGTAAATTAGCTAACACGATGACCGTGGCCGCGAGAGCTGCTGACATTGAACGTAACATCGGACGTAACAATTAATAAAAAAAATGATCTGAATATAGTTTTGATGTGAATAATTAAATATTAGGTATTATATACAAGGTGTCCCAAAATTCAACGATAATCCTGAACCAGAGGATGGCCCTGCTAATGACTACTCCAGGAAAAAAAAGAAAAAAAATATATCTCGATTTTTTTTCAAATTACATAATAAAAAGGAAATTCTTAGAAAATTGACACCCCTCATGATATTTTTAAGTACCATGACCACAATTTTTGAGATATTTCTGATATTTTTTTTGTATCCGTGACCTAAGTAGTACTGCTATCTACCACAAATCTTAAAATTTCTATAATGTCTGTAGTTTTCACACAATAAACAATTAAAATCATTGTTTTCCCAAAAAATTTTGATCAAATTTATTTTCAGTCCACTTTCCCTCATTGTGGTGTAAAAAAAAAGTATGGACACCACTATGGCAAGTTTTTTTAAAAGTTGACGCAACTAATCAAGATTCCAAAATGGTGTAATAGTCTTGGAAAACTAGTCACAAAAAAAAAGTATAATATTTCAAAACAAGAACCAAATTTCATAAATTGTACTTGTTGATAGTTATCATGTGCCCAAAATATGATTTTTGGTGTACATTTCTTGGATTTAAATGGGACATGTGCGTAGTCAAACAAATTTAGAAGACAGAGATAGATAGAGAGAGATGTAGTTAGTCAGAGGTAGATGAAGATGTCGTTATCAAATAACAATAGGGCAGGTAGAGAAGTTGCTGTTCTCAGCAGTCAGTACGCTCTGCTTCTTTCTTTACTGTACACCGTTAAGTATTCAATTGACGTGTGAATCAAGTAATCTGCAAATTGAACTGACTTTGCATTATTTTGGACTGTTTAACTTTAACTGGGCCCTTTGAGTTACAAGGAAACTTAGATGGAAATAATTATTTGAATTTTTGACAAAATAACTTGCCAGACTTATTAGAAGACGTGCCTTTAAGTGATTTACAAAACATGTGGTTTTAAAATGATGGTCGCCCAGCTCCCTATGCCCATCCTGTGCGAGACTACTTAAACCAAGAGTATCCAGGGCGTTGGATCGGTCGACTTGGTCCTATCTTATGACTACCCCTTTCACCCGATCTAAACCCCCAACACTTCTTCTATTGGGGTTGTCTCAAAGACAGGATCTACTCAAACATTTTTCACCACCAAAAAACCTATTTTGGGCACAAAGTAAAAGTTAATACTAATCGACAAGAACAATTTTTGAAATATGGTTCTTGTTTAGAAATATTATACTTTTTTTTTGTGACTAGTTTTCCAAGAGTATTATACCATTTTGGAATCTTGATTAGTTGCGTCAACTTTTAAAAAAACTTGCCATAGTAGTGTCCATACTTTTTTTTTACACCACAGTGAGTGAAAGTGGACTGAAAGTAAATTTGATCAAAATTTTTTGGGAAAACAATGAATTTAATTGTTTATTGTGTGAAAACTACAGACATTATAGGAATTTTAAGATTTGTCGTAGATAGCAGTACTACTTAGGTAACGGATACAAAAAAAATATCAGAAATATCTCAAAAATTGTGGTCATGGTAGTTAAAAATATCATGAGGGGTGTCAATTTTCTAAGAATTTCCTTTTTATTATGTAATTTGAAAAAAAATCGAGATATATTTTTTTTCTTTTTTTTCCTGGAGTAGTCATTAGCAGGGCCATCCTCTGGTTCAGGATTATCGTTGAATTTTGGGACACCTTGTATATGTATTAGGGAGGCGACGTTTACGACCACGGGGGAACGGGGGAAAAAATATATATTTGAAAATATCATCATAATATGAACTTAAATCAAAAACTTTGTAGGTATTCCTTATTACGAAAATCACGTGGACGGAGGTGTATGGAATTTGACACAGATTACACACACTATCATTGGTTTGACACACAATATATTTAAATTTGCATGGTTATCTGGATGCGAGGGCATGTTAATTTCACACGTCACTTTGAAAATTCGTTTGGATTACCTAAATCTACGATAATAGAGATATTTAAAGTCTCTAGACATTAAAACCATTCCATTGACTTTCACACTTAAAAAAAATGAATGATGGTTGAATTGCAACCGCTCAGTGACCACTGATATTATTAATAATGGTGAAGTGGATACCGCCACCACGCCCGCGCGTGTTAATCGTTCTTCTCTTTTTTCGAGATCTTTACATTCCTTTCTCTGGGCATTGTATCAGTCGAAGATTCAGACATGGTGTCTGGAAACACGGACGTTTTAGACTCCGTTATTTGCACTTTGGGACTAGGTGTTTTCTTTAAATTTTCGTCTGTTTGAACATCTTTATGCTTTAGATTTGATTTTTTTGGTTTAGTTTCCACTGGTTCCAATAGCATTTGCTGTTGGACATTTGAAGCACTAAGTTCCCGCTTAAGTGGGATTCTATCTGCGGATTCACTGATGACATTAGCTTCTAGTTTCTGTTTAATTTCTGGTGTAATATTCATAACAGATTCAAATTCAATAGCTCTCTTGGACGTTGACGCTTCAGAATAAAAGTCAGTAAATCTTCTCTTTATTCTGTCTTCTAATTTACGCTTAACTTCTAAAAGGAGCTCCTCGGCTGTTTCCTGATCCATATCGGATTCAACAAGTCGTTCCTGAGTAGTTTTAGAGCTTATACGTTGCTGTCCGTATTGCCGAACTAAAGGTCTAGTCTTACTCGGTGTGCCTTCTATGCTTGGACTTAAAAGGCTAGTAAGAGGTTGTTCAGGCAAAGGTAACATATCAATAAGATCATATACCAATTTAACTATAAATTTTTTATCTTTCGGTACTGAACTGTATGCTTTTACTCGGTCTAGCTTATTACGTTCAGCATCAACTAATGACGGGTTGGAGCTGGATGGCGGTGTCGAAGATTTAAATAGAATATATCCTTCGCTGTCAGATGTGTTTGTCAGATCAAGACTGGATGTATCGACAAGGCGCGACATTTGATCGTTTTTTTGAAAGTGAACCTTCACACTGCTCTGTGAACGACTGGTGGTCGCGTGGGATTTAGGACTTGTTTCTTTGTTAATCCAGAACTCTGGTGAAACTGTACGTATCTGTGTCTCGTGACGTTCCTTAAAACAGACGAAATAATATATATTTGTAGGTACATTTGCGATGCAGATTGTATAGTTTGTGATGCACACTTAGAAATGACGGAAGCTACACTAACAATTAACAATTTTAAAACCAGCAGTTGACCCAGCTTTGACGGTATGAGCCTACTACCGACAAAGTACAACTGCAAACGTTGTCAAAATACGGTTTTTGATCAACTAAATTTCATCTGCTATAACAGTATTGGAAAAGATGTCAAAAAACTGCATGCCTTTTGTTTTCCATTTTTTACTTGAAATCAAGCAAAGTTTAACGTTTAGCACTTGGCTAACGTGTGGTGCCTTATGTTACCAATTCTTCATGAAACCAGTTAAGATTTGAAACAATAATCTGTCTCGGCCGGCAGTTGGGTAGGTGACCGCTTTGACCGGCACGTTCCGATTGTTATCGCAATAAAATAAAGTTTGTGTGGAAGGCCTTCAATAATCTACCTGCCAATAATCTACCTATACGGTTGGCTACTCACCTCTCCGCCGCCTCTCTGGAATTGAGCAACGTTGTCGAGAACGTTCTCGACCTTCTCAGTTGTGAGAAGAAACTCGTACCCTACAGTAGGATGCTAAAGAAATGATAATGTTACCAGCATCCTTTCGATGTTTCCCTTCAACTGAACGCTGACTTTGACGAGCTGGAAGTCGACTACCAGCACGACCCTCGCCAGGGTGAGCAGCGCCGAGAGCAGCCAGCACAGGGTGTGCAGCCAGGCGGAGAGGATGGTGATGCGAGTCGCCTGGTAGACGCCTCGGATGCGCCTCTCATAAGCAAGTGTTGCCACGTTCACAGAATACGTGCATCTATGAGTGTCATTTTAACATTTAAATGCTCAGCATTTTTTCAGCATGTTCGGTGTTCAAATACAGGCGCATTGTGGATCATGGTTGTGCATACAGGTTTAATTTCAATTATAAAATAATGACCTCTACGTCCTGCCATAAGGGCGTATGACTAAATAGAATTTTTAGTGGTTTTCGGTTGAAATAGAACTGCTTAGATCAATGTATCATTTCGGATCTGAAGTTAAACCAAATTTTGCTAACTAAGAACCAAAATGATACCTACATTAATAAGTTAAACGGCATCTGTGCAAATTTAATAAATAATGTCACTATTTATGTTACTTGAAAACAACAAATTTTTTTGTTATTGTTAGTGGTCAGTTCGTTAGTGGGTATGATAACTGGGAAGTGTTAATGATGGTTAGTCCTGATAGTAAGTGTAAGTATTTTTTAGTAAGAGTCTGGTTCCAAGTCAACCACAGTTACGTCGCTATCCATGAGGAATTAATATGGTCGCCTCTAAAGCAGTGAAGTCACTCAAAATGTACCTACACCTAATCAGACTGGAAGACTTACGTAGAACTTCCGGTAATTTCCCCCAGTTTCACGCATAGTTCCTGCAGCCCATTATGTGTGATAATAGTTGCGTATAAGCAGAGTGCTCCCATCGCCAGCGAAAACACGAAAACCGGCAACAAAACACGCCAAGGACGTTGCAACCTAAAAATTGAGAAAACAGGTAAGATTAAAGGTAAGTAACATGTACTCTGTTGCGGACACAGAAAAATGTAGAGTTGTATATTCTAAGCTATGCAGATTTCTGAGGCGGCCGCCCACAAAACTTGTGGCAAATCTCTAACAGAAGTGTAATAGAAACTGGACATGTTGTTCCAGTTAGTTTAAGATTGAAAGAAACTTAGCAGCAGATGGAAGCTAATGAAAACAGAAAATAATATAAATAACTCTAACTTTTTAGTAATGTTTTGAAACCTATGAATCAGTTCTGTTGTAGCAAAACTTTTTCAAAAACTGTTTCTGTGTTAACTTTCCTAAAAGCGGCCATTATAATACCTAGTAGCAAGTAGTAATGCATATGTGACCGACTGGTCTGTCACAGTTGTCATGGGCGGCAGTGGATGGCTGGTGCTGAATACTCGTTTCCTATGTTATTTCCATATAAACACATACCCAGTAAGCGTTCGGCTGCCCGTAGAGCACATGAGAAACATCGTTGTCCACACGAGCCCGAATATTCCAGAAACTAACGGCACATAAGTGGGCAGGTAGCACGCGCTTTTGTCAATCCATTGAGTGCTCAAGAAGTCTACCGGCAACACTAGGTAATAAACATCTGCCGTTAATATTGCTCATTATAAAAATGCCAATAGGTAACGTAGATAGATTACTAATAATTTATTAGATAACTTTTACAAGGCATTAAGTTTTCTTCGGCATTTTCTTTTATTGTTCAGCATATTTGCATTAAACTTAAACACATCCAACCAACACACACCAAGGATTTGAACTCAACCCCCTTCTGAAGAGGTCGATTTCCACCAGAACCGCTGTTATGTAACATGCAGAAATAATGTTTTTCAATTAATATAAACTGAACCATTTATTATCAACCCTGATGTGTAGGATAGGTTCATTCGGGTTTCATCGCAAAGCGTCACTGGACATTACACCCAAATACGAGGGTTGGTCAAACGTTTTAGGTTTGAGCAGCTTTAATCAGCAACTGTGACTGAGGAATAAGTTTTAAGAAATTAAAAAAGTTTGAATTTGACCATTCAATTCTATATCAATGCAATGCAATCCGTGCAATACGTAGTTTTCCAACACAATGTAATTCGTTTCTTACGTTATCGCGGAATATCGGGTAAGCTGTAGCTTTGTATAGTTTTATACAGGGTTATTGGTAATTCGACGTATTCCCGTCAGGAGGTGATAGGGGTGACTATTTGTGATAATTTTAACCCCCATATGCATTATGCAAAAGTGAACCATTTTTGAGTTATCGTGGTTTTTAACTTTTTTCAAAATAAGTCGAAAATGCAACATAAAAAATTTATTTAAAAAAAAGTATCAATTTAAATCTATTTTTTTCTTCTGATTTATAAAAACGATTAAACAATGGTTATTTATCAACATTAAAACTACAATTATCGGTCCAACTTTAAAAATGCAAGACGATTAACGATATTACTTCAATATTTTTTGAGATTTTTGTCCACTAAAATGCCTTAAAAACAAAAAAAAACTTATATCAAACTTGGCTTGCAGATTATTTTAAAAACATAACCGTTTTCTTAGCTTTCCAACAAGGCATAAAAACTATGAACTTATTTTTAAAAAACTGAGAAAAACCGATCACAAAGGAAGCAGGCGGAAATTTGTATTCGAACTAAACTTATGGTCGTTCTTTAAAATTTCAAAAAAAGTAATTAAAAACAATGCCAATGTAAATAAAACAAAAAATATAAATATAAAATTAAATTTAGAACCTTTAAAAGTTTAGTAATAATATTAATTAATAATAAGTAACAATTAAGACATTTTGTAATTTTGCCTAATTAAAGTTCTTGCTCGAAGGGACTTCCCCTATGACGCAAGACGGATGTCCTGCACATTTTGGTGTCAATGTTAGGCGATGACTTGAGAGCCATTTTCCTAATAGTTGGATAGCGCGAGGACCCATTCCGTGGCCTGCGAGGAGTCCGGACTTAACGCCGGTTGATTTCTATGTCTGGGGTCACATGAAATCCCTAGTTTACGACGTCTCGCCCCTGTGTCATTCGCGGAAGAACTCAAAACAAGAATTATAAACGCAGCAAATTTGACTACTTCGGTAGTTATGTTACACCTCAGAAAAAGAATGAAACTTTGCGTACGCAATAGGGGAAGTCCCTTCGAGCAAGAACTTTAATTAGGCAAAATTACAAAATGTCTTAATTGTTACTTATTATTAATTGTTATTAGGTATTAGTAAACTTTTACTGGTTCTAAATTTTATTTTAAATTTGTATTTTTTGTTTTATTTACATTGGGCATTGTTTTTATTTAATTTTATGGAAATTTTAAAGAACGACCTTAAGTTTATTTCGAATACAAATTTCCGCCTGCTTCCTTTGTGATCGGTTTATTTCCAGTTTTTTTAAAATAAGTTCCTAGTTGTTATGCCTTGTTGGAGAGCTAAGAAAACGGTTATGTTTTTAAAACAATCTGCAAGCCAAGTTTGATATAAGTTTTTTTGGTTTTTAAGGCATTTTAGTGGACGAAAATCTCAAAAAATATTGAAATTATATCGTTTGTCGTCTCGCATTTTTAAAGTTGGACCGATAACTGTTGTTTTAATAATGATAAATAAGCATTGTTTAATTGTTTTTATAAATCAAAAGAAAATATTAGATTTAAATTGATACTTTTTTTTTAATAAATTTTTTATGTTGCATTTTCGACTTATTTTGAAAAAAGTTAAAAACCACGATAACTCAAAAATGGTTCACTTTTGCATAATGCATATGGGGGTTAAAATTATCACAAATAGTCACCCCTATCACCTCCTGACGGGAATACGTCGAATTACCAATAACCCTGTATAATTATAGCTAAAGTTATAAAAATATAATATTAGCTAATGTATGGTTACCGTTATGGTAATGGTGATGGTATGGTTAAACGCAAGCTATACGACGACAACCTGAGATAAATTGAAGCAAAAGACTTTTTGTTTTTTTCTGTCTTTTATGTAACTACCTTAGATTATTAATATGTCGTAACTACTACCACGGACTACATAGGTACGTACTTTAACTTAAAACCTTGTCGGCAAATATTATAAAATTGTATCGTATTTTCAGTGTAAGTGATTATTTTTGTTAATCCATTGGGAAAATAAATATGTATCTTAAACTGTAAACACCTGGCATATCGATCTTCATTTGTCGACATTGTCTGCCAGAATAATTATACCTATCACTTACGTAAATCAGCTTAGTAGGTAGGTACTCTATTGTGTGATCTTACTATCAGCGATTTCCTTGTCCTCTGGAATGAATTCGTAAATAATATTTTGTCGCAATGATGTTAGAGATAGGAGTTTTGGGAAGAGCACACACTTTTCATCAAACAGATACATCATCATGTGAAAGCAGAAAGTGCAGAAGGATCCGAAAACGAATGCCAAGAAGAACAGCAGCAGGTGAGCTCCTGTAATATAATAATTTTGAATATTTTAGGTCTGCTGAATTATATTTATTATCCTTTGAAGTTTCGTCGACAGTAATCATACAGTATTGGGAGAGCGGAAAGATGCCAAATACGCGTGCCCAAGCTTATAATACGCTTTTGGTTAATTTTTGTAGTGTAATATACTACTCAGAGATACTCATTTTACCTAGTACTACAGACTACCTTCCTCTAGGCTAGTACCTATTAAAAGGTCAAGAAGTGCCTACCTACACTTTTAAATTTGTGATTAATGTGCAACCTTGTGACTAACTTGTTACAATGTTGGTCCAGTCTGACACTCACATAGCTAAATAATTTTTGTACAAGTAAACATTTATAATCATAGTTATAAAATATTCCAGGAAGTGTCACGTGAATGAATGATTTTCCATGGTCAATGGTAGTTTTAGGTCAGTAAAGTTTATTGATGCAGTGATATCATATAAATCGTTATTAATGCCTTTGCATAATCCCGAAAAGTTGACAATGATTATAATTGTGGGAGGTATTTGTCGTTTGTTGGCCGTGTGGTAGTTATAAATCAAAACAAGGAAAGGGCTATACAAATTACAATAAATTACTTAATTTATAGTGTGTACCTTGTTTCTGATTTCTATGGAATAATCATTTATTTAACTTGGAGTCATTATTATTGGTAATAATAGGTAATATGATGAAATTAACAATAGGTATTGTGGCAAACCCGGCCATCGACTTTTTTTTAATACCCTCTATAAAATAGAGTTTATAAGAACTTAATGAAAATTATAGGTTTCCTCATCATGTTTCTAAAAATTGCGATCCCAATTTTATCATTTTATTCTTAATTAAGTAACTTATTTTAATACCATTTATATTACGTTGCAGCTATTTCAGATTATCCTAAATCAGACATTAAGCTTTCAATAAAGTAATATAATTCTACAATTGCATTCACAAGAATAGTAGCATTGAGCCTTATTTTTGTATACGAGTATCTATGCAGTGATGAGGCAGTGGTAACATATATATATCAATGCAGTGAGCCAATTGTGTGCGTGAGTTAATGATCACTTTAGTGCCGCGTCCGATAAATACCTTTCCAGGCTCCGTTCACCTCAGATTCACTTTTCTCAATCAGTCTATATTCTTCGAATAATGTTATTTTTTCCATTTCTGGCTTGATAACTTTTAGATAGTTTTGATATTCAAATTTTTAGATCTTCGATTTGATAGTTATTTATTAAGACAGACATGACTGTGACTTTTAAAATGACATATCAAGAGGTTTAAAGTTAAAAATATCTGTTGCCAGGTTATTCAAAGACGATTCATAAGAATTTATTAGTTAATTAATGTTACCGTAGCTACTTAGGCGTGGTTAATTTATTACATCATCGAAAAGATATCAACGGGCCTTCTAACATTATGAAAATACTATGTTCTTAATTTGTGTCTGTATTTTATAAACGGACTTTCGATTATGTTATTTATATTCTTTGAAAGTAAGAAAGAAATGTTTATGTATTATTATGTTTGATATTTCGTGACCGCGCACGCCACCGCGCCCGCGAGTCAACGTGAACAAGCACTATGGTCACTGGTGTAAGCTCTGAAGAAAAAAAACTCAATAGCGCTGATTTTGCGCGCATCTTACGTTGGGAGAGAATAGTTCGGCCAAACCAAAAGCCTGTACCTTTTATATTACATATTAATTGTATTTACTCTTTTGTTTTTACTTAGAAGTGGTTCAAGTAATATTTTGTCAAATTAAGTAACGAGTATGTATCAGTACCTTTTTTACCCTTGTTTATTTTATACGCATAGATTGTAAATAATTGTCCGAGTTAAGCAACGTCACGCGTGGTTGGTTTGTGGATGGAAGTTAATGGCAAAATTTCATTATGCTTCGGAGGAACTTTAACCCATCGGTCCCGGTTATTTTCAATTGTAAAACAATCATTATGATTGTTGGGTGGCTTGAGAACATTCGACGCTTGGTTGGTCACTAATCCCTCCACCAATCCGCATTGGAGCAGCGCAGCGTGGCGAAGATTTACACCTCCCGCAGCTGTGGCTGTGGAAAAGACCCGTACACGTACAGCGTTTTATGCGTTCTATTCTTTTATAAGTGTACTGGGTTTTACTAAATGTATACCGTGAAAGGCACTGCCAATATCCCTACTTAAACTAGGTTTTTCAAGACCAGAGAAAATTCCTTGATGTAAATCTGGTTTAAATAAGGTATTTCTTGAGGTAACTAAGTGTAATGTAAACAGCTATCTAAGTATGTAGGTACATTTCTTTTGTTTATTGTAGATACATACGTACTACACATTATTGTTATCAGCTAAGTTCGTTATCTAACTTACTCAAACCTACTTGCGCCCACTCTATTGAGATGTACAGGGCAGTCCACTTTAAAGATCTATAGTGACGGCCGAGCAATTGTCGAATATATAAACTGACTGACAAGATAACCACTCAACCACTGACATGACTCAATTATCGAGATAAATGTCTTCGTTCGTGGAGGGTTTTGCTGGGTGACAATGAACACAATAATCTTTACATTCTTAATAACATGTCTAAACATTTATGGTGCTTCGTTTTTTATGTTAAGACTTGACTCCTCAAATAAATATGTTACTTGGACGTTGGAAAACAAAAATAAATGTAAGTAAATTTGCTCTATTTATTTTAAAACATCTCACACATATATCTAAAAGTTCAAAGTCCTTGTGTTTATAAATATTCTTTAGATATCTAAAGCATTTAGTAAGAATCTACTCAGTTATTTTGAATAAAACAAAGAATAACTTTCTTCATACTTTTTAATGCGAATAGGTAAACCAACCCGCATTGGAACAGCGAGTTTGTCCCAGCAGTTGTGTCTGTGGGGGAGACTCGTGCCCCACAGTGGGACCTCTATGGATTGTAGCTTATATAGCTTTTTTTTAGTATATACCTAATAAGCAGTACTCTCTATTTTTACCTGTTTTATAATTCTACAAAATCAGTTGAAAATAATCAATGAATAGAGAATAAAGTACAAACCTTGGTTTGTACATAATCATAATGAAGGTCTTTCGGACGCTTTTTGTGAGCTAAGGTTTTTACTATTACATTTTTTTTTTCTTTAGATTTAAGTTTAATTTTTGTAATGCTGTGCTCGCTGGTGAAAATAAATCTATTTCTATTCTATTCTTCTATTTCTAAAACAGCAATCTCAGTGCCGGGGTCAGTGCCCGGCGGGGTATACTCGGACCTGCGTAGAGCCGGCGTCATCGGGGACCCTCTCGTTGGCTTCAATGATGTCCTCACGCGATGGGTAGCCTACGATTCCTGGACATACATGGCCAAATTTTATGGTAATCCTAAGTTTTAAGGTGTGGATGAATTATAAGCAGAGTTCAAATAGTGATGTAAGATTATGTCATTAGTGTCCACGTCTGTTAATAGCCTACCTACTATATACTAGGTTCGTTTTTTTTTCAGCTGACCGACCAGCGTTTCTTAATTGGGTATTGGGTATTTTCTAATGTTTATATTTTTACGTGAACTTTTCCATTTTCTATTGAGCGGCAAACTCCCTGAATCGGATTAGGAATTATTTCAGTAGATTATTGAACAATCTGACTTACTGATTTCAGGTACCTAGTAGGCAGTATGTAGGTTATCTAGTACGTCAATTTACCTCGCCCATTAATTTAAAAAATCACTTTATTTAATGGAAGAGGCACCGCTTAAAGTCCATATAACTAGGAAATAAACTAATAAGTATCATGGACATTTTCACACACGGCCAACTGACCTCAAACTAGGTAGGCTCAGGTATTGGTGTCGGCGACTGATAAATACATAGGTACATATATATTAACATTCAGACACAGAACAAATACAAATGTTCATCATACGAATGTTTGTCCTGATTGGAATTCGAACCCACGATTGATTTTTAGATTTTATAACCGTGCCTTGATACCTATATAAGCCATGACGGCTTAGATGAGTATCTAAGCTTTACAACATTCCTTTTCAGTTATAGTATATTTATTTCAGTAAATGAGGATGATCTGAATACAAGGGTAGCACAGCTAGTCCTCGAAGGTGTGGACACGGTTGCATTTATTGAACTGAATGATTCACCTATTGGATCTACTAACAATATGTTTGTTAGATATGTCTTTGACGTAAAAAAGAATCTCAAGGTTAGTTCTTCCTTTACTCTTTCTAAAATATATTTGCTTTGATTGCATAATTTATTTAACTTATAAACTATTGGTAAATGAGAAGTCTTATACTCCTTACCAAAGATTACAGTTAGGTATAAGACAAGCAGCAAGATCTAGAAAGTAAGTTAACCTATTTAAGCCTTCTGGCGACGAAATACGACGCTACGGTTGGGTTGGACCCCTCCTCCAGTCAGGTGGCCTCTCGCTGGCCGCTCTCTAGGCCTTTTCAGTTAGTGGCCAAGGCTTAACAATTGTTTTTACAATTGAAAACAACCGGTACCGACGGCTTAAAGTGCCCTTCGATGCACAGAATCGCCCTTGAAATTTTGCCACTAGCGGTCACCCATCCTCAAACAGATCGCGCCCGAACTTTGTTAACTCTATTAAGATTAGGTCGAACTCGTACCAACGACGCAAATTGCAGGACTATGAGCGTTTGGTGGCATTTAATTGCTGGAGAAGTCAAAAGTTCAAAAGACTTTGATTTAAGTTGCTGTCGCTTATCCCAGCTATCGTATAGCGCTCTAGCTCAGTAATCTGGCCAACAGGAAGGCCTGAACGAGATGAAGATCAGCTTTGCATCCCCTGTAGAAGCGGCTCGCGCGCGCTCCGCCAAGCACTTTGCGGCGCCGGCCTGTGTTCCGCTCGAGTACCACGGCGAGTGCCATGCCAACCAGCTGCGCAAGATGCAGGCTTCTTTCGCGTGGGACTGGGGGCCTGCGTTCCCTTCCGTAGGACTTTGGTAAATGCAGATAAGGGAAAATGACTTCTGTTAGCATTCACGGACACAGTAGGAAAAAATGCGTATGCGTGACTCGAAAGTCCCGCTTAGTTAAGTTTGACGTTTTGTTAAGCTTCACCCTTAGGTAGGTATCTCTTGTTGGTTAAAAAAAAATGACTAACGTAGATTAGGATTTCATCATTCAGGACATCTATGTCTGGATTTCGTTATCGATTCGCGGAAATCGATTATCGATTGATATATGAATGTTTGTAAGAATTTTTGTTAGGTACCTACTCTACTTATTTACTATTGTACCTACTTCAGTTTTTATTGCAAATTAAAAATACATGAAATCCCAGTTCCAAACATTATTTTCGCGAGGACTTTGAGGGGCTAGTATCTAAGCATGACAGTTTTGATAGGTAATCAGATCAATAAAATGTATTTCTTCTTTTTCAAGGAAACCCACATCCATTGAATTTTATAATGGTTCAGTAATAAGATCGGTCACGACGCACATTGAAAAGAAAGATGCTCAATGGATTCTCACTATAGTTGCTCATGTGGAATCTGGAGCTAGGGCAAAGGAGTTCGAATCCTACTTAACAGCCAGTTTATCAGTCGATGGGTACCAGACGATCGATGTTGGAAGGCAGTTGAAGATAAAAACGAGAGACGATGGAACCAGCGAGGCTGTATTGAACATGACTATCAATGAGGTAGGCGCCAATTGAATCACGTCTAGTGGAGTTTCAGTTAAACTATTTAATTCGTTAGTTATGCATTAAGGTCACTAGAAGGCCAAATATGGGTATGCTGACGTCATTTTATAAGTTACACTCAAGTTGTCGCATAAAATATAATTTTTATAATAGTAAACACAATAGTATTTTATAGTAGGTAGAGTTCGAGTTTCTAGATGTCACAACGTTGTTGAGTTCTCAAATAACTCATAGTAGGTAGGTAGTAGGTACTATAAGAGTATTCATGAGGGTCGTTTAGTTCGAGTGAGGGACTCCGATTGAGGTATCCTATGTCCCGCAGCTGACTATAAAATTGATAGATACCTAAAAAAGTTCAAGCGGACCTACTGTAACTTTGAGTTTACAGTTTACTCCAGATTGCTCAAGGTTGTAGAGCTACTTTACAAAACTTCGTTTTTTCAGACTTGAAGGTACAATTTATTAAGCAATCTTACCGTAGTTATCATTTTATCATAATTTTAAATTATGACAAACATCAAGTAAGTAGGATTACAGAATACATTAAACTGAGTCGATCTGATTCTAAAACATTTTTAGTCAATTTTAGTTACAACTTACCATTCAAAAAATTATGATGTCAAGTTTAGTTTCTGTAAACACTGTAGACGGACTAAGTAATTATGAGTAGGTTAACGAGGGATTTCATTTTAATTTTGAATGGACGTCCACAAACGTTTGCATAGTAGGTACCTAGTAAGAATTAAGAGTTGTGTGTTGTATGTGACGTTCATGGTAAAACATTTTCCAGAATCTCGTAAGCGTTTGGTGGCCTAATGGCTACGGTAGCCAACCATTGTATGATCTCAACGTTACGCTGTCGACGCCGACAGGAGACAGTGAAACTGACCACTTTCATATGCAAGTTAAGATTGGGTTTCGCACACTAGAACTGATTGAAGAAGATGCTTCAAAAGTGCTAGGTATCTATAACATTAATTAGTTTAATTTACAGATTATAAAATATATTATTTTAATTTAGTGTTTCTAAAATTCTGACTTCGCTTTTTCTTTTTTTTAATCACATTTAATGATATGCGCAAGGCGGATGTATTATTCTATTATTTCTATGCATCTAATACATGGGGGTTTTGTCACAAACAAGACTTCGCTTTCATAAGCAGACTGAACCAATTGAACACTTGTCTCTTTTCCTGTCGGAATGAGATGGGAAGGCTTGTGATCCATCACTGACCAAATGCGGATTAGGAGCCTTCATACACCTCTAGATTTTTAAAATTAAACATTCGATGGTAGGTATATTATGCACTTTGCTTTGTTCTAAATTTAAATTAACGCGAAGGAACCTGGAACCTTTACCTGTTCCTGTAAAGGTAAGGTTCTTATTCTAAATTGAATTGAATAGTTGCACGTCTGTGACTTTCCGAGCTTTACTACCCGATTTGTCAGTAAATAAGTTACAAAAACAACCTGCCTGGAAAGTGACTCGAGACCTCATTAGCATTATTAGATTAAATATTTTCAGGTAACTCCACAGCGGGGCAAGGGCTTACATTCTATTTTAAAGTAAACGGCTATCCATTGTTCATGAAAGGATCCAACTGGATTCCATCGGATATTCTGCCCGAACTTGGATACAACAATATGACAGGTCAGTATTCAGGGAGCATCAGATCGGAAAATCGAATTTTGTGTGCCTCATCTCTCAACGGATACTATTTATCAAAATTTAATTATCATATGTATAATTCTAGTTAACAATCTCCTCATGGCTGCCAAGGAGGCTCATATGACAATGCTTCGGGTGTGGGGCGGGGGCGTTTACGAGTCAGAATATTTCTACCAACGCTGTGATGAACTTGGGATTCTCATATGGCAGGACTTGCTTTTCGCCTGCTCAATGTATCCTGCTGATCCCTATTTTTTGGAGTAAGATTTCTAACTTGAATATCTAATGAGTTTATGGTTGTTAATGATCAACACAAGTTTTGTGGTAGAGACGACGACGCGCCTATTATTAACATTATTATTGGGCTGTTCTTCTTGGCTGGCTATTATTAACATTATTATTACTTTCAGGCTGTTCTACTGTACACTTCTAGTTTTTTTCTATTTGTACTCATAACAAAATCAGTAAAACCTTAGGGAATACCCCTACAAAAATACAAACATCAGAAATTTTATTTTACATTAAGTACCTAACCTATGCGTTTAATATAGGTACTTCGAGGATGGTACTTAGTGAAGTACCTATTCACCGTGCTCTAAGCCTCTCATATTTGTGAAGGGAGACCCGGCAAGGGGCAATAGCAGTTGTGTGTAAACAAAGCCCTGTCTTTTGCAGTACAGTTAAATTAGAGGTAGAGCAGAATGTCATCCGCCTTCAACACCACCCTTCGATAGCAGTCTGGGCCGGCAACAACGAGAACGAAGTAGCTCTGCGCGGAAACTGGTACGAGACTCAAACAAGCTTCGAGAAATACAAAAGCGAATACGTCAAGTTATACGTGAATACTATTAAACCAATTGTAGAAGGTCTGGACCCTGGGCGAAGATATCTCGTCTCCAGCCCGTCAAATGGCTTAGAATCCGAAAAAGAAGGATACATCGCACAAAATCCGTATGACCCTCATTTTGGTGACACCCATTATTACAACTACTTTGCTGATAATTGGGACCAAAACATTTATCCATTCACGAGATTTGCTTCAGAATATGGATTCCAATCGATGCCATCATTATTAACGATGCGCACGGCTACAAAAAACAAGGAAGATTATAAAGTAGAAAGTGATTATTCTCAACATAGACAGCACAGTCCAAACGGGTATAATTACATAGAAGATCAAATAAATCGTCGACTAAAACTGGAAAAGGCAGATCCTAAATACTTTGAGAAGTTTGTTTATTATAGCCAGGTAAGAAAATAAGTAAACTTTTATATATTTTATTGGAGCAATGGAGATATAGATTCATCATGTTAAATATTTAACCTGACCAGATATCACAAGCTATGGCAATAAAAGCTGAAACGGAGTTTTATAGACAGAGTCAAGAAGATTGGCATACCATGGGCGCGCTGTATTGGCAGCTCAACGATGTTTGGCAAGCACCATCGTGGTCTGGGATAGGTAAGTTTGAACATCATCAGTAGATACCACGGTCTTTACTGCGAACTTTTCTTTAGGTGTTTATGGAGAATGCCATCAGGAATTAGATCGCCATTATTTTGTACATTTTACTTTCGTAGGTAAGGTTTAAAATAAATAAATATTTATTTGTTGCCGCTTATTCAACAGTTCACTGTTTTTCTTATCTAGAATGCATGCTTATACAAAAAAGGCGTTAATCAATGGAATTCCTTAATGTTATTGACAAACACGTTAATTTAATTAATAACTCAACCTCTTAATACAAACTTTATATGTATCTATTTATAGAATACGGCGGTCGGTGGAAAATGATGCATTACTTCTCGAAGTCATTTTTTGCTCCCGTGTTGGTGTCCCCTCGTCTGACCGCCACCGGAGACGTCGACGTTTATCTCATCAACGACAGATTTGTACCAATAATAGATGCTGAAATTACCGTTGAAGTTTTTAACTGGAGCAGCCTCAGCCCAGTGAAGATCGAAAAGTTTCTAGCTAATGTGGAACCATTACGTAGTAGAAAGCAAAAAACGATTGCCTTGTGGGATGCTAATAGCAAAAATGAAATATTTCTGAGATTATCTCTCAAAGCACATGGAGTGCATGACTCTCCTCATAACTATATATTCCCAACGCCCTTGAAATCGATTAAAGGTCTATTGGTACCAAACATACAGGTTGGTAATGTACTGTGTCAGTAAAATTTAAATCAATTTTATTGGTATAATAACTTCCTTTTGGTTGTAGATAATTGTGACGAAGGACGAAGACAAAAAGATCGAAACTTGTACAAAATTCAAGGTCGACATTACAGTGGATACGGTAGTGCTTTTTCTATGGCTCGAAGCAGGCTCAATTGATGGGCGCTTTGAAGACAATGGATTTATTGTCACGAACGCACACGTGAAAGTTAACTTCTTAAGTAATGAAGACATTCCACTTGAAAAACTACAGGATTCTATAACCTACAAGTACTACATAAATTAAAAAAAATAAACGTGTCAGTAATAAATGCATTATTGATGTCTACAATACCTGACACGTTAAGTTAAAAGTGACAAAATGTATAATTTGAGCACTAATGATACGAAATAATATACCAAACTTATTATTGTAGATCTTCACATTTAAGAACAGTGTGCAATTGATTTTTATTGTCTTGTGATGTATTAAGGATAAAAAATTAAAACATATACAATGCAAATCAATAATTTATTTGTTTACATTGCGAATATGCGTGCATTTTATAAACTTATTTAATAATGCCAGCAATACAACGATACATCTAAATTAATCTTTGGACGAGATTTCTTGAACTGGTAAGGGCTTCAATTCTGTTATTGCTTATTCAATTATACAATATTATTACAATATTACTTAAATACATTAAATTAGCAGCTAATTCCTGAAGGTAGGTCAATTTACACTTAACTCAATCAATACCGTGAAATAAATCCACCGTTGTGATCGAGATGTCATAAATAACATTATTGTGCTTCTGAAGCTGCGTCATCGTTAAATCCCAAATAATTTAGAGGCTTTAGACAGCGGTAGTCTAAGAAATTGTAATTTGGATTAAGGACATAAACTGGTACCAAGAAATAACTTGCAATTTACACATTAACAGTCATAGTCGGATATCGAAACAAAATAGATACATTCATCAATCGATATTAAGAAACAATAAATTGAAAACATATCGAAGTCGAAGTAGGTAACAGAAAACGCAGACAAGTAGCTTCAATGTACGGGTAACATTATATTTTTTTACATTTATCTCTTATGATTCTGAATTACGTAATTTATTTACATAGAAAATTGCAGCTACCTTCTTTTAAGTTGATATTTAAAATGTGCTGTATGCTCATATAAGGCGAAAGAAAAAAATATGTTAAGATAAAATAAGTTGTAAAATACAGATCGAAATAAATAGAGGCGAGTGAAGACATTTAATTTCATATCAGGAAATAGGTAAACTATATAAGCGCCCTTACCTACAGGCGTAAAACATATTACAGACACTTTAAACAGTTAAAGCCACAAACATTTCTATAAATATAAGCACCAACAGTATTGTAAATAATAAAAAATATACGTCATACATTATCCTTGATCAATATTTAATTGATATTTTTAATGTCGATTATATCCTCCTCTCACAAACCGAGTTCGGTTACTGGGTACAATGGCGTGGACGTGAAGAGACAAGGACAGCACAACGGTGATGCTGTCCCCCTCCAATACCACTCAACACCACGCAATAGGTCACAGGCTCACGCACCCAAATACCCGGTCCACATATATGGACTGCGAATCATACCCCGGTCGAGCAGCCTGGCTGCACACGCCGATCACCGCAACCGGGGCCAGAGACACACTTGGCTAAGTTACAGCGCGTTCACACGAGAATACTCGAATACCGTCCCCAGTCCTCATACCTACTAACGAACTGACCAACTAATGTTCTAATTAACTCTCTCAACTAATTGGACTAACCATCCCAGTCACTAATTGATTCTTGTTCAAAGTCAGTCACAGTTGTCATGGGCGGCAGCGGATGGGTGGTGCTGCAAGCTCGTTTGCAATCATTTTTCCATAAAAAAAAAAAAATACCGATTACTTAAGTAATTCACAATATACACAGAACACAATTAATCAAATACAAATACTATACTTACCTCAGTAATGTATTCAACTAATTTTAAGAAACATACAAGAACCTCAAAACTTTGCAAAACATTATGAAACATTACATTATACATCAAGTAAGAAAGTTCTTAAAAGTTCCATTGACGGCATATTCTATGAAATGTTTGATTGACTGGGAATGGCTTTGTGGAATACGTATTTATTCCGCAAGCCTAAATATTTATCATGAGATTAATATCTAAACTATATATAACTTCATAATTCATTCTTTGAATTCTAACATTGTTAATTAAATAAATAAATAATAAAAATCACTTCTATAAATTAATAAGTGTTAATAATAGCATAGAGTAAGGACCAGTCCGTGATATAGTAAAAATTAAGCTAAAAAGGCCTAGTAACACTGACTCTCATAGGGCTGTAACTCTGAAAGGAATATTTAATTTTTTTTTTAAATTTATGTACATAATAGGTACGAGTATGAACAAGTTGATTTAAATTGTGAAAATACATTAGGCTTACGTTGTTTAGCTCTCTCTCTCTCTTACATTGTGCTATATAAATCATCTATATTATAATAGTTTAATATAGGTACATTGAAAAAAATATAAAAATTGGTTATAGGTCGCCCAAGTATATAACTGTCAGCTATGTTGCGGAATTTAATAGAAATATTTTATGCCGAGAAGTGTAACATTGTTTCCTGTGATTGTTGATATATCGTATTTATCAGAAAATTTTAAAACAAGTAATCTATATGCTATGCCTAAAATAGTCTATCATAGTGAGCGACAAATATTTTTGACGTGTACAAGTATTTTCATGGATTAAGTCTAATCGGAGAAGAAAGTATTTTTCTAAATGGTACATACATATAAATCATAAGTTTAAAGTCTTAATAATTGGCACTAGCATGCAAATGATTTTTTGCACATTTTATGTGTATATTTATATTTCTTATTTTTATAATAACTCATAGCTATGGTATTAAAATGTGTCTAATTACTAAGTACTCACCAGTTAAAACTACATTAAGCAAAGGCAAACGACTTTTTATACTAAAATCCATAGATTTGTCGTAGCTGCAAGTTAAAATAATTTTATCGTAGAAAGTATAATTATTATATAAGGTCTTACGATATATTATATTAAATACGTTATATTCAGTTGTGAAGTTTATTGTGTGAACAGTTGTGAATTATTAAGATATTTTGAAAATTATATGCATTCATGTATGAAACTACTCCAAATACTGTAATATCTTGACTGTACTACATAATGACTATTAAAATATTAAATTGAACTAAACAATTTGCACATTAGTTTCATCGCTCACCTAAAATAACAAGCACACATAGAAAGATTTGCATTATTTTTTATACCGGTTTACATATAAGTACTTGTAAATACATATATAATGAAATATAAAGCCACAACAAGACGTCTTTATTCATTTAAACAATATTGGACAATATACAAGGCAAAATAGATACAAGGAAAACATTAATAAATTTTGTTCCTCTATATGTACCATAACGAACACCATGCATAGTATACTATGTTAATCAGCCAAACGGATTTAAAACCCTACGTTAGCAGGTCTAGTCAATTCAATTACATCAGTCACGATTCATTTACGAATACAAATTATTTATAATTTTTTTTTGGTAATTTTTCCACGTAATAAACTTAATAACTAAGAATTTCTATTAAAGTAAATAATTCTGTAAAATTGTTAAAATTGACTTACTTATATAAAATGAGATTCTTTATTTTCATATTATACACAAAAATTGTTTTTATTTTGTTGTTGTTAAATAGTATATTTTTTCATTTTTAAGAGCCGGGAGTTTTGTTATACCCACAGACACACAGTCCAATAAAAATAACTATTGGTTGTAAACGCCAAATATATTATGTGTTAAAAATGATTGAAGCATTGGGGGTAAATTAACACATTTAAATCTTAATCTCAACGACTTTAAAATTTCAAGAAATAATCTCATTATAAGATTAAATAATACTATAAAATCTGTTTCGTCTACCATGCAATCTTGACTGAAAATTAGAATTAACTGATATTATAAATATGTACTATCGAACATTTAGAATAGAATATCAGTTTACAAAACATTGCATGTTATGAATAAATAAACATAATAACTTTTATGAAAATAAAACATAGACAGGCTGGAAACGTTATTAAAAAAGTTTCTGATACAATAGAAATTTTAAAAGTAAATTACTACATTTTATGTAACATTTTATATTCCTAAACGGAGTTTAACATTTTAAATTTAAAATTAATTAGTTTATTTTGTAAACTGCACAATCTGTGATTAATATACAATTTAATAAAATAATGATGGATGACGTTAATGCAGTAAAGCATTAACGTTTCAACCCCATATAGAGTTTGTGAGTACTAGACAGACGTGCTAGTCTATTATTATTATTTTTAGTTTTCTAAGACAATCACAAGTAAAACATGAAACTGTCTTAATGTCATGTCAGGTAAAGATTTTTCCAAGTTTACCCAACTGGATCAGAAAAAAGTTAGTAGTCCATGCAATCCGATCACAGATAAGCACCGAGCCTGTAAATAAACGATCATCTTTTAAAATAATACATAAAAGATATATAAATATACAAAAGATTATAAAAAGACCTATTTAACAAGTTTTAGTATTTATTCGTTAGTATTGATGCATTACAGCATTAATGTTGTATTAATAATATCAAGCTAAGAAATTAAATAATTGTCAAGTTAAATATTTCTAAGAACTGATAGAATTTTTAAAATAAATTCAAGATGAAGATTAAGATGAAGTTTCAACCACATGTAGTTATAGTATGACTTTAAATGTGAACATTGAAGTTTTAAATTCTACTTACCAGGAACAGTTCCAGCGCTTACAGCAAAAAAGCAAAACTTAAAATATAAACAGTGCATTACAATGTGCAAAACCATACAATGTGATCATGTGTAAAGATTCAAGACAGAAAGTAAAGTAATATGTCGAGTTTAGAATACACACCTTACATTAAAAACATCCCAACAATGACCTAAATAAACAAAACTTCAGTAAAAATATCAATCAATACACAACAACAAAATAATGTTAAAAGTTAGTAGCATTGACAATTTTAACAACGGTAAATACACTCACTAAAAATCAAACACTTTTGGTAGTATGAGGTGTGAGGGACGCAATGTAGGAGATGGAGGAAATACAAAGCTATTATATACATATCAATTGATTGGATAAAAAATAATAGTTTTGTTTTTAATTTTTTTTAAATTACCGAATTGATATTTCCGAATTAATTTATTAACGAATTGAAAGACGAATTGATTTTCCATTAGATCCGTTAAATATTAATTTTATTTATTGTACCCGCGTTTTGCTCAAATTTACTCTGTGTATTATAACGCATGAGAGGTGTGGCTGGAGCGTCTTATTTGAATGAGTATACATATTTAGTATTTCACCTCACTTGAATTTTTTCTGAGTGCTTATAATGGGGAATGGAGATATAAAATGGGTAAATATATTGAATAATGATAAATGATTTTTACAATCGATAATAAAACACGATGACTTCGATCTGAATGCAGACATTTTCAAACATTTCACTTACGTCGGACGTCTTATCCCTTTACAACCGGCTTGATACGATGGTGAGAGTTGATTTTCAAAAATTCTAGCGCGTACGGAAATCAACTTTTCGAGACACAACCGGCATCGATCGATCGTGAGACTATCCTTTACTTGTAAAAAACGCGCGTGGGCCGCGTGCGAACAAGTTTGAACCTGCCAGTAGCCCGTGACCACAGGGAAGGATGGCTGCGTTTTTTGGCGCGCGCACTCGCCCGGGTAAGTAATTAATATTTTCTCAAAATAATGCAATTTCTATTGTTTTTTTTGTGTGATTTACTTAAAAAAGAGTTGTTTTATACGTATATGTATGTAATTTGAACCTAACACGCTTACTTTGGCGTATATTGTGACTCAAAATCAAGGTCGCACGATCGTTTAGGTTAGGTGGTATGACCTAAATGGAAATTCATACATTTTTTGTACCTAAACATGATTTTCTTCTATGTATGATCGTTCAACATGGTTTTTTCTTAATTTTTAGGATTACCCTCAGGGATGACGAAGTGGCCCAGTTATTGGCGAATGGAGATGACTCGGAAATCGAGGAATTTGCCGATGAAAACGAAGAATTGTGCCGAGGGCCCTAGATCACCTAGATGACAGTGGATCTGGTACTGGAAATGAGTCATCCGAAGTGGAAGAGGCACCACCACCTATCCCATCGCGAAGCAGGGGCTCCATTGGGTCAAGAGGACTGGCTACTGCAAGAGGTAGAGGGCGGGCTATGGGAAGAGAGCAAGCTAGAGGAAGAGGACGGGCTAGAGGAAGAGGACAGGCTAGTGGAAGAAGAGGGACAGGTGAGGAGAGGATGTGGGTAGAATCTGCCTACACAAATAAAAGTCATACTTGTGTTGATTTTTAGTTTTATGCCAAAAAAGATTAATAATATATGAAATAATTTTTTTTTAAATTCTTATTATGACTATTGATTGTTTTTTCTTTAATATATACCTAAAGTTTAATTAATAAATGATAATAAATAAAGACTAATGATTATAAACCCTGTTTAATTAATTTAATACCAAAAAATATCCCTAAACTAGATAAAACTCACTTCTCGAGCCACCTCCTAAGCCCTACGATCGTGAGGGTAAGTTTTCAGGAAACCAGAGACTTCAGGATTTTTTTTTTCATTTTTCACATGACACTTAGGCACCAATGAAAAAGTCATGCGAATTTCAAAAGAGTCGGAGCAAATTATTTTCCTCGGTTGTAAAGGGTTATATAGGGGAAAAACTGCGGACCCCTAAATAAAATGTAAAGAAATATTGGTATTGGAATGTTTAATTTTTCCTATAAATTTTGGTGAACGTCATCACGTTATACGGTTTCAATATAGTTTTGTCATATGCTAACTTATATACATAGCAAGACTACTGAAATTTAAATTAAAATTAATTATTGCTAATATTTCTCCCGAACACCTCATATCTCATGATATATAATAAGAAAATAATATTTGCATTAGGCTCAAATTTTTCTCCACATTAGCGAAATATAGAATAGTTATTGGTTTAATTAAAAGTACATTTAAAATAATTTGACGACCAAAAACATACGAAAATCTGTTAAAACAAAATCGGAAACAAGATCAGAAATTGTGTGTAACTAATACTTATTACAAAGGTACATACCAATCCAAGCATAATACAAGCTTAGCAAACCAACAGTAACCATATAATAAGAAATGTTCCATACAAATAATTTAGTATCACTATCCAATACAATTAAGTAAGTAAATACATACTATTAAAATTACATGAATATGTATTTTTGTGATTCTTGTACAAATTGTGTTGGTTTTTGTGCATTTTATACTGATAATTTTGATATAGTCAGCAAAAAGATTTGCGATCTTGGTGTTGTGATATTATTGTTTCATAACAATCAATTTTGAAGTTTTTTGTGTGTTCTTTCGTTATTTACCTGACGCGCGAGTGGAGGGCGGCTCGTTCCTCAGCCGGGGTGTCCCTTAGAAAGGTGGAAGACAGGTTGAGTACCACCATAAGGCAGCACAATAGCAGAGGGCCCAGGATAGCGCCCTCGGGGCCCAAGTAGAATATGCCGCCGGCTATTGCTAGGCCGGTCACGTAGGGATGACCGCCACTGGAAACCGTTAATAGAAATAATAAAGAAAAAATTATGGTCCGGTTGGAAAGGTGTGGTTTCCGGTTACACTTCTTTAGAGGCGACCATCTTAGTCCTCAAGGGTAGCAACACATCTGTGACTGAATTAGAACGAGACTCCTACTAACAAGTACTAACTGGACTAACACCAACTAACAGGACTAACTATCACTAACAGTCCGCTGTCCTTATTTAAAGGTTATGTTATATATACGTAGACAGTTAAAATATATTTTCTACAACGGCATTTTATGACAATGGCATTTGAAGAGTCAGTGGCGCGGTTTATTGACCCGGTCGGCTCCGAGTTTGAATCGTTGTTGTTGCACGGGATGATTATCTTGATAATTATCAATGATAATTATCGCGATAATTACGTACTAATAATTATCAATGATAATAGGTAACGTATATTATCTAGAGATGTGATTAAAAGTTATAAAAAATTAACTTCTCTATTATTATTTAACCGCGGGTAATATTTAGCGTCATGTCGATTTTAAAAGCTTTTATTTAACTTCACTCGTATGTATCCATGTCCTGGAATCTTGCAATCAAAATTTCACCCACTTCCACTGAAGCTATCGAGCTGAAATTTGGCACACATATTTGGTTCCGATGACAATGCACGAAAATAAAAAATAAAGTTATAAAAGGTTTTTTTTAAATTAAATCTTTAATAATTCATTATTGTGTATCCGAACAGGAGAAATGTCTGCGGCTGAGGGTAATTCCGAGTACCCCCGCTCTTCGTTATTTAGTTTTGACAGTTTTTGTGTGTTGGGATCTTTTGTGCAAATATATATGTATATTATATAAATAAAATTTCAATTGTTATAACAATTAAAAGTACTGTTATTAAGTTTTATTACACCTTATATGGTTGGATAAGTATCAATGAACATAATGATCTTGATAATTTCCAACCCTGGTATGTATGTATTAGCGGGCTACATGGGCACATGTAGCCGTCGGTCATTTCCAAAGCATGAAAATGCCACTAGCGTCGGCCATCCAAAAACCGACCGCGCCCGTCGTTGCTTAACTCGTTCGATCCTATACGATCGACGCGAGCCATTGGGATATGGACGCCACTAACAAATACAAATATCGACCGAGAGAGCTGCGACGTAATATTCTGTATCGGTGAATACTGAATAATTACTCTAGCCACGGGACCAGCGAAATATATATACTGATAAATGTATAGAATATTTTGCAACAAAAAAAGTTTCAATACTTATAAGATAACAAGTCGTGGTACTCAATTATCTCAGAAGGTTATCATTATTATAACTACGAGTAGAGTGTCAGTTTTACGAGTTGATATTGTTTTAAAAGAGGAATATTTTTTAATTGAACTATGTCTGCAAGTAATGTACCTACTTAATTTTATAAACATACTCGTAGATCCTGTTATATATTACTAAATCTAATTAACTTTAGCTAATAAGTGTGCGCAAAGCCGTTATGTTGTATCGCATTCACGCAGCACCCCCTTTTGAGGAATTACTTACTCTTTGATTTCCGCATACACTGCGGCGTCTAGGAAGGCGATGGGCGCGGCCTGCGCTATTGGCAGCAAGATGGCCGCCATGGGCCGGCCCTGCAGCCACACGTCCAGCGCCGCGGGGAGCCCGGCCAGGTACGGGCCTAGGAATGGCGCGGCGCCCAGGACAGCGGCAAGCACTGGAATCGATACAAATTAAAGCTAACACGCTGTCATGACAAGCAAAAGATCTTCACAGCATTTTATTACGATACGTAATGACTCCCGAGTGTTTATAATCATAGTTGAAGAGCGTTTACGCCTGGCGATCGAACTCAATGTTTGTGTAATTATTTCCCACTCACACAGAAACACGAACGGTGCGCGCGTGTGCGTTAGTCGCGGAAAAAAACATTTTGATCCGTTTGATTTCTTGTTGTATTAATTAATTTAAATTTGATTGTTTGTGATCACATGAACAAATGAAAATATTCCTTGTATTCACTTTATGTAAGTATTATTGTTCACCAAATGTTTACATGATATTACCGATTCAATTCAATGACAAATATAACTAATAAAGCATGTTAAAGTACCTAATAATCAAATAAGTTTATTATTGCACATACCTTAACTGACATTCACATACAATAAATACATAGACCACCAGATTCTTTGCAAAATGCTTTGTTGTACTATGGGTGTTACTGTAGTTCCTGAATCTCTACTTTCTCACCGGATGAAATAAAAATAATAAGGTCTAGAATCCTAGGGGGAATCCTGCAATATATAATGCAATATGTAAATGCAGGGTGCATTGCATTTAGTATGATTAATTGACGTCATTTCATATTCAATTCATATTCACTGCTATAATTAGGTGACAGTTGGAAAACACTAGCTTGACGAATACAAAAAAATCATTAATCGGATAATTTGACCGCTGCATGTAAACTGTCTTATTTAAATAACATTGTTTATGTTATAAGGAACCGGACGTCTAGGATTTAATAATAAAAAACAAAAATTTAGATTAATATTATATTTCAATCAATAAAAAAATGTCATATTAGAGCCCTGTCTGGGCGTACGTAGTTGAGCGTAAACGTATTTGTAGAAGTCCAAAGCCTTTTGCCTGTCGTATGCGACTGTGTTCCGGCACTGTCCACCAATACATCTGTTCACATATTCCTCTCGCATGGGCATTTTGGATACCTCCACAGGCTTATGTCGAGAAGTGCCAGTGCTTCTGAGCGTCTCAACAAAGTCCTTTGAAGAGTCGAAAACAACTTTGACCGTAGTCCTATTTGTCATGTTTAAGCGGCTATCTTTCAAAAGATCGTCCTTGTCTATAGCCGTCATGGCCGCACTGGCGTCGCCACTCAGCGAGTTGGCTTGTCGTATCAGATAGAAAGTAGGCGCAGGCTCGGTTACATCTTCATCCGTAGCCACTTCGCTCTTAACGCTACTCGTATGTTTATCGCTATAGAGTAAGCACACCACTTGGGGATCGAGATTCAAATGACACATGTCGCTTTCTATTAATAGTTTCACAACCTCGACTGGGAGAACGCAAGGAGCCCGCAGACAAGTGTTGTTGTTTGATACTTCTAATATTATGCTGTTAAAATCGGCGTTCACCACATGTGAGTTTAGAAAAGCAATGTTCCGACACTTGCAATCCACGGCATTATGTCGGAAGGACACTTGGGTGCCGGCAGAAATACAGCTATTGTAGTCGATATTCAAAGAATGCGGTTCCAGATTTTCAATTTTATTTTCTGTAAAGTTAAACTGTTTCCTTGCAGTCCCTTTCCTATAGCATCTTACGTTAGATAATGCATTCGACTTTAGAGTCTTGATGACGTTATTCGAAAAATTAACGTTAACTGAATTTATTATAAGGCCATTCGAGTGTATATCCTTCATGTTATTACCAGCCAATACGAAACTATCTGATGTTACATTGATTCCATTGGCAATGATGTCACCAAAGATGTTATGTAATATTTGCACCGAAGAACTTTGTACAGTGATGCCCTTGAAGTCTAGGTTTTCAATCTTACAATTCGTTATTTTAAATACAGTGTTTTCATAACCCATATGCGCATCGATCGCTTGTGTGTGGACGTCCCAAATTGTTACGTTTTCAAATTCTATACTTTTAATGCCAGTTACGTTGTATATAGCTTTCGTATTCATTGAATTTATTTTACTATTGGCTACTCGTATTTTTCTTAGGTTCGTGGTTCCAAGGCATTTCTGTTCCGTACTTGTACTAGGTGATTTAAATATTTTTCTCGGGAATGACACTATCTCTCTTACGTTTTCTATGGTCACTTCGGGAGGAGTTTGCATCAAAGAATTGCTCGACAGTGTTATAAATTCCAGTCGGTCGCAGTCTTTTATCTTGAATTGTTGAAGCTTAGAAGGTTTTTGTAGTAATGGACAATCTAAAACGACTTTTAGGTCCCTGCAGTTTTGGACTGTAACTCTCTGTATGTGATCTGTGTAGAAGTCTTTGAGGTGTATAATAAAGTCCTAAAACAAACAGATTTTTTTTATTGATCACATAAAAACGTTTTTAAATCAAAATAATTACTATTTATAAACTACTCACGTTACTTCTGACGGCTAAACAGGTGTACACAATCTTAGTTGGAACATTGGTGTCACAGGACCACTCAGGGTTGTGGCAACTCGTAAAATTAATTCTAACCCCATGCACGGCACGGCCCAGTAAAAATAAAAATAACAAAAATTTTCTATCCATCGCCACCGTTAAAGTGACTAGCATTTTTCTCACAACTGCTCTTAATATAAAACTAATCTGCGCACGGAAAAAACACGAGTTACAAAACTATCACTCAGTCCACGAATGTGCTTTACAACGAGATAACTATTCACTAAAATGCGTCGCGCAAGAATAATTTGTGTCTTTAATATTATCATCAGGGGTTTAAAAAACAACCGACAGTTGACCTAATAGGATATGCTTTAGAAAAGTAAAAGAGAAATTACATTTTACCGTATAAAATGTCAGTAGGTACACAAAGATTGTAAACAAATACAGATTTATCATTATTACATATTGACTGTAAATATTAACATGATTATATTTATGTATGCTTCAAATACATCACTAGATCAATATTTTGTAGAACAAAAATAACTAACGGATCACAATTACATATTGAGATAACGAAGTAACTGAGTACAGAGTTGTCGAGCCAATTATAGACATGAGACAGTGGTGTATTATCACGCGAGATTATGAACGTTTGTCGGCTAACTGAACAGTAAATAAAGTTTTTGTATTAGCTACCCACCACACTGGCGAGCTTGCGGAGCGGTTAGTGGCCAACCCGGTTGTTGGTTGTTTTTAGACCACTAGAAAGTCTCCGACATGACCTATGAGTAGAACTTAAAAATTGGAGTGATGTTTCATATTTGCCCATTAAATGCAGGAACCCACCTGAAGGTAAATACACCACTTTGGCCCCGAATAAGTTGTGCACCAACCACGTCCATAGCCCGTAGAACACTGCCATTTTGAACGATGCTCTGAATACCTGTAAATTTTATTTAATAACTGAATACCAGCATAAAATTTTTTCGCTCTCATTCTATGAGAACATTATAATTTAGTTGATTAATTTTTTATCTATTTCTATTTTTCTACATTATTTGTAAGTTTAAAAGCACGTTATTAGCCTCTTTTTAGATTCTTACATTTCAACACCTTTGACATTACGCATAAACATTATTTAACTTTTTAAAGTAACTTTATTACTTATTTAAATTTAACTGTAGTTCAGATTCTGACTAGTTCGTTATTGACTTCAATTTAGTTAGAAATTAATTTTAATTAAGACTTATTTTGTAATATAATGTTAATATTATTTCTTATCATCATATTTCATTAATTATCACTTCTCATGAATTTATTACTGTCTAATAATCTTGTCTGCATGCACTTTGTCATCCATACTAATATTATAAATGTGAAAGTGTGTTTGTTTGTTTGTTTGTCCGGCTTTCACGTCGCAACGAAGCTATTTTAAGGTATGGTTTTTGTGTGTGGAGATAGTAAGGAGGGTGGAGAGTGACGTAGGCTACTTTTTACCGCGGTAAAATATCCCCATGGGAAGATATCGATGTTTTGTTATTTGCTAGATATTTAGTTCCGGATGTTGTTAATAGATGGCGTTAGTAAAATTCATTTTCAAGTTCTTATCTATGTATGATAAACAACTCATTGTTAATTCCCTTTGACCACGCGGGCGGAGCCGCGGGTAAAAGCTAGTTTCCTATAATTATAGTGTTACTAAGATTTTATTATCTTGCATGTTAATAGTTTTAAGGTTTTCCTGGTGTTTACTATTTTTGTTATCTTGAAATAAAATAAAATAAAATAAATAAAAATAATAACTATCGATCAATTTTAAACGATGTGATTGATTGATATTATTTAAATCTGGATCGGATTTTGATCTATGGAACTCCAGATGAGGCAAAATTTTACACAGTGGTAATCTTTGATGTAGCTTGCCGTTATAAAGCCTATACGTTTTATATTTTTAACTATCTCATGCTAGAAGTTAAAGTTTACACCTAGTAATATTATATAGCCTAAAGTAAAGATGCAGCTTTCTAATTGTAAAAGAATTTTTGAAATCGTTCCAGTAGTATAGATACAGATAAAAACCTACTTGGTTGATGGCGACGGATAACGCTATGCCCAGGCGTGGGCCAAAGTTCGGCTGCACGCGCGTGATGACCTCCACCGGCTTGTACAGCGCGCTGCTCGACGCCAGCAGGTAGAACAGCGTCGTGAAGAACACTATCTGACAAATAAAACGTACTAAATTGAAACCGACCATCCTTAAAATTATAAAGTTGATTTTCATCTTTCTTGCCAAAGGCGAGTAAAAATGTAAAAATGTAAGTTTCAACAGATAAAACCGGCAGGTAGAACAGCGTCGTGAAGAACACTATCTGACAAATAAAACGTACTAAATGTAAGTTTCAACAGATAAAACCGGCAGGTAGAACAGCGTCGTGAAGAACACTATCTGACAAATAAAACGTACTAAATTAAAACCGACCATCCTTAAATGATTTTCATCTTTCTTAACAAAGGCGAGTAAAAATTTAAGTTTCAACAGATAAAACCGGCAGGAAGAACAGCGTCGTGAAGAACACTATCTGACAAATAAAACGTACTAAATTAAAACCGACGATCCTTAAAATTATAAAATTGATTTTCATCTTTCTTGTCAAAGGCGAGTAACAATGTAAGTTTCAACAGATAAAACCGGCAGGTAGAACAGCGTCGTGAAGAACACTATCTGACAAATAAAACGTAAGTACTAAATTAAAACCGACGATCCTTAAAATTATAAAATTGATTTTCATCTTTCTTGCCAAAGGCGAGTAAAAATGTAAGTTTAAACAGATAAAACGGTTGTCAACTGTAAGGAACATTTCAATTTAACAAAGCCAATTGACCGAAAATTAAATCTTTGTGTTTAAAACAGTTTTTTAAAACAGTGCCAACCAATTAATTATTGATGGGAACTGGACGTGGTTTGTCTCGTTGCATGCTAGCGTCGTCTACACGCCGCCACAATCGCACTCAACGTGATCACGTGAGTTTGTACCGGCGCCATTAAGACACCATACACAGGCGCGAACTGCCAAACATGACACTGGCGAAAAGTTCGCAGACAAATCTATGTGTGAATGGGATGCTTCGCGGCATGCAACTCGCGACAGGATCCAGCTACGCCGGACGAGCCCGTAAACGAAGTGCACGCAAGGATTTGTCGAATGATTTGTCAATTTGTCATTAGCCACCGTACGCAAAGTGTAGACAACTAATAATGATACTTGCGAAGCTAATGTATTACCTTTATACATAGGGCTTACATAATGCCATACGGCATTTTCTACCAGTTCACCCTGGGCGATGGTGAGAATAATGATGGTAGGTAAAAAGCACTTACAAAATGTTTTACATAACAACATAATTCATAATATATTATAAGTAGGTATATATAATATGAAAGATGTACACATAATATATAATAAATAGGGAAGTATAAATACATATAAAATCAAATCTAATCAAATTACATTACAAGCTAATCAAATTACACAAGGGTTTGGAAGCGACTCCACACTCGTGTAATGTGTGGACATGTGGACTTTTTCACTCATTTAAAAGCGAGGCGTGCGGCACGAAGTTCATGTTGTGATTGGTGAGCTCGTCTAAGTTGAACATGTTGATGGCAGCCCTAACTTACAATATTGATGAACATGTTGATGATGGCGCCGCCGCCGCACAGCAGCAGCGAGGTGAAGGCGCCGAGCGAGCCGGCCAGCAGCGACACGTTGCTGGCCAGCGGCGCCCACACGCCGCTCGCGATCGCGCTAAGAGTGCCCACGTTCGCCTGGACCCACGCCATCAGACCCTCGTAGTTGAACATGTCTTCAAATAAAAAAAAAAAAATTTTTTTTATTACACACAGGTAACCATGGTACAAGCGTAGCGTCCATAGCCCAATGGCTCGCTTCGATTCAATGTGATCGAAAGAGTTAAGCAACGACGGGCGCGGTCGGTTTGTGGATGGGTGACCGCTAGTGGCAAAAATTTCATGGACGCTACCGTGCTTCGGAGGGCACGTAAAGCTGTCGGTCCCGGTTGTTTTCTATGCTGGAAACAGTCGTTAAGCCTTGTCGAAGACCTTCGGGTGGCTTGAGAACATTCGACACTGGGTTCGCCACTAACCCCTCCACCAATCCGCATTGGAGCAGCGTGGTGGAGTATGCTCTAGACCTCCCACAGCAGTGTCTGTGGGGGAGACCCGTGCCCAGCAGTGGGACGTCTATGGGTCGCAGCGAACCATGGTACTTGAAGAAATGTAGTACGAAAATACGACGTTGAGTGCAAAATAGAGGTGGGCGATATTTCACGTCACTAGTTTCAGTAACTAATCGTATCAATAGTTCCATGTCAAACAACAATTAGAGATTTTTGTAATATCCGATGTAATAGGTGGTGACCCGGGGATCAAACCCAGGATCTCTAGCTTAGTAGTCGCGGTTACGACCACTAGACCAAAAATTAACAATATGTAACTGTTTGGGTTACAAAGTATTTGTTCACTATGCTACGTTTAATGTCTTTGTTGGACAAGCTTGGTTATTACGACTAAGATCGGACTTTTTGGGTAACACTGTAATTTTGTCGGCCAAAAGGAAGAAACAGAAATGAACTCTTCTCACATTAATGCCTTAATAACTACATCTAGCGTATAATCCTGTCTCGCTGTCTGCGCACCAGGGATCCACATCTTTAGCGCATCCATACTAATATTATAAATGTGAAAGTGTGTTTGTTTGTTTGTTTGTCCGGCTTTCACGTCGCAACGAAGCTATTATATGGAATGATTTTTGTGTATGGAGATAGTGAGGAGGGTGGAGAGTGACGTAGGCTACTTTTTACCGCGGTAAAACATCCCCATGGGAAGATATCGATGTTTTGTTATTTGCTAGATATTTAGTTCCGGATGTTGTTAACAGATGGCATTGTTAATTCCCTTTTACCACGCGGGCGGAGCCGCGGGTAAAAGTGAATTAACGCGGTAACGCGGAATAAAAGCGGTACATGAGTGACATAAGTGCATGAATGGCACAATAACATACCAGGGGTGTGCGTGACGTCATTGACGAAGGTGTCCCACGACTCCTGCACCGCCGAGTTGTCGACGGCGGGCCCGACGGGCGCGGCGAAGTGGCCCGACACCCAGCTCTGGTACACGCGGTCCCAGATCTCTAGCACCTGTTGCTCCATAGTGACATAAGTGCATGAATGGCACAATAACATACCTGGGGTGTGCGTGACGTCATTGACGAAGGTGTCCCACGACTCCTGCACCGCCGAGTTGTCGACGGCGGGCCCGACGGGCGCGGCGAAGTGGCCCGACACCCAGCTCTGGTACACGCGGTCCCAGATCTCTAGCACCTGTTGCTCCACACGAGCTATCTTCTCAGTATCGGCTTCTTTGAGAATGCTCTTCACCTGTTTTGTCAGAGTAAACATTATCATTTTAATGTTATTTTCCTCTTTTCAAATATAAATTATGTATTAATAATTTTGAGTGTCATATTTGATCAAAATCACGGTTGACGGTAATAACAAATGTCTAATATACCTACATACATACTGCAAAGTATATAGTTATTTATCATTAATGCAGAATTCGTTATTTATCCAATGATCAATCTTATTTGGTAAATATCTTCCCACTTTTTATATAAGTTATAGATTTAAAAAATAATTAATAATTAACAGCAATTCGTTTTGGCGCTCAATGAGTAGCTCTTTATTCTAAATGTTTATCATTGTATGTCTTCTTTAATTAAAAATAAGAAAACACGACAAAAAGAAGCTGCAAGATTAATTTTACTACTAGCGTGCACCTTCGCTCGCGTGGTATTATACATAACAATAGTTTTGTTTAAACCTAGTAATATTACATATATAGCCTATGTCACTCAGTGAAGATGCAGCTTTCTAATGGTGAAAGAGTTTTTGAAATCAGTCCAGTAGTTTTTGTGTGAAAACATTACAAACAAATCTTTCCTCTTTATAATATTAGTATAATATAGAATTATAGATAGTATAGATTTGGACAGTTCGGCAAAAACGAAGTACATATACGTATATCTGTGAAAGGATCAGTCCGCTTTTGGTATAGTCGTCTATTTACTGTATAGGTGATTTTCGTTTCTTTATCTATCCATCCCCACCCCCATCAGCCTTTCAACCTCCAATGCTGGACTTAGATTGACCCCACTCCATTTTTTATGACTGTATTTTTCTATTGTATTAATACTATGTGCTTATATCTTTTTTCAAAAAGTGTTTTTTAACACAATAAAGTCGTCGCTAATAGATTTCATTCATGCATGATAAAAACCATGAAACAAGTAAGAGAGAGGAACTGGCCTAAAAGACTGGTCTGTTGCTTCAACTGACGTTAGATTAGTTAACGTAAACAAATTTCCTCTCTCTTCCGTGCTTCATGCTGCGCATGCGATTGTATTTGTATAACATAAAAATTTATTAAATGCAACAAAATCTTGAGTTAATTGTGATCGAGGAACAACAAACTTTTGACAGGAATAAAACAAACTTACATATCTCATGATCTAAGTTAAATATCCATTTGAAGGCATAGAATAAAATTAAAACATTAAAATTGGAATAAAATGAAGTTACAAAAAAAAAACTATGTAACAAAGTGAAAAATTGTAAAACAAAATTCATTTCGGATCTCGAATGAATAAATCTAAGTTTGAATTCAAATTGCAATAGTATCAGTTATACTAATTAGGTATAATAGTATAACTGATACTATTATAATTATACATTAGGAATCTTGATACAACTTAATTCTTAATATTAACAACTTATTGCAAAATTTGGAAGAATACAAAAAAAAAATTTTTTTTTATTCTTTTGACTAAAATACAAATCTATATAGAGATAACCTGTAAACTATTAAATGAGTTTTACTTTTTATAACTTCTTTGTTTTTATTTTTAAATTATATACAGTATTATTTATGTACTAGTGGACGCCCGCAGCTTCGCTCGCGTAGAATTAGACCCATTAACGCGTTCGGGTTGCCCACTTGACATCAAAAACGGCAATGTTTCGTTTTAACTTTGCACCTCCGTTTTACCCCCCTAGGGGATGAATTTTCAAAAATCCTTTCTTAGTGTTCCCCTACGTTATAAAAGGAACCCCTGTGCAAAATTTCGAGTTTCTAACCCTTATAGTTTAGGCCCTGCGTTGATATGTCAGTCAGACAGACAGTCAGTCAGTCATTCAGTCATTCAGTCAGTCAGTCAGTCAGTCAGCTTCTCCTTTTATATAAATACTAGTGGACGCCCGCAGCTTCGCTCGCGTAGAATTAGACCCACTGCCCGCGTTCGGGTTGCCCACTTGACTTCAAAAACGGCAAAGTTTCATACTAACTTTGCACCCCCATTTTACCCCCTTAGGGGATGAATTTTCAAAAATCCTTTCTTAGTGCTCCCCTACTCTATAAAAGGAACCCCTGTGCAAAATTTCAAGTTTCTAGCCCTTATAGTTTAGGCCCTGCGTTGATATGTCAGTCAGTCAGTCAGTCAGTCAGTCAGTCAGTCAGTCAGTCAGTCAGTCAGTCAGTCAGTCAGTCAGTCACCTTCTCCTTTTATATATATAGATATAGATAGATTTTAATAACTGTATTTCATTAAATTCAGGCACAATCAAAGATATTGCTTGCAAAATAAGCAAATCCTGCGAAGACAAATAACTGGAGCAGATGTACGTTCAAGACTTGGACAAGAAGTGAACAATCCAGGTCACTTGCTTGAATGACTATTCCGTAAAAAAATAGGAACTTTTAATTCAGTGGGCACAGGGCAGGGTCAATTAACGTTAACGAAATAACATTGAAGTGTTTTAACCATAACCTGACGTATATAGGAAATAAGAATGTGAATATGAATTTGTGTCTGTAAAAACGTTTTTTTTTTAAATAATATAGACGGACAACATTCTTACCCCAGTAGAGATACCCTCCCTCCCATAAGTGTATGCATTGTCTATTAGAGAGTCCAGTTTTTCCTCCCAACCGTCGGGCAGGTAGGCGTGTAGGGCACTGTGTTGCACATATGTGCTGTTGAGGAGACTTCCACTCAACTGTACCACTACGAGTGCTTCCGAATAGATCTGTGGGGATGACAATATTTTCTATAATACATTAGTGATATAGGCAAAATATAACATGTGTAATAAGTACCTAATTCTTATTAAAAATTATGGGAGGTAATATGCCGCCTTGCAGTATGCCAGAGGTAATATTAGATAAATAGGACAGTTTTCCATTTAACCACACAAACTGCTGGCGACCACGAAAGTAGAATGCGAAGTATGTGTACCTATGAGTATAAGAAACACATAACATCCACACTTGACTACACATGTATCTGTGAGAATGTGAAACACTCAACTTCCTAAATGGGAAAGTCCAACATATTAAGTGTTAGAAAATTCAATAAGAACATGTGTAGTGGCGGTTCACATGTTCGGCGGTTCGTTTCTGATACATTTTATTTTACATCAATAGTAGGGGAGAGGGGGGCACATTTGAACACTTTTTAGTTATTAAATTATATTTCTCATATGGTGGTATATATCAGGATGTATTATATTTTATAAATAGATATGGGGTTTATACTAAATAATAAAAATGATATTTATTTATTTTGAACCATCAAACTAACGCAATTTACATTTTATTAAAAACCTTATTTTGTTAAAATCTGCCCCATCTGCGGGGCACTATTGAAACCCCTAGGGGCAGTATTGAAAAACCAGGATAAAATAAAAACCACGTAACTTAGAATATAATCAACACTATATTTAAGTTATTTACATCTTATATTATCATTGAAAACAGACATTTATACCTACACTAGTTATTACTTAAATAAATTGTATAAAACTGTAAACAGTCTGGGGCAGTCTTGAACAAGATTAAACTAACTTATTAATAACTTAGACAACACTTGTGTGTTGTCTAAGTTATTAATATTATATATTATATATTTATTATATGTATATATTATATTATTTATTTATTATTTACATTTATTTATTATTTATTATATATTTAGTTATAGTATTGTTACAGCTCTTTCGGCATCGTCTTCATTCACAGCATTGTCTTTTTTCTTTTTGTAATTTCTTACCATGATGACTGAAACAAGAAACCATTTAAAAATTAAAAAATCTCACGATGGGTGCGTATTTACTTGGTTAGGTACCCATAAGGGCACTTTATTCAAAAGTGCCCCAGCAATTTTTTTCAAATCTGCCCCAACACCCACCTTGCATAAATAAACATCTCTGGACAAAAAACTTACTTGAGTTCAAATTAATTTTCATTTATAATACTCGGGATATAATATAAACAACGCAATAAAATAATAACAACTTGAAAATAACACTTACCTTGTCAGTAATTTCCTTACGTATAAAAAACCGGCCAATGATTTTCAAAATGACACTGATATTGGCGTTAGTTTGGATCTGACAGATGTGTAGGATGGTTTTACCAGTATTAAAATGGTTTCAGAGGTTAGGAATGATAAAGGATCCGTTCATAAAACAGATAATTCAAAACTGCCTCTGTTCTAAACTGCCTCCCTCTCCCCTACTGCAAAAAAAAAACTTACCTGTATGAAAATAAATATAATTCCAACAGTGACAAATAGGATCAGGCCGACGATGACTATGCAGGTAGACACGGTGTCCGCGGAGTCATGCGCCATATCTATTGCGCTCTTGTTGCAGATCGACATCATTTTGCCGATTCCCCGTATCTGAGCCGGCGCCAATGCTGTCCTCCTGGAATTCAATACTCTGAATTTATCGGATATTTTCACAACTCCAAAAAATCTCCATACAAACTTTAATTCTGTAACCCAAGATCCACAATATTTACCGGCAGAGTAATATACTTTAATTTTACTAAGTTATATCCAAATCCGGATAAGATTTTTACATGATACTATTTTCAAAAAACACATTTTTGTGTTCTAACTCGTTGTAACAATGCCCCTGTATCAAAAAAAAAACATAGCTGTACTAGAGGTCATTGGCAAGTAGAAAAAACTTTACCCTCTTTGATAGGATTCCAATACCATGAACAACTAACAACTATCTAGGAATTGACATGGGCAGACTCAATGACTGAAGGCTATTCTTTGCGAGTCAACCCATGTTGATGATGAAATTTTGGGATAACTATCACCAAAATACATATGAATTAGGAGTAATTAATTTTGGTGCTATTGCTATTTATTAATTAGGTATAAAATACCATAGCATACCTATCATTCCACCATGATTCAACTTTAGCTTTAATATTATTGTAGTGGTTTTCAAAGAACAGCCAAACTCCAAAGAAGTTAAGCACTTTCTTTAAAATATGAATAGCTAAAAAAAACAGCATCACTGGCAACAACCAAATATGGTTCCACACAAGCATACAGAAACATCCAGAGAACAAGAGCTTGAAATATAATGCTGTCTCATCGTCACTATCAAAGTTTGTTCTCATATAGTTCTCATCAAGGGATCGTTGTTTGAAAGAAGCTAACAGGCGACTTTCAAATGCTGTTTTCGTTTTCATATTCGATAGAGGAAGGCCTGATAGTGTCCTTGTTTTAAAGAACTTTTTGGCCTGTCGAGGGGAACTTTGTAAAGTTTCACTGCCAGTCCAACTGCCTCTTTTCATTAATTGCTCTGGTGTGTCTGGTGAATCCATATCAGGTGTAGATTCTTTGTCACTTGATTCCTTTCCCTCTAGGATCGTATCACCTTTGTCTTGAATTTTTTCCTGTATTTGCTTTTCAGGACAAATTTCATGCTGTCCATTAGTAAGCACATGGTGTATGGCTGTTATTATTGATGATTCTGGGTCTAAAAAAACCATAAACTTTGTTGTAAAATTACATCAGTGAAAAATAATCGCTGCGACCCATAGACGTCCGACTGCTGGGCACGGGTCTCCCCCACAGACACTGATGCGGGAGGTCTAGAGCATATTCCACCACGCTGCTTCAATGCGGATTGGTGGAGGGGTTAGTGGCCAACCCAAATAATATTTGAGCAATATTAAATGAAAGCTAACTTTTAATTAAAATTAAGGGCCTGATACCTGATAGCTGTAATTGCTTCTGCACATGTAATGCTTCAAGTGTAAAGCCAATAATTCCTATGGTTTGTAAAATAACAAACACATACACTTGAAAGGAACCTGCCAAGCTCGCTAGGAAACTGGCTATGACAAGCCAAAGTAGATGTGCTGTCACCTTAAATATTCCAGCCCTTTCTGGACTCCACAATGTATAGACACTTATTATGTATGCTAAAGCAAAAGTCATGGTCTGAAAATAGAATAGCTGTTCTATAGTTATCTGTAATCTCAGTATTTCTGAATAGTTACAATTTTACTGTTTATTTCAAGTTTGCTCAGCCCTAACACTGTAACCACTTAACCACTAGAGGCAGGCCAGGGCATCGCAAACAATGGATGAGGCACCTTATCTCCAGGTTGCTTAAGTTAATCCCAGCTTAAAACTTGCTTTTTTCAAAGATGAATTTTGAATCAACAAGAACAAGTTCAGACTTCCTGATATACACATCAAACAAAATACAGTAGCTGGCTTATAGACGCTATCATGTACAGTCGATAGAATTGTAAGATGTTTTATCTAAACATAATTAATAAAGAAGTTTTTGGAGATAATTAAGATTTAAGTAGGAAGCTGGCTTATAGATGTTATCATTTACAGTCGATAGAATTGTAAGATGTTATATCTAAACATATTTATTAAAGAAAATTTTTTGGAGATAATTAACTTAATAACTTACTATATATTATGACTGATGTCCCATTAGCACAATTAGTAGTGATCCTGACATTCATAGTACAGGCTCTGCCTAGTTTGGGGTCAGATGACCATATATGAGATATCAATGATATTTATTTGTAATTATTTATTTTTATTATTACATAATATATGATATTTAATAAGGTTTTGTAACTTACAATATAAGAGCCACACAAATTTATCAAAAGCGTTGTAGAGAAGGTTATGAAGCTGTGAAACTGCCAGAAGATACAGCAAATACTCCTTGGGATAGATTTGTATAACCATGGCAGGATGAATATTGATGACATAACTCCAGTAAGAATCTGTAATAAAATTATCCCTAATTATTAGTCTGTGTATTACGATCATTTATACATTAAAACTATAGCCACTAGACATAGGGTACACATAGCCCAATCGCTTGTGTCAATTCTATGTGATCGACATAATAAACAACGTTTTTCAAATTTCATAGGCTCTACACTACTTTGAGGGCAGGTTAAGCCATTGGTCCTGGTTGTTTTCAATGGTAAAAACAAATGCTAAGCCTTGTCAAAGACCTTCAAATGGCTTGAGAACATTCGACACTGGGTTGGCCATTAACCCACCAATCTACATTGCAACAGCGTGGTGGAGAATGCACTAGATCTCCCGCAGCTGTGTCTTTAGGGGAGACCCATGCCTAATAGAGGTATGGGCTTAACTGTACATTATGGACGTTTATTCTGTATAGTCGGACGTCTACGGATAGTAGCTAAACAACAAACTATTTAACTTACCTTATAATGTGCCTTGAATTCATGTCCAACAGTGTCCGAGGCTAAATTTACAAGATTCATAGGTATAATCATGAAACCATATATCACCGATGAGTTGGCTCTCTCCAAATCTTCGAACCATGCTTTTATTTTCTGTGACAATTTGTACTTGAAAGGGTGGAGTATTGAACCGACTAGTAACGCCCAAAATAATGGTTTAAAGAACGGCTCTAGGATAAGGAAAAGCACGTAAACAGCAGCACAACATATCGTCAGAATGAATAAAGCAAACGCATTATAGAACCCATGTTTCATAGGCTTTTCGTTTCCCTCTGATAGTCCCCCGATGATATTAAAAATGTTTTCAAAAGGGGATTGCTGCATTGCTTTTGGTTTTAATATCGTTGAAATTAACACTGCGTTAAATAATAAGACCCTCGAGGAGGGATTGATGAATCAATTGGACACAGATTTGTGGTGAGGTCATAGTTTATTTGGATTTTTGGTTCAATAAAATAAGTCTTCCAAAATAGAAAAATTATGTCGGCCTGACATTGACGACGTTGACGTACGTACACTTGACAACAAGAAATTGGATCAGTACGCATTTACGCAACTCCAATTTCTTTGACATTGACTCTTCATGCAATGTCAAAATGAAAAAGCTGTATAAACCTTCTAAATAGATACATACATTATGTATATGTATTATAAAAAATAAATTTAATAATATTAATTTAAAAACAAGCTTTTTATTTCATTCAACGTCAAGATGTTGTCGCCTATCTCGCCAAGTAACACTAGTCAAAGTTAACCAATCGATGCTAAGTTAACCACTCCATGCTACAGATTCAAACAACTCAACCTCAATATCTTATATATGGACTTTAAAAACCCAGTACACCAAACTTTCAGACGAATTGGAGCAACGGAGTTTATGATCACTATCATATTTTTTTAACTCGCATTCTTATCCTCAGCAAGCCCTTTCATTTACTGTGTCCATCCATCAACAACCCAATAAGTTTTTTTACTTCTGATCAGATAGATGGTTGACTAATTTCAAATGTGTGGCATAATAATTTAGTATAGGAATGCACTTACGATTAACTTTGTAGAATTATTTGCTTTTAATTTAAAAACAATAAATAAATAAGTAAATAATAAATAAATAAATATTTAATTAAATTACTATACACTGAAGCATATCGTGTTGTATACGATTTAATCACAGTACCTATGTATCTTTATCAGTCCTCTGTGATTCAATGTTCCCATGTATTATCTACATTGTATATCCAACCATATCGCAACATTGATTGTGTGTTTTATTTTGAAAACTTAAAAAATAATTTTCCTTTTCGGAAGGCACGAACATTAAAAACAAACAAAGCTACTTATTTAGTAGGTATAGATATGTTACAACATTTACCTGCTACTTTTTGTCATTTATTTACTATCTTAAGGAAACTGAAGACTAAATTCTGCAACTATTACACTAAGTAGTATGTCCCTACCTCACCCAATCTTACAAAACGAGAATATAAAACGCGCAAACTTGTTTTATTATGGTACTTAACACTTAATATTAATACTTATCGCATACTAAATCATGTTCGTCCTCATACCTCAGCACGGTACCGTTTTCTTATGGGCGAAGAGAACGGATGGGACGAAGGTAGGTAGATAAAATAAAATAACGCACACTTATCTGATTTTAACTTTTAAAATAACATAAGTAATATCACGCCTGTATATCCCCGAAGGGTTAGGCAGATATGTGTACACACCCACTATTTACCCACTCGCATACGAAATTCGCCAAAGCGTCTACGAATTAAATGTTGCCTCTATTAGACTCGCGTGATGTATCTAACTAGTGATCCGTTCTACCGAGGCTTCTAGCCGGCTCAGAGCGCCTACCGGACCTTTCAAGTTATAAAAACTCAATAGTTGTCGTCCGATAAGGGAGATCCGCAAGCGATCCCGTGGCGCACACTTATCTGATTTTAACTTATTTCATTCGGCCGCTGGGTTTTGGTAGTTATTCTGGTTGAGCCTCACATACCTGTCAGTCAATGACTTCAGTCTTGGACTGATACATACAGGCAGGATGTGTAAATGCATTTCCCAGCGAAACAAAGTGATCGAACCGAGGATCCGAAAAAAAATTTCAGAATCAGCATCAGTTTATCTATTACATATATATTATAGACTTATCTATGATAATTTTTTTCAAGATTTATTCAATGTACAGACACAGATTTGTTTGTTTTATTACCTATGTGTATACTATTATTATTATATTTAAGATATTGCAGTGTGCGCTGAGCTTACTTTTTGCTTTATAAGAATCCGCAAATCTCAAGCAAATGCACATCAATGTAGAGTGCAGAGAAGATTATACAAGACAGTAGAACAATCTAAAAAACCATCTTACTTGCTAAGAAAAGAGCATGGAATTTAAACATATTAGTGCTGTATTTATATATCTATTTTTTATCTTTGGAAGTATACATGCGATGAGCATCACTATTTCGAATAAAAAAGCCGAAAGTGAAGATAATAAGAACCACAGCATATTCGTGCGATCAGCGACTTCTCCTGTCAATAAGAACCCCAAACCACCATCAGCACTCAAGGATGACGATCAATTGGCAAATCGATTTGGCATTGGGTCTGGGTCTTGTGCTGTAGGGTTCGTCTGGAGAGGATCTTCGTGTTTCCCAGCAGGTTAGATGAATCGACAAAATTATTCTACCACTTACCACTAGAACCACTACCATTAGAAAAGTCATTTGATAGACATACGTCACAAAGTAGGTGACCAAAGTATTGGCGTTCTACGTACTATTATAAATGATGTAAAAAGAATGCCTAACAAGGATGATGTATATAATTAACTCATGAGTAAAATGACAAAATAATGTGACTTTTTATTTATTTCACGTTCATTGCAACATACAATATAATGTTGTAATGATAGGTTAACTTATACATACAACGTTTCCCTAGATAGATTTTTAAGATTCATTAAATGCACAAACCTTGTAGAAACACAACCTTGTTCCTATGAGTTTTATAATTGTTTGTTCTTGAGATTTAAATTTCCTTGGTGATCCGTAGAGCACACAAGTATATTTTTTATATATTATACTAGAGGACGCCCGCAGCATCGCTCGCGTGGTTTTAGCCTGCGGTAGTTTCGTTTACTAAACACGCTCTACCCAGTGAAACTTATGGTACGTTGACCGGAATAAAATGGTAGTACTATATAAAAAGAAAAATGTCTATGTGTAAGGTCATATTATCTGAACAAAATATTACATCATTTAACTTTTTTTTCTTTTTCTTACAAAATATATAAAAACAGTCGAATACGTATTCGCTTAGTTATAGTAATAAACGTTTCTTGTATTATGTTCGCTGAATAGGTTAAAGTTTAAAAAAATCCATACACTATTATACCGTGAGGTACCCAATTATTGGCACTATAAGCATCACTTTCCACTTAAATCGTGAAAACTATGTTTGGGGACGGTTATCAATAAAATAAATTTATCAAAATTACTGATTAAGAGTTGTTTTTCGTTTTAAATAAATGAAACGTATTTCATCATTTTTATTTCTTTTTTTGTATCTATTCAATTTTCCCAATTATTGGCATACTTTGGCCAATTATTGACATAGTTTAGTCCCATTTATTGTCACATCGGAATAATCAGTAAATAATCATGTTTAATCATGACCAATCCGCATTGGAGCAGCGTGGTGGAGTATGCTCTAGACCTCCCGCAGATGCGTCTGTGGGGGAGACCCGTGCCCAGCAGTGGGACGTCTATGGGTCGCAGCGAATCATGTTTAAAAAACACTTGTTTAACAAGATTTTTTTACTATTTACTACTAGTCACTTTTACTTACTACTAATCACTTTTTACTACTAGGTAATCACTTTTATTTATGTAGCTACTTAGAGAAATAAATTAAAACATTACAATCAGTGCATAATAATCATAACAATCATTTGGTTCATTCATTATCAAATCAACATTCAGTAAACATTTGGAAAAAGAAAAAAAATATACATATAAAATTATCACTACACAATATAAACGTAAGAACTATCAAATTCAGTCAAAAACTTCTCTAGTTCAGCATCGGTGTATGTCTTGTTTTGTTTTCTTTTTGTTTGGTAGCTCAGGATTTTACTACTCTATTTAAGTAAGTTACAAAACCGCAAGATTAGGTGGATTCATATTATAAAGGTTCAAACACAGAAGTGCCAATAATTGGTACGGTGCCAACATTAGGTCATTTTACCCTATGTCCAAAGAAACCTGTGTATTTTCCGGTATTTAATGAAGCCTAAATGTTAATCCAGACAATGAGTAATTTGCTAAGTTTCATCTAAATACGTCTATGGGATTGTAAGTGACGCGTGCACAGACAGACCGACAGACAGACAGGCATGCAGACAATATTTTCGAAAAACCCATTTTGAGTTCAAACTCCTTATTATGTGCCCCTAAATTGAAATTTTGAAAAAATATTCAATGAACAGAAAAAGTTTCTCTTCAATAATTGAGAAATTGTTATTAACTTTGTTATTTAATTTTAGCATTAAAATGTATAACATTTGCATATTTGTATTTAATTTCCTATTAGTTCAATTTGCTGCAAGATCTGGTTTATGGATTAATAATTATGTACTGTTACAAAAATAGCATACTAATAAGGGACCAGTTTTGTAGCGACGCCCACGCCTCCGCTTCACTGACTAACGGAATAACCAAGAAACTGTAGTTTTATTTATGTAGAAAACGCATACTGAGTTTATAGAATAAATTGTAATAATTATTATCTGTGTTAGTTAAAAAAATCTGATCAAATTTTGTAGATATAGGAAAATTCGTATACCCATCACAACCCTTACTTTGTCCTAGTGTTGGGCACAGGTCTCCTCTCGGAATGGAAGGCCTAGCGACTTAGTCCATTGCGTTAAATCGCCTGGGTGAGCGTCATTCTTAGTTCTTACAATAAAAAGAGGTCTGAACATTGAACACCGACACAACATAATTGGAAGCGAAGATAGCAAGAAATACCACCAAAGAGGACGCCTACATTTGTAAATCAAATTCAAACTTTATAAGATTGATTGTGTTTTGAAATGGCATTTTTAAAAGTCTGTGTTGTGTTCGCGCTGTACGTTCTCCTTGATATATCAGCGAGAAATGTTATACACGCCAAAGCTACGGGTTTAGAAAATGAAGAAATAAAACACGGTATATTTGTCCGATCAGCGGCCACACCTATTGGTAATAATCCAAAGCCACCAACGATTTTAAAAGACGAAGATGAAGAATTGGGGAATCGGTTTGGAATTGTTTCGGGTAATTGCCCCTTTGGTTACGTATGGAGAGGCTCAACGTGCTTTCCAAGAGGTTAGATGTAAGTAGTAACTTATGATTTAAAAAATTCAAGTAAATAAATGAAATGTAAATTTTTAGACATTTTAATATCGTATGTGATGTTTTTTTTTGTTTATCTATGACAGTAACACAAAAACAGTAACAAATAATACTAGCAATTAGGTGCTTATTAAAAAAGTAAGTGGTGGAATTCGTCGATATCATTATTACTGATTTGAATTATAATTTAAGAAATACATAAGTTAAATCGAAAAAAGAAACCAAATAAAAAATGTGCTCGGAATCAAACTCAGGCACTCACGGTTCTAATGCGCGAAGCGAAATTATCTATTTCTACACGATACGGAACCCTAAGTGTGCGAGTCAGACTCCGACTTGACTGGTTTTAATATCCATTTAATTTAATATCTATTAAATTAACTTTAAGTAAATACATTACTCATTCATTTCTGAAACACGCGACGACATGCTCCTGCAGAGACGTGTAACGGGATTCAGAATGGCAATAGTTAATATTTGTTTCGCAGTAGTGTTTTGCGTGTTCATCGGCACTTTAGAAGCAAAAGAATTCAAGTACAGCAACCTAAAAGATAAAATAGTTTTTCCAAAAGATGACTTGTCTTCGCAGTCGTATACGTATAAGACGGGAGTGGCATCTACGAGTAGAAATATAGATTACGACAGTGATAATCTGAATGATAAATTTGGAGTTCGTAACGGACAGTGCCCCATTGGATACGTTTGGAGAGGAGTTGTCTGTTTCCCGAGAGGATAGTTGTGACTATTCCGTGTTCAATGTATAATTGTTGTGCTATGTTTTGTGTGTTATGTGTTATTTTGGAGTAATGGTGTAAAAATAAAACTTTTACAATATAAAAAGTATATTTGTTCACTAAGATATGATTTTCTGCCCGTTAAACTCGTAGGTGGTAATCATTACGACGGTTTTAAAGTTTTGCGTATCAATTAATTAAGTGTCTTGTTTTTACTAGACACAAGTTCACATTTACGAATTAGTCTTGATTTGCATATCAACAGGCAACGGTTTGTATACTCTTTAAACTCATTGTTACATCAAGGGTAGACAAAAATGCAGTTTTTAACAGAAATTAAGAGAGTACCTATAGTACCTACAGAGAAATAATTTTAAAATATTTTAACCCATTTAGATATGAGACGAGACAGTTCTTATAACCCCTCAGTTCTACTCAAGTGGACATGAAAAGGGTAAAACTAACCGATGGAGACACATGGGACGTAATTTTTTTTTACTTAATATTTTCCTCGAAGACCGACCATCTAATATCCATACTAATATTATAAATGTGAAAGTGTGTTTGCTTGTTTATTTGTTTGTTTGTCCGGCTTTCACGTCGCAACGAAGCTATTAAATGGTATGGTTTTTGTGTGTGGTGATAGTGAGGAGGGTGCAGAGTTACGTAGGCTACTTTTTACCGCGGTAAAACATCCCCATTTGAAGATATCGATGTTTTTTATTTGCTCCAGTAAGTCAGTTTACTTACACTTTATCTGCGGTCAGCATTACCTCAGGTTCCTCTTAGTATCTTTTAATTGTGGAACTGTCACTATTCATCCACCACAAATGTGTCATGTATGTTAAACAACTCATTGTTAATTCCCTTTGACCACGCGGGCGGAGCCGCGGGTAAAAGCTAGTCTAAACATAATAATAAAACTCTAAAGGGATTGTATGTTAATTAAGTAATGTGTGTTAAAAAGTTTTTATTTATCCATGGTATATTAAGTCATTTTATTCCGGTTAAGGTCAACATTATAAATTAAGAAAAGTTCCCTTAGGTGTCACTGGGTAGAGTTTGTTCGGTAATATCTGTGATTAAAATAGGTAGCATCTATAAATGCAAATACCGCAGTCTAAATCCACGCGAGAGAAGCTGCGGGCATCCTTTAGTTTAAGATATTATGTACAGCCTTATGTACAGCCTATTATTTTATGAAATATTTATTATTAAATACATACTTAAAAACCACATTGATGGTTTAAGGTTATTTTTTCTGGAAAATAAGGATAAAATTATTTTTAATACGAGTAGGTACCTATACTCGTTAGTATCAACAAAATTATGTGCAACGTGGCGCGATTACTTAAATTTATGTGTCTTGTATTAAATCATAAGATGGATTATAATTCCGGTAATACGATTCCAGTGAGTGAATTGAAACGGGTAGAGTTTATCCAGTAATGTCCATGAGGAGGACAGAAGATAATGTAACGAAATATTATTGTGGGCGGCCTTTAGTTGTCACATTGGGTAGGTAGGTACTTAAAATCGAAGATTTGAAGAGACCACAGCTCTCGAAGTAGGTTTCATAGCGCTGATTAGAGGTCTAGTAGCGTAAAAAACACCAAGAGACATAATAATGTCTTCCAGGCAGTGTTTTGATGGCTGTCCAACTGCTACAGGCAACCAAATAGAATAAATTTGATACTTTTCCTCAAGACGCGCGCTACAATCAATAATTTGACCAAATAAACTGGTTGTTGTTGAGGTAAAAAAGCTGAGTTACTAATATTAGCTTCACGGCAAAACAATTCGATTTTATGCATGGTGCATTGGGGTAATTCCGAAATATTTCTTATGTCATTTCCTTATTATTATATGACATATTAATAATCTAAGGTCATTTCATTGAAAAACACAGATAGGCATGGAATGGTAGGTATGCATGATGTATGGAACCACGTTTTGTGTATGGTGTGGCTTCGTAAATGTATGTGTGCGTCACGTGTAGGAGGATTGGTCGGTTCAGTTGGTTGGGTCCCATAGGACGCCCAGCTTATTTCTACGCAGATCTTCTGCAGTTCTGTTCTTTACCGATCAAGTACGAATTGATTAATTACTTTAGAGCTTAAGCTCGATATAGACGGCATTTATGACTTTGAATCCAGCTAAAGCAGTAACCCCATCACTCAATTTTAGTATATTGACGTGATAACGTCTTATAAATCGATGAACGCCAACACATACGAAAAAAGTGTGACGTCACCGCCAACCGTACCGCCAAGTGTTACGCCAGGCGTATTAATTCAAATTTAGTCTGTACCTAACCCATAGAACTAGAGCGAGTAATCGGTTGCACGAATTATAGTAAGCACACATATCAAAATTATAATTATATATACAAGTAGTCTCAACAGCGTGATATTTCAACCATTCAATTTCGTAACGCCACCTACTGAATCAACTCGTAGTAACAATCGAGGGACTGATTCACCCACATTTACGTATTCTATATATGTATATCTATCTAGTGAACCAAGCGTAGGTATTCATTCAATTTTATTCTGTAACCAATAGCAATATATTGCTAGGGCGTACTGAGATATTAGTGTAATTTACACACGACATTTAGTTTATGTTTTGCGAATCAATGCTACAACTTCTAATAATATTTCTTATGACGTTATCACGTTAAATTATCGTCCGTAGATCGACTTTAATTCGTAGAACGAGTTTAATTCAATATTTTCTGTAAATAGGTAGATAGGTTTAAAAAATTGTAATTAAAATTACCTACTGAAAACTTCAGAACGAAAATATCTTCCTGGGGCATAACGAAATATTTAGTACAGGATTTTATGAAACTAGCATTCTATTGCCAAATTCGTTTGAAGGGTACTTAATAATGAAAAAGCAATATAAGCTTATGCTCAATAAGTAGAAAAACCCAATTTCAGAAATATTTTCCGGTTCTGTGATCCAGTCTAAAAAGGTAACCGGTTCCTTAAACTTAAGGAAAACAATGTACCTGAAACGCCTTAGAACTTTTTTCGCTTTTACAACGCTTTTTTCCAATTAAAAAGTAGCCTATGTCCTTTCTCAGGCTCTAGACTATCTGTGTACCAAATTTCATTTAAATCGGTTCAGTAGTTTTGGCGTGAAAGCGAGATAGACAGACAGTTCAAATTTATAATATTAGTATGGAAGTATGGAAGTCAAATTCAACTGATTTGCACTAATCCATCAGCCATCAAAATATACTGTCAAAAGAAGACGTATTTCGTCTTAAGAAGAACTAGGCGATTTTCATCTCCACTCCACCTTCTTATTGGTTACTAGCTTTTACCCGCGGCTTTGCCCGCGCGGTTAAAGGGAATTGACAATGAGTTGTTTATCATACACGACACATTTGTGGTGGAGAAATAGTGACAGTTCCACGATCCAGAGGCAATGCTGACCGCAGATAAAGTGTACGTACACTGACATACTGGAGCTATAAGCTAACATCAATAGAAGTGTGCTGGTGAAGATTGATGCAGGATCCACCGATCCTGCTTACGTGTACAGGCAATACAAACGCGGAGAGTACATATTATAATTGTGATTTGTTTTCCAAATGAGTGTGATTTTTTCTTTTGAAGTGTTTCCAACCATACACGGCTTGGGACACAGAACAGATCACTATTTTAATACGCTACTGTAGACGATATTATATGTCTTTTCATTTGGGGATAGAATGCTAGATATAGATATAATAATAGATTCTGGGCATTGGACACATGCTTCAGAGGACACTCTCTTGACTAACGTTTGCGAGGCATTATAAATCAAATACAATACAGAAAGACAGCAATACAGAAACACTAAATAACTAACTACTACTAACTTACTAACTACTGCTAACTACTACTAACTAAAAACTACTTATAGGAAAAATTTAAAGCAGTCTAAATATACTAATACAACTCAATATCCATTTAAAAAAATTATGTGTAAAGTAATTACGTACTACTAAGTAATAACTACTACTAACTAATTAAAGTACTAACTAACTATTTAAAGTAAAAAATAAAGCAAATTCTAATTACACGAAAAATTAAACAAAACTACAATAAGTACAATATGTTTATAAAAGTCATAAAATATCTAAAGTACCTACTAACTATTCCTTAAAAATAATAATTATTTTAAGCCAAAACGACAACAGTCGACAAAACTAATTCAAGAAGCGACCCATAACCAAAATCAAAGCGTATGTTCAATTCATTAGTTTCATTCAATTTATTAGTTGTCTATGACTTACTTAATTTACATGTATCAATTTTGCTTGCGTGATTCAGAACTTGCAAATGAATTTTGCTATCCTTGCTATCTTTTGTTATTACTAAATATCTAGCAAATAACAAAACATCGATATCTTCCCATGGGGATGTTTTACCGTGGTAAAAAGTAGCCTACGTCACTCTCCACCCTCCTCACTATCTCCACACAAAAAAACCATACCATATAATAGCTTCGTTCCGACACGACGTGAAGCCGGACAAACAAACAAACAACCGGACAAACAAACAAACAAAAACACTTACACATTTATAATATTATAGTATAGTATATAGTATAGTATATAGTATGGAGAATGGATAGTATGGATTTAATTTCCCTTGGTAGTAAAATACTCAATAAAAGAACAAAAAAAAAACTTTAATAAACTACCTTCGTAGTTGCACGAAGTTGCAAGTTTTCCCGAATTTCATGTACTTTAAATGCAAATTAAGCCACGTGCGGAAGCCTAATTCTTAATAAAGGTGGCCTTGGACTATTAGTGTCGTAGTGTGAAGCCACGAGTATGTCTGGGTAAATATGCATGTGTGCGTCGACGGAGAGAACAGAGATCCTGATTTTTAGCCAGTTCTTTCTTCCATTTGTGCCTTTAGCTAAGGATTCGACGATGTCCTGTAGGTTGCACGTACCGTACTATTATCAACGTCAATATTATTATTAAAGAACATAAATAAAAATATTTAACTATCATACAGTTATGAAATGATTGATTGAAAAAAAAAACACTGAAAATATGAAACCTAATACTTTACCTAACACTGATTTCTACAATCCTACAACCATCGGTATAGGCAGTTGTATACCTATAATCATTAGTGTACTACCTAAAATCAGATTACCGATTGAAATTGTTATTTGCACCTGAAACATTTTGATTAGACATTCCAATCATTTTATTGTCATCATGAACTTGCTTAGCCAGAAACAATGCTCTACCATTTTATTATTATGCTGCCCTTGGCGCTACAAACAGAGAAGTGCGCGTGTGGACTAGGCGCCATTTGTCAATTGATTCCCGATATAATGAAGGGTACGGAGTAGCACCGGAGCTGGTTTTCAGAGACGGTCTCCTACTACGCTATGGATTTGTACGGGGAGCGAGTGTAGTGGAGGGAGTATTGAACGTTGCGTGCGCACACAGCTTCTGTCATCTCGCTCCACGATCGCCCGCCGCCCCTCTCGCCTCTCACCGCGACCTACAGCCTACTTGCGTGCTATTTGATTACGGCACGCGCTTGTGTGACCCCTTGTTTATAACGCTGGAAGACACTTTAAAGTTATTAATTCTTATCACGACACATTCGATTCTAACCGATTCCATGTCCTTGATTAGTATCCTATTTAAAGATATCCATACTATCCATAGATATCCATATATTTGTAAAAATATAACGACGTCATCAATATTTTTTATTGTTTTAAAATATATATTAAGCTCGGCAAAATAGTGGTTAGTACATTTCCTATAGTAAATTACAGAATGAATGAGTTGAGCGTTAGTCTCTTGATATTTCACAAGATTTAGGGCCACGTTATTATTGAATACCTATATTTATCAGACATCTTTCAAAATGAATGAAGATTTCATGTGTTCTAATAAATAACTAGGAAATTCGGGCGCTTGTGAAATCACCTTAATAGAGTTTTCCACAACTCACTTACACCGATTCGCTGTTCGTAGGCACGCAAGTTTTCACGCACACACGTGCTCGTCGTAAAATAAGCGCCTGAAAATCGTCGCGGTCGTGCGAAAAGTCTCTACATCTCTCTCTTACTCATTCTCTTGTCTTATTTCAACAGGTTTCGCTTTTCAGCAGTTGTAGCGACGAACGCGTGCCTCTAGTAACACAGCACAAACAGTACGATGAGCACACGTCGTATCTGAAAACCGAAAACACAGTTTCACTGACAGTTCCGACTTTACCTGACATTCACCGTCGTCCTCCGAACTACGACGGTTTATCGCATTTGGCGAAACGGGATGACACATTTTACGATAAAAACAAACTATTTATAAATGTAGAAAATGTAACGGCGTGTGTTCAGTGGTCGGAAAGTCCCGTGAACGTCTCGCGTTTCGCGGACCGCGTAAAGTTTTCATGCAAAGCATGAAAACCGCCAAACTTATTCGTGCCAAAAACAATAATATCCCTGTCTAAACTATGACTGTTAGTGGCTGCTGGTTACTTGTGCTGTAATAGTGAATTGATATGGAATTTTACTCATGATATTTGGAAATTTAACACGATGTAAATCTCCGGAAATATTCAATGTTTACCTCTTCAGTGTTGTGAATGATACTTAGTTTTAGTATAAGGCGAGTGAACAGCGATGTAGCCGAAGATGTCGCCCGATTACCCGGCGATTCAGTTTACTGAAGTGAATATCCACTATGGTTGTGATAAATAAAAAAATCCGAAGTGAGCTTACCGCTGTTGCTCCGTACAAAATGAACTTATCAAATAAAAAATAGGTTGTTTCCCGCAAGTTGTGAGTAACGTAGCATAAATTAATATATTTATACAATCGACAAATCTTAACGTTTAAATATTTCTGTACATACTGTCTTAGTGGCGTGTTGCAATTTCTACTTTCTCAAATGATAAATGGTTGTGTCTCGGAACTAAGTTTCCCTTCTTTATTTCCTTCGAGGTGACTTCTAGAAATACGAACTGAAACATGAAAAATTGTTATCGATATTTCATTGTATATTTTGCGTTTGATTTGCTACCAGTGATGTGAACTTGGAGACTGTTAGATCGACGTAGATTTGGACGTTGCAGAGCATCTGAAGCTTTCGGGCTTTGTAATTAGGTGAGTTTTAGTAATAGGTATAAACAGGAACTTAGTAGATACTTATCTTAAGTACATGCAGTATACACACAAAAAAAAATACATGCGAATAATTTTGCAACCTACAGTACATAATTTTAGTTAGGTATTGAAAATTTTGTAATAATTGTTTAATCTTGAAACACTGGTTTACATAACAATAATCATAAGTCACACCCAATAGAATCTAATCTGGTTTTAGTTCTTTATGACAGTTTGAATGTCCAAAAATTTCATAGGTAAATGTTTTGTCAATAAAAGAGATACAATTGCAAAGTTCGAATAAAAACGAACGACTCTATTCACATTTGTCTCAAATTGGATGACTACACAGATGGACTGTATCTTCTCTCACTTTTAGGACTCATCTTCCCATAACACCGTCAGATATGCCATTACTGGCGCCTAATGACCAGTTACGTAATTCTTGCCTAATTAATGCGCCAAAGATCAAGTGTAAATTTAAAGAATCGGTAGGTAGAACTAGTAAGTAAAAAATGAGTGCGTCGAAATAAAACAGTAGTTTATTTTTGACGGCGGCTTTAGAAAAATAAATGCTTAAATACCATTAGATAGTGTATACAAAATAAATATTTTATATTTGAAGAAAATAATGTTTGGTTTAAGGTTTATAAAGGTAGGAGTCAGACACAGGCAATGGTGCTTTTTAAACCACGACTACCTTTACATGCACCTGAACTTTAAATATATATTCGAAATAACTTATAAAATAAAAAAAATACATTGGTATATATGAGTACATATATATATACTAGTGGACGCCCGCAGCTTCGCTCGCGTTGAATTATAGGTAGGTACATAATAATAGATTCTTCTTAACGCGTTAACTTTAGCTCCACAAATTTGTAATGAATCCGTAAATGTGTTATCCCCTATGTTTATTTTAAGAGGGTAACATTTTTACAAACTTTGAATGCCATATTTATTTATATCTAATCAACAGCCTAAAATATAAATGTATGCTTCTAGTTCTGAAAATGACAATACTTTCATACAACCTTTCATCCCCCTTTTTAACCCTTTAAAACACTTTTTTTCCAATTAAAAAGTAGCCTATGTCCTTTCTCAGGCTCTAGACTATCTGGGTACCAAATTTCATTCAAATCGGTTCAGTAGTTTTGGCGTGAAAGCGAGACAGACAGAGTTACTTTCGCATTTATAATATTAGTATGGCTATATGTATATGTATTTTTATATATATAGTATATTTTTCTAATTTATGCAAGTTCTATGTTTTATAACAGTGAAGGTAACGGTGAAACAACACATCGGACGAAAACTTGTAGGCTTGTGAGTTTTCCATAATATTTTCGAAGGCACGTGATGTCTGCCAACCCTTGTAAATATATATATAATTAGCTTAAGTTATTCTTATTCTACGTCTCATGGATTCACTGTAGTTACCTTACAATTATTTACATTTACTTACATATGTATGAAGTATATCCGTTATCTATATAAACAAAATTATTCTAATACTAGAATATTATCACCACAGGTGCATTTTAAAAGTTATGTAAAAGCTAAAGCAAATACAAGTATAAATTAACCTATGCAAATAAATACACACTCTCATTCACATTATACATTTTCTTGTTCTGTTTTGTATAAATAAAATAAATAAAAAAGTATACCTATTCAATTTTTCTTAGTAAACACATATCTATAATAAATAGAATAATCTATTCTTTTGTATTTAATATTAAGTGTATTATTTATAAATAAATAAAAAATATGTAGCTATATATTTCTGTATATACAGTAGAGAATAATATCAAATGTTAACGGTAAATATTCCATGTTGATTTATTGGTTTCAACTAAAAATATATCTTTCTCATTGTTACATATTAAGAGGTACCTATTTCTCCTCGTCCGAATATCGTCCCACAAGGCTTCACTGAAAATCAGCGCTGCAGCTTATTACTGCAGCATTATGCTGAGTGAATGCCTTTTTGGACAGATAATGCAGCAAACATTAGAAATGTTACTATTAAGATATTTATCTGAGACTGTTTTTAAATTTATTTATTGTTTAAAGTGTTTCTTTTATGTCAAAAATTGTTAAACATGCTGTAATATTTTCTGTCCAATAAAAATCTATTCTATTCTATTCTATTCTATTCTATTCTAAATTCCTATAATTTTGCTTAATATTATATAGACAATAGTTAAATATCAGTTGTTTAAAATTCAAAATATAAATAAAAAATATGACGTTGAAAAAAAAGGTAATTTTTAGTAGTTTTGCCAAGTCTGATTATAAGTACTGTTTCTGACCGTGCCCGATTTTTTAATTATTTTTTTTATGACTTTATAATCTAACTTATAATATAATATAACTAAACTTTATAATATAACTAAATTGAAAACTTTCGAAATCCTTGAAGATTCACGAAATCAAAAAAAGGGTCAAAATCCTATGAATCTTCAGCAGTGAAAACAAATTCCTTTACCAGAATATATTGAAGAGAATTGGTATAAGGTTTTATTGAAATTTTATTCAATATATTATTTAACATTAATAAATATTCGATTAAAGCTTTGCGTTTTATAAAGAAAACCAGTGAATTATTATTATAAGTCCAGTTGTTAGAACATACTAACAGCCAGACTTGGCTTAAATATTATTATATTAAATAATATTTGGAATCTTATGAGCCAGAAATGGAATCTTATATTTCTTTACAAAATACTATGAATACAATCTTATATTTTGATTTGCATTTCTTTACCGAATTGACCCACTAAGAAAGCTATGAAGCGCTATTTCTTGGACGTTTGCGGTGTATTTAGATCCTACCCCATGCCGAACAATAGTCTCGGTTTAGCCGAGGACCGAGACTGTTTCTCGGCTGGATTTCTGGCCGACAATGCCGAGACTGAGCCCGAGGTCGAGATCTCGGTCGAGCCTTAGTTGTTAGTAGTATTGTTTACTTATTTATTTAAATATATATAAAACAAGTACAAATATTTCATATATCTATTTAGAGGGTAATAAAAACCAAACAAGATTTGTCTTGGATCCCGAGTCACCAAAATGCATAATTATTATGTATTATTATTATTATTTTTGGTAGGTACATCTGAGATATTTATACGCATAATAATATGCAGGTGGTACCCGCAACTCCTTTGAGTTTAATAGAAACTGGTTCTCTGTCGTTGTCCGATGTTTAATAGAAATTGGTTCTCATCGCCTTCGATGTTTAAGTACTATTCGGGGCGTAGATAAATCCAACAAATAAAAACAATCATATAATCATTATTTCGAGCTATCATCTAAAAAGCCGTCCCATTCTAAATATATGAAAATGAAAATTTGGTTAATTGTAATAATATTTTCCATTAATTTTTGAGATGTTTAAATAGTTATTCTGCTATTCGGAACGTAGACGAATACAACAAATCTAAAATCATAAAAATCCGTCCAGCCGTTCATGACTTATTAGTGTCGTAACTAACTCTACTTTGGCAGTATTTTTTTAGTTTTGCTCGTATGTATATGAAAATTTCAAATGCGCGTACGAATTTCATCTATTATTCAATTTTTAAATTCACTCGGGCGAGATGACTTCAAAATAAATACATATCTAATGAGTGGTCTTTACTACCACTCGCTTCTGATCACGCCGCGCCGGGCGGTATATTTGGTGTAAGTAATAAATTTCAACAGCAGTGTTTGTTTTATTTTTACTATTCGTATGCCTACAATTAACTCGTTACGAAATCGAATACCATACATACATACATAATTAATACCTATCAGTGAAATAAAATAAACGGAGCCCACGGCGCAGGTCATTTCTCACAATTGATAAGGACTATACTCGTACCAAGCAAAAAATTCTCTATATGCATGATAATTTTCATATTATTATATAGTTACAAGCTTTGTAACAACAGTTACTACCACATATTTTCAATATTAAGTAGGTACGTTATTCTGTACTTAGGATTGGTTTACAGACGAAGGAGTAGTCACAGAATTTTTACACCCCTAATATAATAGCGTGTTTCAAATTTCGACCATCATAAGGACTAATTCAAATGTTCTACAGTCAAGAAGTGAACATAATTGGGATTAATTATTCATATTAATTACTCATCCGTAATCTGATTCGAACGTTTATTAATCGGAATCGCTTCCTATAAGTCTGGTTTAATAATAACAACACTTCGAAACAATACTCTTAGAATTTGTCATCAGAATGAATATTTTAGTCCGATAGCGCGGCACCTAACAGTTGTCGAAGAGCCAAGACGCGGCGAGCAATGTACTGAATACTGCCAAGCGAATTCTACAGCCATGATACATAATGATAACGACCTTCTATTGTCTCCGAAATCTAGACGTATCTTTAGTATGAAACACAAATTATTGGATTTATCGCCGTTTATTGTGCATCTAGTTTTGTCTACATTATTAACGCTATTGATTACAATAAATGGAGTAGGTACATTTTAACAAATTTAATTGTACACAAAAGGCAGCAGTTCATGTTTGAGTTTTTAAGCTATTCAATGTACAGATTAGGTAATTATTTGGTCGGGTTGTTCTTTTTTTCCTATACAAGTACATATAGTAATTATTTGTAGGTTGTTCCAATCTATATAAAAGTTTTCTTTAATTATTTTTTCTCCCATTTTCACGAACTTTACAATACATTTTCTTATAATTATGTAGGCAAACTATAGAAAAGCGAATTTAAGCAAGTACAGAAACGAAATAGTTTTAAATTCAAAGCCATTTGAAATTAATATAAATATAAACTGAATTTTGAAATACATTTCTAAATCTAGTAGGTACCTACTTGAAATTAATTGAAGTTTTGTCCGGTATATAGCAATGGGCACCCCTTCTACCTGACATGGGTATGTATTAGGTACCTGTAGGTACGCCAACAGGTAGGGTTTTACTATCTATTCTGTATCTGTACCACATTAAGTAGATATTATGTGGGAGTATATTATAGCTCTACCTACCCTTTCAGGGTAATAAAGACGTGAACGTACGTTATGGTTATATTTGAAATTTTAATTATCAATCTACGAATAGGTACTAATTTACCAAACAAGATATCTAAAGAAAACAGACATTTCACAAATATATTCCTAGCTTATGCCGCATGTAAGTCAAGGTCACCGTCTTGGAAAAGAATCCGTATTCACAACGGAAATAGAACCGGTGTCTCGTAAGATAGGGTTGTTAGTATTATGAATATTTATTTTGGATTATCAGACAGAACTTTGAATAGTAGTAAAGGACTGGGTATTTAGTTTAGTCATTATAGGATCACAAATAATTGATAAGGAAAGATATTATTATGTTAGCTGTAGGTACCCACTATGATAGAATGTTAAAGGGCCGGTTAGTTAAAGAGTATATAATATATTGATAATACCTGACCTACATGTCAGTGTGAACTAGATAATTTAATTTGTGTATGTACCATATGAAGTGAGACATTTTTTTACCGCTTTAATTAACCGCGTGATGAAGTGCAGAGACATAGAATTATAATTGGATATATAAAACTTTACCGACTAGTTTACGTCAATTCCGATGATCATCTCCAGGAGTGACGTGCTCGAGGCGGTCAAGGGTAAAATTTATTCATTCATTCAATTATCAAAAATAATACTTAGTTTAATAAGTTACAAATTTCAACTACTCAGGTCGTAATTCGACTGTAATTTATGCACGTGGGATAATGGTGATACGTCATCTTCTGAAGAAGAAATTTGGTGGTTACTTGTAGTACGGACTTCCTCTCTATATTAGTAGGTACATCAAGTTCCGCCTTTGAATGATTAAGGTATTGTTTTTTACTAAGTATTATTGCAATTTAAATATGAATGATTGTTTAGAGACGACGAAGGCGAATAATTTTGGTTATTTAGTATTTTAAGACGGCTTAAACCATTGCTGCATTGTGTTATAAACTATAATCGGAAATAAAACGCAGGCGGATATGTGTGAAAACTTAATTTTTGAACCTTGGTAAATATTTGGACCGCGGTAATTGTCTTGCGCGTGACAAATGACTGACACCCGGAATAATGGAAAACGTTAAATAAAATGCACTCATCACGTAACATCCGGCCGTGTGTAGGAATGTTGTAGACGTGTAGACATCTCTTGAACGTCTATTTTCACTTCCCAAAATCTTAAATATGTTTGTAACCTATTTTTTAATACGGTTATTTGTGTTTACTATGTAGGTAAATAGTAATACCTAAGATGCACGGATAGAACTGATAGATCGTTCATTATGGTAATCACGAATAATGTATGGGAAGTACATAAATAGTTCGCCCAGGGTAAGAGCAGCAACATTAACGGAGCAATACTTAAATCCACTGAGTTAAATATAAAATCAGTCGTCATTCGTCAATTTGATTGCCTGTCAGTAGGTAGGTACTGATGGAAAAATTTCATAATAAAATTTTGCAAAATGCTTTTCTTTCCGGTTAGATTTTATTCATAAAAATAATTGTACAAATTAAAAATTAATATTTGTTTATTACTAAGATAACTTTTATGCTTATAAACATTTTGGTAAGGCCCATTTCGATGATTTGTTAAATTTTTCTGATTACGATATGTAAATCGCATGACATAGGTACTCATAATGTTTCTATGAAAAATAAAATATTGACATGACAAAAATAGTAAAAAAAAGTGCGTGCGTACAAAGTACACATGTCAGAAGTGAAACTTCTTTGGCTAAATATTCAAATATACACAAAAAAAGAATAAATATAAATATTCATTGGAAAGTCTTGTTGTTTTATTTCAAAACTTAAGTTATGTTAGTCTTAATAAGTTTTAATTTCAATTTAATTTTCATTTATTGCCATGTACACTTATATCCAGTCACATTAAAAATAGCAAACCTGGACCAGATGTCACCTGTTATTTGACTCATACGGTTTTATTTTGCTTTGACAGCGACGCAGGGCAGAGATACTGTACTTCGTGGATAGAGAGAGTATTTGGAGTCAGAAAAGTGGGATGTTTTATGTTCGCAACGCACGGTATCTCTAAATGACGATTCCGTTTAGCGATCTTTTATCTGTATTTTGTCATATTTAGTCTGTCGTATATCTTTGGTTTTGGATTTTGTATCTGTATTTTACTCGTATTTAGTCTGTGGTGGAGCTTTGGGTTTGACTTGTACTGTGCGACGTTCGCTCTATCTCACTGCATGCTGCGTGACGCATTATTGCGTCAGATTCGTGACACAATAATGCGTCATATCCGCTTCATCCGTAAAAATTTTACCCTCATGCGCCAAAAGAAGTTACACTTTAAAAAATATTACCAGTCTAAGAAATTAGTTCCTAATTAATTCTGCAACAGTGTGATTATAACATATTCCTCGGCGGCCTGGCCGAAAAATTATAACAACTTAATAATATAATTGAGGAATAATTATCATGTTTACTGGTATTCGGTACACCGACGTGAATGTCTTTCATTGTCAAAAATTTGTTATTACATAAAATCGAGAGTAGAAACGACTGATCTTTTTGAAATTGGGGTATTATGACGCAGTGCGGTATGAATAAAGTCCCTTATTTCCCACTTACAACGCACACCGGAACGTTTGTAACACGTAACTAGATTTGGAGCTCGTAAAACTATTTTATGGCTGACGGTGAAAATTTGTTATGAGTTTCCGAGTTTTATATCCTTTAAGGTGAGATCGGCTCGTCAACTTCGCCGAAGTATTTCAATATTTTTTTAATCCATGAATCTGGATGCTAAGATCTAAGGCTTTGCTTTTTGCGTAGGTTTTAGTTAACTATTGTAACTTACCATAATGGATAAAAGGCTACTTAGCTACGCTTCGAGACTGGCTAAGCTAAGCTACAAGACGCCCATAGACGTCCCACTGCTGGGCACGGGTCTCTCTCACAGTCAAACCGGGGGAGGTTATTTTCTATTTAAAGTATTGTAAGTTTATACATGTCAGAGAGTAAGAATTTTAAAATGGAAATGGGCTGGTCATTTATGCAGAATGGATGATAAAAGATGGGCAAAGGTAGTAACTGAGTGGATACCAAGGGACAAGAAAAGGAGAACAGGAAGACAGAAAAAAAGGTGGCGGGATTTTTTATCAGATTGCATAGGTAATAACTGGATGCAAGTTGCAAGAAATCGCAAGCTTTGGAATGATTTGTGGGAGGCCTACGCCAAAGAGGTGACTTCTACCTAGAATAAGTTAATATTACAGATATTAAGATAAAATTAAAATTGTGAAAACAAAAATGTAATGTAGTAGAATAAAGGCTTTTTTATTTTAATTTTTTTTTTTATTTAAGTTTATACAGTAGGTACCTATATAATTACAATTACCTACATAACATACACAATCAGATCATACACACACCCACACACTCACATATACCTACCTCTTTATCTTTTCGATCTTAGCTCCAAGGACTAATACTTAGGTACATAATTATGTATTTTGTTTTATCTCGTGTTAGGGGCGGTATTCTTAATGCACACACTTTACTCGTACTTATCCGTGATATTGGTTGTATCCCACATTTGTTGCACATACATTATACAATCACTGTTTGGTTTGGTTATCCAATTTTAATACACTGAGACATAATGTTATTTCAGTATGTAACACACAGAATGTACATCAAGGTACATGTAGTAAGGTACTCTGTGATAATATTATTCGCTTTGCTCATTTTTGACAATCTATCTGACGTTTCCCGTCAACTAAAATCTCCACAGATAATTTTACATTTTAAACTCTTAATATAGTCTATTCAAAAAATTAGCTAACACTCGAAGCTAACACTAGTTAATTTATAAGTACAGACTAATCTTTAGAGTTACATAAAGCATATAGATGTGGCTAGGAACAAGACTATATTATTACGAAGAGTGTTCTCGAGAATAAAAATTGGAATTGGTGGACAAAGACTCAAATAAGATATATGTAATTAAATTATTCCTCGAATGTAAAATGAAGCAGACTACAGTAGTACCTCTCCGTGCCCAGCAGCTTTAATTTATATCAGCCGAGTTGGGCACAGTTTGAAATCTAACTGATTTATGGAACAAATCTCGCTGAGTACACGGTAGATTGATTTTTTTCAAAATTTCTATTGGGGACTTTATTTATAGGGGGGGGGGGGGGGGGGACAAAGAGTCGATAGACATCCTTGTAAGAATACCAAAGTTTGTCCCATATAGAATTCACCCGGGGCAGTACCACCGCCCGCCACGGTACTTCAAAGTCTTTAAACCAATTGTGGTCCCTTTCCAATGTGTGGTTTTCCGGTAACACTTCTTTAGAGACGACCATCTTAGTCCTCTAGGGTAGCAAGACATTTGTGACTGACTTGGAACGAGTCTCTTACTAACAATTACTAACTGGAGTAGTAGACTAACACCAATTAACAGTATTAATGTCTGCCCCGGTCCTCATACCCAGTAACGAACTCACCAACTAATGTTTTAATTAACTCTCTCAGCTAACTGAACTAACAATCCCAGTCCCAGTTGTCATATGCGGCAGCGGATGGGTGGTGCTACAACCTCGTTTGCTGTCTTGTATCCATAAAAAAAGTATGTATATCCCCCGAAATGGATCACTTAGAATAAAAAATTATAAATTTCAGGGAGAATATTGCGATGCTCCAAAATATTATAATCTCCAATCAATGTCAAATAAATCCACGATCTTTTTTTATTTAAAAATAACGTCCGAGCAAATTCTCTAAATACATATTAGAAGGAAAAATGAGGATACAAAAAATGTTACAGTGGAATGGAGAGATTCAAAGGGAGCTCCCGACTGCCCTACTCCCCCGCTGCGTTTTACTTCGGTGTGAGCAAGGTACTTGTCCCACCCTAAACTACTGAAAGTAGACTTGCCAACCTACTTAATGACTTATTTTTACTAACGGTGAACTGCTCTACCGATAATCTAATTGGCATTAACTACAAATAAACTTGAGCTGAGATTAACATCCATATTATACTACTCCTCAAAATCGGGTTGCACAGGGGCTGGGGATTTTGTTTTACTCGTGTAAAAATAGCAGATTCGGCTACGAAATTCATGGTGATCTTACATAGTAAAGTGTAAAAGAAAAATATTTTTAATAACAAGTTTTTATTTGAATGCAATAAAGAGAAAAATGAGTTCTGAATTAAAACTTTGCCATCATTCTGTAACATCATACATTTTTACGATACATTAACTTGTCACAATCTATTACTTTTAATTTAGTTTACTCAGATAGATGTCGCGAAAAACTTTTATATCATTAAAATATGTACCTCTTATTTAACAAAATGATGGCAAAGTTTTAATTCAGAACATACTCGTACCTCCATATTTTTAGAGCATTCACTTAACAGAAGAAAGAAGAAAAGCTTGTTCTTTAAAAAAAATATTTTTAAATTTATTTTTAATATGTTATGCAAAGTCCGAGATTTACTTCCATTATAATAATATGGAATTAATCCTGCGGTGACAGCTCAGTGGCTATCGAACTCGACTCTACGCGAGGCGAAGTGGGTTCCAATCCAAGCGGCACGCACTATCAGTTATGTGCGATTTAAGAAATTAAATGACACCTGCTGTGTCGCTGAAGGAAAACAACGTGAAAATATATTTTATCGCTTGCATATTTTTGATCGCGAGCGTACAAGTTACTTAATGACGCCGGAAAACTGGAAATATTAAAATGAGTGAGCACTTGCTCCGTCCGTAAAACGGCCACGGCTCAAGCTTTCGCGCGTCTGATTCGTCTCTAGGAATTGCGTACTTGCTTTTTAAATTACATTTGGTTTGTATAATATATATTAAAAGAAAACAACCTACATGTTCTAGATATAAAATTTATTATTAGGTAAATTATGTATATCTATATATATATAAAAGGAGAAGCTGACTGACTGACTGACTGACATATCACCGCAGGGCCTAAATAGGAAGGAACTTGAAATTTTGCACAGGGGTTCCTTTTATAACGTAGGGGAGCACTAAGAAAGGATTCCCTAAGGGGATAAAACGGGGGTGCAAAGTTAGTATGAAACTTAACCGTTTTTGTAGTTAGTGAATGTCTAATTCCACGCGAGCGAAGCTGCGGGCGTCCACTAGTTATGTGTATATTGTAAAATGTGTAATTCGACAAAGTGTTAATTAGTGAGGTATTGAAAAGCAACAAAATTGTTTTGATTTCGTTCCTGCGGTTTTCCCCACCATAAAAGCCATTACTCTGAGATCCGACCACCAGCAATAACGAGCATTTTTAAAATGTTTAAAATCCTTACTATATATTAAAATGGCGATGTGTGATTATAGGTTTGTTCGTTTGTTGGAAGTGATTTTTGTATATACGGCTAGAAGAGTTACATGGGATACTTTTTATCCCGGAAAAAAGTACGGTGTCCGTGGAATTAGACAATTACGATACCTGTAAAAATCATTCGATATTTAAACGATTTTTTGTTAGTTGGTTGGTTTGTCCTTCTTTTCCTTCTGAACGGAATGATTTATCGAAGTGTGTTTTTGCATAGATATAGTATACGGCTAGAAGAGTTACATAGGATACTTTTTATCACGGAAAATTGCACAGTTCCCTTGAAAAGGACCAAACACTGAAATAATCGTTCGATTTTTAATCGATTGTTGGCTATATCGGATTATGATCGGCCAGACTGCAGGTGAAGCTAGATTATGATTAGTGGTAATAATTGGAGTAGCTTGCCGTTGCTAAAGAAAGAAGAAGAAGGAGAAGATTCTCAAAACTTTTTTCACACAAACCACAATACCATTGGACATAAATTATATTATATTAGAAAAATGAACTTATCACTAATAAAGGCTATACTTATTATATTTTAAAACATACCTGGATGGTATATGTAGGTTATTCTGCACGTAAAACGCTTAAACGCGGGCAGAGCTACTAACTTTCCTCGCAGGAAAGCTAGTAGCTTAATATGTTAATAAATCAGTTAATTAATAGATACACATAATTATTTAGGACTTTAATATTTTGTATACTTGTAATTATATTGTTCTCTCCAGTTATGTAGAAGAGCAACAAATTTAATACATAAATACACGAGCTTCTTTTTCGAATATACTCGCAACTTAGAACTCTCATTTCCAATATTTCAAGATAGTAAAGAATACGGTTTGGAACTCATTCATCCGAATGCAATGAATTTTGTCCCCCACGATTTGCCTGTCAAGTCCGATAGAAAGCAGTAGGCCATTTATCGACAGGGAGAGTTTTTGGTCCTTTAAGTTAGTCAATATAAGTTTCGCGTCTTAAGTTTCTTTAAAAAATTACTATCCATCGGGACTGAATCAACGTGATAAATATGAATTAATAAGGACGGGAGAAAATGGTTCAAATTTGACTTGCAAGATATACCCTAAAAATCATGATGATAAATATTTTGGAGGAGCTTAATGATTCGATATAGGTACTGAAGCCAATTGATAATAATGCAGTGATACATTAAATATTTGAAACGAAAATCATTGTAGGTGTTGTCGCGGAAGCGGCGGATGAGGCCTAAACTAGACCTTGCGGTTAGTGGACTGTATTTTTGATAGGTGATGAGCTGGTGGTTTGAGGAGGTGGACGAATGGAAGACCACGCACGCTTACCTTACACACGTTGAGGCGGCTCGCCGGCAGGGCGCGCGGTAATCCAGCGCAATCTCGTAATTTTCGTCAGGCACACACCAAACCACACTTCCCCAGGGATCCCTGCTCCAATTCCTTCACTTATACTACTATATTTTTGGGTTTCAACAAGTTTATAAAGGTTTAATTTTATTGCAACGTTCCGATGCAATACGAGCGGCGCGAGCGGTTATCGTAGACTGATTTTGACAAGTTTGACATCTTACGTCTCGTCCCTCTCTAGCGAGTGCATCGGCTTGAGCGTGCGTGGGAGAGGGATGGATGATGGATGAGGGATATGGGTAAAATTTATGAATCCACTAAACCGTATTATGGCGGCAACATATTCCCCCGGCTTTAAAGGGCACCTTTAAAAGAAATAAACAGCGGAAAAGAAAGTATATAAATATAAGGGAATATATAATAGGATACATTTACCCATAACGCGGTTGCGGATGCGGTTTAAAGTAAAACTAAATCTAAATAAAGCGGTAACTAACTGAACTAAACTAACTATGTAAATACTAATATGCGAAATTGAAATTAAATTTTACTGGCTAGGCAAAGGACATAGCTTGACTACTGGCCGTACAAGTCTACCCTTAGCAGTCCGAACAGTAACTACGCGGACTGTCCCATCTTTCGAAGGGTGTATTTCTTCTACGACACCCAGTGGCCATGACAATGGAGGAATGTTGTCCACTATGATTACCACTACAGTTCCAACATCAATCGAGACTGATGGCTTAGTCCACTTGGACCTCGATTGCAGTTGATGCAGATATTCAAGGCGCCAACGCTTCCAAAAGGACTGAAGCATGTTATCTAGAAGCTTATGTCTTTGCGGAAGTCCAAGCAAATTCTCGTCTCCCGGAGGTACCGGCAGAGAGAACAGCGGTACGGTGTTCAGAAAGTGAGCGGGTGTTAAAGCAGTGGGCTCAGCGGGATCGCTGCTTAAAACTGTAAGCGGGCGAGAGTTGAGCAGCGCCTCAATTTGAGTGAGGACAGTCAGCAATTCTTCATACGACAGAATCTGCTGTCCTACCACTTTAAACAGGTGTTTCTTCACTTGTTTCACCATGCTTTCCCAGCAGCCTCCCCAGTGTGGGGACGAGGCTGGTATGCAGCGCCACTCAATGCGGTTCTGCGTGAGCTCCTGTTCCAAGTTGGGTTGAAGCTCAGACAGAAATTTATAAAGGTCTCGCAAGTATGAGCGCAAGCCTATAAAATTTGTGCCACGATCCGAGTACATACATTGCACTGGGCCACGACGCGAAAGAAATCTTTTAAACGCGGCGAGAAAGGAAACGGTGCTCAAATCCGTCGCTATTTCTATATGAATAGCTCGAGTGGTGAGACAAGTAAATACGCAGAGCCAGGCTTTGAGAGTCCTGACTCCACGCGCGCGGTGTGGCGTATATGTCAGCGGCCCAGCGTAGTCGACACCAGTATGGGAAAATGCCTTTTCCATACGGTTCACTCGTTGAGCTGGAAGATCAGCCATCATAGGATACGTCGGCTTCGGTCGCGATCGGAAACAAGTGTTGCACTTGTTTATGCGTTGCCGTACGATATTGCGGGCTGCGAGGATCCAGTACTTCTGCCGCAACAGAGACATTAAGTGCTCAGGACCGGCGTGCAGGTTCTGTTCGTGATACATGTCAATTAACAAATTGACTATATGATCACTACGCGGCAAGACATATGGATGCTTGTATGCGTATTCCTCGGCAGAGTTTGAAAGTCGGCCGCCAACACGAATAAGCCCATCCTTATCTAAGAACGGTTTAAGTTTAAGTAACGCGGAAGAAGGACAAAGTTTATTATTTTTTATATTAACAATGTCTTCGTAAAAATAAACATTTTGAAGAGCACCAATAAGTTTGGTTTCTACAAATTGAAGTTCTGAACTGGTGACTGAACCGTTAGAACGCGGGAGTAATTTTAAGAAGCGGTATACATAAACAGCGACGCGTAACAATTTTAAAAAGGATGAGAAGTGTTTAGCCAGCTCATATAAAAACGGAATTTTTAAGTTAGCGGCTGCAACATTAGTGCATAATTTCTGTTCTGGTATGTTGTCCAAGTAAGTATCAAATGCGTTATTAATTGGCCATTCTGAAGTGTCTCGTGTCAACCACGGTGGCCCATTGAACCACAGAGGATGATCGAGTAATTTAGCCGGTGACAAACCTCTGGACAGACAGTCTGCAGGGTTCTCAATACCTGCAATATGATGAAAACTGTCGACAGGTATGTTTTCTACTATTTTTGTGACCCTGTTTGCCACAAATGTCTGCCAGCGGTGCGGAGAGGCTTTTAACCAACATAACACTACTTTAGAATCACTAAATGCGAATATTTTATTAATATGATAGCGGGACTTATAATTGTCAAAGACTATGCGTAATAACTTGGACAACAGCAGGGCAGCGCAGAGTTCCAATCTAGCGACGGTAAGTACCTTCAAAGGTGCTACCTTGGACTTGGCGCACACGAGCCTGACGGAGGTGTCACTGCGGTGAGTGATGTGCAAGTACACGACACCACCATAGGCACGTTCGCTTGCGTCTGCAAAGCCAACTATGTTTACTTCGCAACCATCAGCGACCCCCAGGTGCCGCGGTATACGCAGCTCGTTCAGCACAGGCAGCTCCTTACAAAACTGCTTCCAGATGGCAACAATATGGCGAGGTGGGCTTTCATCCCAGTCACACTTCAATAACCAAAGTTCCTTGATAAGAAGTTTGGCATGAAGTGTGACAGGAGCCACGAACCCTAAAATATCCCACAGCCTTGCGACCGTGGATAATATTACACGCTTTGTGCATCCTTCGCTTGGAGCGCCAACCTTGAAATAAAGGCTATCGCTGACCTGGTTCCAGTGTAGACCCAGAACCTTGTGCTGAACGGACTCATCGAACTCAATGTCCGGAGTCGACCTGTGCGATGACGGGATTGAACGTAAGACCGCTGGGGAGGTGCAGACCCATTTAACAAGGTCAAACCCACCAGCCTTAAACAATTGTATCAGCTGTTGGCTTGTCTCGATGGCCATAGAATTATTTTTTACACTAAAAACTATGTCATCCATGTATAATGAATTGGAAAGGATCTCTGCTGCAGCAGGGAAGCCGGTGCCCTCGTCCTCGACGAGCTGCCTCACGACACGAAGGGCCAGATATGGGCTGGCCTTCTGACCAAAACAGACGCGGGCAAATTCTAAAATTTGCAATGTTTCACGCGGGTTGAATCTATATAAGATTCGTTGAAAACAGCGATCCGATTCTCTAACGCCTATCTGTAGGTACATTTGCTTACAGTCGGCGGACAGCGCTACGGCAAATAGCCTAAAATTAATGAGAATCGAAAATAAGTCTCCCTGTAAATTAGGGCCCGAGTACATAATGTCATTCAAAGACACATTAGTAGTAGACTTACAACTAGCATCTAAGACAACTCTGAGCTTAGTTGTTGACTTATCATTTCTTATCACCCCGTGATGCGGAATGTAATAAGTGGGCTTGGACTGAATGTCTTCACCTGTCACGGGATATAAGTAATTTTTATCGATATATTCACGAATGACATTATCGTATGCGGTGCGTAAGCTAGGCGATGCTTGTAGTTTATTTTCTAAACATAAGAAACGTTTTCGAGCAATTGCAAACGAGTCTCCTAGCGTATGTACGTCACCCTTGAAAGGCAACGCAACTGTATATCTACCACTCCCATCACGTACAGTGGTAGCGCGGAAAATGTCTTCACAATGAAGATCATCTTTACTATGAGCGGGCGGAGCAGTAATCTCCTCTAATTCGAAAAATCTTTTAATTAGAGTATCCATCGAGTCATGAATACTCGCGCAACACGAAGTTGTATAACTATGTTGGTTATGTAAAATGGGAACCGATCCCATAATAACATAGCCGAACACAGTGTTGACAGCGGCCGGCGGTAGCAACGCGTTGCTCGACATCGAGTCGGGCTGTAAAAGGTGCGGGAATAATGATGCACCGATAAGTACATCTATTGTTTTAAAACTGCCTAAATCATCGTCAGCAAGCGATAATGAATCTAAATGCAATGCATTAAGGTCTACAGACACGGCGGGCAAGTCGTGAGTTATCTTGTCAACAACAAGTGCCGTAAGATCATATCTGATATCTGAGTTAAGGCGGGAATGAATTGTAACATCTGTAGAACCTTTTACCGAATGCTGCGAACCCCCTATACCTATAATGACCAGGTGCGAATTGTTATAATTATTTATACCTAAGCGATTGCAACAGTCGATAGTAATAAAGTTGCTTTGCGATGCGCTATCTAAAAGACACCTGACAATGTGTTTATTCCCAGCGACATCGTACATAACGACACGTGCCGTAGGTAATAACACTGTGGAGTGAGAAGCGCGCTCGCTTGTGTCAGCGTTCGGTCCAGCCGGCCTAAGGGCACGGACTGAGGTCGAGCACAAAGAGGCCTGGGTGTTGTTTACATTCGATGATGCGTCAGACATCGGCGCGGGCGCAGGCGCGGGGCTCGCGCACCTGGGCTGCGGCCGCGCGTGCTCTGCACTGTTATCTATGCGTGTACATAACAACACATGGTGTCTTTGTAGACACTTGCGACAGTTCTTAGGGGAGTTACAATTACTGACTTTATGCTTGCTACTTAAACAGTTAATACATGCGTTATGTTCTTTAACATATTTAAAGCGGGCTGACTGCGTTAATGAATGAAACAGCGGGCATTTATAGTAATGATCGTGGACCACGTTGTCACACAGACACTTATTTGCTACCGACGCGACATAAGATTGAGTTTTAGACGCGGACATCTTATTACGCGGATTATAATTATTAACAACGGAAGCCGTTGCGCGGGAGTTATTAGTTATCGAGGAATGTGAGAACACCCTACATTGTTTCTTAATAAATGCGGACAATTCCTCAAATGTGGGAAGTTTATTGGTACCTAAACTATTTTCAAAAGCACGTATCGTATCTGTGTCTAACTTCTTTATAGAAATATGAAAAAGAATAAAATCAGCCAAGTTATCTATTTTTAAATTTTTAAGAGCGTTGGTTGCGGTTACAATTTTATCTATAAATGTTTCATAATTAGAAGCGGATGCGGAACCTGTTAATTTAACATTTAATATTTGATCAATATAAGAGGACGCTATTGTGCGAACATCATTGTAACGATCCGTAAGGGACTGTAAAATGATGTTATAATTTTCACCACTGGGTGAAATCCCTGCAAATGTAGACTGAACCTTAGTGGACAATTTACCTATTAAATAATAAAGTTTCTCATCATCCGTCAATGAATAATTATCATGAACGGTTGACTTGAAACTAGCGTAAAACAGCGGCCATTTTTTTATGTCACCATCAAAGGTTATCAGCTCAATAGGCGGCAATACAGGTCTCCTAGGCATCGAAGAAAGCCTGTCGTTATTCGAACAGGAACTATCAATATTTGAATTTAATTGTTTAGCTACCTTTTTTATATAACAAAACATATCTTCAAATGCGAAGTATGACTGAAAACTAGGTGTTTTTGCAGGGTCAATAGTCAGCAATGTCCTATTATATTCATCTTGAGCGTTGCGAAAATCCAATTTCAAATCGTCAATGGTTTCTATTGATATTAAGAAGTCATCCTTCTGCGACTGATCCCTAAAGGCAAGCTGCGCCTTGTTATAAATTGATTGCGCACGCGCAAACAATTCCTTGCGTTTTGCTTCTAACATTAATAAATCAACGTTAGTAGCCAAACCGCAGTCCTCTTTACTTTCGGTACTGTCGGTTTTATGTGGCTGTTTAGGCATTTTAAATGAGATAGTGAATGAAAACTAATTTAAAGTAATCGCGGTGCGGCGGTACCAATATGAATAAATACCCACTAATTCGAGCAAATGAATGTAGGTATTGCGGCGCGTAATGTATATTATCTACAGATCTACCGGCTAACTCGCTTTATAGGTAATTGTATTATCCTATGAACAACTAACCTAGTAGGAAATAAATCACAATTCAGGTTTTACTGTAAACACTGAACGGGCGAAATTGAGTCTACGATTTTAACACTTGTAATAGGTAATAAGTACTCATTTAACTGCGGGTTGTTATGCGTAAACAATAAGAAAACGATTAAAATGAGTAAATATTACAAGGTGCGGTGCGATATATGTATGAATCTGTATCTATTGCGGGTTTATAAGACTGCGGGAATAAAGTATATAAATACTGACTGCGGTGGATAAATAGACTGCGGGGTTAAGTATATAAATACTGACTGCGGGTGTATAGACTGCGGGTTTAAGTATGTATAAATAATTACTGCGGATGATAGATACAGATATACTAAAATTAAATATAATACGTAAGTGATAGGATCCCCCCCGGCTAAGCCGAATTATAGGGGCGTAGGGCCTTAGGTATTTGGATCGAAGTACCAGTATGGTACTATTATATTCGGCCGAAGTGACCAACTATGGTACTATTATTCGGCTCGAAGTGACCAACTATGTTGTCGCGGAAGCGGCGGATGAGGCCTAAACTAGACCTTGCGGTTAGTGGACTGTATTTTTGATAGGTGATGAGCTGGTGGTTTGAGGAGGTGGACGAATGGAAGACCACGCACGCTTACCTTACACACGTTGAGGCGGCTCGCCGGCAGGGCGCGCGGTAATCCAGCGCAATCTCGTAATTTTCGTCAGGCACACACCAAACCACACTTCCCCAGGGATCCCTGCTCCAATTCCTTCACTTATACTACTATATTTTTGGGTTTCAACAAGTTTATAAAGGTTTAATTTTATTGCAACGTTCCGATGCAATACGAGCGGCGCGAGCGGTTATCGTAGACTGATTTTGACAAGTTTGACATCTTACGTCTCGTCCCTCTCTAGCGAGTGCATCGGCTTGAGCGTGCGTGGGAGAGGGATGGATGATGGATGAGGGATATGGGTAAAATTTATGAATCCACTAAACCGTATTATGGCGGCAACAGTAGGCTTAGTTTAGGCCAGTTGATGGAATAAGTTTTGATGAATTTATCGGTCTGTTTAATGGTAAAACAAGTTGCGAGCCACGAACAAAGGGTATCGGCTTGCCTTGTTTTGAACTTGTTTGTTGCAAAATAGTAATCATTGAAAGTTACTAAATATCTATCTTCAACAGCCACGTAGAATTGAATTTTCGTCAGCAGTATTTAGCACACTAAATTGTTGTCTATCGCTAATATAAAATAAATAAACGTTTTCTATTATGAACAAAATTTTAAATTAATTGCATTATAAACTACTGCAGTACTGAAAGGCTTAATTATGATATCCAATACATCCTCGCCGATGATTGACTTTATCTATGTTTATACTTAGGGAAAGTCCGTAACTACATTTCTATGGGCGAATCCCTTCCGCTGTATAGATACCTCTCTAAATCTTCTTTGCAGACTGGGGTTAAGACCCTCATTACTATTCTCTGGAAATCTGAGGTAGGTACCAAGTGAGTTTGAATAAGTGGTAATGATTGCTTATATTCTGTATTTGAGTCAAATTATTTAAACATCCTATTGTTTCAACTAAGAACTAGTTATAAAGGCAATGTGAGCTTATGAGGAAATAAATGACTTTTTTTTTCTTTTGTTTCAACATTCCTTTTCAAAAATCATGTTTGTCTAATTTTGATGAAACGACTTTCATCACTTATGCATTATTTCATTTCTACAAGCAGCGCAATTCCAAAAATATTGCAAAATATAATTTATCTTTAGAAAGATTGACCTCAATATTCTTTGAAATTTCGATATTAAACGGAATTTTATCAAAGTTTGATGTTTAAAGTATACCTCATAAATAAAGATCATTCGTTACTACTTACGTTTTATGTAAATTTTTACTTATCGAAATTTATACAATCCGAGCGTAATTGACTTTAAAATGACCAATGATGTATAGGTACTTAGTACCAGTATAATGAATCGATGAAGTTCTGCATAAGTTTAGACTAGTGTGTAGGAACCTAATACTGACGTCCCGCTGAAGACAGAATTATCGAATTACTTAGTAATCAGGGCATTCTTAGTTCTGAGGTCAGTCGTCGGTTCGAATTTCGAATGCGCTGAAATGAATAAACAACGCAAAAATTATGTAAATAACACTGAAATATTTGAAATCATCTCCCCGCCAGTGTGGCAACTCCACGCAACTGCGGTATCTACTGAACCGTTTACGCACGTAGTGGGGAATTTAAACGGAGCTAATTTTAGCTGGATGCACTCCATTTCTTGATTTGGCTAGCTAAAAGTGAATTAAGCCAATTTAGTTCAGTGATTCACTTTATTTTGTTTATTTTTAGCTTAAGGAATGAAAGGAAGAAGTTAATAATTATACTTAAAGGATATTAGGGGTACAATTTGCTGATGTTTTTAATAAATATCATGAGAAATCAATATTTCAATTAAAAATAAATAAGGGCATTTAAAGTGTGAAAAACCCAATAGCTGTTGCCCTACCCGGGATCGAATCCAGGAACTCTAGTTTAACAGTCGCATTTGCGACCACTAGACCAACGAGGCAGTCTAATATATCAAAAACCCGTAACTGCTCTGCACACAAACAAAAATTAATAAAAAAAAATACAGTTCATCATGAAGGGCTTTCCTTTTGAAATAACAACTCCGCCAATCGTGCTTCGGTACCTAAAGCCTTTTTCACCATCACTCATTACCATTGAATGAGAATGAAGCATTGAACAGAGGAATCATATAGGAATGGTCATTTTACAAAATTGTATTGTTCTATGCTGTACCTACTGATAGGAAACGAGGTATAAAATTATACAATACTTATTACGTACTACTTATTCTGTGGTACTACATACTATTACTTCATATTATTCGTTAGATTAAAAGTTTTAAATATATAATAAAAACAAAAAATATATATATAATAAACCAGTAAATTAAACCGTCTTTTTTCAAATCATTATCTCCATTTACGGAGTTATAAAATACCGTCCAAGTCCGGGTCCGGACTGTATTACTTGAGTCAACCACAATAAAAGGCATTTTTTATTTAAGCAGACTTAATTTCTGACCTAAATCACCCACTTACATTTGCAACCTCATAGAGCTAAGGCTTGGTAGCTAGGTAGCGCCCTTCATGGAATTATTGCAAACCCGCCGAAAATAGGTCAACTGCCTCCCTCGTGGCAGAGCGAGAGAAACATTGGGGTGAAAAGGATAAAAAACTCAATTCATCCAGGTGACGTCATCGTTTTTAACGGACCCATTCGTTTTGGTTTGCTATTGTTTTGATAGGCCCGAAGCAACCTGCCATAAGCAACCTTCACGTGGCTCTAATGCTTAATATTCCCTAAGAAAAATGTTGAAGAGTTGTACCGTAGCTGATAAAAACGTATACCTATTATGAGAAAAGAATTAACGCATACATAACTATATTTGCATAATGTACCTAATTGAAAAAAAAAATAGAGTAAAAATTAATCTAATACGAGTATAAATACTAGAATTGATGATAGATTAATACATTCTAACTTTAAATGTTAAATCTTTCTCAAGCTTTATTAAGTCGAGACACTTAATTCACTGTCTACTCCACAACTTGCTTTTGCGCTTGACTACTTTATACTTTCTGAAAAGGATCTTACGCTAGGATTTGTTCTGCTGAGTGGAAATGTTTTAATTTAAATTCAACTATAAAGCTAAAATTATTATTGTATTGTAACAAGGTTTCGGAATTATGTAACGAAAATTGCGCTGTAATAGCAAAAATAGGCATAAAGCCAATAAAAGTTCCTGAATGAAGTTTTTTTCACAAGATGTTGCAATCATACGAAACTAATTTAAATAAAAAGCTAAGAATAATTATGGACATTCGTAACTAAGTACAAGCATCAATTAATGACTGTAATTTCTTATTTAATGCAAGGTCTGCGAGGTACTCGTATAATTATTCACTATAATTAAACATTTTGTAAGAGGCAGTTCAGTTTTCTAGATTGCTTTTCCCACTTTGAGAGTTAACTGAGTGTGTGATTGGAAATTAACTAAGAAAACAAATAAGTATATGTTTTATAACCCTTTTAATAATCAAGCTTTTATTAATATGCTCTTAAACCAAATCTACTATCTACTTCTACTACTCGTGTAATATTGTAATACTAAAGTAGTATTAATGTAATTAGCCATGACAGTCTGAGATCTGAATTAGAAACGATCATTACCCAACTGTTTTATGGATGAAAATTATTTTATATCAAATTTAGTATCTTCAAAAATATATTGCGAATGGGTTGGCTAAAAAATCCACTCGCAATTCTATTCCACTCCAAACTATTATTAATTAAAAATTGATAAATCGAAGGAGAGTGCGCAGAGAAGGAAGTACCTAAATGCTGAGCAATATTTTGGAATAGTTAATAACCCAAAATATCGAAATTAAAAACACAACACGTGTTGTATTTACACACATTGTTTACGGCAATTGATTCACTATATACATTTGTGATAAAAGTGCTCCAAAATATTGCTCTACAGATGGGTGAAGGGGTCTAATTGTATCCTAAAGGATAATAAATAAGAGAATAATAATAGTAGACTATTATTATTATTTAATTTATAGCTACCTTAGAAGTAGGTTACGCAACAAAACTAATTTTAATGAAATCAGTTAGTTATAACTATCCATTGTATTATGTTGTTATCATGTCGTTTGTGCTCTCATTTGTCGAGTGTCTTGGTAGGCGAGAATTTACGCAACAACAATCAAAACTTATGTCGTTTGTTATATAACACCGGCTGCTCAGGGGTCGGTTTTCATCACAAGTGTTGTTTTGAATGCATTTCACTGCCATATTTCACCAGCATTAGTTTCTAAGTAAATAATAATATGAGCATTCAATTAATTAAACAGGGCTTTCTTTAAGTTGCCAATGAGATTTTATTATGTACTGAATCGATCAATTTTGAAAAAAATATTTTAAGCACTATGAGTGCCTTGTAGGTTTCGTTTGTTAATTCAATGGAAATGTGTATCTATTCAGAGTAAGTCCCTCGCGGGATTGGAAGAAGCCGACAGAACCCATGACACTCCGAAAGGAAATAGAACTTTCTGCTTTGATAAAGTTTTAATATATTCTTCGACATGTTTCGTAGGCATACGGACATCCTTTATAGCTTGATGTGGGCCTAAACTTCTTTTCTGACGTGTTATTTCTCCTTCCATATCTTTGAATCACGAATTTGAGTAAGACATTTCTTTGGATTGGATTTCGAAGAATGAAAAATAGAAGCAGTTTTGTATTTTATGTGTATTAAGTTAACTACGATCGTGTTAATTAAAAAAAAAAAATTTACGTTACACACACAGATCCCCGCGGTAGGCCTGTGTAGCGGGTGGCGAACACCCTTACAATTTAACATTAGTGACCGGGGTACAATAAAATGTTTATTTGCGAAATAAATATCTGCCCCGGCCGAGATTCGAACCCACGGTTCGCTGACAAGATCACTACCAACCCGCCACGGAGTCGTCACTTTATGTAAATGTCTTCATTTTTTTATATTAATACTTGCGTGGGATATTTAATTTGAATTATTTTTAGTCTTATTTTTTCATCAGGCAGTCAAACCATTTCAATATCCAATTCAAATTTGGAATTTAAATAATTCATTACATATTATGTTAGTAAATAGATTTTTTTAATAAAGGTTTTTTTTTAAATATTCGGTCAATTTAGAAAACCTATTAGGTCTAATAAAAGAGCCAAAAAAATAGGAAAACAGGAACATTACGTGGGTGTTATAAACTTAAAAATACAAATTTGAGTAAAAGCTGTATAAAACGATCAATTCTTAAGCGAACATTTTTTATTACAATTATTAACAATATTTATTGACAACTCACATTATATTCAAAATTTTGCATATACATTACTTTACTCCAACAGCGTTATATTCTAATTAAGGTGATTTAAATATCAGGTAGGACAATGAAATAATTATATTAATTTACATAAATTACGAATAAACTAACTAACAATGTCGACGGATGTTCAGATATACCTACATTAATGTGTGTTATCATAATATTTTTGAATGAATAGTTGCCTACGTCATAATATAGTTACTAAGTAATAAGTAATATAGTTACTAATTTAAGTTGAGCTAGAGAGCTCAACTTAAATTAGTAGGTACCTAATTAACTCATTTGCATGTACCAAATGATTAAAAATAGTTTATTTTGAAAAGAGTAGGGCCTAAGTATCATGTCGTCTTCTATTTGGTACCAACTTTGCGAACCGGCATTAGATAAAAACGAAATGGCGTGAATCTACCCTAACTAGGGAGGTATATGGAAGTTAGTAGGCTATGTTTTTTTAGTGTTTAAATCTCGTGTGTTGTGCATATTTCAGTCCCTTAATTTCGATTACCTATTGCGCTGCTAAATTGCCAAAACATAATTATGTATAATAATATTGTTTTTTAAAGTTCTACTTTACTTATAAGTGCGACCTGTCTGGCGGCTTCCAGTCTGTCTGTCTTCAGAATTTCCACAAGAGCTGGCACGATGACTGAGCCCACTGTTCCAATTACGTTTGTCCACCGACAAACAATGCTTTGATAGCTTCTAAATGAGGTCAAACCTTACATCTATCTTTGTCACTCTACCGCTTAATCCTACCTGTCTCCCTCCTCCCGCCGATGCCCCAATGATATTTGTGTTCAATTATAATTAAACTCATGTCCTCTTTCTTTGAAATGTCAAGCTGTCTTTAATTAAAGACCGACGTTTATTTATAGATCGGTTTCTTTTGTCACTTAAGTCATTACAGCGTGGGCATCGTATTGCGCTCTGTTTTCTCATTCTATGTTGAATCCTACTTGAAATTATATAGGTATATTAATTATAGTAAATTTCGTTATACGTATCTCAAAAAGGGAAGAATTTCGATGTCGCAGCAAAACGTGTCCTAAACCCTGTTCACTGATCGTATCCAATACAAATCTAACATGGTTTTATGGATACAAGTAATGTTTATAAATAAGATGTTTTGATATTTAAATTAAAAAATCCATGTTCTGAACATTCATTTCTCCCATTTATTTTTGTTACCTTTCATATTAAAGAACGAAAACAAACACTTTTTAACCTTGATCCAGCCATCACAAAATGAAATAAAAATGGCGCCAAGAATCCGTCTTAACCCCCCGTTTGGTAATAGCAAGCGCTTATCTTCGCAGATCCGATAGATATCACGCCGCGACCGGCGGAAACAAACAACGAGAAGCTGGGCGAAAACAACATAATTTATCATGAGGGCAGGAATAATAGAAAACTCTTTTTGTCGAGACAAACTCGGTCTCAAAAGCTCTTGTCAAATCATGTGCAAGTGAGCAATAAACAATCATACCTACTACAAGAAGCATGGGTAGTAGTAGTATAGGCATAGTAGGTACATCAGGTACAACAAAGACACGCACATTCGCACATGCCATAACTAATGCTTAAATACTGATTGAGTTATTGATAGTACATATTATTATATACTTTTGAGCTTTACATTGTTTAATACTATTTATTCACAAAACATTATGATCCCTTTAACTTTATCAATAGGGCCACAACGCTTCTCACATACAAATTTTATATGGCGACAGCAGCCAATTCACTTAGAGTCTGGTGGCCGGGTTATTTGGTGAACCGGAAGTTTCACTTGAATTATGCTAGATTTATCTCACATTCGTTTGATTTGTAAATATAAAACATTGATTTACAACCAACCGATGTAAAATCTAGAAGTCAGTTCACTCTGAGTTGCTTCGAACTGTTTGTTTAGTCTCTAATATAAAGCAACATTTCAAAAGTTATAACTTCAATTTAATTGAAAATTTCAATAGAATTTAAGTGGTTATGGCCAACTAGGTGATGTTATTTTCAGCTAATTACTAGATAATACATATTAGAATTATTTTGAAAAATTTTTTCTACATACGAATATAAGCCACGAATAAGGGATGACACAGGAGTAAACGTTGAAAAAACTGTATTTGGTTTACAAAGCGACACTTAACCGACGCTTCGCACAATTTCAAAAGGCTTCATTATCATAATTTCAACAAGGGAAAGGGAACAATGCCAGTTATGGTTGCTTGTAATGAAAACAATGGGTCTCTACATGCGTGCGTGAATTCAGCGGGCTGCGCGGCCGTGCGGGCTTAAAACGCGCGAAAATGTATAAAAAGTAGTCCTTTTACTTCACTTTTCTTTTTACTGAGGTAAAAACGAAACAACTGAACGAATACTACTTATATGTATTTTAATTTTTACTGTCGTATTGTTGCTGAACCTAGACCGCATTAAGTCTGCCATATAGGACGGAGATTATAGTGGCCAAAACCCAAATAGAATTTGATGTAACAATGCTAAAAATCAGTTACGTAATGAGCATACGAGTACTAGCCTCTAAATCCTAACGTTGGTAATTGATTGAAAGTTAAAATAGTCAGGATATGTTGATATGATTAAAGTCAGGGTTTTCTCCACTTCAACCTGCTTTACTTAGGGTGTGTCCTATAAATGTAACGGTTTTCTCCTGCTTTTTTACATCTTTCTATACCTTATCTTGCTTTTTCTTACACGTTTTATGAACACTGAGGGATGCCACAGTTATTTTTTGTACAGTTAAAAAAGTTTTTTAATTTTTATCACTTTCCATTTCCCTACCTATCATCACGACATTTGTTTAAGTTTTGTTGATATTAAAATGAAGCGGTAGTAACTAGCTAATCTCATGATGGAGCCGGCAGGTAGGTTGAGTTGGATCGCGGCTCTACCGTCGCGTATGGACGACCTTAAGTGCGCACGCTGCTCAATTACTTGGGGTTCCTGAGTGGTCGGCGCCTCTTCGACGACGCGGAGGCCAAGGGGTATGAGGTGTTTGGACTCGAAGCACCCACCCACTTGCCGACCAACCCCCGCCATTCTTCAGACGTCCTGTACAAGACATATACAGTCCGGTTAGTGTGGAGGTGCTGTATGGCCGCGGCACCTTCCTTAACGTCGTCGTGGGTTCGAATCTCACTCAGGACAAACATTCGTGTGACGAACACTTGTGTTTGTTCTGCGTCTGGATGTTAATATGATCTATATAAGTACTAGCTTTTACCCGCGGCTCCGCCCGCGTGGTCAAAGGGAATTAACAATGACTTGTTTATCATATACGTGATTCAGAACTTGAAAATGAATTTTACTAACGCCATCTATTAACAACATTTGGAACTAAATATCTAGCAAATAACAAAACATCGATATCTTCCCATGGGGATGTTTTACCGCGGTAAAAAGTAGCCTACGTCACTCTCCACCCTCCTCACTATCTCGACACACAAAAACCATACCATATAATAGCTTCGTTGCGACGTGAAAGCCGGACAAACAAACAAACAAACACACTTTCGCATTTATAATATTAGTATGGATGTTATTTAAAAATATCTATGTATATCAGTCTCTGACATTCATATTACAGGCTCGCGCCTAGTCCACGATATTTATAATGATTAGCGGTTATTTTCAGTATAGCTTGCCGTCGAAAATGGTTATACTCTAAAGTTATATTTTTTTACAATGTACATTTTTACTATCAAACAAACGAAAAAAAATAGGATTGATTGTTATTTTAAATATATTATTACCATTGTACTAATCGGGTAGTTAGAATTTTATTATTTGATACTAGATAAATCATTTAACACTGTTACTTACTTTCAAGTGAAGCTTTCATAAACGCCGTAGAATGTGTCCTAGATGTGTGTCATTTACGGACTTAAGTAAATACATATATGTTTATATCCATACTAATATTATAAATGCGAAAGTAACTCTGTCTGTCTGTCTGTGTCGTTTTCACGCCAAAACTACTGAACCGATTAAAATGAAATTTGGTACACAGATAGTCTAGACCCTGAGGAAGGACATAGGCTACTTTTTAATCTATTATTATCTCTAATTCCACGCGAGCGAAGCTGCGGGCGTCCACTAGTTTTATTATATATATTTTTTGTTTATTTTATTTTATTAATTTTACTCATTAATATATGTTTGTAAACATCTGTGTACCAATAAAGAAAAAAATAAATAAATAAGTACGTAGTACCCTTCTGTTCCATTCCTGTATTCGGTTTGCAAATAAGACCGATATGATATATCTTCTTCGAAAAACCTGACAGCTGTGACATACTCGCTCCTATTCTAAAATACTCGGTCGTCTATTAACTTTAAATTTAATACTCGCGCGGCTTTAACAAATATGAATGTATCGTGATTAAAATAAATGAACTCACTTTTGAAATGAGCACGGTTAAATTACAAAATTTCCTAGAGGCGGTCGCGCAATTACAGGTGGCTTAGAAAGTTATGATCCGATACACAGAACGCGACGCAGATTTATCTGTTTTGGCTGAAAATAATTTATTCGGTGCGTATTTGAAATGAGAAACATTAATTTGTGAAAACTCGTCCAAGCGATGGTTATGGAAGAAATAGTTTTCTCCGATATAAAAAGTAGGGATGCGGAGTAATATTAGTTTTCCTGCGATGCGTCCTTTGTGCTAGATCATAATATAATTCCTCTCCAACTTCAATATAAAAGGAATGCTTTGAAGTTACATTTGCACGTGCATTGTACAAAATGTTCAAGAGGGCGTGATTGGTCGAGAGCCCTGGAGTTCTGAGATACGTGTTGGCAGTGCTATCACGTGTGATCGCTTACGTACGTGACGTCATGGGTACCTGAGGTTACCAAAAATTTCTGCAAAATATCAGTATGTAAAACAGACTTTTTGCGTCTAGTTGCAGTCGTCGAAAAGCGGTGCTTGTTAGGTAGAAACATATCGTCGCCTTGCTGGTAAAACCTGATAAGTGCCGGTTGAGTCATTTCGAGTAAAACGCATTTGAAAGTACATGCTCCTTTAGTAACATTATAGAACTCCATGGCTGATAAATGCTTGATGCAAAACGTTGCAGTAATTATTCTTCTTTAAGGATGTAATGTTTATTAGTTGTGTTGCTATATTAAAAACTGTACTAAATTTAATTTTAATCAAGAAGGGTGGGCATGTATCAGGTTTTACCTGAAAACTGAAAATGTCTTGTATCTTCGGGATTTACCATCTAAGTAATCTAATTTGAATATAACTATGCCGCTTTTTTTATTTGTGATTAAATGCAGCATTCAAACTTTGCGTTTAGTAATAAATGGAGCTAAAAATGTAATTGTTTTGCCATTTATCAGGTTTTCGTTGAAGATAATTTGTAGAATTTTTCACCTTATTCAACGAAATTCTATACAACGGATGTTACTGGAATATAATGAATTTTATATCCATATAAAGCTAAGAATTAATGAAATAAAATGAAAAGAAATTAAAGAATCTAATCTGCGATAATAGCTAAAGATTTAAATTCCAGTAATGGTGACATAAAGACTCCCTTTCTTCTTGTGAAATGTTATTACACTTATAAAAACATTTTTCACAGTTGATCTCTTTCGGAGTCTTTGCGCTTCTTTCTTTCCTTCTTGGAGTATAAAGAAGACTTAACAATCTTAACAGTGTTGTCCAATTTGATTGCTAAGTGATTCCAGATACTTTCCTGCTACCCTACGAAACACGGCAATAGGTGTAAAAATGATATCAATATCTCGGTCCCAAGCCACTAACCCATTGAGCAAGGTCAGAGCCTTAATCAGTCATTGAGCAAGGTAACGATTCAGTTGGGCTGGGCAGCATTTGGGAAGCTTTGTCACATCTTCTCGTCGCCTATACCGCAAAGCCTCAAGACCAATGTTTTCAATCAGTGCGTCCTACCAGTAATGACCTACGGAGCTGAAACGTGGACACTCACAGTAGGGTTGCTTCACAAGCGTAAAGTCGCTCAGCGTGCCATGGAAAGAGCTATGCTCGGTGTTTCTCTCCGGGACAAGATCCGGAACGAAATCATTCGTATGAGAACAAAAGTCACCGACATAGCTCTGAAAGATAGCAAGCTGAAGTGGCAATGGGCGGGCCACATTTGCCGGAGGACCGACAATCGTTGGAGCAAACGACTGCTTGAGTGGAGACCGCGAATAGGCATACGACGATCTGCGCAAGGCGGCGGGCGGGGATCAAGTGGATGAGGAGAGCCGAAGATAGGACTCAGTGGCGTGCCTCGGGAGAGGTCTATGTCCAACAGTGGACTTATGTGGGCTGAAGAGAGAGAGAGCTTTAATCAGTAGACTCTCGTTAAAATTTTTAGAGCAGCAAAACTGTCAATCTGCTTAGCTTGTCTCAGAACAAAACCAGGGACCTGTATGCCTTCACGCATACAGCTTCAATGTGTTCACGAAAGTGAATATCTCCTCGCAACAGGACGCCAAGGTCCTTGACGGAGGAGAGATGTGTTAGATCCACACTGCCCAGCTTGTATTGATAGGTGATTGGGTTCCTTTTAAGAGCAAATGTCAATACAGAGCACTTGTGATTGTTGAACATTAGCTTGTTCTGGACACTCCACTCCACACAATGTTGGAAATATCCCTTTGGAGCAGCTCACAATCGAAATTTTGATTGAAACAGCTTACCAAACACGGACAGCACGGCTATAGGTCTATAGTTACTTACATCATAATAAGTAGACAACCCAATCAACGTATGCCTGTCAAAATATAGCTTTTATGTATAATTAATATTGTTAACAAAATCAGTCCAATCATACAGACAAACTACAGGTTTATAAATATACGTAGATAATGTAGCTAAATTCCTTCATAAAGTTACCCAATGAAACAATAATCTATACCTATATACATATTTTTCTTTTTTATTTACTACCCTACTTGATGGATTTTGATACAGTTTATAATTTCTTGAGATAAACAAAACGTGAGAACGTCGGTTTTTTTGTACGAAACTTCGCTCAAAACCCAGAATAAGAAACATCTAATTTCACTGCAAAATTATTACTACAGAACCTGAGACCAAGTCACAGTAGAGTAACGTTAACTGTGGACGTGCGCGTACTCACCGCCGTTCAAAGCCGAATAACCAATAGCAGTCGCAAGATTTCCAACAAGTAAAACCGTCAAAATGAATATCAGAGATTTACAGAGAGTCTACAGCGAAGACAATTTACGGAACAGTCCCAAGATTTCCTACAAGCAAAACCGTTATAATGCATCTATGAGGTTTTCATTGTAGATAAATGGAGCAATTTAGAAGTAATTTTACTACAGGTAAAATCATTTAAATTACTTTAAAATATTTTGCTGGTCAAATTGTCACTCAAAAATATGTATAAATGTATTTAATAGTATTTCACTGCAAACGTCCTATTTGAGCCTCTGTTTCAATCCGTGATGTAAAAACTCACAAACATATTTATGATTATATGCCTGTACATACCTTTGGGCATTTATGGGATATGATTGTTTATGGTGTTTTAGTTGTATAATTTATCCTAAAGGTGTGTATTTGTAAGGTTTTCATCCTTCGTAACTCTGCAACGGCAGGGCTTAGAATTTATTCGATTTTACCAGTAGAAAGAGCATAAAAAAATACATATAACTGTATTTTTAACTCAATTTCGACAAAAAGTGCATTTATCAGGTTTTACCAGCAAGGCGACGATATCGTCTTTATTAGCATCCGGACCCTTTTTTAAAAAGGTTTAATTTCGTTTAAGGCCATGATTTGACTCGCATTTGTAGGTATGTATCAATTCAGAATCAAAAATAAATTTTAAAGAACCTTTTTACTAAAGTATTAGCAGAGGAGTTCGTCGTCGGAGTTCGGAGTCGTCAAAACGATAGTGGTAAGGTAGTATGTATGGGAGATGGCTCAATTTAGGTACGTGCAAGGTGGAATATAATAATATATTCAGACCTGTGGGCTAATGAGTAGCAGCCAGCCAGCAAAACGACATTAAAAACATATTTTTTCCGTGACAAAACAAAGGCAAAACAAGTAGGTACTTGTTTATGTTCCTACTTAATTCTATGTTGGAGTGAACTAAATACAGCTTAGGTTACACTTAGAAAAAAAAATCCATCTGGAACTCTTTACATTTATCTTATAATTTTTAAAACTAATTAACATTAACAAAATAGTATCATCCTCAGGCTTGCACGCAAATTATACATATGCGATTCGTCGTATCGGGTTGATTAACCGATACATACAGGTTATTAAGAGGATTGCTCATAGCTCCGAATTCGCTCTGGCAGGCGGCCAACACCACACTACGACACTAGAACTGTCTGAACAATAGCGCCGCCCACTGACTCGAGGTTGCATATGACATGTCGCTAGTCTCGCCGTTGTAATTGTAACCTTCTTTGAGAGTGGAAAAATCGGGCAAACCTCGCCGCGCTGGTTGGATAAGTTACTTAATCTGGTTGACAGGTTATAGAATACCTTACCAGAACTATTTCAAAACAATGTGTGGGTTTGTGGAACTGCCTCGGGTGAATCAATTACAGTACCTACTTACAGAAACATAATTGATGTAATAACATCAAAATGATAAAAAGGTACGTACCTACCTATTTATGTTACACAGCACTTAGTGTTCACAAATAGTACGGTACATTGATTGATATTAATCCGTCACGTATAGACGTGAACTGATCAAAATGTGGTTTAATTCTATTCGATTTATCACACAAATTTTCGAGTTTTTATTACCTACATACTCGTAATTCCTACCATTTTTATACCGCTACAGTTTTACCATGGTTCGGTTCAACTGCTATGTTTGACTAGTATGTTTGACTTGTATCCACCACACCACAACCCTTTCTTTATCCCACTGTTGGGCACGGATCACCTCTCAGAAAGGGAGGGACTGGGCCTTAGTCCATCACGCTGGCCAAGTGCGGATTGGCAGACCTCACATGCCTTCGAGAACATTATGAAGAACTCTACATCGAATGCATGCAGGTTTCCTCACGATGTGTCCTTCACCGTTACAGCAAGTGACATTAAATTTCTTAAATCGCACATAACTAAGTGCATGCCGCTTGGGTTTGAGCCCGGATCGCTCGAGTGAGAGGCGAATTCTATAGCCACTGGGCTATCACCGCTGTCAGCTATTGGCAATAAAGTATAGTAACTAGTTGTATCACGGGAAAGTAAATCTACCCATGGACTAACTGTCGGAATGCCATGACAGAGGAGTACGGCGTCAACGGCGCCTTACAAGCACGAGTCAAAGCATCGGGAGCTCCCACTTTTAGAACAGAATAACGAAACCCGAATAGGGCCTGACTAGTGGGAATTCCGTCCGAAGGCTCCGCACTGGATCGTGACGATCCTGATCGAATAAACGGAGATTGACTTGCATTTGTGTAAGCAATCGTTTCTGTTTCCAAGCTTTTCCCATTTCCAAACTGGGTTATAAAATATTATTACCTATATTGCTTTTATTTTCATAAACATATTTCTCGCAGCACTCGAGCACTCGTATCGTAAAAGGGTAAGATCCCAGATACCTCACCTCATCTCATTTCTTAATTTGTTCTCATGTTGTTAGCGATTTTCTAAATTTCTGCGCGATATTTGTTATTGTTTTTCCCTAAAACAAGGTAAGCTGCAACGCATAGGTCATGGTCCTCTGCCACAGACAACCGGACCGTGTTGCGTTTTGTGCATTTGGTAATGTAAAAGTATTTCAAAGAAAAAATAATTTGAAAGATTAAAGAAGTATATATATATATATATATATCAAGTATATAGAGTGAAGAATTTTCTTAAGAACCAGTCGGTATCTGGAAGCTAAACAAACATCTTGAATCATTTTACCGTATGAAGCTTCACTGAGATGAACGTAAATTTTCTGTTTATATGTACTTCTATATTTCCGTTCGTTAACATTATTATTACATATCTACTACTTTAGATGTTTATTAATTCCGGTGTAGAAGACATTGGGTTGGTTCTTCTGAAACAAGTTTATTTACAAACTGTATCTCAATTCAACTAGCTGCTTGAATTGAACAGATACCATAATTTTTCGATAAAGAATAGATAAATAACAATAAATTTACAATGTAATGCATTAAACTTAATATTGGAGATATGAACAAGACTTTGTAATTGAAACATTTTTTTAAAAACTGAACACGAGTAATAATCCATCAGATAATCAGCATAACTCATGTTGTTTATAATTAACTTGTGTCATTTTTATGACGTCATTGCCTGTTTGCATGCCATATTACGCAATTAAATAAAATTAAAAAACTATAAACACGCATTTGTAGATAAACGTACTAAAATTTATATACATACGTAGATACCTATATACCTACATACATACCAATCTATATATAATAAAAGCTGTTAAAAAAACTAAATTGTGTGGTTTTATGAAACCACGGTAAAAGTGAAACTTTTTTCACATTATAGACATTTAACTAAAAATTTATGGAATAATATTCCATTAAGGGAATAAAAATCGCTTTATCAATCTTAATTTTATACTTAGAAAATTGGAATGATAATGGGAAATAAAATAACAAGCGTCACTACACTATTAGCCGTTCGAAATATATGTACCTATTTTATATTTTATGTTAAATTTCAACAAATTTATTAAGTACGCTTGGTCGAACGGTCGAACGGTTGGTAAAAACAACCTTCTACGCCGAGAGTTCCCGGTTCGCTACCCAGTGTCTCAACAAAAAAATAAAATTTTAGATCAATTTTAAAATGTAATGCGACATGCGTAATGCGACATGCGACAGACAAACCAAAATTTTCAGAACGATGTAATAAAAGTTTCACTTTAAAATTAACCAAATCGGGTGTGCGAGCGCCTGAAAGATTCAAACGTCGGGTGATTTCACGAATGCCTCGCTGCGACACCGAACAAAGCTGACACGGTTTAACTGAGCGTAAAGAAATTGGTATATTTAAGTATTTGTAAATGATGGATTTATTTACTATTGTAATTAGTTATATTCGTATAAAAAGTACTCCTTGACTAGGTTAAGTACTACGCTGTACTTACTAACTACTGTATCAATTATTAAATACAGGGTGGGACAGCAGTTCGGTTGTTGTGAAATTTAATAAAAGAAAAAGTGTATTGCTTACATATAATTATTCTGGTACAGCATTAAGTACCTACAACGTAATGTAAAATTTACAATGTTTTACTGTTAATGTAACTAAATGTAATGTAAACTATAATACAAAATGTTATAGTCACGCCATGTCAACCTACCCTACGCGCGGATTAACGTCACAACTCACAATACTTTTGCGAGTGTTACGAAACGACGCTAGGTAACACGAGGACACGACAGCGATCATTTCTGACAGGGCTTTGCAGAATATTAACGTACCGAAGAGGAAAGATGTACATAAAATGCTTCATACACACATACATATGTAAGTATGTAGTACAATTGATGAAATATTTCACGTTTCTTTATATATTCACGTTATACCTATTTCCGTATTGTTCGAAAATTGCTACAATTCAATTCAGTGGTGCATTGCATGGAATTGACCTTAGATTAGTAATAATTAATTAGTAATAATATTACTAATCTAAGGAATTGACCTTATACAAAATTGACCTTTTTGAAAACATTACATTTATTAATAGAGAGTTATTATTTAGTTAATCCGGAAATGATTTCCACAAAGTAGTATGCTATTGTGCGTATTGGACAAACAAAGATAACGTCATGAAGAAACTTGCATGCCTGAAAGTTCTCCCACATCTTCGGATGCATGGTTACTGTTATTAAGCTAACCAGTGGCAGCTAATGAGTTCCTATGAATTGATTTAACATTTTGGGAAAAGTACCAAACATTTTCCGAAGGTTAATTGAGCCTTCCTGTCCTTGCACTGGTCTGCGACTATCGCCAGTGACACATGTCGTTATTTTCGTCGTATTGAACCACGTTTATTTGTAGATGACTCGTACAAACGCGCGCGTCGAGTAACTCCGCTCCGACGGATATTTCGAACAATCTGTGACATGATTCTATTTGTTCTATCTGAGCAATGACGTACCATACCGTTTCACTCGACATTTCCTTGAAAATTATGTTTAGACATTTGCCGGCTACTTTGTTTTATTGTTCTCTTAATAGCGGGTAAAATGCTAGCTTTGTAACACTGTCTCATCGATAAAATTTAACGACCACGTGCGTTCATAGCTGTTAGGCGAACGCTATTTGAAATTATGATTTAATTTTTATCAAATATTATTCATTTCTAATTATCTTTCTGACTTATAAATTCTTGTATACATACTGAACTTATGTGAACTTTTGAGCAGAATTAGCCGTCATCAAGAAATTATTACGATGGGTTTAAAACAACGTTCCTATTTCAAGACATTCCATTCTCAGCATCGCTATACAATTTTCTATTATTATCTACTATTATTAAATATATAATTTCAGATCAAAGGACAATCGTGAGTGATGATTATCTATATCTATAATAATATTTAAAGAGGAAATATGTGTTTGTAATGTTTTCACACAAAAACTGCTGGACCGATTTCAAAAATTCTTTCACCATTAACAAGCTGCATTGTAACTGAGTAACATAGGCTATGTTACATTTAAAAAAAAAATGGATCTCTAATAAAAATGCAATAATATATCCAAAGGTGTGAAAATTACCTAAATCCATTTTCGAGATATCATTAAAACAGCCGTCCCATACGAAATGTAAAGTGAAATGACAAAGTGAATTTTGTTTACAATTTTCTTTTCCATTAATTTTTCAGATGTTTTAGTAGCTATTTTACTATTCGGAACGCAGACAAATCCAACAAATTTAAGATCATAAAAATCCGTCCAGCCGTTCTTGAGTTATGAGTGTCGTAACTAACCCGACTTTGTTTTATAGATATATTGTTGTATAGATAGAAGATAGATACATAGATTTGTCTACTAGTTTCATGCATCTTTATAATTGTAACCTACAACAAAAGAAATTAAAAAAAACAAGTGTAGTACCTACTGATCCTAAAAATCACCAAGTACCTACAATATTAAATTGAAAGGTTGAATTAAGTAAGAAAAAGCTTGCAAAGGAGCCTCAGGAATTATGAAGTTGCCTCTCGGAACATGCAAAGTCACTAACTAACGTAGAAAAATAGTAACAATTTTTCTTAGCTTAGCTTCTCAGGTCACAAAAATCTAGGTTGCCTGAAATTAATACTTATGTATATGTATGAATTAAATAAATTACTAGGAGAAAAATGTTATTGTTACATGGTTGGAGTATTTTTACTTGAAAGAAACAAAAATATTATAAATTAAATTTTATACATTTACTAGCTGACCCGGCAAACGTTGTTTTGCCATATAAATAACGTAGAGGGTTGAAAATTTAGGGTTGTATGTATTTCCTAATGCTGTATCATAAAAAAATAGAAATTAAAAATTTTGTCTAAAAAATAAAAAATAAAATTTAGGGGTGGACTACCCCTAATATTTAGGGGGATGAAAAATAGATGTTGGCCGATTCTCATAGATACCGGATAAGCACAAAAAATTTCATCAAAATCGGTCAAGCCGTTTCGGAGGAGTATGGCAACGAAAACTGTGACACGAGAATTTTATATATTAGATTTTTAATTAGGTAAATATTATTATTATGTAATGTCCTTTGTGTACAATTCATTCTAATTTTTATCGATTTATGTATTAATTAATAAATAATTGTATGTCAAAGTGTACGGGCCACGTACATTGCTGTAGCGTAAGCAGTGTCAGCAGTTTACGCTACAGCGGTGAAACGAGAATCAGTGCGCTTACAAACTCGTTTCCCGCGTCACGCGTACCAGTCTATCATTATCCAAACTTTCTATCATTATTTCTATCAATAACTATCAATCTAATTCTAATAATAAAATACTTATCAAATTTAACCTACCGTGCACCGAGTATCATTTACGATTCCCTCCAAAACGTCGTACGGGTGTCGTCTCAGCCCCTACACAAAGTGTACCTAAGTGCTAATTAATAATCTGTTCCCATCTATTTAAATTGATGTACACTAAAAAGACAAATAAATAAATCTGAATCTGAACTTATTATTCTTGCATGACAAAACATGTCATTGTCTTCTTAGTATTGTTTTATTTAGTGTATTTAATTTTTAATTAGAATTCGTGTATTAAGTTAGGTAAGTAGGTATATAAGAGCCTTAAGTCCCGACATCAAGGATTGCCTGATCAAGCCATATAAGTTCGGAATAAGTTCTCGTGCCGTCGTCGTCTGCATCAAACAGAAGTTCTGTGTTTAATTTAAATTTTATTTATAGAATATATAGAATAAAAGTTATAGAAGTGTTAATAATTATTAATTAATTAAGTTAATAATTATTTAGGAGCATTGTATTGTTTTCTTCAAACTACATAATGTGCCTATTTAACAGATGGCTCAGTTTGCTACTTTGCAAGAAAAGTGGGGAAAGTTCATTATTCAATTCTAAAATTGAACTACATTATTATTATGTTTCCTGGTTTTAAGAGAATTTTCTGCTGATCGAGCTGTGGGTATAGTATAGGAATTATTAAATAAACCATAAACACTTAGGAAACGTTTTTGAATTTCTAAATAAGCAGTGGTCTGCGCCATCGACTGAATCCAACTCAAACAGAGTAAGATCGCTTCGTACGCTTCGGTGAGTGGGAGCATACGGGCTCCAGCACACGGGGTTTGTTTATGGGATGAGAGGGTTCCGCTGTTTACTTGAGAAAACATGTTTAATTCTATGTAGCTAGTTATGTTAAACAGCAATTATAAATCAGGTAAATTTTTATTTAACCACTCGATGCTTGTTAAGGTAGGATACTATGATATGATACTACATAAGGTAGGATAACCGATGATCGATAGTTAGATACACTGATAATACAATACCCACATAACTTAACGGGGTCCTGCAGGAAATTCCGGAAAATGACGTGCTTTTTAAATCATTAAATTGGTAAATTGTAATATAAAGACTTGTTAGTTTATTTCGATCCTAAAACAAGGCCTTTTGGAATTTGAAATATTTTAGTATAGATAGATTTATAGTTAAAGATTATAATGAGTAAGTTAAGTTAATTGAATCATAATTTATTTCTTGGTTAAAACTTAATTAAGTATATTATTACCTACAGAAAAAACTCAGTCTCTTATATGAATATGACGTAATAATCCTCATAAGTAGTTTACTCTCCACAGCGGCATTTATGCAGCGCCGCCGCTAACTGGCTGAAGTGCTTTTCCCAACTTAACTGGGTTGCATTTAATCGCTTTTAAGCCTTAAACATTTAGACTGAGAACATAATTAAGGTTAGAGTATACGTGTAGATTTATGCACGATTATTACCGAAAAAGCAACGTGTCGTATCAGGTGATAATTTGACACGATTGTATGACATGAAAATACTGTTAATACCTACTAATAATTGTGTTAAACATATTCGTAACTTATTCCTTGCTGCTGTTTATTGTTATACTTACTTATTAGTTGGCTTTTAAATATTGTAACTTAAAGTTACAATTACAAAGTAAAAAAGGATTAAAATAAAACTTTGAAATAAGTAAGATATTTAAGTACCCCCGTTGCATTTTAAGCGTTGTATCAAAGTTGCTGGCAGCGTTTTCTCGTTGTATTGCAATGAAAATATTATTATTATGTAATATTGTTATTCTTATTTAGAATTACAATACAAATTATTTAATCTACATGTTATCTTAGGAATTAGAATTAATAAAATGCAGCAAGTCAAGCAAGACACTTTTATCTTGGCGGAGAAATTAAAATGCCGATCGTGTCTGATCATAACCGAATGTTGGCAGCTCTGCTTTTGGTACACAGTACCAACCTAATTTGGGCTGTTAACCGTGGTTTTTATTCTGAAAATTGAATTGCACTAGGCTCTTTGATCGTGACCGCAATACGCAAATCTTTTTCACTAAGGTTCATTCATGATATCTGTAAGAAGATTTTCGTGGTACTCTTTGAGGTTTCGTGGTACCTTTAAGTACACCAATCAGTACTTACTGAAAAGTTTTGAGCAATGAGGTTGCAAATAGTGTAAGTGTGCATTTGTGCTGGGTAATTAATGTGTCCCTTTTATTTATATTTAATAAAAGTCCAAAAACGTAGAATGAAGGTTAAGGGTTTAGCTCAAGTCGAGTAGTGTACGTCTTGAAGAGCATAGTAAAATATGCTCTGCCCGTCTTTTGGCTAAGACGAATGATAACTAATGTAGAGGTTTATTATTAAATATCTTAAGACTGTTTCGGTATTTAATTTTCTCACTCTCAAATGAGTTATCCAGAAAACCAAACCGGGTATTTCTTGCTGCTCTTAGTAGCCTGACGAACATATTGATACTCACTCATCAATATGAGTGAACGAATATGAGTGTAGAATATAGCCTAGCATTTCATTAACACTAGAGCAATTCTTTAAATTCGTTATTTTTTACCCAGTGAACTAAAGTGCTTTAGGAAAAAATTACAAGCTTCGTCTTTCAAAAAACGAATTACCAATATAATTTTAAATAGGTATAGCATGCATAAATGGGTTAGGCTTGATTGCTTGTCTCCTAGACCTGTGGTTCCATTCACCCATTATTACAACTATAATATTATATTTACAAACTGTTATTGAACCTAGTACTGATTGTGATCAGTATCCCCTTTAGGACAGAACTTTTATAATTTTTATATAAATGCCATATTTACAAGTGCATATGCTTTGGCTTCAGGTATATCTATACTCGCTCGGCTATAAGACGACTAACTTACACCTCTTTGTTCTCAGTATTGTAATTTGATTCAATTTGATGAATCCAAATAGTTGTTCCGTAGCCAACGCTGATAATTATTTCTGTTATCTGTCTGACTGAATTTTGCGAGCTTGAGTAAACAATTGGATTTCATCTCGTTTATTGGTAGGTGGCGAAATTAATTAGTACGTTCGCCAAAACGCTAGCTGGCGCTAACTAATTCTTCTTGCTCGCCCACTGTAAATGTGTCTTGGCCTCCGGGCCAAGAATACAGTACCAGTAGTATCACTTCATCGTGGCTTACTTTTTTTGTTTTACTGGGGTTTGTTTATAATTCCGGGGTAATTCCGGGCAATATTCAAATGCTCTGTGCAACTGTGTGTGTGTGTGTGTGTGCTATAAGTCCGACCCATAAGAGAGTTGTTTCATACACTGTGTTCTCGGCAAGCGGTCTATCCTAATTTAGGTTTAATTGTCGCTTGTACGAAAATATTGACTTTTAAACCTGCGACTTATGATGCAAATAGAAGCAACAAGAAGATGCAAATCAATCCAAACTTTACCACGCTTTGGCATTTGAAGTGCGACCAACGACGAAATTACATTTTTGTACTTGTACCTGATACGTGTGGTATTATGTATTTTGTACGTATGAGTATAAAACCCTCATACTGACACGTAAAGTTCTGAATCGAGTTTTCCTCAAATAACAAAATGTTCAATGTTTTAATAGGCAAAACAATTAATAGTTTTATTAGTAAGTATAATAATATTATTGTCTACTATTAATGCCAAGGAAAATATCACGAACATCAGTGTGTGATATATTTTAGCGCAGAACAACCACTCGAACTCCAAATATTAGCAAGATGTGTAAGCATTAGCGAAAATGCTATATTAATCCATCCATCCATCAGCCTTTTGAGTTCCATTGCTGGACACAGGCCTGTCCTAAACGACATTACTCCGATCGGTACTGTGTCTTCTGAATCTAGCGGTTTTCCGCCGTCTTCTTCAGGTCTTCTGTCCAACTAATCGAAGGGCGACCTTTACTCCTTTATCCGAGTCGTGTTCTCCATTTGAGGACTTTTCATCCCCACCGGTCATCAGCCCTTCGAACGACGTGGTCTGCCCATTGCCACTTCAGTTCGCTTACTCTTCGAGCTATGTCGGTTGCCTTTGCTACAACCCATACACATCCCTTTGTTGGGCACGGGTATCCCTCACAGACTGCGGGAGTTCTAGAACATTCTCCACCACGCTGCTCCAGTGCAGATCTTTTGGTCGTACTAATTCCATGATATGACAAGCAAGGTGGATTCTAAACAAAAGTCACAAGAAATAACATCATAATACCAATGACATCGTCCATCACGTTTGTATTTTGATGGCCATTATAAACATCAATAAAGCTATTCTGAGTGGCCAATAGAAAACCGTCACGATTTTATGGGCAAGCCATAACATTATTCAATGCATATCTGAGGACGTCCTATTCATAGTTAAAGTTTTTTATTATTGATAAAATTTTGCAAAGTAAATGAAGCTATGTGTGATTTCAGGTTTTTTTTTCTTAATAAAAATACACTTACGATAATGTAGGTGATAGTTTTTTAATGCCCAAGAAAGTATCACCTAGATTACATTCAGCTCCTTTCGCTACTTCTCGCACTGCTGGCTTATTTGCTGTCGGCCAAGTAGGTTTGAAAGAAGTGAATTTTAACAATTACACAGTATGCATATATTGCATACTGAACAATGGTACCACTCTTGTCGTTTTCGACTTTCGGCAACGGCAGCAGACGTCGACATAATTACAGCGTCCGAGCCGAGCGTCCGAGCCGTCCAGTCTTCTTACAATAGCACAGAATACTTAATAGGTAGTAAAAAATACACAAATTCTTTATTTAAAATATATCAAATTCAAAAAAAGACAATTCGGTGTCGTACATGATGGTCTATTTAAAAAAAAAAAATTTTTTATGTAATACTTTATTTTTTTAAGGGGTTTTGTCATTGCATGACTGTCACCCCCGTAGGTACAGGCAAAACTCACCAACTTCACATTAACAAAACTTTGTGTTTCACAATTTGTTTAGGGTTATTATTATTAGGTAGGTTTTCCTTGGGTAGGTATTAATAAAGTCAGCCAATCCGCACTTGGCCAGCGTAGTAGGTAGGTAGATAGTAAACATAAGAACTTAACTGAAAAAAAAACCTGAAAAGAGAAATATTAGCTAGGTCTACATTTAAACAAGACTACCGAACTTCATGCCAGATCCACTTTTGTAGTTCCGGATGTGTCATTTCTGTCGCAATTGATAAAAATAGCTGGTAAATATCCGAAATAGTCGTACAACTCAGATATTGTGAACACTTGATACAAAATTTCTCTAGATGTTATGTCAATTTCTTTAATTTAAACTCTGGCGTCTTGCCAGCATTTTGACGAAACACAAAACAACATGCCGATGTGTCGACTGACTGAACTTTACATAAACGCATATTAAACGAGCAACCCCTTTTTTAATTGCTTTGAATTTACTCTTTAAGAAACCTTTTTTTATAGCTACTGTACCACTTTACTTAGTAATTTTTAATAATGATATTAAGAACCCAGCCCCTTAAGAAGTATTTTGTTCAGATAACAAATACTTATTTAAAAGTTAACATTGAAATAATTTTCCGAAACGTTACGAAAAGCGACTATCTCCGACAGTGAATCCCATTCCCCACCTTTGATAACCTTTGATAGGACTCAGAAAAGGCTGAAAGAGTTATTTTAGTTATTATTCTTGTTTCAGGATTAGTGAAAATAAGTCCAATTATTTACCGTTACTAACAGTCGAGGCCGGTTCTAAGTCGGTCACAGAAGTAGGAGTATTAGTGGCAGTTAATTTTTACCCTTAGATTATTTATATGTCTAATCTAAGGTTTAACCGTTGTTTAATGCACTGTGCTTGTCCACTTTTTATGTTTTCTGTAACGAGGGACCGATACATTTTAATGAAATAATTTCAATCAGAAAGACCATTTATATGGTTATATAATGTTACCTTTCCACATATATACTTAGCGTATAAACATAATCTAAGGAACCCTTTATCCAATCAGTATCGTTACGGATCACTGGTCGGAGGCTTTCAGCCCGAAATCAATTGTAGCGTGGGTTTCATGTGATTTGTCAAAATAGGTTCTGACATCGCCAAACGTTATGTTGGGCGGGAAAAATAGGTCATTACGGTTTCGGTATTTCGTTCCTGAAATACATTAAAAGGATTTTATAAGGCGATTTATATGCCTATGGAATGAAAAATCGATATCAAACACTTCGTTTGAGTTTGCCATATTTTTAAGATATTCGTACATGAAGGGCACGAAGGTTTCCTAGTGTTGGAAAGTGTTACTGACCACGAACCAGATATCTAATATCATCAGTATTATTATAATATTATGTGCTCGACGATTAAATGTACTCTCACCTGTCCTTGTTTTACTATAATCTCAGATTTGATCTGAGTAACTACGAGTAAATAAGCAATAACATGGATTCTTCGTACAGTATAGTTTTGGAACCAATGATAGCTTTATTTTCTCGTTCATTAGGAACCTATTTAGTTCATATTTGTTTTTACAAAATCGTATTGATTAGGTACTGTGGCTATTACGTGGGGTACCTACACTGAAAGTTTTGCGTAACTCATTAATGAAACAATTATCATGTAAAGTAATATATTGACTGCTTTTCGAAGTATGTCCATGATATTTATTATTTATGTTTTCTTTATTATTCTCGGCCTTCACCGGTCTTCTTCTAAAGTACACGGGCTTAAGTCAAATTAATTAAGGTTACATATTTTGTTGATATTCCTAAGTTGGGTCAGGGTAATAGTTGGGTTATTTGAAGGTTGTGATGTGTTGTAGCAGGAGACTAACCATTTGTGACTATGTATTCGGTTAGACTAGTAGCGTCCATAGCCCAATAGCTCGCATCGATTCAATGTGAATAAAAGAGTTAAGTAACGACGGGCGAGGTCGGTTTGTGGACGGGTGACCGCAAAATTTCATGGACGCTACCGTGCTTCAGAGCACATAAAGCCTCTGGTCCTGGTTGTTTTCCATGGTGGAAATAGTCGTTAAGCGTTGTCGAAGACCTTCGGGTGGCTTAAGAACATTCGACACTGGGCTGGCCACTAACCCCTCCACCTCCAGCAGTGGGACATCTATAGATCGCAACGGTTAGACTTTGAAGAAATGTTCATACTAACCTGAAACAAATTTTTTTTAGGACTTTTTGGTAATTTCTAGTCTCTATAATTGATCCAGTATAGCCATTAAAACCTCTTGTTGGAAACCAGGGAAGAGTTCGCCGCGATGAAGCCATGCGTACGACGCATTCATGCCTACCCGTTGGCTGAAATCTTGGCAGTGTCTTCCATGTAGAGATTTTCTGTACCATTCTAGTATTTTAGTCTTGACGTCAGTCAGCAGTTCATTCGTTTGGGTGGTTTGTTCATGTAAGTTAAGAGGGGTCACTTACTACTACACTACTGTCGCTAATTTGTGTTCTAAGTGTAATTTAGTAACGTCGATGAGACCTCGCCCACCTTCCTATCTAGGCAAAGTAAGTCGTTGTATGCATGACCTGGGGTGATGCTTCCGGATTCTCAGACGATCATTGTTACACATAAGGAAGGTTACGATTTAAGACTAATTTATAATGACAAGCGACTGAACACAACACATTCATTACGTGAAATGATGGGTCAGATCTACATACGGTGGCAACTGCAACAATAGGTTGGTGCGATGCCAGCAATTTAACAATGATCGAATTAAACAACATTTCTTGTGAGCTAATGAGCTCGTTTGATAATCAACCTATAATTGTTAGGTCTACTTTTATGCTTCTAAGTAATGTTTCAATGTAAATAAATAAACACGTTGACACGTTATTCGGGTCCACAGCCCTGTTCCAGCCTCGAATTATTTTCTTTTATATCTCTCACAGATCTTAGAAAATCCCCACACACCTAATACTTAAATTTTAAAGGAAATAATAACTCAAAGTACATAGATGAATCTTTAATTGCATATTTTTAGCTATCAATATCAATTTAAAAGTAGGTACGAAGGAATATATAGTATAAGTATATGATATAGGTATATATCTTAATGTTTAGATTAACATTTTTATCACTTATTTACTGAGATACATGTGACAGAGGCACGTGAAATCTTTTTTATTACAAACTTATTATTTTTCGTGAGGAGATTCATTCAATAATAGACAAGTTATAGATTGTGATGACGATGAATATTAATTATTGGGCGCACAATAATTATTATTCAGCGCCGTTCTCCGTTTATACTTATTACCCAATTATTAAGCCCGTTACAGCCGTCCATAGCCATTAGGTATAACGTTAGCCTGTGTAATTGCTCATACACACACAACACAACACGATCAAATTGGCCAAGTTATATTGCAAATAATTTAGCACGTGCCATTCAACCCTTTGGTTACATAATAATCTATATATTTCATCCATACCTGTGGTGGGGTGCCGAGCTTAATGTGAACGCCGAACTTAAAGTTCAAGTTTGATAAGCGGGTTGAGGGTGTGAGTTTGATCGGACTTTATGTACAGAAATATAACATATGTAGTTGCAGCTTATAACTTACTCGTAGATATGACTTTCGCGACGTGAAGGATTAGGCTTCAAGTACACGACGCCGGACCCGGACCGGTACCGGACCGCAAGTGTATGTATACGAATGAAAATCGTTCATGTGCCGTACCGCCACCGCGCCGCAGTCGCACCGTCGCCGCGTAAATACCGTATTGTCTCCGTGTTAAATAATAAAGCAGCGTATAGCATTGTATCTATAGTGGGACCAGTTCTTTGACAGATAATGTAATGAGCCCCGATTGATCTATTCTAGATTCGGATTTTGCAGAGTTAAACAGAATTTTTGTGTTAATTTTTTTTAGTTTATCTCCAATAATAATTACTCACATCTTCATGAATAAATGTGTTCTGATTTAAATGTATTTTACCACCAGTCTTTCCGCAGGAGAAATGCTAGGTCGCATGTTGGTATCCTGATGTTGAAGTTTAGTTCGTAAAATGTTCAGCAGTGAATCAAAAGTTCTCACACTCATTCTAAGATATTCAAAAAATTTTCTTCATAATTTCTCAATTCTTCAAAAAGTACATGAAATTCTCCCTACAGGATAAAACAGGGTGTACCCAAAATCTTCTTCTACGAGTATGTTTATTAATTTGTTCCTGCTATTGCTTGTAGATTAAATAAGTAAGTAACACTTTCTTTTTTTTGTTTAATGCTAACATTATGAATAGATACGAAATAACAAGACAGTGAAATCTGTACAGTTACACCAACAATGCTGTACTGCACTGTAAACGCTGCTTTACTATTTAACGCGGAGAAAACACGGTTTTTACGCGGCGACGGTGCGGCTGCGGCGCGGCTGCGGCGCGGTGGCAATGCCATTTTTATGTGAATACATAGTATTGCGGTGCGGCACCGGTGCGTGTCAGGCGTCGTATAGGTAGGTACATGAAGCCTTAGTGGCTGCGGCTAAGCTAGGACCGTGTGTTTGACGATTATAAAGGGCTGTCGATAACGATATGATTGATCAATTATGGCTAGTTATGAATAATAAAATGACTTCGATTATTCCTATTTAAAAATTAGAAATACTCAGTGACTTGGAAGGTTTAGATTAGAAGATAACCAAATGAGTAGAAAGACAATTTTGATACATTCCAGTAATATTTAATAATCATTTGATAAATAAATCACATATCACATCATTATTATTGTGTGTAAATTATTGTGTTGTACTCTTATGAAATCCAGTCGGATACTACACTGAGCTCGGGTATTTTCCTTGAATGAGAAGGGCTTAGTCAAGAATTCACGGCCGAACCCGGATTGGCGAACTTCACACGCAAAATTGAATTCATTAAATAATGTACGAAGACTTAATAATCTCATCGGGACTCGTCGACAGTCATGTGGTCTCGATGGTCCCGGCGTCCAAACCCAAAGGGCCCCAAATCCAGTGGGACGATTCGACTTTCTGCTCGTCACCATTTCGCGCGCCTAGCCTTGCATTGAAGTCTCCCATCACAACTGTGAAATGAGTCTTTACAGAATGTATGGCACTGCTGACCTACAGGTCACCTACAGGTAGATATATATTTTTTTTAAAACCTTGTCACGTGCATATAAAAATGTAAAAAAGGATAACCTACATAAAAATATATTATGCTCGTGGAATTGTTGTCCTTTCATTTACCTGCGATAAGATAAGAAAATCAAATATTCCTTTGAAATTGTCAATATATTCAAGCCGACCCTCAGCCTAATTTAATTGATTTATTCGGTCGAACGCACTTAGGATGTCACGGTGGAGCGTAAATAAATAACATCGGCAAATTATTAGATTTCGGCCCATTGAGTAGTCTACCGTCTACTTGTTTAATTTTGTGTCGAAAGCTAAATTAAAGTTTCGAATTTTACTGGCTCGGCCAATTTTGAAGTTATACTTTTTTTGGCGCTTTAGGGAAAAATGATGAGATTAAATTTTTACGATGCGCGCGCACACCGTCACAAAAAACCGACACCATGAAGTCAGCTATAGTCAACATTGTCAAAAAATGTACACTTTCAATTGTCAAAGTCTGCTGGTCAGGTGCTGTCAATGTAGAAATTTTTTTTTTTGTGATATTTAAATAAACTTTATTTAACTAGATAACGCGATAATAAAACTTTCAATGTATTAAATAACCTTTTTAACATGCTTATATTTTTCTATTTTTAGTGTCGTTTTTTCTACAAACGTAGAATAAGGCGAAAGATAAAATTTTTGAAAAGATTTTTTTCTTGTTACGCCAAAGAAGTATAACTTCTAACGCGTGTACATAAGTACACACACACTTTTTTTTATATTTAGTTGGCGCAAAAACACATGAGGATAAAGCGTTAGGCATAACACATACATAATAATTATTGTATGGTGGCGATTCAAACTGCACTGGCGCGTGTGCCGTGGTATTCTCTTCCCTATTTTCTTCTTAAGTGATTCAATTTCATCAATACCAAATATTAATTTAGACGGAGCATCATAGTACCTATTGTCAAACATATTGAAAAATTTCGAGCACTAATTTTTGGTTACATTTTAAAGGACACCCCTATTAACTGAAGCATTTTTATATCTAATTTTAAATATGAGGATATTAGTATTTATTCACTTTTTAATTTGCTCATTATTTATTAAATTAACTACACTTTATAAAATAAGCATTTCAAATAAGAGTAGGTACATTATTGAATATAGTAGAAGCAGGTGTTTTGCTGTTGCGTTGCTACATCAACTTGTTCCTTTCTAACTTGGTTTTACATGCTTCCCTAAGGTGTGTTTTAACTACCTATGTTACTAAACTCGCCCAACTTAAGTCAACTATGAGAATGAGACGTCCGTATCTTCTATAATACTCAAACTAATTGCTCAGTTGGAAGGACAATAAGAACCTGAATACAGAAACCTGCTAAATTTGATTGCATGTAGGATTCAAAAGCTATTGCTCATTTTAAGCTTTGAATTAATAATGTTCATAGTACTCGCTAAACTTAATGACCACTCAGATCAGTTTGATGCGCTTTTTATATGGTACCGACGCTTATATTATGCATGGGAACTTATATCCATTTTATTTCAGAGCGGTTTTATTATATATCCATTTATTCAGGTTTCTGATCTGGACTAATCATCCCAGTTCCTGTTTGAGACTTGTTAAAAGTCAGTCGCAGTTATTTTTTCAGTTTATTCACAATATTCAGTTGTCATGGGCGGCAGCGGATGGGTGGTGCTGCAAGCTCGTTGCTATGTTGTCCATAAAATAATTATACTGTAAAAAAATTTTTTTTTTAAAAAGCTTTTATAACTTGACCTTGAAACCTAATCGTGGTCAAAGTTCATTACAAGACTTTACCACAAGTGCAAACACGACTATGATACGATATTCCATCATGAAGTTCCAGTTAATATCTTCCGGCTCCATCATCAGATCAGTTCGACAGTACCATATTATTGCATTGTCATCGGAACCTAATATGTGTGCCAAATTTCAGCTCGATAGCTTCAGTGGAAGTGGGTGAAATATTGATTGCAAGATTCCAGGACATACTCGTACATACATACATACGAGTGAAGTTAAATAAAAGCTTTTAAAATAAAGCACTCATGTAGTTTTTTTGTTAGTAGAGATGACCCCCACTTACCTACTGGTATAGCTGTAGTGCGCTAAGGCAAAATATTATCCATCGGTTTATATCATTCGGTCAAATGAGTCCATGGCTAGACTGTGTATCAAATTATAATGTTAACCGAGCTAGTGGTATTAAGTGTACATAATATTTAATTTAATTTAATATTTGAAGCACTCTTCAAATGCACTTACTCGTATCAACTCGAATGAAATTATTTATTGATGTATGTTACAGATACTAGTGTCAATTGTATCTTAGCTTATTCATTAGATATCAATATAATATACCTGTAATATACAATTAATATATTTATGATTTATTGAATATTACTTCTCAAATTTATTGAGCTATATAACTGCCTCATAGAACGTATACATAACAATAGGTATATCTAACGTGTATGTAACGAAGCGAATGAAACGTTAAGTTCCTTTACTGAGGTGTGTAATTTACGGAAGACATGGGTGACAGGGAGTGGGTGGAGTTCAGTTGTTTTTGGGGCCTGTTTAATATGTGCGGGAAACGTTTACACAAAAACAATTACTGATTCGAGCATTCAAAATAACTACACACTAAGTGCTCTTAGAACCCCTTACTTCATGGAGGGACATGGGCAGTCTGCACATTCAACAAGCGTTACGATGATGATTGCTTACTGGAGTTTGAAGATACCATTTCAACATTACCATTTTACCGTCCATTTGTGGTGTTCAAAACAAAACAGTATGCTCAATTTTTTTTTTAAATCCATACTAATATTATAAATGTGAAAGTGTGTTTGTTTGTTTATTTATTTGTTTGTTTGTCCGGCTTTCACGTCGCAACGAAGCTATTATATGGTATGGTTTTTGTGTGTGGAGATAGTGAGGAGGGTGGAGAGTGACGTAGGCTACTTTTAACCCCGGTAAAACATTTCCATGGGAAGATATCGATGTTTTGTTATTTGCTAGATATTTAGTTCCGGATGTTGTTAATAGATGGCCTTAGTAAAATTCATTTGCAAGTTCTGAATCACGCTGACAAATGATACATGTAAATAAATTAAGTCATAGGCAACTAATAAATTAAATTGAATTTTGAATTCGCGCTGGATAAATTGATGTTTTGGTTTAAAATTAATATGGTAAAGGAATAAGACATACGTTTTGATTTTGGTTTTGGTTCGCTTCTTCGTTCGTTCTTTTAATCGTGGAACTGTCACTATTCATCCACCACAAATGTGTCATGTGTGATAAACAACTCATTGTTAATTCCCTTTGACCACGCGGGCGGAGCCGCGGGTAAAAGCTAGTAAATAGATATTAAGTAAATGTTTCCTGATTTTTGTGTTGATACCTGAGTGCCCAGGTTTTATTCAGTGTGTGATAAATTAAATAAAAATGTTATCCAGTATTTTTAGAGGACACAATATTAACATTCACCTTTCTTGTTTACTGTTCATTTCACATAATAATATAAATATCACGTTGATGAACGCTCATACGGACTATTCCGATGGTACCTACTAAAAACAACATTTTTCATCATTGTAGCATCGTTTTTCTTACTTCAGCATTAACAACGTAAACGTGTTGTTATGTAAGTGAGTATAATTACTAATCATTTTTATGAAAGAGGAACTATGAATGAACGCCGTGCCAGAGGAGTATCGTCTACGTTCACTTTTCTTTTATTTTCATGCAATGTTTGACGATTGAAAATGACAAGTACCTGTGTTGACATAGCTTTAATAAATAACTAGGCAATAAGTGTAATGTCCACTACGCTATTAATCCGCTAGTCGCAAATATGATTACCGTCCATAATTATAACAATCGCGCAACCCTAATCGATTATCGATTCCACAAACTTAACGCGCTCGTTGCTCGCCCTAACAATATGTATGTAAGGATGGCAAATGGCAATCCAATCGAATAACGAGCGTGAACCGTCCCGAAAGGATACATCCCGTTCTGATTTGCATACTTAATTGAACAAATTCACGCAATTGGCCGAAGCATTCGCTTGTGACCTTTTCGCTCATTTTATTTCGTTTTCACGTTCCACTCGCCACGTGTCCGCTTCATGGATTCCGTAACGGAAAACAGAATAGTTTAGCGAAAAAAAAAACAAATAAATAGCTAACTAAAAGGAACCCTCCGTGCTGTGTGTTGTTGATACATCGCTTACGAACCCATTATGTGGATTACATTCTTGGCTCGCCTCAGCAATACGACATCGGATAAAAACAACGTAACACCGAAAACTAACAGCCGTCGAGTTGTATGACGCGCCATTACGGGTCGGTGCCAAAAGGCTGTTGTAAGAACGAGACTTACTAACAATTACTAACTGGACTATTACTAACACCAACTAACAGGACTAAATATTACTAACAGTTCTAATTAACTCTCTCACTAGCTGGATTAGCGATCCCAGTCCCTATTTGAGTCTTGTTCAAAGTCAGTCACAGTTGTCATGGGCGGCAGCGAATGGGTGGTGCTGCAAGCTCGTTTGCTATCTTATATCCATAAAAAAGTGACTACTCTCACACAGCCAGTTGGATGGTCAGATGGCGTTTTACGTATTTGGTATATCTTATTAGTACTTGAATAAGAGGCTCCAGTTTTAACCACATGGTTGTCACAGACACACCTCGTGAAACAACGCAATGTTGGGATAACCGCGTCGGAGCGTAGGTGTATATGTATGACTGATGTGGACCTTCTGTAAGATTCTCTACGACATGCTCATAGTTCACGTGTGACGAAGCCGCTTTAAAATAAAACACACTTTTTTATTTTAGGCATTTGAAACGTTGCTATGGCCCGACGGAATGTGGAGCGCGTCGACGACGTGACGTCGATTTGCTAAAATAATTATCTGTCCAATTGTTGATGGCAGCTGTTCCGCTTTAATTCAAATACTGATTTCGGTTCTCGATGTATTCCTTTAGAAATACTACTTTAACATAATTATATACGCGAGCAGGAATCTCGAATATCTAATTGGCGCCACTAAAGCGTCTATCTATGACATGTGCAAACTAAAGAAAAGATTTACACAGATTTAATTGATAAATTTTAAAAGTTACATAGTTACCAGAATCACAGGTATTGTGGCGAAACGGGTTCGACGGGGTTCACTTGAAATGTTAGTAGGGCACGGTATTAGTAGGTACGGCACACGGGCACCAGCCACATAGGGTCGGCATTAGACGTTGATAAACAATTCTTTACAACACTAATAAGCACTCCGAGAGTCGCTTTGGAATCGTACTTCAGACAGATTTGTTCAATGTTGTTTTCAACTTTTCTAGCTCAGAAATTGAGAATTTTTTTCTTGAAATTTCGAACACAACCTTGACGAAACAAGAGTAAAGCACGATTAGAACTTTTTTTAAAAGCCTATATAACATTCATCTATAGTTTAGAATATGTTCATGACACAGCACATTGCGCCGAAAATCTGAATTCTAAATTTTATGTTAGATGAGTTCGAAAACTTGTGTTAAGGAAGTTTTCTTAGGAAAAGATTGTTCGTAATGAAATGTCGGAAACTTAAACTTTGAAATATTTCTTGGCGTGCTTTGTATAACCCAACTTTGATAGCGTTTTACTCCACTTCCCCTTGTTTTTTTTTTTAATTTTCGTCTTTAATTCTTTAACTGTGTTTAACGCCAATTGAACCAATAGTAATTGCCCATTTAATTATACGAGACGAGAGCTTTTATGACGCTTTTATGCTTACTGTTTTAAATAGCCCTGTTTTTTCATTAGTAGGCACTACAATACCAGCGGTGTTGAAATTATCGCGCAGTAGACATATTTTATATCGATAAGACGCTTTTTAAATACTATTGGATTTTTAACTCTAGATTCATGTGTAGCTTAGCTTACTCACTCAATAGTCAAACGGGCTTAATAATTATTTAGAATTCATTACTATGGTTATGGTTCAATCTGAGAAAAATATTCATGAAAATCTCTATCTGATATAATAATCCTCGAATAAAGAATAAAAAAGAAGAAGAAAACCTAGTCCCAGTTTTAAAAACAACATTTAATTTATTCATTTACTATCTTTCTCTATAGTTCCGCCCGGGTCAAATCGTTTTACTTGCATAGCATTAATTTGTTAAAGATAAACAAAACTTTTCAGGATACCTAAATGTGCAGATAGACATTTTTTCGCCTTTGAACTTAATATTACAGTGAGCTGAATTTCATAACAATTAAAAACAAATGTGAATCATTAATCTTATCTTATCTAACAAACATTACATAATTTGATGGAATCATCGTAGCAACGGAGTGTCGAGTCCACGTGACCTTGCGCGACGGCGTTACGGAAATCGTGGCGTCGCAAAAACCTCCCCTTCATCTACAGAGCGAGAAGGTACACGTCACACCGATGCCGCATATGGCGATCAGAATCATACTAAAAACATTTAAGTAAATAATATAAGTTTGGTACATATTTTTTACACTCATTGTTATAGTTTTATATTTGTTATTTATCCTAAAAAGTCAGCGCGATCAGCGGCTTAGCGATCTGAGCATTCCCATTGCAGTATCTACTGATGGAAGGTCGTGGTTGGGAATCTCATCTGCGGTAAAAAGTAATCTATTTCTATTACAGGACTCTTCTTAATAAGAATATTTAAGTTTACCTACTTTTTAATGCCCCCAAACGTTTTTTCTCACCAATAACAAGTCGACTGGCTGAGAATAATTCAATTTTATATTGTCCCGAAATATTTTAAATTAATGTATTCCATTTGCGTATTTGCTTTAAATGCCTTCGAGAACATTATGCAGAGCTCTCAGGCATGCAAGTATCCTTTTCAACGTTACAGCGAATATATTGTTATTTCCTTTCTTATAACGCTTTGTGCATATCACTGTGATTGAACCCGGAAAACTGGCTATCACCGCTATTGTTATGTACTATTTTAAAGGGGTTAAATTACGGAAAATGCTGTAAAATAATAGGTTACATTTATGTTGGTGAGTCTCTCCCACAGCCACATCAATTCTGAGGGAAGTCAACAAAATACTCCACTACGCTATCTAATGCGGATTGGTGTTTAATGAGTGTCAAATAATAAACATTACTAAATAATGAATACTACCACAATTTTGTCTATTATAACCAAATCAAAATCAGTCAAGGCCTTCAAATACAGATTGCTATTATGATAAAAATATTATTTGTGGAAATAAGATAAGTCTTTATCGGTTAGTGAGACCAGCGGTGAAATCACGTTCCATCCACAGATTAGAGATGGTGCGGCCACCCACTCCCATAAGAAAACCTTCAACAATATTAATTATCTGGAGGCACCTTGACATCAGATACCTACCTAAGATTTGTTTTCCGACGTTCCCAGTAAATAATTAATGGGCACGCGGAAATGATAATCGTTGGTAAGCAGCGAGTAATTGATACAATTTTCAAGAGTTCACGTCGCGTCGGTACAAAAGTCAACTAGCTAAAGTGTCATTTTGGCAGTAAACTAATCTCACATACGATAGATTAGTTTCGCTCGCTCGCTCGTTTTTTTTTTAAATTACATAATAAAATTGGATATTCTTAGAAAATTGACACCCCTTATGATATTTTAACTACCATGACCACAATTTTTAAGATATTTAAGTTTTTTTTGTATTGGTGACCTAAGTAGTAACTGCTATCTACCACAAATCTTAAAAATCCTATTGTCTGTAGTTTTCACACAGTAAACTATTGAAATTATTGTTTTTCTTAAAAAAATTAAACAAATTTACTTTCAGTCCACTTTCCCTCATTGTGGTGTAAAAAAAAGTATGGGCACTACTATGGCAAGTTTTTTTATAAGTTGACGCAACTAACCAAGATTCCAAAATGGTATTATACTCTCGGAAAACTAGTCATAAAAAAAAAGTGTAATATTTCTAAACAAGAACCAAATTTCTAAAATTGTTCTTGTCGATTAGTACTTGTCTGAGTGACGAACCGCGGCCGCGCGGGTCCCGAGTTTGAATCTTAGCCGGACATATTTTTACTCAGGTCAAGGCTTAGGTTAAATAAGTCTATACTAATACTAGTGGACGCCCACAGTTTCGCTCGCGCGGAATTAGACATTCACTTACTTCAAAAACGGCAAAGTTTCATACTAACTTTACACCCCCGTTTTACCCCCTTAGGGGGTGAATTTTTAAAAATCCTTTCTTAATGCTATACTTACGTTATAAAAGGAACCCCTGTGCAAAATTTCAAGTTTCTAACCCTTATAGTTTAGGCCCTGCGTTGATATGTGAGTCAGTCGGTCAGTCAGTCAGTCAGTTTCTCCTTTTATATATATGTATTAAGATTATGAAGAGGAAAGATTTGTTCGTATTGTTTTCACACAAAAACTACTGGACCGATTTCAAAAATTCTTTCACCATTAAAAAGTTTCATTCACTGAGTGACATAGGCTATACCTATAATATTACTAGGTGTAAACAAAACTATTGTTATATCTAATTAAACGCGAGCGTAGCTGCGGGCGTCCACTATAGTAGGGGAGCCCAAGAGGGGATTTTGCGGGATACTCAAGCGCGTAAGTTTAATATACAGTGGGATACCTTGTACCCGGTTCAGTACCTCCACCAAATATGAGCCCCATATATAAATGGGGCCGTCAAGGATAAAGGATCAGATTAGTAAAAAAAAAAATTTGTCATCAGAAATTCTTGAGCGCGTTAGATTAAGGTAGGGTGAGTTAATTACATGCTAAAAAGTGTATATTCCACTAATCTTACAATTTGAGAGTAACGTGAAGAAAGGGGAGGCAAAGTTTCATACTAACTTTACACCCCCGTTTTACCCCCTTAGGGGGTGAATTTTTAAAAATCCTTTCTTAATGCTATACTTACGTTATAAAAGGAACCCCTGTGCAAAATTTCAAGTTTCTAACCCTTATAGTTTAGGCCCTGCGTTGATATGTGAGTCAGTCGGTCAGTCAGTCAGTCAGTTTCTCCTTTTATATATATGTATTAAGATTATGAAGAGGAAAGATTTGTTCGTATTGTTTTCACACAAAAACTACTGGACCGATTTCAAAAATTCTTTCACCATTAAAAAGTTTCATTCACTGAGTGACATAGGCTATACCTATAATATTACTAGGTGTAAACAAAACTATTGTTATATCTAATTAAACGCGAGCGTAGCTGCGGGCGTCCACTATAATTAATAAATAGTTATGTTTTCTGTGTCCCACCCGCAACACTAAGGTTATGCGGGGGTGTGAACACAAAATGAATAGGAGTATAATTTTATGTTCATAGAGCTGTATATTTCTTGTTACAATGTTAAATACCTTGAGCATAGAATCTGATACTTTAGACTACAATAAAATTCTTCCATTTGAACATATTCTACCAAAGAACAGTTAAAAGAGGTTAACTGTTCTGTGTATTCTACCACCGTAAAATACAAACCACTTTCGGGTTAGCTGTATATTTCTTGTTACAATGATAAATACCTTGAGCATAGAATATGATATTTTAGACTACAATAAAATTCTTCCATTTGAACATATTCTACCACAGAACAGTTAAAAGAGGGTAACTCTTCTGTGTATGCTACCACCGTAAAATACAAATGTAATGAATCAAACCACTTTCGGGTTTCACAGTAGGTACCCACAACCTATTTCCATTGGAGCTACACACGCAATCTCGTTCTGCAAATAACGTACAAGCTTTTACTTAGGTTTGAAACAATCTGTCTTTGTAAAGCCCGCTCAAAGTTTCATGTAATTTCACCAGATACACGAAATTTGCGCTCTTTTCGTACATTTTATTTAGATTACCCAGAATAAGTTTGACATCTCACTTGCTGCTTGCAAATATAGATGCTAAGTAAGCAATTAAACGGGGTAGGGCGGCGTTTTCGTGATGGTAGGTTTTGGTGGCTTAGATTCTCACACCAGTCAAGTGCGAGTAGGACTCACACACGTCGGATTCCTTAATACCGAGCGAGGGTTAATAAACCCTAATTATTTGGCCAAACAATCGAAATCAAACAATCGGTAAATTGAAAGCTTTTCGTATCAATGTACCTAGACATGCGCGTGTAGAGCAGTTAAATACGTTAATTTCTTGTATGAGATTGTATGTATTGCCTTGGGAATAAAATTATTAACTACATATAGAATTTCTTGAATGAGATTTTTTTTGTCACACTTAGATAAAATAAGTGTTTTTAATACTATATTAAAGTATTTTTATAGCTTCCCATTACCTAATACATCGCCAACTAAAACCCTAATTGTATTTACCTACAACACATGTACATTAACATAACACATGAGTATTATCTACCTACCGGGAATTGCCAAAGCCACAAATAAACAAATAAACTAGTAGGTACACCCAATAAATTATTGACGTAAAACTGTAATAACATGTATATTTCCAATGACACAAAACGCGATGGCGAGTCGTCATCATTCAATAACAAACCATTACGTCAGAACGTACAACGTTAGACGTCATTGCCTTCGAAAGTCTACTCTTGACGAAACGTCGAAACACGAAGTTTCGTCACTGATCATATGGAAAGCATTACATATATTAGTATTTTTTATACATTAAGCATCTATTTGTTCATAGTTATTGTTTATCTATAGTTTAGTTACTGTTTCAATTTAATTTTGTTCTAGTTTAGTTTTTCTTGAGTGATTTTGGTTTCAAGTGCGGGACGTGGGGGGCCGACCACACTCACCCCCTGAATTCTTGACTTGCGTCAAAATAGCACGCCATATCAGCAATTTTACTAAACACTAGCTTTACTCGCGGCGCCTGCGTTAAATTACATTCCGTGCAGAACTTCACTACAAATTTACCTATCACATTGGCGGAGAGTAGAGCCTAGTCGCCTTTAGACACAATGGCAACAAAACTTCATTGTAAATGGAATGGTCAAAGTGTTAACCGTAATTTTTTTAAATTTCCATATTACTAACCGATGCTGGCGACTTTATCCGGGCTTAACGTTTTTTTAAAAATTCCTTATCGTTTTACAGATAAAATTATTATTCATTCCGAATCACAATTACTTTACAGCTAGCTATTGCAGTGTAAAATACAGATTGTATTTTTTTAAGAGACAACTCACTTAAGAATTAGCTTATTATTCAACATTATGCGTCTATCTTTCTCTTTAAAGGGGTCTCATTGCTCTGTGGTCTAATTACTGCAGGATTAATCTAACTATCAGATTCATATTCAGAATCTGAATCTGAAACCTTCCGCCGGAGAAAATTTTACAATAAAAGCCACTTCTAACGTTGTACACTAGAATCAATTAACCACAAGTGTATACATTTTATTGATGCAGAAAATTTACGCGTCCCGTAGTAGAAATTGTAGCAGAAGTCGTAAAACAGTGTTTTATTGTGAAATAAACAGGGCTCGGGCAGACTCCCATTGACGCGCTCCCGACCTTACCTCCGTAATGAGAACTTTTATGTTCCGTGCGAGTGGGACCGTAAACGCGGAATGTGTGAAACTGAAAAATTGAGCAACGACACCCGGTGAACTGGCCGTTAAAGTTACTGGGAGTACGCGCCCTCAAGTACCAGTAAACACTGCTTTGTTTGTAGGGTATTTGTAATTACACATACTTTCATATCTTGGCGTACGAAATATTGCAATTTGCTTGATTCATTTGCAATTCGTACGTGCTTATCTTCGACCAACCACTAGATTGTCCTTCTGCTACTGAGCGGAATACAAATATCTGCTCGTCTATTTTACTGATTTATAATACTTTACTTTTTTATAATACTCGCTAAAAGCAGAAGGTTTCAAGAAGAGGACGTGGATTTATATAGATACTAGTGGACGCCCGCAGCTTCGCTCGCGTGGAATTAGACATAATAATATATGTTTATTTTACACCCTTACAAAATTTTTACAAACTTTGAATGCCATATTTATTTATATCTAATCAACAGCCTATAATATAAATTTTATGCTTCTAGTTCTGAAAATGACAAAACTTTCATAGAACCTTTCAACCCCCTTTTCAACCCCTTACAACACTTTTTTCGAAATAAAAAGTAGCGTATGTCCTTTCTCAGGCTCTAGACTAACTGTGTACCAAATTTCATTTAAATCGGTTCTAAGTACTTCTTAGTACTAAATAGAATGAAAAAGAATTTAGAAGTAAAAAGACGGAAAATATCGTATTATGGTCACTTATATAGAAATGACAAATATAATTTCTTAAAACATATAATAGAGGGGAAAATAAATGGGAAAAGGGGAAGGGGAAGAAGGAGGATCACCTGGCTTGACAACATAAAGACGTGGACTGGCATAAGGAACGCAGCCGCACTGGCTAAGATGGCGAAAAACAGAAGCGAAACACAAAAGATGGTCGCTGACGTCCGTTAGGACATAGCAAAAGAAGAAGAAGAGAAGTGACCTCAACAGCAGCACAGCTTAATTTAATGTGCGTTATTATCCAGTAGAATATTGAACTAAATTTCCGCCTCCAGTGGCATCTTTAATGGATATTTCCAAAACAGGATTGAACGAAAAGGAAATCTTTAATGTGCCCGTTAACTTATAGCTACGACAAATTGACGATAAATGTTTTCTTCACGTTCGAAAAAATACGTGATGACACGGTACAATGTTGGAGATCGACTATTCTTTTTCAAGTAAATCGATGCCAGATTAGTAGCTATTGTTGTTCGAATAGATTGATCTGTAAACGGTGGGAAACCTTGGATTTAGAAGACACAGGCATAATCTGTGGCACAGGATCGGTCAGTGGTTCGTATAGGAGAGGCTACGTCCAGGAGCGGACTTCGAATGTATGTTTGGGTGGTTATTTGATTCATACAGTCTTTACGTACATCGAATTATAATATTAATATTTATTTTTATAAATGGCTTTGGCCAATGCCTGCGCGATATTACTTACGAGTTCTACTTATTACTTTTACGGAATATTACAATTAGTACCATAAAAATACTAGGTACCTACAATTAGTAGGTACGAAATTTTTTCACCATTATTGTAAAAACCTTTCAAATACACTTAGGTACTTTATTATATATAACTTAACGTAGATTAAAAAATAGCATGCACTTAAAAATGTAATATCTCACCTGTGTCGCGACTTTCCATTTTATTAAAGTTTTCGGGCAAGTGATAAAAATGATGGGCGCACCTTCATAAAAGTCAGATGCTTGTCTTTATTATGATGTTCTTTTTTTCATTTTAAAACAGACTGAAGATGTATTTTATTATTTGTATATCTTGGCTGTAGGTACTTTTAGAGGGTAGACACCTGAGGACAATGTTATTCGTATATTAATATAGGAATCTATTGTTTTTGTTATTTGATTGTATCTTGCACGAAATTCCGGAAACAAGATCCATAAACAAGGTCATTGTCTTTTTGAATTTGAAGGAAATTATATAGTTGATGATTGTGTTATATGTGAAAATATAACATTATGTATAACGCCAGGCAAGGGAATAAAAATAGAAAAATAAGGACTATTTTAGCTAGTGAAAGAATATTATAGTATATTTTTCCGCTCTGCACCTACTTAAGTTGTTATTGTATAAGATTTTTCCTTCTTTTTGGAAATTGGTATGTGTAATTAGTAATTAATTGACAGTGAATTAAACCTTTTATATTTAAAATTTCATAATTTATTTATTTTATTAAAAGCTTTTACTTAACTTCACTCGTATGTATTCATGTATGTCCTGGAATCTTGCAATCAATATTTCACCCACTTCCACTGAAGCTATCGAGTTGACATTTGGCACACATATTATGTTCCGATGACAATGCAATAATATGGTACTGTCAAACTGATCTGATGATGGAGCCGGAAGATATTAACTGGAACTTCATGATGGAATATCGTATCATAGTCGTGTTTGCACTTGTGGTAAAGTCTTGTAATGAACTTTGACCACGATTAGGTTTCAAGGTCAAGTTATAAAAGCTTTTTAAAAAAAAAAAATTTTTACAGTATAGTTATTTATAAGTATTTTTTTATAATATTTTGTTTTGGATTTACTTTGTTGAATTTGTTGCATTCTAAGTAATTCATTACCAAATTAATAAATATGCGATATAAAAATGTGCGATATTGGGCTTACTTTTAAGTTAGATTTTCAATTTGAACCTAATATTGCTTGGAGCACATGATTACTCATAAATAATAAATATAAATATATTTCCCCAATCCCTTGGAGCACATGTAGATATTTAAAACGCGTCTGAATTCTGCCAATCTACGCTTTACTATATTCTCGTGTCCAAAGCTCGGAAAAATTTAATATTAGAACGGAACGACTAAAGCTTAGATTGCACATAAATAATTAAAATGCTGACAGCTGCGCAAATAGATTATCAGCTATCAGCCCAAGTGGCTAGGCATAATTCAAGGTTCTTTTTAATATGTGTTGTCCTCATTTACTCGTGCGACTATGGGTTCAGCCCATAAGCCTAATAAAATGGATCTTTTGCACTCGAAGCTGTTATAACTATTGACTGATATTATGTAGGTTTTTTGACTGTTTTTCTAGTAAACCGCTGCAAGATCATCAATCTCTCATGCGCAATCCATCACTAGAAAGTTACCAATATAATATCATCACAGCCCTGTCTTTGTCCCATTGTTGGGCACGGGTCTCCTCTCAGAATGGGAGAGATTAGGCTTTAGCCTATTACAAACACCATCTTAGTGCGGTTTTCCAGTCTAGACATGCCTTCACTCTATATAAAATAAACTTATAAACTCTCGCGCATGCAGGTTTCCTCCGATGTGTCCTTCACCGTTATAGCAAGTGACATTTAATTTCTTAAATCGCACATAACTTAAGAAAAGTCCTTGGACGGGCAGCTTGGATTTGAACCCCGATCGCTCGAGTGAGTGGCGAGTTCGATAGCCACTGGGCTGTCACCGGTTTTAAGCATTATAATATAGTAGGTAAATAAATGAATAAAATTATGTAAATACTTTTAATTTTTATTGCTGAGAGAGATAGAGGTCAACGTTCAGACATACTTAAATTCTATACAGCACATACTTTATTATTCTTAGTTCGGTTAAACTAAAAGTCATCATATCAAAATGGGTTTTCGCCTAGGCGTCAGGAAATTTGATGGGACTACAGTTTTTATTTTAAATTATACTTAATTTGTCAGACTTACGACGTCCTACGGGCGTTTCGGTATACGCCGCCTACGCGCCTGTGCATAGTAATTTTTTCGCATCCACACTAGCCCGTCAATAGCTTTTTGCAAGCCTCGCCTTTTCGAATACTATTTATTTTCGCACGTGCACATATTGTGCCTCGGAATGTCCGTCTGATTCAATTTTATTAATGGACTTGGACATTTGCCCCACTGACTGTGAACGCGAATATTCTATTTGTTGCGAGACGTGTCCATTGCGTCACACGTTAACCGATTCTATGACTTACACCCTGTCTTTTAGGAAGGAATTTCTATACACAGCCGGTTAATTTCCATCGTGTTCAGTAGGGCAAATTGTCACGTCGCGGCCGGAGACTGCATTGAGTCAGAGCACCGACGAGATGTCAACAAGGCCGATCCGTTTTCTGAAGCATTTACGATATTGCTTTTGGACTAATAGGATTCAGTTTACGATTGACATTAATCACTTTCCTCGATGTATTGAGGCGGTCGATGGATGGCGTTTTTCGTATGAAGCAAATATTTTACAACCCGTATGTTTTTTTACAGACGTATAAATTAAACGTGTAATGTGATTGATACCTATTGTAATTCGTTTGTACGTAAGATCCAGGTTAAGTAATGTGTCCAACACCTTCAAACAAAATTGTTTGGAGAGAGTAATCACATGGGTTAGATTTTAGTGATTGGAAATTCCAGAAGGTGTCTTCCCAATGCTTGGCAAAACCACGAAGTCAACTTATGAGATGAACTTGTAATTATTGCGAGAATAAGATGATTTTTTGCTAGGTATAGGCATAAAAATAACTAGTGGTACAATAGTTGTTTTTTTTTTAAATAAATAGGCTTGAGTATTAAACATTTATGACCTTTTTAACATACTTTTATTAGGTCCACTTGTATGTAACTCACAATGTAAGGGAATCTTTGAGAGCTAATTTAACCATCTTCCAAGGATCGTAGCGTAATGAAAATTGGCAGCTGTATGTACTTCTAAAACGTATTCAATAATATGGTACTGTGGAGCTGATCTGATGATGGAGCCGGAAGATATTAGCTACTTTAAAGTGGAATCTTTGAGAGCTAATTTAACCATCTTCCAAGGATCGTAGCATAATGAAAATTGGCAGCTGTATGTACTTCTGAAACGTATTCAATAATATGGTACTGTCGAGCTGATCTGATGATGGAGCCGGAAGATATTAGCTACTTTAAAGTGGAATCTTTGAGAGCTAATTTAACCATCTTCCAAGGATCGTAGCGTAATGAAAATTGGCAGCTGTATGTACTTCTGAGACACATTCAATAATATGGTACTGTCGAGCTGATCTGATGATGGAGCCGGAAGATATTAACTGGAACTTCATGATGGAATAAGGTATCATAGTCGTGTTTGCACTTGTGGTAAGGTCTTGTAATGAACTTTGACCACGATTAGGTTTCAAGGTCTGATGATGAAGCCGGAAGATTGGCACTGGCATTCCGTGATGGAATATCGTATCATAGTCGTGTTTGCACTTGTGGTAAAGTCTTGTAATGAACTTTGACCACGATTAGGTTTCAAGGTCTCATGATTTCTTTTTTAGTTGGATTTTTTATAAAAGTGTGTTTTTTTAGTTTTTTTAAACTATTAATTTATTTATTTTTTGTGGCTAATTGTTTTGACAAATTAGTCAAAAGGACTCAAAGTAGGTACTAAAAAAATAACTTAAGTGTTAACTTTATCTTGTCACACAATGTGTGTATTGCGTCAAATGAAATTTAAAATTACCTAGCCAGATTTAAGTAGGTAAGTACGTGATCATTAGAGCATTGTTTACAATGATGATCGTTGTCTGTTTCAGAATGAACTGGTAGCCGCATACAGAGCAGGGAGGCCACAGGCGTGATGGCTGCTGTTAATTCGGTAAGCTTTTACAGAAACAAATCAATACGCTTTCCCATCAATATTGGAAATGATTTGCATAGTCGACATCAGCACACAATTGTAGTGGGGTATAAATGAAAACATTTGACGTGGATATTCGTTTCGAACTCCATACGTGAACAGCCCCAGATTTAATCTCCCATGAATTCCTATTCATTATATGTGTTCACTAATTGGCAGCATTTCTGATATTCCGCGAATACGATGTGTGGAGTTTATGGCGTCTGTGAGTGAGACCGTTAATGATGTCGAGAAATATGAAACTGATTAGCTGCAGACATGAAACAGCATCCTTGGTCGCGTATATACATAATAAGACTAAGGATTAGGCATATATTTCTTAAAGGTCTGATACACAGAAGCGGTTACAGCCCAGTGGCTTTAGAATTGGCCCCTCACTCGAGCGGTCCGGGTTCAATTCCAAGCGGCACGCACATGTGCAATTTAATATTTTAAATGTCACCCGCTGTATCGGTGAAGGCAACTTCGCGAGGAAACCTGCATACCTGAAAGTTCTCCATTATGTTCTCTAAGGTATGTGCAGTCTACCAATCCGCACTTGGCCAGCATAGTGGACTAATGCCTAACTCCTCCCATTCCGTGAAGAGATCCGAGCCCCACAGTCGGACAAAGAAAAGGCTGTGGTGGATACACAGACCTTAGTTTGAAACTATTTAGCATAGTCAATAATCCAATTAAGTAAATGTAAGTAATAAAATTAGCAGAAACCTAATAGCGGCCCTTTGGTGTTTCCTTTACCTAAAGGTGTTATTACATGGGGTAGGTATCTGCTCTGTACAACTCTGCCTACCTTCAGGGAAATTTAGGCGTGATGCTATGTTATGTTATTACGTAAGTTGGTATAGGGCGTTTTCTTCTATACGATATTCTAGCACAGTATAGGTAAATCCTTTCCTATATGTATCACTTTCATGATTTAAAGTGTAGAGTCTTAAACACTCACTTATCACCAGAGACGATAATAAAGTTTAACCTATTAGTAATATCATAGACTAAAGTACTAAATTTGTCGAAGTCAACTCTACTAATTCGTAGCTAAAACAAACTCCTCTACTCGTCAGCCGCTTTCCAGCTCGCCGTAAAACTTCTCTCAAACTACCACTCTTGCCTTTTTATCTGCTCCACTTTTTTCTTTCGGCTATGAGTCTCGTTCAGAGCTTAACAGCCGGCCATTGAGAACGTAACTGCGAGTGGGCTCATCAAGGCGAGTCGACCGTACGTTAGACCTCCAGTTATGTATAGATCAAATTGTTCTAAAGAATTTTTACACAGATGTATGGAATTTTTATTAAAGTGAAACTTTTATTACATCGTTCTGAAAATTTTGGCTTGTCTGTCGCATGTCGCGTACCTAATAAACAAGGTGCAATGTATCTTGTAATTTACTTTGGAGGATATTATACTACCAGCACTTACTTGTAATTAAATTTGTACAAAACTGTATGAGTACAGTGAGTTACAGCTTAATATTATATACAATTCTTTACAACATCTACATAAAAATCTCTGAACTGGAGCAATAATAAATTATCCATTAATTTATTTGCTACTAGTTCGGTGTAACGCTTAACGATTGAGTCAGCTGTATCAGGAGTTGGAGGATTCCTGTTTGTTTTCATTCAGTATAATGTTGCGTTTGGTTTGCGTTGGGGAAACACTGACGATTAACGTCAGTCTAAATTCACGGTCGTACGCGGGTTAATTTTAATAGGGTTGGCACTTTTCAGAAATGTTTTAGATTTCTTATATTATGTACCTTTTTTGTATAAAGTACAAGTATGTCTTGAGCATGTTAAGCTGTACCTATTACAATCTCTAGCTTTTGCTATGGCATTACAATGAACCTAAACACAATGCAACTGCTGAATTAGTAGAGAGTTGTCAAACCGATTCATATTATATTTTTACAATAGTGGATTTACACATACCTCTTCCTACCCCAAACGTGATGTTATATTATGTTATTCTTACAATGTCATTGAAATAAGAATATTTGAGAATGAATCGACCAGACGAGTGGAATTGAGTCTTGTTCAAAGTCAGTCACAGTTGTCATGGGCGGCAGCGGATGGGTGGTGCTGCAAGCTCGTATGCTATCTTGTATCCATAAAAAAAAAAAAGTTGCTCATCAACCCAAGTCAGGAAACAGCTCATAGTCTTCAAACGGCTTATTAGATATTTTTCAGCCGTTTGAATACTATAATTATAATTAGATAGTTCATAAAATTAGATAGATCTACTTTGCAACAACCTGCGAACAAAGCATGATGATGTATACTTTCATGCATTGTTAATTGGTAGGCACGCGAGACCTACCACCTCCCTCCGTATAATTTTATCTTTTATCAGTATATCAGAGAACAATATGAAAAAAATAACCGAAAGCAAAAGCGATTCTTTTGTTTGGGTGTTACAAATAAATAATAAGTACACTGGTTAAACTTGTAACGAAAATCTGTTTTGGTCGAAGAATAAAAGGATTCCAGGCCCACCCAAACGTCCCACTCGGGAATGACGTTTCCCTTCTGGTATCTGTCAACTCTATATCAGAAAAAAGTTAATATCCGAACGGTCAAGTTCTAGTACCTCAATTAATTTTACAGCATTTACATCGAGTTTCAAGAGTAAAAATTATTAATACTTAAAAGCACGTGTTTAAGTGAAGAAAATCAATGTGACGTGTGGCACTATTTTTAATGTTTTGAATAAATTATTGTATAAGTATTGTGAAGCATGTATTTGTTTTTGATTTAGTTGCGAGCGACTTAAACATTTTCTACACAGCAGTAGGTAGGTACTTGAATCTAAAGTACCTACACAATTCTTACAACAAACATTATAAGCGGGTGTTCAACACAATGCAGAAGAATATATATATTTTTCACAATACACGCTGACGAGGGCTTTTCCAGATTTTCGACGTAATATAAAAGAAGCAGTATCAATAGAATAAGAGTAACGCGAAAAAATATCCTATAAATATCAACTTTATTTCGTAAAGATCGTTGATTAGTTTCATGTCTATATGCATTCACTCAAAGTACTATTAAAGAAAACCTGGTAGCTATTAATTTAAAGTTATTTCTACCTGCATACATTCACATGTAGGTATACAAATGTAAAAAACACCTTGTATAATAGCTATATAGAATAGAATATAATAGAATAGAAAAAGTTTATTTGAGAAATAACAGACCACTACAATAATCGATTTACTGAAAATTGTCCCCTTTATTAACATAATAGATTAATTGTTTACTTCTACTAAACTATTAGACAGTTAACTTAAGCATTAAACTTGTTATTATAACTGTATAAAAACAAGAGCGAACACTACCCGCCTACAAAGTGCTTTTAGTTTGTCGGGATGTTTTTTTTAAAATTCGTTTAAAGCATTTATTGAATAAAGGACTACGGACTACGGACTATAAAGGACTACTATCTATGAGTATTATGGTACTCTGCCAAAAAGCAATAATTATTTTATCATATTTAAATTATACTCCACTAACAGTTTTATTGTATACTCAGAATACTTTCGCACGAACATGATAATAAAGTACTAAGTGGCAATTTGTGCAGCTACTGGGTTCCAAAATAACAATGTGTGAGTTTCTTGGAGTGTATATGGCCCTCAATAAAAGGCCCGCTTACCACGTGATCAAGACTGATGGAAATGGCAATATTACGTATCTCGTAAGGTTCGCCTTACTATTGTTTTTTTTTTCATTGGGTTTTGATGCCGGTGGGTCTTTAAGCTTTAAGTAACTTGTAGAATTGTTTTTGAATAAGAAGGTCAAGTGCGACTTTTCACCGTAGACGTAATATAAAAAGATAGGTTATATCTTGCTCCGTCAAAATAGTGCAAGAAAAAGTAAATCCAAAAGGGAATGGACGCGAGGTATTCTGAAATTCAGGGCTGCCCCATTTTGTAACGGGTAATGAAGAGCCCAGTGGGTCTCGAGTGGACTCGTCGGGAATTCGGTCTCATTCAAGACTCTCGTTTTATGAGACATTTACCCTTAGATAAACGCTGCAATATAAAGAAGAACGGCTAAATGTTTCAATTAAATGAAAAATACAAGCGAGAACTCATAAATCACCGCTTGTAGGGCAAGTGCTGTAGTCAATGATAACCGGTATTGAATTAGCCACTAAGGACTCCACCGATAGCTAATATAAAATTATAATTCGAATTAACCGTTCTTTTGGGAAATGCAGGAAAATTTTTCGAGAGTTTTTATATTCTGAACGCACTAACGAATAGTTCTAAGCTCTCCTGTAAGTCGGCCTGTTTCAAAAGCTCAAAGTGACATAAGAAGAGAGTACTCTGTGTGCTCGGTATTTTGCTGTTTTTGCTATAGAAACAGAAACGACGAAATCCGTAGACACGAGCACAGCTAACCAAATGAAAAAAAAAAGTTCTCAAATGGAGACCCTTGAACAGTACACATGAGTACCTACACGTTTCCCTTGAAAAAGGTGGACAGACGCTACCACGGCTTATAAGTAGGTGTAGGTGTGTACAGGCAAGTTGAAAAGTCACCCAAGGGAGAATGAGCGAGAAATTCTAAAATTCTATGCAACGGCCTCGTAACTGGTAATAACAGCCTTGTACGACTCCAGTGGACCGGCCGGAAATTTGATTTCAATGACTCTTTGTTCCGAGTTTGTCCTTAGATAAAAGCTGTAAAATATACGCAGAAACGGACGAGTATTTCAATTTAATTAAAACACAAAACGCGAAATGTTATTGTGCGCCCAATTGTACAATTTTACGGCCCTTTTCCTGTTTTTGTAAAGCCATTTTACGGTCTAATGTATTGTTTTATGTTAGCGTTAGTGCTACTGGATGTTTGTTTGAGTAGAATCTGGTAGGTAACAGCCCACTATTGCATCAATAGCTGGGTAGTTCCCTAGTGTAGGGTTCCTTCGATGGTATGGAACAAGACCTATGTAATGTAGGCAAGCCGCGCACCCGCCCGTACACTACGAATTTACTGGGATTGACGAGTATTCAGGGAAGGGTTGCTTGAAATGAAAGCCCGATGTTCTTGTTGGTTTTGCTTGTCCGTCAGCCACCGCGAGAAATACTAACCAGCTCGAAGCCACATCCGAGCGCATATCGGGCGCTAACAGTGGGTCGCCCTAGACGGACACGTCTTGTATCAGTATCAGTGTAATATCAGTATCATAATCATTTCCCTAGTATGCTACACCTGATAAGCAACATGATAAAGTACTACTAATAACGCCTACGGCCAGTTATTAAATATTCGAATAGACTAAAATCCAACTGATACATTAAGTTACCTTCATCGTAATTAATAAAATGGTTGGTTGTATAAGATATTTTATCCTGGAAATTAAAAAGGTTTCCGTGGGATACTGTATAGATGTTTATTTAATTATAATTTTTACTGCCGCAATATCGAATTATATACGAGAGATGCCGCAGGCGGCAACTACTTCGCTATTTTACAAAACGCCTGTGCCAGGTATTGTTTCAATATCCCACCCCGCGCACATGTTACGCCATTCTTAAACTCGGCTAGAATCCTGAAAATGGACTCTCGCTTAAAGCTTCACTTTGCAACGCTCCTCTTTGGAGTCATAAAACACGAGGAACCCAAGTATTTATATGAAAAACTATTATTTAGGCGTAATTTGACCACTAAATTTGTCAGTCGATATCCTGATGTACCACTCACATTGTTCGGCCGCATTTCATGGCAGTTTTAAGTACACCGCTACCAAATGTTGGAACAATTTGCCACCACCACTTCGTAATCTACAAACAATTAGGAATTTTAGGCACAAATTTAAATTGCATCTTATGAACATCCAACTAACAATGGGATAGCGGTGTATTCAAAATTTTCCCTTCTATTTAATGTTATTTATTATTATTATTTTTTTTTATTATTTTAATTTAATTTATTTAATATTTATCACACTATTTCCAATCATTTACATATAATATTTATATCGTAATCATAGCTTTTATTTTTGTAATTACGTGTACAACAATTTTTGGTATACATGTACTTCGTATAAACAAAATTAAAAAAAAAAAATCTATGTATTACTTTTGTAGGCTTTCCGTTTGGCCAGACTATTCTCCCCCAACGTAGGCTGCACTGAAAATCAGCGCTGCTGGTTTCCATTTTGGTTGCACTCACTGCAATAAGGATAACGTTTAGGTATAAGTTATCTTTGTAAGTTAGTTATAGTTTAGTTATATTGTGTTTGTTATCTTTGTTGCAATTTGTGCATTACAAATAAAGTTTCTTTCTTCTTCTTCTTCTTCTATTTCTTACGTAATAATACTTGACTTTACTTTGAATTATTAACCCACTCACCCGAGCACTTCTCAAGTAGTTAAATATCTAATCTGAGTAAAAATTGAAATAAGTTCAATTTTTATAACTGAAACTTACTACTAATAGTAGTACTTTAACAATGAAAAATAAAACATGATAAAATAACCACTTAAATTACAATAAATAAATAAAATTATATACTTAATATCCTTTCCTATACGTACACCAAAAAAGTAGCCAGCGACGAAAGCTGTCACATAAAAATAACAATAAACTTACTGGAAGAACTTTATTCATATGAAATTGCAGTAATCTAAAACTCGTTAAGCAAACATTATTTAGCAGGCAGTGCAATTAGCGCGCTGAGCGCTCGTCAGCGAAACGCCGATCAAATCGTTGGAAGCACGCGAGCTTTGGGTTTTTTACAGCTTTCCACGTTACCACAAAAACTTTATTTACGTAGTAAAGAATATTAACACACAAGTAAATAATATAAGGGCTACAATAAAATGGTATAAAGTTTGTAATTGTAATTTTAAATCTATGAAATCGACGCAACAACTTCTAATCTATACTAATATATAAAGAGGAAAGATTTGATTGTTTGTTTGAATCGAATAGGCTTCAAAACTACTGAACCGATTTGAAAAATTCTTTCACTGTTGGAAAGCTACACTATCCCCGGGTGACATAGGCTAAATTTTATTTTGGAAAAAAATAGGGTTCCGTAAGATATTTGGGTTTTTCGGACACAAGGTGTAAAAAATCAACCAGAAAAGTTACTTATTTTGCGTACGCTGCCTAAAATATAAAAGATAGAACCATAAAATGGTTTAATTAATTGTAGATCTTATAAATATCTATAAAAAAAACCGCGACACACTATACCTATCTATCTATGTCGAGTGAGGCACAACAACCATTTTTTTATCTTGAATTTTTTTTGGACTACATTTACAGTTTATGGCGATAATATTTGGTCTTTGAATGATTAAAATTGGACGTTTGGTTTTGAAGTGTCTGTCTGTCTGTTTCGCTTTCACGCCAAAACTACTGAACCGATTTAAATGAAATTTGGTACACAGTCTAGAGCCTGACAAAGGACATAGACACTTTTTAATTGGAAAAAACTACTGGACCGATTTCAAAAATTCTTTCACCATTAGAAAGCTGCATCTTCACTGAGTGACATAGGCTATATAATATTACTAGGCGTAAACGAAACTATTGTTATAATCTATATATGTAAAATAAAGTCGTGTTAAATTTTTATTTTTTTAGTAACCTGACGCAAATAGGGTTTATGTGTGTGTATTATAATTTTGATTTTTATATAAAATACCCGTGCGAAGCCGGGGCGGACCACTAGTCAAATATATAGTGAGATGCTTGAAGATTTGTAATTTGTAATGTAGGTTGAAAGTTGTATTTTTTGCCTATCTTTGTATAGAGTAAAATAACTAACCCTCTGTGCTATCTGGACAAACTCTGCTAACTGGACTAGCCATCCAAGTCCCTATGAGTCTTAATAAAATTCAGTCACACGTCATTATCATGGGTGGCAACGGATGGATGGTGCTGCAAGCTTGTTTTCTATTCTACATCCATAACAATTAAGGCAGAAGGACATAATCAAAGGGATGTTAGATAATGTGATTATACCACCCGGGACAGCAGTTATCGCTATCAAATTTTTTCTGTGTCGCGTTCGAAGTATCTTATCGCAGCGCTGTTAATAATGACTCATGTGGGACCCAAAAACACATAAAATACAGGGAAACAGTGCCGCCGAAACTAAATAGCATTGTGATACACTGATTTTAGTATCATATCCATAGTCAAGGTATATAGTACGATCATCGGAAAAGTGCTATATCAATATTATTATTAAAAGCTTTTACTTTAACTTCACTCGTATGTATCTATGTATGTATGTATGTATGTATGTCCTGGAATCTTGCAATCAATATTTCACCCACTTCTATCTATCGAGCTGAAATTTGGCACACATATTTGGTTCCGATGACAATGCACGACAAAAAAAAAGCTTTTAAAAAAAAAAATTAATACATAATTCAATTTGAGTTTTTAATTAGAATTTAGATATCATTCAGAATATTATAATTGCTAATAAACAATGGTTGTTAAGACATTGGACATCTCTTTCTTTTGTATATCAGCCTCTCTATAACTTAGACTCCGAAACGGATAGACATATTTTAATTTAATTTTTTTTTTGTAATGAAAGTGACATGTTAGCTTTGCCTTGTAAAAATCTGCCTAGCTCTTGAAGAGCATCATCATCTCTTTTTTAGTTGATGACATAATACCAGGTTTACAATACAAAAACACTTTATTGTACCTACTCCAAAAAGAAAGACACACATAGATACAGGAATAAAAAACATCTGGGTAAGATGTACGTCTGTAGCCGTAGAATGAAAGAAGAAAACAATGAATGAGTAAAAAATATAAATGAATGAAATAAATATTCTTTTATGTGTACAAGAGTCATTCGCTTCGCTACTGTGTATTGATATGACAGAAGGTTTATTGAAGTTGTATAAACATCACTGGCTGGATTCCAAGGACGTATTCGCTAGGAAAACTCGACGATTGTTCCACTTATTCACTAAAAGGGTAGAAGGACCGCATTCGTTTGCAAGAGCTCTCCGAATGGAATTTCTGCTTCCCTATACATTTCAATGTTTTCCATTACGATACCTTCAGTTATGAACGTTATTTGCTTTCGGTCAAATAATCCCTGCTATTTTTATTGTAGGATTATATTTGATTGCCGGGCAATTCAGTAAATAGTTGAATCAAGGTAGTAGAATACCTCCTGCGGGGAATGAAGGGGTAATTTTTAGTCCGTTACGCATTCAATATCATCTGTGGGTCTGAGTCCCATGATCGAACTAGGCACTTTAATTTAACCAGATATTACAACCTGTCCTATGTCGTAGCACACAGTAGTGAGATTTATAAATGTTAGGCGAAAATTGACATATATTTTGTTACAGAACATTTTGGTTAGTTTAGCCCGCAATTAACTAAATAAAATCAATAATATCGATGAGTGCGAAGGCAATGTAATAATATGACATATAAAATGTAGCAAGCTTAAAAATTTGTTTAAATAATTACATTTATTTTATTATAATTGTCTCCCGTGACAAGACTGAGCCACCGGGAAGTGACAAGCGGAACACAGTAACGGACAGGTTGGATGGGAGCCAACGATGTGTCTACCACGATTTACCAGCTTTTGTGGGAAATATTCACTGCTGATATGCGGACTCCGTATCTCGTACCTATGTTTTATTATATCGTTTTTAATGATGGCAAGGACGCAATGACGAAAAACGAACATGCATCCCCCGTGCCCCCGTGTGCTGCCGCCCCTGATAACTGTGACAGACTGTGAACAAGATTCCTAAATAAACTGAGAGATTTAGTCCAGTTAGGTGTTAATATGAACACTAGTGGTTAGCAGCAACTGTTTATAATAAAAGCGTTTCTACTGTTCGCCTATTATATAAAAATGTTACCAGAAATCACACATTTCTAGCCGGTGAGCTAATAGCGTAAGCAAGCTGATTTTGATTGGTCGCCCGAAAGTTTTACTTAGTTACGCAATTAGCCTGCTGAACACAATTTTATTTATTTATTCAACTTTATTGACACCTCTAAAGAGATATACAATGGGCGGACTTAATGCCTTATGGCATTTTCTACCAGTAAAACCTTGGTTGAGTGGGGAAAAGTTACGGTAGGTGGAAAAAGAAAAAAGGAAAAACCTTAATAAAACTTAAAAAAATGATATTAAAACAAAGATACCAGGGATCTACATACGCTCTACCACCTACATAAGTTTTCGAACGTTAGTGAATGGTAACAAACGTATTCAGAGACCACAGAAGATACAATAATAGCCTAAGCTATTAAGGACTTAATGAATGACATTAGGTAAAACGTAACTGCTCAGCACTATATTAGGTGTACCTACTTAATTTAGTTACAATTAAAACATAAGAAAATATTATTTATTTTACTTTTTTACCAAAACCAAAACTGCTGCGATAAATATCTACAAATTCAATGTAGAATATAGTTTATAACTTAAGTTTGGTCATGCTAATTTTCATTTGAATTTATGTAGGTACATTTTTACATTAACAGGGAAGTAGGTGTTGAAATATTATTAATTTTAAATGAAAAGCTTTTTGTCCCAATCAATGATAAAAAACTCCAACGATATCAATGGTAACTTTAAAGTCTTTGAATAGCATAAACATGACGAAAATAGGTAAGTTACATTCCATAAAATAAATAATCATCTACATGATGATATTGTTGTACCTAATATAAGCAGAATCTCTGTAGGTAACAGTCGTTTTGCACTTAACTTCATGTTAAAATATTGTACTGCAGATAAATTAATAAAACATAAACATACTATAGTATTACTGTGTCATCAAACTCCCAAGTCGCTATTGCGCAAGAAATTCCAAATTAAGTCGAAACATCGAAATAACGACAGAAGTTTCACTGGGGTAGCGTAGACTTACACCAAGCTCTAAACTAGACCAACAAGTCCACAGCATCTCCTCGACAACAAGAAAATATACTTGACACAAAAGGAAAGCTGAATTTCTGAATAGTTTCTGCAGTATGGTTGCACAAATAAATAAAGTATCGCTCGGACACACAACAAAAAGTTTGTGTATTTGTGCGAGTGAGTATCCAATGTTTTACACATTTTTAGACTCGATAAATAAAAAAAAGCAAAACTTGTGTTTACATTGTAATTTTTTTAAAAGTTTCTTGATAATGTATAATGCATATTCGAGCAGTGTGTGTTGTCAGTGTTTGCATATGAATCCGAGACGTGGTTCGTTACGGTCAGCCTTATTCACAAGCTCTTAATCGCTCAGTGCGCTATGGGGTATTTTTATATTTATTCGGTATTTCCCTACGCGACCGGATTCGAAATGATGAAATCCGCAGACGAACAAACGAACAAAGTGAGAAATATATCGAGAAACTAATCCATTCTATATTAAACAACACTAAAATGTGACTTTGTACCTACTCAATAAAAGGAAATAAATAATGCTGTCTCGACTTGAGGACGGAAAACCTCTGCAAAGTTCGCAACAATGCACGTGTGCACCACACCGTAATGCTGGCTAGGGATGCTTCATGAACTAACTGTGGAATTGACATAATTATTGTATATTCCAACTACTTCGTTCGGACATAACATTTTTACTTGTTACAAGTTTTAAAAAAATATAACACACAATTAAACACTTTAACTGCCTCAGAGAATTAAAAAGAATCTAAAACTTCATAAATCCACCAATCCGCATTGCAGCAGCGTGGTGGAGTATGCTCTAGAGTCTAGAGCATACTCCACCATGTGTCTAGAGTCTAGACCTAGCTTTAATATTTAACAACTGTATTATAAGTGGAGAGTTTCCTGACCTAATGAAGCAAAGCAAAGTGATACCTTTGTTCAAGTCCGGAAATAGTACAGATCCAACCAACTACAGGCCGATTTCAATTTTACCGGCTTGTAGTAAGATATTTGAGAAAGTAATTCTTCAGCAACTTCTTAGCTACTTTACAAGTAATAAACTCCTGCATAACAAACAGTTTGGCTTTACAAAAGGCCGTTCAACAACTGATGCGGGAGTTGAACTATTTACTGATATTATCAATGCTTGGGAGGATTCACTAGATGCACTGGGCATATTCTGTGATTTATCCAAGGCATTTGATTGTGTACAGCATGAAACCTTAATCAGGAAACTCAATCACTATGGCATTAAAAATACCGCACTGAAACTTCTGATTTCTTATCTCAGCGAAAGAACTCAGAAAGTCGAAGTAAACGGTACAAGATCGTCTGGGTCTTTAGTACAGATGGGGGTCCCACAAGGATCGATTCTGGGTCCATTCCTGTTTTTAATATATATTAACGATCTACCATATATGGTAGAGAATAATAACGAGATTGTATTGTTTGCGGATGACACCTCATTAATTTTCAAATTAAATAGGCAACAAACTAACTATGACGATGTGAACAATGCTCTCTCTGAAGTGGTGCATTGGTTTAGCGTTAATAACCTACACTTGAATAGTAATAAAACCAATTGCATAAAATTTTCAGCACCTAATGTGAAACAAGTAGATAAGCAACCAGAACTAAATGGTGATAAACTGAACTTAGTTAGCTCGACTGTTTTCCTTGGAATCACCATTGATTCGAAGTTGCAGTGGGGACCCCATATCTGTCGACTGGCGGATAGACTAAGTTCTGCAGCTTACGCGGTTAAAAGGATACGCTGTTTAGCGGATGTCGATACCGCTAGATTGGTCTATTTCAGTTACTTTCACAGTATAATGTCCTATGGCATTTTACTCTGGGGTAATGCAGCGGATGCTAATATTATTTTTATTTTGCAGAAAAGGGCTATCCGTTATATAAACAAAATGAAAAGTAGAGACTCCCTTAGAGAAAAATTTAAGGAAATAAACATCCTAACCCTTGCATCGCAGTACATCTATGAGAATCTTATGTATATTCGTAAAAATAGGCATCAGTTTGTAAGTCGTAGTGACCTAAATGCCTTACGCAATGTAACACTAAGGAACGGCCACAAACTAGCGTTTCCTAAATGCCGGCTTAGTAAGAAAAGTCGTTCCTTCATAGGAATGTCTATTCTAATATTCAATAAAGTCCCGGCTGCGGTTCAGTCTCTGCCTTTACACAGGTTTAAAAAAACCATCAAACAAACATTATGTCAAAAAGCTTATTATAATATTCAGGAGTATTTGGATGATAAGAAGGCATGGGACTGAATTAAACTCTAACAGGCTATCACTATGCTTTTGTATTAATTATACTAAATATTGTAAGCAGGTGGCATATGGGGTGATTCTTGGCATACACGATTGGCTGTCTCGTGTCTGTCCTAATCATATCATGGTCATACTGTACATTTTTCTGTAAAAATTAATTTGAATTTTAAAAGAGTACCGAGAGTTTTTTCCTCCGGCTTTTTTCTCTCTCGGCCTACACTAGGGCATAGGATAAGAATATTGTAAGTTCTTCCTTAAGCCGATGACCAGGTAGATAGTCGATCGTGACTTAGAGCTTAGCTTAGTGGTAGGTAATTATTGTAAATTAGCCATAAGGCAGGTTAGGCACCTGTGTAGGATTAGCTATTCATTCAAGGATAAATAGCTCATCCTTTGCTTTATATTAATCAGTTTAGAATAGCATTAAGTAGTTTGTAGTTACCTAGACTTTCGTTAAGCGTGTGTAATAAATTATTTGAATTTGAATTTGAATTTGACCTCCCGCAGCTATGTCTGTGGGGGAGACCCGTGCCCAGCAGTGGAACGTCTATGGGTTGCAGCGAAAACTTCATAATATTTTCTGGTTCATATACTAGCTGCTAACTTCATAATTATGGATGTTCATATACCAAGGAAATTTTAATATCAATAATTTTTTTATTACGTCATGGTTTGGTAAAATTCAAACAGGAATGTCGAAGTAACTTTCCCTGATAGCTAGTAGGTACTCGTAGGTCTACCAAATCATATACAATACAAAGGAAAGCCTAAAACTGTGTCGTATCATAGCGATATACCTCTAAAGTCAGAAAGGGGACAAAGGAAATGTAATGTCATAGGAATGTCCGTGAGTGCTCTTTCGGCGGCCATTGCTTATTGATGCAACGCAAGAGATTTCGCACCGAATACCTACATTCACTATTGCCGTTGAACGATCGTGAAAATGTCCACAAAGGAATAAGCGCTAGCGTGTTTTGATTTTACCGGAAAGTATAATCTTTAATATCATAAGTGCTACGACCTATAACTACTTTTATGGAGATGATAATAACGTAAAGGAACCAACACTGTAAGATATTTAGTTGAAAAAATCTGTGTATGTTAGGCCCGTGTGCTCTAGGCAGGTGGACTGCTTGCACCGTTCTCTGCCAGCCACTATGTATTTGTGAAATTGAATGCGACTTTAATATTTATTTACATAATTTTACTATTTAAAATACATAATATATAATCTATATATATAAAAATGTTATGTTGGTTTGTGTACGCTTCAAAAACTCAAAAATTTCTGCACCGATCGAGCTGAAATTTTAGCATGATATATAATCCGCATCAAGGATTGTTTTTATCTAATTTTTGCATCAGTCTTCATCCCCTAAGGGGGTAAAACGGGGGTGCAAAGTTAGTATGAAACTTTGCCGTTTTTGAAGTAATGTGAGCAACACGAACGCGGGCAGACGTCGTTAATGGGTCTAATTCTACGCGAGCGAAGCTGCGGGCATCCACTAGTTAAATATATAATTAACTGCTTTTTCATCGAATATTTCTTTTTATGATGATTTTTGTTATTTTGCAGCTAGTTTTTACTTTATTTTTGGATGATTACGATCTTCTTGATTATAGGTTATCTATATGATTAGGTTAAAGCAGATTAATGGAAGCGTATCGTTCCGCGAACAAGAATTATCTAGTGTAAATCTCTCTCTATTAAAAATTTTATGTTTAAAATTCCTTAAATCTCAAAAGTTAGCAATTTTAAATTTAGAAACTGTGTATCTGTGAGTAATGACCGGATGAAAGCGATGAATTTAAATCTTAAGAGGACAATCTACGTCTAAGTATTTGCGTTTGTTTGATAAATAATCAAACACGGTCCGGGCATCAACCTAAATTCGTGTACGAAGAATATAATTAGGAAATTTGAATCGTTAATATTTGAAATGAGATAGCTACTTAGCTGAGAAACTCGGTAATTAAATTGAGAACAGGTGAATCAAAATTAATCCAGTCCAATTTGAGGATGTGTTGTTGACTTGAGGAGTTATTTCATTTTTAATTACGAAGCTTGCGTTATGAACAACGCGCTGATTGATAACTGTTTACTGTTTACTGTTTAGAAATAATTTCTACTATTAGGAAACACCTTAGATCATACTTTATTTTTCCTAAAAGAAAAAAGGATTAGGCATAAATTGTGTATGAAAATAGGCATGAGCCCATTGCTATACACCGGGCACAAATCCAGAATAGAATTACTTCATATTTGCAGCAAATGTTCACAGTCGAATGAATAATAATATAGTCTTTGAGGAGGATGACAATTAAGTGTAAACGAAACTAATACCGCGCGCATCGCGCATTAATCGGCGCACCACGCGAGCGAAGCTGCCAGTCCCAGTATCCAGTATGAATGTATAAAAATACATTCAAGGAAGCTCAAGATCTAAATAAAATGAACTTCTAAAATTGCATTGCCTTTTTCACCGCACTATTTTCCCGTAGCATAGCACTAACATAGTGTAATTACGCATCACGCGAAAAGTTGCAGAATAAATTTATTATACCGACCCGACTCCGAACGCGTGTCATAACAAAGGAATTAGGTTACGTATTTTATGCAGTATCTACTGTCACATCAAGATGGAAACTCCAATTCTGGCAGACGCCCAACCGCGGCACAAACAAGTAGGACCCGATAGCCTTTATGAAGGACAAAAGCTTATAAAAACGAACTTATGTGGCGCTGCCGATCTGGACTGCACGGTGACAATATGTCGGTAACAAGTAAGCTTTAGTGCTGTCGGAACTTGCCAAAAGCGTCATCGACCTAGGTACCTACCTATAATTTAAATATACCTACTGTGGAAATTCAGTTCTCCATAAAGTTCTTAAGGCATGTGAACACCTCCAATTCGCACTTGGCCAGCATATTGGACTAAGGCCTAATTCCACCAATTCCGAGACGAGACCCGTACCCAACAGTGGGACAAGGACGAGGTTGCGATGGTGATGGTGGTGGGAGTAAGTAATCACTTACGTTTTAGATATTTCAATAATAATTTTGCAGGATAAAAATACAATTTTAAGAAGTCAAAGTATTAGTATTTATTCAAAATTTAAACTTGGAGAATACCTGTTGAACGTCAAAACATCCATAACATTAACAAAACCAAAAACACTTAAATTTAGAAAAAATATTCTTACTTAATAAATATAATATAATTTTTCTAGCTATTGAGGAGCCACAGACACATCGCCCCACGAATTCTCATCTTTTGTAGTATTTTATTTTATAATAATCCTTTCTACATAGATGCTTTTTAATTAAAACTTTGAACTTTTTGTTCAGGGAGTTGTGTAATAGCTTGCGCTATTTTATTATAAAAGCGAACACTTGGTCGTTTTACCTTATCTTTATTTCTAATTGTGTACATTTTGTAAGTTTTGATATTATACAAATCTATATTTTTCCTGAGATACATTATGTTTTAAGAAATAGTTATATTGCTAAGATAAAGTCAATGAAAATGTCAGTCAAAAAATTATAAATTTAAATCAATTAAAACCTGGAACACACTGCTTGTAGCCGCATGATGAAAGCCGCAAGCCGCAGGCTGCGATCGTGTGTCAGCAGACCCTTTATGATCACCGGAGGAGAAAAGTTTGCTTGTTATCGGAGAAATATCACAAGTCAAAACATTATTCACGATATACAGGGAAAGTTTGAAGGGTTGCACACGGGGACGTATTGACTAGAGAGTGGCCTCAGGAAATTCTATTCAAAACTTTAGTGTATACATAGGTAGTTGGACCTATCTGATATCATCTAGTCTGATGCCTTCGTTAGATTTGATGTCATCAATTCCAGTTAATTTTAAACTCCAACGTGTATGTATATCGACGTGTTTTCCGCGCTGCTTTGCATTGTTAATAACTACTCACTAGGTGCTCATTTAAAAGTCCAAAAACCTAAAAGACAGGTTAAGGAATCATCGAATCTTACGTGTTAAGAGAATATAAAAATGTTTTATTACTAACTTAGAGTATCATAATTATTCAACAACCAAGAATGTTTTAACAGGCCAGCTAAACATAGCAAACGTCTACTTGAAGAGGACGATAAAGTTTTAAGTGTCCTGTTTAGATTGACTTAAATATATATTTTGTGGCTGAGTTCTGTAAAGTTTTTTCTGAACTTTTACTTCAAGTAATATTTTTTTTGGGTCGTACAATAGTTAATCAGGTAGGTGTATCTTCCTTCCACCGAGTCACCAATAAAAGCGAAAACAGGTGTACGAATATTTTTATAAAACTTAGATACATATCGTATTATGAATGACTACTTATTGGTACTGTGTGGTATTATATATTTAGTACTTCGTCTACAAGAAAACTTTTCTCTGCCAGTGCTTCATTATTATATATGGATTAGATAAAATATTTACTTGTGTCGACGTTCGCGACCTGTAGTTTGCAGCGGGACGTAGAAAACAGTCCTTTAACATACTTTTGAGACCATCATTTTTGAGATTTTTTTTCAGTATTGTTTAAAGAGCTACCTGATTTCAATAGGTAATGGCCGCTTGCGAGCTACAAGAAATACCAACATTGAACGAACTGCAGAATGTTAATCACTGAAAGCAAAAGATAATAATGGTGCGACACCAAGTTCCCAACCAACTGCGCGCAAAGTCCACATTAAAACTTATCCAGTTTAATTACAAATTTGTCATATAATAAATAGGAAGTTGTTTAATCTGCAATGGAAGGAAGGCTGCAATCAGGAAGTGTCTCCGGAATACTCCGGATACAAGCTTGGCTTTATTTAAATTGCTCAGTGCCTCGAAAACTTTATGACAATGTTATTTTATATATTTCTACAGATACACAATTGTTTATGCATTTTTCTAGACAAACCTCTCTGCCTACCTCATCCAGGAAACCCATGCAACTTATGTCACTCAATAAAATAATGTTTAGTTTACAGACAAGCATTTTATTTGCAAAATACCTAAGTTAGGTTCTATAAATTACTTAGCTATTGGCATTGCAGTTGCAGTCTATCATAATAATATGTCTATCATGTAATAGGCCTCGAGTGGAGACTACGGCTCGGAAAACGGAGCACAGACCGCCCTCCAGCCAGATGGACTGATGACTGTCAGTCAAGTCGTCAGAAAGTCAAGAAAAGTCAGCGGGAATTCGCCGGACTCAGAAGGCACAGTGGTTGAAAAGCTGGATTTGATGGATGGATGGACAATAACATGTTAGATGCGAAAAGGCAAAAGAAAGGTACCTATATTAGATTAAATTTAACATCTAATCAATGAGACTTGGAATAAACAAAGATCATGATTGTCTTGGATCAAAACATAGAATACGCTTTGTCCCGGTAATACGTAGTCTTGGGATGAATTTCGATGGAATAATAATAATAATAATAATAATAAATATCTTGGACATTCTCACACATGGCCATCTGACCCCAAAGTAGGCGCGAGCCTGTGTTATGATATAAGGAATAAGTATATATATATATATATATATGGAATAAGTTGTTATAGTCTATGACATTTAATTGCACATAGTTTAGAAGTCATTGTGCGTGCCGCTAGACTTTGTTCCCTCGAGTCAGCCACTGGGCTGAACTTCTGCTGACTGGGTGAGGTTCTATGTACGAGTATATAGACTAGACTTCACCAATAAAGAAAAACTCTCTCAAGACAAAAAGACAATAATTATTACTTTACATTTAAATTACAACTTTTATAATTAACTAGTGGACGCCTGCAGCTTAGCTCGCGTGGGTTTAGACATTCACTAACTTAAAAAACGGCAAAGTTTCATACTAACTTTGCACCCCCATTTAACCTCCTTAGGGGGTGAATTTTCAAAAATCCTTTCTTAGTGCTCCCCTACGTTATAAAAGGAACCCCTGTGCAAAATTACAAGTTTCTAACCCATATAGTTTAGGCCCTGCGTTGATATGTCAGTCAGTCAGTCAGTCAGTCAGTCACCTTCTCCTTTTATATATATAGATTGAAGTATTCAACTTATTAAAATAAATACCACACGTAATTGGTATCAGGATGTAAACGAAAAGCCTTAATCTTGATTAAAATTTCGGACAATTGATACTAAACACCTAAAATTCGGTATTTACTATCACGTTTATCTAAATAACCCTGTTCATTCCAAAATAAACACAACACATTTTTAAATAATTCACCCAACCCTAGGCAAACCAGTTTTCCGACATGTTATTCAATTACATTATCCTTCAATTTATCAGTGTTGTTGACCCACGAAGTCTATTCACTCCTCAGTTTCAACGGCTTCTCTAAAAATTATCTCAGCCAGGTTTTGTAGTCCTCACATTAAGCTTTTGTAACAATGCCCTTAGAAAGCTATTCTTAAGGACTCTAACGAAAGAGAATGGCTTTTATTCGGATTCGCATGATAGATAAAAGGAACGATCGTTCTTATTTTTTGTCAGACAAAGTTGTTATTTGTCTTTAATTTTTGTATGTTTTCCTTTTTGAATGAGGTAGGTACTCTGACATTTTCTTTGTTACAATTAGGATGTTTTATCTCATCGTCTTTCTTGTTTGTGTATAAATTACGGTCAATTACATCATGCAGAAGTATTAACAAATTAGGCTGAAGACCTAATCTATTATCAGCTAAAATAAAGTGGCAAAAAATTTATAGTTTAAAAAAACTAAAAAAACACGCTTTTATAAAAAATCCAACTAAAAAAGAAGTCATGAGACCTTGAAACCTAATCGTGGTCAAAGTTCATTACAAGACTTTACAACAAGTGCAAACACGACTATGATACGATATTCCATCATGGAATGCCAGTGCCTATCTTCTGGCTTCATCATCAGACCTTGAAACCTAATCGTGGTCAAAGTTCATTACAAGACCTTACCACAAGTGCAAACACGACTATGATATGATATTCCATCATGAAGTTCCAGTTAATATCTTCCGGCTCCATCATCAGATCAGTTCGACAGTACCATATTATTGTATTGTCATCAGAACTACATACAGCTGCCAATTTTCATTACGCTACGATCCTTGGAAGATGGTTAAATTAGCTCTCTTAGATTCCACTTTAAAGTAGCTAATATCTTCCGGCTCCATCATCAGATCAGCTCGACAGTACCATATTATTGAATGTGTCTCAGAAGTACATACAGCTGCCAATTTTCATTACGCTACGATCCTTGGAAGATGGTTAAATTAGCTCTCAAAGATTCCACTTTAAAGTAGCTAATATCTTCCGGCTCCATCATCAGATCAGCTTGACAGTACCATATTATTGAATGTGTCTCAGAAGTACATACAGCTGCCAATTTTCATTACGCTACGATCCTTGGAAGATGGTTAAATTAGCTCTCAAAGATTCCACTTTAAAGTAGCTAATATCTTCCGGCTCCATCATCAGATCAGCTCGACAGTACCATATTATTGAATGTGTCTCAGAAGTACATACAGCTGCCAATTTTCATTACGCTACGATCCTTGGAAGATGGTTAAATTAGCTCTCAAAGATTCCACTTTAAAGTAGCTAATATCTTCCGGCTCCATCATCAGATCAGCTCGACAGTACCATATTATTGAATGTGTCTCAGAAGTACATACAGCTGCCAATTTTCATTACGCTACGATCCTTGGAAGATGGTTAAATTAGCTCTCAAAGATTCCCTTACATTGTGAGTTACATACAAGTGGACCTAATAAAAGCATGTTAAAAATGAAGAACATTATTTTCAAAAAAATTACGAATTGAAGCGGCGTATTTTGTCGAAATCAGACTGAATTCTAGGTGGGAAAAATATCCATACGAATATTATAAATGCGAAAGTAACTCTGTCTGTCTCGCTTTCACGTCAAAACTAATAAACCGATTTAAATGAAATTTGGTACACAGATAGATAGTCCTGAGAAATTTGGTACACAGATAGATAGTCCTGAGAAAGGCTACTTTTTAATTGGAAAAAGTGTTTTAAAGGGGGATGAAAGGTTGTATGAAAGTATTTACATTTTCAGAGCTAGAAGCTTAAAATTTATATAAATATAAATTTAATTATCGAAATGTTGCAATGTGTACTAAAATACGAGTAAATATCTATTTGACCTACAGTTGGGTAGGGTTTAGAGAAAATTTCCTTAAACTATTTTCACTACTCCAACTTAATGGCAAAGAAACGTTGCGGGTGCCAAATACTTCATCGTCTCAGCGACCTACTTACGTCCGAAGCAGGATTCCGAGGAATTTTCTGGTGTGTAAGACGACGGAATTTCCGAACACCGTCAGCAGATATTGATTTTCTTGCAAACTCAAAGTGCATTCTTAGGTCTTCGGCCAAAGAGAGGGACGTTCTTAATTGAGTTGTTTAAGGATCTTATTGTCATAGTACCTACTTGAATACCTCATTATAATATGAAATACTTTCAAGTAGGTATAATTATTAAAATCTTTGAAAATCGCAAAACACAGGTTAGTGTAATAATATCATATTTAAATGAGTCTTTGGTAATTGTTAGATTAAGAAGATTAGAAAAAACTTCGATTATATCGTTCACATAATTACAATCGAACTTTACTAAGGTCGTTTGATTGCAAATTATTAAAATATAGAATTAGTCATTTTATTTAGGCCTGTAACTCTTTTATTATGCAACCAAATTGATCTTACCTCTTATAGATATTACTGACCAAATTATGATTAATTTATAGTTAATCATTCTCGTGTATATTTAAATGAATTAAAGCTCAGTTGATCACTGAGTTTCCTTAGCCTCGAAAACAACATTTTTACACCGATATTCATCGGTTCTGAATAGGAGCGGCTTTGTCATCAACGCAAAAGGATCCCTCAATCCCATGGGCCGTCTAACAACTAGGGCCCATTCATTTACCTAGCCAGCTTTGGAGGTTGGTAATTGGAAGGGACATTGAAACTGCTCGCTCTAGTGGAACTGATATCACAATATACGAGTATATTGTAACTAGTGGACGCCCGCAGCTTCGTTCGCGTCGTATTAGACATAAGAATAGTTTCTTTTACACCTAGTAATATTCTACCTATAGTCTATGTCACTCAGTGAAGATGCAGCTTTCTAATGGTGAAAGAATTTTTTAGATCATTATAAATGAGTTAACATGTCATTGTACTGTTTAAAAAAAAACCCTTAATTTATTATTTCCCCTTTTTCACTAAGGATTAAATTTTATTTTGTTTTATTAATATACATATTATTATTTTTTACAAAACGTATACTGTACCTACTGATGATAGGGCCTCCGTGGCATCACCCTAAGGGTCCTGCGGAAGACCAGCGTTGGTTGTCTTCGGACTCCAGCATAATGCTGAGCAGTGCCCAGTTTAGTAAAGTATAATGTCATATTTGTGTTCTAAATTATTGTTTGTGTTATTGTTTGTGTATGCTTTACTAAATAAATCATTTTCATTTCATTTCATTTCATTTCATTTCATTTCATTTCATTTCATTTCATTTCATTTCATTTCATTTCATTTCATTTCATTTCATTTCATTTCATTTCATTTCATTTCATTTCATTTCATTTCATTTCATTTCATTTCATTTCATTTCATTTCATTTCATTTCATTTCATTTCATTTCATTTCATTTCATTTCATTTCATTTCATTTTATTTCATTTCATTTCAAATCGGTTCAGTAGTTTTTGTGTTAAACATTACAAACAAATCTTTCCTTTTTATTTATAATATTATCTAGTAAAGACATAACAATATTTTTAGTTATTTTGGATTAGGAGTTTTTAAATCTATTACAATATTATAATTGACTGGTAGAAAATGCCATACGGCATTAAGTCCGCCCATTGTAGGTATATCTCTTTATAGGTGCCAATAAAGTTGTATAAAATAAATAAACATATTGTACCTACCCTACTTCTCGTGGAATCCTTAGCAATCAATTAATCTAGAACTAAATAACTAAAACTATACCTACAAAAGTATTTCGCGATGGAAGCTTAACAGAAGTTATTATAATTAATAGTTAAGATATTACTCTGTTTTTGTAAAGAAATTCAAACTTAAATTAAGTTAGTTCCATAACATGTAGCTGCAACCCATAGACTTCCCACTGCTGGGCACGGGTATCCCCCACAGAAAAATCTGCGAAAGGTCTAGAGCACTCCACCAAGCTGCTCCAATGCGGAATGGTGGAGAGTTATATAATACCAACATACATACTATAAGAAATCGCCGAATAAAAAATACACGCGTTTTACTTCGTAAATAATTGTATTGCTATTTGGTGCATCATTGTTTTAGTAATATTTTTTGTTTTTGTTACTTAAAAATTATTGTAATTTATTGTCAAAATTAATTAAATTAAAGAATTAAATGTTTATTTTTTTATATTTTTATCTCCCAAAGTTAATTTTATTCATAAAATGTTGACTAAGATTGAAAAAAGTACCGTTTGTTTTAGACGGAGCATCTTGATAAACCGTGCGTTTTACCTTATTAAAAAGAAACCCGTGCGTTTTACATTACATTACCCCACAAGTGCGTAATGAGATACATTACGATATTAAAATTGGTGTGTTATGAGACCCTTTACGAGCAAATGTGTTATAAATATACATAATGCGATAAATATTAAACTAAAACATTCTCCCTCTACAAATGTGTATAATATATCTGTCTCTATAGGTACATACATCTACTTGTATTTCTATACCTATAACATACCTATACCTATAACATTCAGTAGCATGTACCTATGAACTTAATGGGTAGGTATTTCAAGACTAAATATTACGAAATTGGCATCTATTACGTATTTCGCCAATATCACGCTACCCTTTCATCTGTCTAATGACGTGGAACGAGACCTGCTTCAGTGAACTACCTACGTCGCAAACAATTTTAAGAGCACGTGCTCTGGTATATTAAGCTACTCGTAGTTACCAAGAAGATGTAATATAACGAGGTAACGATGCATATACAGTACAATATTTTATTATGTGTAGAACGATCTAGATACGACGGCTAAGGAGCCTTGGCATCACCGTTTAACCCTATTGGTAGGACCACGGTATAGCTGTTAAGGCGCCGTGGTTCTATTGGTATAGGGGCTAATGATAGTATATGTCTGTATTTGTGTTGATTAAACATTTAAAATTAATTATTTAAACAATGAGAAAATCACACCGTACCTAAATTGGTTAAATAGGTTAACTATGTTTTTGCAAATACATAATCACATCGGTTCCGTTGAGGAGGGAAAAAAGGACATACCGTCAAAAATAATTAGGAGTTCTAACTGTGTGGTATTAGTAAGCATTTGTTCGAAATTTCTGTCCAATACGGTAAATTATTTTCAATGTCGTAACAACTTTCTTATCGATTTATTTATTTATTTCAAAGTAAACAAAATACTAAAAGTTTCTAAATAACATGTTGGAGTTGTAATAATTTCCTAGCTTGCTTGTCGAGACAGAATTCCTGTTTGTATTGTATACTGTGTAATGTATTTTTTATATATTTTCTCTAATAGCGTTCTCTCGAGAAACCTCTCGTCAGTGTAATGATGTGGAACATGCCCTGCTCCAGTGAACGCATTCGCGAACAATTTTCAGTACGTGACTGAATTATTCGCTTAGTTGTAAGAGACATTATTAGGTCATAAAATATACGTAGTTTCTTAAATTGTAAGATCCTTACTCTTTGCTTCATGTTCAATGGTGGACTTTATACGACTAAGAGGTAAATGGTAGTCCAGTTTGTATTTATATACCTACCCCTGCACAATAAAGTGACGCAAACAAGAACTTCCCAATACTAAATCAATATTAATACGATTTGTGCCATATAATTCCATTCAACGATCGTGGTTGGTTCTAAACATGAGTCTACGAGAACATCTATAACGTGATGCCACTTTTTAATGCGATAAATCACCACGATATGATGAATTGCAAAGTCAAAGTCAAATAATTTATTTCGCTATGAGGTGATTAGACACGCTTAACGAATATAGGTAACTACAAACTACTTAAAGAAAAGAGATACGGGTATAATGCTATTCTAAACTGATTAATAAAAGGCAAAGGATTAGCTATTGATCATTGAATGAATAGCTAATCCTACACAGGTGCCTAACCTGCAAAATTAATTTACTGAATTAAATAGACAGGTTTACCAAAAAATTAACTTCCGATCTCCTCCATCCTGGTGACGCCCCATTCGGTCAAAGTTATAAAGTCTTTGCATTATCATTCAATTGTAGTGACAGGATTCTCGGTCAAGTCACTTTTGAAACAAAAGAAAATCAGAGTTGGTTCATCCAAGGTCTCATTGCTCTGAGGTCATCCACTTGTGAGCTATGGTACCACAGACACACGTCAAAACCAACAACCCTCCTTTTTGATTTTGGGTTTAAGAACAACAACAATTCAGTATTGTCTACCTGAATAGTGTAGCTCACATGGCAAACAAAAACCGCAAGCCCAATAACTCAAATGTTTGCTCAGCTTGTATTTGTGCGCCGTACGCCGCCGCGGAGCCACCAGTCACGCCCGAACGACAACCCACAAGTAAACATGCAAATTTTATTTACTTCCACGCGTTATGTCATATTATTATGTATCTTTATGGTAGTAAACGGAGAACTTTTTACAAAATTTACAAGTTGTCAAGTGTCTACAATATAATGTATAGGCACCTTGCCTTGAGTGATCAAGCTTCTCTACACATGTCTAGTTGTGTTGTCTAATTTCACTTGATTTCAATAAACATCCTCAGTTGCAATAAAGATAGTAGTTCTACCATTGTGTAATCATTAATAATTTTAGTTGTTTTTTAATAATGTGTCATGAGTATGTTTTTATGATTCCATCTTCAATATTTCGCCTACATGTAGGTAGTAAATACTTAGGTACTATAATAATATTATCGCGCCAGGTACCGTGACTTACGAGTACTTTATAAGTTGGATTACTTATGCCATCCTCTGAAACGGTGACCTGCGTGTCTGACAGTTGTAGTAATTTTCTTCAAGACATGGCCGGTTTCAGTTTGCCAGTCCAAACTGGGTTTATTACCAGTCTTAATCCTCCCATTTAGAAATTATGGACGATGAAAAGCTTGAATTAAACCTGCTAATGGTACTTATGACACAACACGGTACATTTTCAGTCTGTGACACTAAGCGTAAACGAAATCCCCCTAGCCAATATTTGCGCTGCTTGTGCTTGAGCTACATATTTCGACAGTGCGCATTGTATTTGACTGCGACTGGTGGCTACGACACTGTCAACACGTGTCAATACAAGGCGTTAGATGCGATATCGTGTTTTTATATCGGCATATGAATTCAGAATGGTGTTAGATATATTTCCCTGAAATATCTACACTTCAGACAAAGAGGAATGAGAAAATCTGAATACCCGAGATTTAATAATAATAATTTTACTACACAGTCACAGAATACATAATAGTAAGTGTACAAGCACGCACTCTTCTGAGTATGCACTATGGCTATGGGCTTCCATATAATGACAAGTATGACAGCGTGTGTTTACCTACTTTTACCAGGTTACTTTTACCAAATGTTATTTCACTTTCATATTTATGCATTATGTAGTGCCTTTTGTTTTGAGAACAATTTTAGAAAAATTGAAAAGATTACCTCAATAACGAACCACCGCTAGCCAACACAGAGAACACACAGAAAATAATCCAATCGTTTGCATAGCATTTACACGGCCCTTTGTATATCTCTTAAGGTGTCAATAAAGTTGTTTAAATAAATAAATAAAAGTCTGCGTGGTCTGCCCTGAATCAATAAATTGTCAAGAAAGATAATTATAAATAAGAAGTAGGTATCTATTTGTTTCAACTAGGTGTATGTAACGTATATGGTAACATTGGGTTAAAGCTCGGGGCACACAGGCCGCCGAAGCATGTAAACTTGCAAAGGATGATGGACAAAAATGTATGGAACCTGGTACCGGCACCAATCGAAATGTATGATACATCGTTGGAAAGGTCTTTTAGTGTAGAATAATAATAACTAAGGCGCCAGTCCCAATTTGCTGTCCAATCGGAGAAATCACTTCTTGAAAATTACTAATGTTTCCTAATAAAGTATTTCTATCAGGTCAATTTCTTCTCCATTTCACCATAGTATTCATGTTTATTTTTTATTATGAGGTTACATAATAAGCGGTGACAGCCCAGTGGCTATCTAATTCTAACTAAGGACACATCGTGAGGAAACCTGCATGCCTGAGGGGTCTTCATATCGTTCTCTAAGGCATGTGAAGTCTGCCAATTCGCACTTGGCCAGCATGGTTTAGATATTATGTATCAATATTCAATATCATATTGATACTTATTTGCATATTTTTTTTTATACTTTGTATCAGACCTAACTGTAAAACTACTGATCAAATGTAGCTTTGATTGGTTTGATTTACATTTTTTTTAAAAAAGGAATCAAAATCGGTAAAAGTAAACTTTTATAGGTGAGTTATTCTATTTCGAGCTAAAAATCCAGTATCTTCTGAAGCGTATATTTCAAAACGGACAGCTATTTCGCACATCCCGTCATAGTATTTTTTTATACACTTGAGAAGAGCTATCCAATGGTGTGTGATTCATCTTGATTGGACATGGGTACCAAAATGGCCATCCTCCTTTGCTTTAGTTCCACATATCACGCTCTGTGCGCTAGACTTAAGGGATAGATACCCAAGTCCACTGAGTTAAATAAACATATCAATGCCCAAGTCATAGTATAAAGACTACCGAACGAAGACTCTTTATACTATGCCCAAGTATCTACGTTCTAATCGTATTGTGGAAATTACTTCATCCTGCCGACCCACTCTTAACGTATATCTTTAAAACTGAACATCTAGTGACTGTAAATAAGAAGTTACAGCAATTAAAATTAAGGTAATATAAAAACATAATATTATTTAAAAATTTAATATCCTATTTTTTTGGCTTCATTCTGTTGATCAAACTTTGAAAAAAATATGTATTTTGACCTAAACACTGTAATAACATTGCAATAATATTGAATCGTTTCTAAATATATACGGAAAGTAAGAAATAAAGATGAGTGTATCTTTGGGGCTTAAATATTCTTTCCTTAATCTGTTTATTCGTTTCTTTGACACGAGTTTATCTAATATCCCAAGGAGAATAGTAGAAAAATTATTTTTCTTTTTGACCATCGATCTTACAGAGAGGAGTTTAATCGCTAAGCAACATGGCGCCCCCGACGTCTTCACCCATCCAACAAGATTAAACGCTCGAAAAATATTTTCTCTTCAATCCACTTATAGGAATTTGTTCGCCCACAACCTATGGAGCGAGAAATGAAAATTACTTTTGTTTGTAATACTTGTTCATACGTCTGATTCTCATAAATAGGATTCTATGTAATTTTATTTAAACTGCATGGAATGTGATAGAAAGCGTTGCTCTTGCTGCTCTTATTTTTCGTAGCATTTATCGAACTTACATTAGACCATTCTAAATTATTTATCGACCGCGGTTTTTACTACACGGGATTTTTATTAAAACGAATTGCCGTCTGGACCAAACCTCCGGAAACGATTAACATTATTAACGGTTCGGATCTTAGGTCCATTAATATAAAGGTCAATTTCGGATAATAACAATAAATAGATAACTTGGAAATTTGAGAAATTGTCGCCAATCGCTCAAAGTCTGGCAAGTCAGTAAGCGACGAATGTTTGAAAAAGTTGTCGACACAAAATGATGCCATTCATCCTGGTGCGGTTTAGTGAAACGAACGCATATTGCTTTATTTTTTTTCTTTTGGATCCGTATTCGTATGATGTAACAAATAGTTTAAACCTGTATGGGTTCTAATATAGTACACGCCGAAAGGTCCAAATTTGTACGTGCTTTGAACGTTCCTAACGATCTTAAAGACGGTTTTGTTGAATAAAGCGTCATCTCATAAAAGGCACCTCACGCAGTCAAAGAATAATTTTCAATGTTAATTTCATGCATACATTATAAAAATAAGTTTCTGCACTTCATGTGTTCTGTTTCTGCACACACTTCTCTCTACCTGCAACCAAGCACAGAACTTATCTCTTTCCATTAACTCTGTAGCAATGTCTGCCCCACTCCCTAACCTTCGTTTGGCTTTTGGCAGTCATCCCATGCTGTCACTAGCAGTCACTCAATGAAATCACACCGATCCTATAGAGGCTTTAATTATATCAATACTAATTAAAAATAGCAGGTTAATATTCTATTTGAAATCTATTAACAAAATATCTTTATCGGTGTAGGTACGAGTCTCAGTACAGTCACGAATCTCCGTCGTTAGTCACAATACCTTTGTTCGATTGTAAATTACTTCCCATTTACTTTCTTCTTCATTTCCCCTTAGTACGGTTTTGTTAATAGCAGGTATCCATTGTCTCTTACATCGAACGAAGAATGTATTTCTATGTACAAGGACCCATCTCTGATTTTAGTCAATAGATCTAGATAGAATAGAGGCTGTAAAAGGACTATTGATTCTCACGTGCTTCGAGAGGTCCAAAACCGTAGGTAGGCTTATAACGAAGCAGAAGAATTACTCAGCTATTCGTTCGTATACCTAAGTTTATATTACAAGAAATATGATTGAAAAAAAAAAAACACGACTCGTAATTTGTAAGGCTAAGAACCATAATTCCACCACGCAGACCCCTCTGAGACACTGGTGATTTTTAATATGGCACACATGGCAGATAACACCATCGATCAACTGTACCATTTTATGAAATATCCAAAGAGGTACTCGTATCATCTGCTGAGGACTCTCGCGACCACGAATGTGAGAGGAATCCAGCTATCAGGAAGGATTGGAGACGTTTTGTAAAGCGTACCACAACACATTATGATGACAAGACGGTTCAGCCAAAGCCGTATCTACTTAGAAGAAGACCTCGCTGACCGAGCTGATCTTGGTAGCGGCACAATGATAGCTAGATACATAAATGTTAGATATCTAACATACGACCAGAGATCTTGCAGATACGTCTGATGAACTATGTTCGAGTAAGCCTTTGTCTTACCTGCTATCTGATTGTTGTACCTATATACGTGACGACCATGCCTAGGTATGCTGTCTATCAGTTGCTACAATTACACAACAGGCGTGTTGACAAACCTGAATATCGATACTCATACACCCAAGGGGCGTCTGTTATAATGCTGGAGAATATGTACCTACTAAATTGACGACAAATAACGAAAATGGATTTAATCTAATATACACCCGTACACGGTTACCGGTATTTATTTAACACAGATTTAAGGTCAACTGGTTCACATAACGTAGGTAGGCATTTTTATTCGCGCCAATTATTGAATTATAATATTTTACTTTAAAATATCCAGCCATTTCAGAAACATTAAACATAATTATTTAAAATTTCCAGTGCAAATGAAAAGTTGCATCTCATTATATTTTTCACTGCAAACAAAACATTTTTTTGACATCTACGTCCTGAACATTAACTTTGTTAAAACTGAACATGCACTGACAATCTGAAAATTTTAAATGAAACAACCTTTTATGAACAAAAACAGGGACTTACAAGCTCATGCTGTTTGAGCGTAAATACCCATGCTGGAATACGCATTGCAAAAAGATGTGTGCTCTCCCAGCCTTTGAGTCGCGTTAAATATTGAAACGTTGTTTACACTTACCTGTAAATACCGTGATGTTTGCCCACTGGTTTTATTAATACGGTTGCTGCTACTTTTTGCCGTTGCAGCGTCGAAATCAACTCGATATTGAGACGCTGCATAAAATATTTACTGTATTCTATCGTTCCCTTTAATAGGGGAAAATAAACTATGGGATCCTGTACTTGTTGCCAACTAGGTAAAGCACCGTCTGTGCCTGTGCTGGATGCTATCCTAGATCCCGAGGAAGTCCTGAGGAAGGCCAATGACGGGGTTTAGTTTATAGTATTCCTACATGACCAGGTTTCACTCTCTCAATAGGTTCCACTTCTTATAACAAACAAATTAAAGGTCGGTTTGGCATTAGTGATTATTTGTACATAAATGCCAAGTATCAAGTAACGGGCAAGAATGCTATAAATGCTGCTAGCAATTTAAGCTTTACATAACACAGGATGACAAAAAAAATTTAAAATGAAAAACTCCATAACTTTTACTTTTAAGGTTAGAGAAGAAAAATGTATGGTGTTTTAATTTTGAAATGATTTCCCTATGTAATAATTATTATAGAGACGGGTATCAGTACCTGAGCGGACTTTGTAACTTTATTACCTTCATGCTATTATTGTTCCAATGAATGCTCTATTTTGAATCCTCGACAATCGTCTAGACGATTGTAATATCATAAAGCTTTTGCTTAAAATGTCAAGCTTTATTTATATTGTCATATTTTTAGATTACCTAAAGTAATGTTAATGTACTTCATGCATGTACATTATCGCATAGCACGAGACAACAACCAAACTATCATTTGGACTGTGTCTCCCAATCCCATAAATTTTATCGATAGATAACAGTTTTTAAGTCTTATTGGAACTTCCAATGCGCAAAGCAGGTAAAGGTACAGGCCCTCTCAATCTATACTAATATTATAAAGAGGAAACATTTGTTTGTAATGTTTTCACACAAAAACTACTGGACCGATTTCAAAAATTATTTCACTGTTAGAAAGCTACATCTTCACTTTTTGACATAGGCTATGTAATATTACTAGGTGTAAACGAAACTATTGTTGTCTAATTCCACGCGACCGGCGTCCACTAGTAAATAATAAAAGAGTCTGAGCCGATAAGCCATGTAGAAGACATTCGGGCCCAGGTTGGTTGCAACCGAAGGCTGCTGCTTGTGGATTTCGATGTGTATGCAATAGACCTCCCTCAGCTGTGGCTATGGGAGAGACCCGTGCCCAACAGTGCGAAGCCTATGGGGTTGTAGCTAAGCTTAGTTAGATGATAAATGCCGATCAAAATAAAATGTTGTTGATTGCAAACATTTTTGTACTAGCCGAAACTCATAAAGCGATAAATTCATGCAGGAAATAATACGGCGCTTCCCTTTCGGAACTAAAATACCAGACATTTTAATAGACAAGCCACTGAATGGATATTCCCAACAAAACATTAACGTCTCTCTCTCCCTTTATACTGTAGTTGTACCGTGCTGCGATACAAATTCCAGGACTTAATAATACTTGTAGCTACACTGATTCGTGAACGACATAACACCAATTCGTTGGTATTTCTGAAGCATGAGTTTCGTACTAATTTGGGTAGCACAAAACGCCGTTTTACATAAAGACAAGTAGGGACATATCTATTTATAACTGAATGTGTTTCACATAATTGCTACTGTTGGGTTCTGCCCTAATTGTGGTGAAAGGGTGGGAAATGAAATAGATAATTTTCTAGTAAGTATGTTTTTGCAACTTATGACCAGCCGTTATTTTGTGTTTGAGTTAATATAAATATTCCCATTCAATACATCTAAAAGAAATCGATTAAAAAGTAAGTGCATAATTTGCGTTTTATTATTTTTATTTTATAACACTTTGCCATCAGTAAACTAAACTAGACTATTATATATTTGATAATTTGCACGCCTCATGCGCTAAGAATAGAGTTTAATTACTGTAAGTATGAAAAACCTTTAAAGGTTCTCAATAGGCTGTTCATTTTAATATTTTGCTTATATTAAGCTTAAACAAGCTTTCTTACGTTATACCGGTTATACTCAATGTTTAAAGTAAGGAAGCTTTTATTAGTGCTGAATTACTAAGAATAAGGATTCACAGAATAGAATATAAAATTAAATATGTAGCATGAAAAGAACCTACCATCGTAAAGCTTCAGTGCAGTGCAGTCTCGAGTCGCGTAGTTAGCAAGTATCAACTTCACTTTACCAAACGACCTCCTTCGTACTCGTACATATCTAAACATACTAACAAGACATTGACTTAATGATAGAATCTCGTTGAACCCCTCCGTTCTGAATGCGAGCTAATCAAGCATGACTCAATGTTTTGTCAGCCTCACGCACCGAATGAGACCGGCCATATTATACTCGTATACCCTGAGCCAAGCCTTTGTATTCCTACTGACATTACATTACGTGTGATTTATACGTTCTGTTTTGTTTTACTATTAGTAAATTAGTAATTAATATGTATATATATGTTTGGGAATACTTGACAATGTATAAGTTGACTGATGCACACGTTTACGCCTTTTTAATAAACACCAAACCAATTCAGTCCGGTCAATTTCCATGTTGATATGAAATTAACTGACTTAAAAATATTACGTGAATAAACGAATCAATCCGCATTGGAGCTGTGTGGTGGAGTATGCTCTCGATCTCCCTCAACTATGACTGACTGACGAGTGTGTCACCTCACTAATTAATATAAGCAAAAGCAAATATAGCATGACGTTTTCACCTGAAATTGCAGGATCCCGATTTAATGATGTTTGAATTTAATTTAAGAAATATTATGTGTATCCTGTGTTGGTGTACCTACCTTGATCAAATAAATAAATAGCGAAAATAATTTAAAAATAAAATATTTTCCAAACGTTTCCAAAACATAATTTAAATATTTTTTTATTGGATCAGCAAATAAAGCTGTTATATCAATTAGGATTACTTAAAAGTCCTTAGCTTCTTATCCAATCTTAGCCTATTGCTTACATTTCATTTTTAGAATAGCTAAATATGTTTTAAGAAAATATCTCGATTGGTATGAAGTGTCATGAAGTCAGGTAAAATTATTTCAAAGACGCGTGCGAACTGCCAGCTTGCCGGTAATCGGAATATAGACTCATTATCGATCCATTGCAAGATCTCGTCACGCTCGACTTGGAGCGTTCTACGATACGCTGCTCCAGTGCAGTCCCGAAGGTCCCCGAAAGGCATGAGGGCATTCAAGAAATGTTACCACACACGTAGTTACAATACCATTACGTAGGTTACTCCCCTTTATTCCTCTATGGTTACATTATATCCATCCACCTGCCTGAGGAAACCGGGGAAACTCTCGATACTGAAAGGAAAGCCGTGCTTGGTCTTGACCGATCGATCCGGTAAATAAATAAATGATGAATTGGTATGAATTAATGTATTGGTAATAACATTGATTTTGCCTTGAAAATGTTGAACAAACCAGATACGTGCAATGTCCAATGAAAATTATTTTTAACTTCATCATTTAATATAATAAAGTGCTATTTGTTCAGCGCTTTTGTGATGTTTGAATAAGGAAGGAATACCGCACAGATTATATCGACGTTTTAATACGACGATCATATTGAAATGAAATATTATTTTTAACATGTTATTACAAGCATGGGACCATTTAAAAAAGGTTTACAGCCGCCGCGTCGGCAGTATTTAACTATTATTTGTTATATACTAGGCTGTTGCCGGCAACGACGCTCGCGTTAAAAATATTATTATTGCACTCGTAACTTCTAGTCTACCTGTCTATTCTTAGTAGTAGCAATCCAACCAATTGTCTGACACTGCTAGACATAGAATTACATTAGCCTACACCCAGCTTCGAATCCTACGGCTTCCCGTAGTCTTCAAGACATCAGTCCACTTAATCTAAGGTCGTTTAGTAAGCCCCTACACCAAGGACAGACAAAAAGCCACGATGACTACTACTTAAGTAAAACCCAGATTCTGTGTAACTTGACATTTAATTCATAACGCCCATTGCGAACAAAGTTGGTATGGTTATTTAATAACGGCCCTATTTTATATTACGAAGAGGCAAGGTCAGCCGTGTCTGTGCTTCAGCTAACCCAATTTGCTCAGCAGCACGTTGCCAAATTTGGCCAACAGCGGAGATTTACAATTTAAAGTACGCTTCGTAAGTGTTTCCTGGATCGCTCGATTTTGACACTCTTTTACGCAGCTCACCTTAAATACGCAGAACTCGTAGGTAACATCGAGCATGGGGCGAGCTAGTTGTCAGTGCCAGTTTTAAGCGCCAAAAAAATCATGTTTAGACGTATAATATCCCCCGCACTGTTATTTATCTGATTCATCAAACATCTATTGTCTCTGATGCTGATATGAGGAGAATTGTGCGATGGTACCTATTTCTATGAAAATGAAGCCAAAAGTCAAGCGAGGTTCATGGTGATCTGATCAGAAATATCCCACTGTAAACAATCTGGCTAAAATGCGTTTGTTCAACGCTAAATATAAGTCATGACATTCATAAATTGTATTCAACGATTCCCGGTCACGTTGCACAAACTTTAAAACCCACTATAAGTCTGAACGAACACTAAGGATTTAATTAATCTCGTTACCCGTCTTATCTCAATGAATATGACCCGACCTACTTCAAGTTCTTAACATAAAACGGCACACATCCCAACCCAATTGATACAGAGCCGGAATTGGGAAGATTTGCGGAATAATCGTAAAACTGAGACCGTTCCGATTGCGAAAACTTTGTAAGGCGGGCTTCGATCGTAAAACTAGGACATTATTTACGATCAGCTCCGGAAGTAGCGGTTTGCGATTTCAACTTAAGTGAACACCTGCAACTTTCAGAATAGAACTGTTAAAATATTTTCGAATCGATATACTTAGTGATAATTACTAACTTTGCAGTTTATACAACGAAAAATTAATTTGAATCTGAATTAAGTAATTTGTTCAGACCTATATGGGTATAATACTCGTATTAAGTCTGTTAAGTTTTGTACAATTCACAGAATAAATTTAGTTTGAGATGTAAGTAGGCAGTGCCCGTGTGTAGTTAGTGCAATTAAAATGTTTTAATTTAATAATTAATTCATACTTAATTTCAGAGCGTCCATAGCCCAATGGCTCGCATCGATACAATATGATCGAAAGTTAAGCAACAACGCGCGCGGTCGGTTTGTGGATGGGTGCTAGTGGCAAAATTGCATAGTCGCTACCGTGCTCCGGAGGGCACGTTTTCAATGTTGCAGACACTCGTTAAGCCTTGTCGAAAACCTATGGGTGGCTTAAGAAAATTCGCATTGGAGCAGCGTAGTGGAGTATGCTCTATACCTCCCGCAGCTTGTCTGTAACCCGTGCCCAGCAGTGGGACGTCTATGGGTTGCAGCTTAGCTTACTTAATTTCAGAGCTATCCCAAGTATTACATCAATCCAATAATCTTCGAGTATACTGAAGTATATTGTTGGTCAGACATGACTATTTCCTGGTAGATATGTGAATCTAAACGTGGAAACCCACCAGCAGTTTTTATAAGTAATAAAATAAATTAATAATATAAAAATAAATTTTTAAGTTTTTATTTTTATTTTACTTATGTACCAGTGCGAACATAATAAATGTTTTTTCTACTTACAAGCGTAATCCAACATCTCGTTTATTGTCTCAATGATATGGATAACTCTTGTGAGTTAAAAAAATATCAGACTAAGTATTTAGTTTTTATGGGAAGTGAAAACATGAAAAAAAATATATTGTTGACCCGTTTCTGACAAATTAATTGCATACACTTTTCATCGCTTCATATGCGAAGCAAAAGCGTCCAATCATCCGCTTCAGTTTTACTGTTATTACTCAGCAATCCCATTTATTCGTACAAACCGATAGTACTCGTATAACGGTCGGCCCGGCCGCGTGCCGGTCTACCGAATTTGTAATAATCCAAACGCACCCAAAACAGACCACGGGCCAAATCCGCCTCAAATGTAAATACTATTGTTACACATGAGTCCATTTATATCAGCTGGGAGCATGCGATGCGGCCCGCAATCGCTCGCCTGCGCGGAAAACCCCAATGAATGTTCCCCAAACAATACGCCCAAACGAAAAATTCGCCGAAATTCATATGCAAACTCCACAGTTTAATTACAGACTGTGCATATAAGTCACTGCAGTTTGCTTTTGTTTGACGAACTTTTTTAACCCTCGATCATACAAAGAACCTTTCTTTTTGAACTCCTTTCGTTTTTATCTTTGCTCATTTGCTTTTAGAATAAAATAAAATAACTTTAATTCGTTTTTTGCATCTTTATATAGCAACTAGTGGACGCCCGCAGCTTCGCTCGCGTAGAATTAGACCCAATAACGACGTCTGCCCGCGTTCGGGTTGCCCACTTGACTTCAAAAACGGCAAATTTTCATACTAACTTTCCTATCTAAAATACTATATAAAATACTAAAAATCTTATCTTAGTGCTCCCCTACGATATAAAAGGAACCCCTGTACAAAATTTCAAGTTTCTAACCCTTATAGTTTAGGCCCTGCGTTGATATGTCAGTCAGTCAGTCAGTCAGTCAATCAGTCAGTCAGTCAGTCAGTCAGTCAGCTTCTCCTTTTATATATATAGATAGAGATATGGGCATTTCGGGCGAATTTGATGTACCTATGTGTCACCGTGCCATCTTTTTGCCTCTCAATTTTTAAAGCTTTTTTCATATTATAACCCTCAAGCTAGTTTAACTTCCAATTTGAGCAATATTTGTTTTAATATGATAACATGCAAAAGGCCTACAAATAATAGAAAGACGTGCCATCGTGCCAAGGATTTAAATGCTTTTATCAGAGTAATATCAGCGCGATTCTCTAGTTCAATAGAAAGTCCCCGATCCACCGCACATTCGAGACCGCAGTGCCGTACGAGAGCTGCCAAGTAACGGCAAGATACGGCGACGTGGACGCTTCATGATTAAATTTACGGAGTTATGGTCACCCCAGTCCCTTACTTTTTGTGCCCTTCGTTTCCCATGCGATATTTATTGCCCCAACATGAAATATGCATTAATCCCAAATAAAAACCTTCGCATAAACATTTTTACTATTCGATACCCGTCGTAAGTTACGTAATAGTACAGAATGGTCAATTTTATGCGATTTTGATACCAGAAGATTAATACAAAACTCCTTTAAGTACCTTACCTACATACGTAAATACCTTTATTTTGCCTCTTTAAATAATAGCGAATCCCGAGCATGTCATTTATTTGACAGAAAGCAATTTAATTTATTTGGACATAAGTAAATATTCAAAACAGAATGACCAGAAAACAACGCAATTGGTTAGATTTGATTGTTAAAATTAAAAAATGGTCCCGTCTGTAAGTCGTTCTGTATTACAATTACAATTACGATTTGTACCTAATATAAAACATATCATTCATTTCATTAAATTATGTGTTTATCTATTCAATATTATTTAACAGAATTCTAAACTTCTGGGCTTCTTCCTTTCTTTTTGACGTGATAACGTCTTATAAATTGATGAACATCGACAACGCATATGAAAAAGTATCCCGTTCCGCCTGAGTGTTTTTATTAAATTAATTTTTAATTTTATTAAATTAATTTTACACACGAAAACATTGGCTCCGAAATAGGGAACTGTCAAAATAAATATATAGACTTGTCTGTTGTATGTTATCTTTGTATTTTCAATTCTCCTTTTTTGTATTGTATAAAATAATGATTATGACGTTATAACGTAAACCGACTTTACAGACAACCAGTTTTTTTTTAAAAGCTTTAACTTTAACTTCACTCGTATGTATCTATGTAGTATGTCCTGGAATCTTGCAAACAATATTTCACCCACTTCCACTGAAGCTATCGAACTGCAATTTGGCACACATATTTGGTTCAGATGAAAATGTACGAAAATAAAATAAAAAGTTATAAAAAGCTTTTTTTTTTAAATTGTAACGTTATAATTTAGTTTTAATTTAAACTTAATTTTTTTCTATTATTTTTCTATTAGGTTTTAACCAGTCGGTTTTTTAAGATTACCTTTTATAATTATTAGTGTTTTTCTTCATAAATTCATAAAGCTATTCGACGTGTTATTTTTTACTTTCAGCTGCCAACGAAAATTGGTAACGAATCACTCCATCGAGAGCCTGATTGACAGATAGCCTGTCTGTGTAATTGAGACGGATGCGACTCTGTTTGTCTAGCGCGATAAATCTCCCGCTCGTTTTATTGTCAGTTTAAAACCTTATTATCGAGTGTAAAGTACCCTTTGGTAAACCTGGCCTTCAGCGCTGGAAGATAGTGATTACCTTGCACAGAGTTTAAATTGTTATTTATCTAAACAGCTGGATAGATGTTGATGAATTTTTTTGTGTGTGTTCAAGGGGATTTGAGAATGGTTTAGATTCACAATTTTATCCACTGGAAAATGTTTTTTAAACACTATTTTAGTACTTTTATTTTTAACCGTCGTTCATTGACGTGAAGCGTCGCGTCACTTTGACATTTCATATGGCAGAACAACGTTTGCGGGGTCAACTAGTTTATTTATTTAAGCTAAGCAATACCATTACTGTCCCACGGCGGACACGGGTCTCTCTCACAGCCACAGCTGCGGCCGCTGCGGTAGGTCTAGAACTTATTCCACCATGCTGCTCCAATGCCGTTTTGTTGAGGTGTTAGAGGGCAAGGCCAACCCAGTGTCGAATGTCCTCAAGATAAGAAGGCTGAGCGATTGATTTACAATTGAAAACAATTGGGATCAATGGCTTAACGAGCCCTCCGAAGTAAGGTAGCGCCAATTTGACACTAGCAGTCCCATCTACAAACCGACTGAACGCATCGTTACTGAACTCGTACGATCACATACGATCGACGCTATTGGGCTATGAACGCTTGGAACGATTTATTTATAAACTTTGCCATTGTACGTACACCTTAGCTAAATGTTATAAAGGGCTGAATCCTCTGCCAGCAAAACACTAATGAACCCATATATTTCATTAAAAAACAAAAATATATTTATACATCACGTAACTTAAAATTCATAAATAAATTGAAATTCCAAGGACATGTACCATCCAAAATGTCCTTTCATTGCTTGTCTCTTAAGCTATGTATGCATAAACTGCATTCTAACACAAACTTAGCTTGAATGAACAAAGTGAAGTCGAAGTCGTGCTATCTCCTCATATGCATCTTGCCGGCAACCTCACGCGAGCTGAAATAGCTTCGAGTAGATCTCAAAAGAGCGGAATTTGCACTACACTCAAACTTTGAGTGGATAATAGAGCTGCTTCTCTGTTGCAAATTGTCTTGCAACACGCGTTCAGCACGTGTTGACATTGTAATTCTTCTAAGCAGAAGTTATAATATGTAATGATAATAGTTATTATGCATGTATGGATGTTATTTTTTTTGTTTAGATTACAATTTAGATATTAGTTCCTATGGTCTGATGTATAATACCTAGTCGAATCGTAAGTTCTGTCATAGGCTTGTTAAATTTCGAAAACTGGCTAGAAAAGTTTTGATTGATTATGAATAAGAAACTCCGACTTAAAATAAAACAAGCATGCAAAATTCAGCTCAATCGGTAACCGGGAAGTGGATCAAATTTAACTTGCAAGATTTGATTACCGACAAACATTAACTTAACAATTAAAAGCTGGTAAAAATATTTGATTTTATTCCATTTCCTAATAACAACAGACAACTCTTCGGGAGGTCGAGAACTATAAAAATGTATATTTAACTCAGTGTAAAAATGAGACAACGTTCCTAGAGTATGTGAAAAAAAAAGAAATGACAGATCATCAATTGATCAAAATAATGCAATAAAAATTCAACAAATACCCCTTTAATACTTACAATATTCTTCGCGATCTCGCGTGAACGTTCGGCTAATTCCAGCCAACATTGTTTATCCACGGGAAGTACCTACATCAGGGCAGTCTATTCTGTTAGCCGAGAGATTTGGATATAATAAAAAATGTATATCGACACAAAGCTGTTATGAAGTTTTAAATTAATATAAGCTGGTTTTGAAAACTCAATTTTCGGCTTATTTTATCCGCCAATATTTACTGAATTTCAATTATCCGCTCTGTGCGCTGTTTTGGCTAGCGCGGCTCCGATCAATATACTGTTCCCTTTGAAACAGGACTAATATTAAATAAACTTGTATTTAATTTTGACGGCTAGTAAACTGATACTGATAGAGTTTTAAATAATATTCCTTACGTGTAAAACGCTAACGATCACGTGGCGTATCAATGTCATTGTGCCCGCTGATTGTGCCGTTTAGTTTCAAGTAAAGCGCAATAAATTATTAACAGTGATTGTGGTTGTTTCCAATTGTCTCTGCTGACCCCAGTGGGATACAGGCGTGACTTTATGTAAGCATTAGGTACACTTAAACTTTCGTTCAAGGCTTATTTACACAGGTATGCAACCATACTAAAACATAGCAGCTATGAATAGGTATATTAAAGATGTAAAGTTGTATTAGAAATATTAACATCCTGTCGCTGTCGCTGTGTTACTATACAAGTTGTATATTCTCTTTAAGTGATAATCTACACTACGAGTAATATTATAAAGAGGAAAGATTTGTTGATCTAATGCTTTCACAAAAAAAACTGACATATGCTATATAATATTACTAGGTGTAAACGAAACAATGGTTATGTCTTATTTCCTTGCGAGCGAAGCTGCGGGCCTCCACTAGTTTGTAATATTTTGAGATAGTAAAATGTCTTAAACCGTAAACAGTAAGTTTAATCTCCTCCCATCGTAAGTGCTCTTCTTCGTAAGTGGGTCAACTAGTACGAGTATCTCCTTATTACGTGTTGGTCGTTGTAAGCTATCCCAAGGCTATGCGCTTGGCAGAACTTGGCCGATTTTAGCTTCACTAAGACCGATTGGTTTGATATTATCGGTTTATGTTTCAGGAGTTATGTTTCATTGTGGGGACCACTTCATTGTGGATGTTTTAAATGTTTCGCTGCGACCCATAGACGTCCCATTGCTGGGCACGGGTCTCCCCCACAAACACAGAGAGCTGCGGGAGGTCTAGAGCACACTCCACCACGCTGCTCCAATGCAGATTAGTGGAGGAGTTAGTGGCCAACCCAGTGTCAAATGTTCTGAAGCCACCCAAATTTCTTCGACAAGGCTTAACGACTGTTTCCACCATTGAAAACAACCGTGACCGACGGCTTTACGTGCCCTCCGCAGCACGGTAGCGTCTATGAAATTTTGCCACTAGCGGTCACCCATCCAAAAACCAACCGCGCCCGTCGTTGCTTAACCCTTTCAATCACATTGAATCGCCGCGAGCCATTGGGCTATGGACGCTACGTTTTAAATGCTTACGATGTGTTTTTACGATGTTTGAACGTTCACGTGTTGTTAATGATTTTTTGAAATATGCGATTTATTTATTTATTTATTTAACACTTTATTGCACACATAGAAACAATAAACAATACAGAAATAATATTATTAATCTTAGTATCGATATTGTAGCTTAGTATCTTAGCGATTATTTGTACCTGCCGATTTATTTTTCAACTGAATCTTCTTCATCATCACAACCCTTTCTTTGTCCTACTTTTGGGCACGGGTCTTCCTTTCAGAATGGGAGGAATTATCCTTAGTGCACCACGCTGACCAAATGCGGATTGGCAGTATTCACATGCCTTCGAGAATATTATGATGGCATGCAGGTTACCTCACGATGTGTCCTTCACCGTTATAGCAAGTGACATTTAATTTCTTAAATTGCACATAACTTCCAAAATTCATTGCCACTGAGCTGTGACCGCTTTTAATATAATAAGTACCTAGTAACTCTTGTTACACAGAATATCATCATCAGCAAGCCAAAAAAGAGTGACATACCTATCCATATTTTGTAACTTTCCACTATAGATCTCATTGAGATGCTACAAATAACATTAATCTTCATTAGATGTTGAAGTAACTTTCGTTCGTAAGGATTAATATGAATGCTTATTAAAACCGTTCGTAAATCACTGTTTAAATATTTTTTATTCAATAAATAACTTATTGTAATGAATTTTATATAGACTGAGTAAAGATCTATATTTTTGTAGAACATTGTAATGACATTTCAGTAAGACGGTGCACGTAGTTTAGGTACAGATTTTTAGGAACGCTTGCCCTTCCGACTTGCTTCACAAATACATATCAATATGTATTGAGGGCAAGCTGAGAAGTTAAGCCTAATTCAAGATAACCTACACTATTCCGCATGAGCTATCGTATAACAGATTTTTTAAATGGGACTGGTAGGTACTTCCAGAGATTAGCGCGTTTAAACATACATACAAATAAATCTCTTCCGCTTTATAATATTAGTACCTATATCTGGATGATTGTCTTAGTACCTAAGATTACAAAATCCACTTTTGTATAAGGCGCATGAATTATATGTTAACTATTATTTTATAAGTTAATTATTGTTCTCATAGAAGTGACTTATTGTAGTCTTATTTGAGAAATAAAGATCTTTAAACCTAAGATTGTTTCACGGCTAACGCTCCGAAACATAAAATTATTGAATAACTCTCTTTAGCATTGTAATAATTGTTGAAATTATAATTTTAAATAATTCCGTTGCAACTTTTGCAGCCGAGTCTGATTTATGACATCGAGCCCGCAGCCTCCGGAAACATTAAACAAACGATCATTAGAAAAATAAAATATACTATAAATATACGAACATCCGAACTTACGAGTATAAACTATCACATTTATAATATACGAAGGATACGTGGCATGTTCGGAATATAGACAACATATCCGAACTTGCTGATGCATGAATATTGTTCTGGAAATCCAAACTCCCGGTGGGAACCTATATACAGTGTGTGTTTTTTAAATTTTGGCATCAAATTTTGTTATAATCAAATGTGACTAATAAAAAGTGTAAAAAAAACTTTATTGATACCTTGCAACTTTGCAACTTGAAAGCCATTACTAGTGGCGTAATAACACCCAAGACGAGCAAAAAATTAATTTTCACCGATAAAAAAAATTTAATTAAGTACAAGCAATTTCAGCGAGTGAAAATATTTATTACAACGCGTTTAATGAGCATTTATTTTTTCACTTCATTAAGTCAGCAAGAGGCCCTGATTTTAATTAAGTGAAACCACAGTAGATTGGATGTTACCGATATAGGAGGCTTAGGTACTCTTATTACTACTACTCACGGGGTATTTACTGAGATCTTTAATTTTTTAGTTTCGAATACCTCAAAGCAGTTACTCGCACATGCAAGCTACTTACCAATTTATCAGCCACGGTCAATGGCGTTAGTAACTAATAAAGTGTAGGTAAGAGGACAAAACACTTGTCTCGAGCATACTCCACCACGCTCCACCAATTCGCATTGGAGCAGCGTGATGGAGTATGATCGAGACCTCCCGCAGCATAGTCTGTGGGGGAGACCCGTGCCCAGCAGTGGGACGTCTATGAGTCGCAGCGAAGATGACTAAAGTTGAAAGACACTGAAGTTAAGCGGCTTCCATGCATCCCAATCCCATAACCAATTACCTAGTTACTGAATAAAGTCACAGAGAAAATAATATACTACGAACAAATTATTCTCACTGAACTTAAAGCTAGGCTAGTCCAAATTTAATTAAGACACAAAAATATATCTGTTTGTCTCGTTTGTTTCTGTACAGTAAGAATTCTTTGTTTTGCTAAGCTATTTCTTTTTATTTTTATTTTTGTATTTTATTTTTTATGTTTTTGTTATATTTGTTAGTAAGGACATATACTTGCACCCTGAAACTCGCCAATGCCCGAACTACGCGACAAAACGGAAGTACAGAATATCAGTGCTGTGGCATTTTCTTTGTTACAGCAAATGCTGAGTGCTTTCCGTTTTTCGCTAGGACTGCAACAACTGACATTATCATTTTGTTCTATTTTATTATATCATTGTAAAATGTTGTAGTTGTTAGCGAAAATAAACAAATTTCATTTCATTTCAATTTCATTTCAATTTCATTTCAATTTCATTTCAATTTCATTTCAATTTCATTTCAATTTCATTTCGATTTCATTTCAATTTCATTTCAATTTCATTTCAATTTCATTTCAATTTCATTTCAATTTCATTTCAATTTCATTTCAATTTCATTTCAATTTCATTTCAATTTCATTTCAATTTCATTTCAATTTCATTTCAATTTCATTTCAATTTCATTTCAATTTCATTTCAATTTCATTTCAATTTCATTTCAATTTCATTTCAATTTCATTTCAATTTCATTTCAATTTCATTTCAATTTCATTTCAATTTCATTTCAATTTCATTTCATTTCATTTCAAATTTAATAATGTTCAGTAATCTCCAGGCCTTCCCAGCATCATTGTGCATTATGCCACTAATAGCTTCTTTGCTTTCGAATCCTATAGATTAGCAAAGAGCAGAACAAGTTCACATCCATAATAATAATATGCACACAAGACGAGCATTATAAACGCCTTGTGTAATCTTTGCATAAAAGGGAATATTATGTATGTTCTAACAAATACAAATAAAATCATCAAAATTAAACGACGAAGAAATAAGAAAATATAAACAGTCGAACATAAAAACTCTTACTTTTTTCGAAGACGGTTAAAAAAGTCAGTGATCACTAGGGAGTAAAATATAAGATAGGTACACCAAAGTTTCTGAGGCCTCCGTCCCGCATCCCCAATCGCTACAACTCTCATCATCAATTCATAATGTTTTGACAAACGGTCTAACTTTTATTCTTCTAATTGATGGTTCCATTATTTATTCACTTAATGCCTTTAAGCAGCATTACCATCAATTAAGTATTTAAGCTATCTGTCGTTGAATAGAAAAATATAAAATACCTAAAGTAAAATTGCACAAGATGTCCCACAGCTGGGCACGGGTCTCCCCCACAGACATATCTGCAGGTGGTCTAGAGAATGCTCCTCCACGCTGATCCAATGTGGATCGGTGGAGAACAAGCAAATACGAAGCATAAATAATCATTTTAAGTCGTCCTTGTACTTCCATTAACCTAATCCATTTGCTGTTGTTGTGTCTGTTGTTCATGTCACAAAGATATTTTTACATGATCTTCCTTTACTAAGAATTGCGATGGTGTGGGTAGAGCAGGTCCTTTATTCCGGGGAATATTGAAAAACCGAAGCGTTTTTCCGTGTTTTCCTTTGGTTGTCACATTAAAAAATGACCTACTTATACGGCACGGAAAGTAAGCGAGGAATATAAAAGTTTCTCCCTAGAACTTAATTATTCATAAGGTTGTCCTGTAATCCCCACGTTGGGAGTTTGCTTCGGTCTTGTCACGTCCTTGAATGACAAATTACACTCGTGATCGAACCAATTTTTTATAAAATCTCAATTCAAAGTATTCAACGGACAGTTCTGGGATTTACGCATCCCGCCCTGCCATCCAGGCGAGCCAGGTATGTGAGACTCGCTTGACACAATAGTCTATTTTCTGTTTATTCGGACGGTCATTGTTCTCATGAGCACGAGCGGATGGATAGTGCAGAATGCCCGTTTACTAATTTATAGTATCTAACTACCTAGCTAAATTGAAGGTATTCTAGATAATCTTCAGACGCACCTTTAGTTAATGTGCATGTTATCGTTTGAGGTCCACATTTCAACAGTAGGTAACACAATAGATTTATAGGTAAAATAAAGCAAGACAGAGTTTGAAGTTTTGGCTGAAGTCAGTGACATATGAAATAATAAAAAGCTTGCTTCATTTCATAAGCAATGTTTTGACGAACATTTTGACGAATTTCAACCGAGTTTTCTTTGAATAACTGCAAGACACCCTGACAATCCTGCTCATTGCTCAGGGTTGGTCACGAATCAATTTAGCTGATAGTTTTACGGTTACGGCTGATAGTACCAAGGTAATCATTTTAATTCATTACAGTATCACATCCTCAAATATTGCATATGTAATAATGTATTGTACGTATGCCAGGGAGATGAATCTTTTAAATAAGGCAATAAAGCGTTGTAAACGAAATCCCGAAAATAAAAAAGCCTTATATTTCGTAAAAGGATTTGTAGTGTCACATGAGGCCGCGGCTTATCGCAGATTGGCTGAACACGCGACTTTGCTCGTACATTATATACTTTATATACAAAAACGTTGACACGTGTTGGATATATTCATAAACCGTGACCTAGAATACAATTGAGAAGCTGTACAATTTTAATAAAATTGCAATATGTAAATAAACAAAGTAAATACCTACCAAATAATTGGCATCTTGAAAAAAGTAGAGGGAATTATTATGTTTCTATACCACCAACGTTTGAATCGTGAAATATAATATTCATAGTGATTTCACTAATCGTTTGCGAAAAATATTACATTTTCCAGCTCGTGCTAATGTTTGGAATGAGCTCCTTATGTTTTTATTTCTAACAATGACAGAAGATTGATCTAATTCAGCTACGGTGGTTGACTTAGATCAATCTTCTGCTTTTTTAAAACTTTGGCCAGAATTACCATTGGTGTTGACTACTGGACCACTACAATAGTAACGTTTTCGAATTTTTTAAATTGATTAAATAGAAGCCATAAACGGTGACTTACGGTACTTGACCGGTGAATAGGCGAAGGATAAAATAGTACGAGTATGTTAATAGTAGGTGAATACATGAAAAACGCTTAAATGATTTTTTGTATATACTCGTATGTAGGTATCTCATACGTGTTGTAACTACCATAATCAAAGCATGACTGTAATCTGCCGCCAAAACCGGCGATACAATTTCCGCTATAGTGCCCATCTGTCAAGGTTTATGGAGAAAGTCCATCTACTAAAAGGAAAAGGGTATCTCCTTTTTTCCTTTACCGGATTGTGGTTCAGCTTCGGATCGTCACTCCCCCAACGCCAACTATGTGTCTAACTTTGTTGTTACTGTAACTATCTAGTTCATTCAGCAGAAACGTACCTATTAATATAATTTATGCATAAAATATATAGATATTATGTGCATCGATTCAATAATTTAAAGCGAAGCATCTTTCAATATAGGCGTGATAACGGTGACGGAGACGGGAGGTAGGATAGGTAGTTAACTTTGTCTATATTTTTATATTAAGTATATGTATTTGTAAAATTACTACAGTAAATATAGAATATAGAAAAACCAGAGATCACAAACCTTTCTTATGCTTATTAACTTATTACTTAAAAATTGTGACTCATACAGTTTTCCTTTTTGTATTGAAAAAATCCCAAGTATTTTAATACAAAAACTGGTAACACCATTCGGTCGAGGCTCCCTTCACAATAACAGTGCAGACAATCTCCGGCGGATATTTGTTCACCATCAATACAGAAGCAGTTCCCTTTTACTTGGACACAGCATTCAATCGTCTTGATGAGACATTTTCATCCCGCGAAGTATTGGTGGAATTGCGCTGTAAAGATTATTGGAAATTTATTTTGTCATTCCAATTTTAGGCTTTTAATGTAGATATCCTTGATTCCGCTCTTTGCTTACGGTTGATTTGAGTTAAAAGAAGCAAAAGGCCCTAAATGCTCAGCTGGTACAAGTATTTAGAGATCATTTTAAGAAGTCAGTGATTTTTTTTCTATTACCCCAGAGTAAAATGCTATAGGACATTACTGTTACTGTGAAAGTAACTGAAATAGACCACTAGCGGTATCGAAATCCGCTAAACAGCGTATTTTTTAACCACATAAGCTGCAGAACTTAGTCTACCCGACAATCGACAGATATGGCCACCACTGCAACTTCGAATTGCAATGGTGATTCCAAGGAAATCATTCGAGCTAACTAAGTGCAGTTTTTCACCATTTAGTTCTGGTTGCATAACGACTTTTTTTGACATTAGGTAGAAGCTGAAAATGTCATGCAATTAGTTTTATTGCTATTCAAGAGTACCTCACCAATTATAATACAGTTTTTGTTATCGAGTTGGCTGTGGAGCATACTTAAATATTATAGAGTAATTTCTTAAGACTTTACCTACTTGTAATAAATGACTTCTCGTTTAAAAGGTCATATAACTTTTGCCTACTTCTGAATTATATTCCCGCAGTCGCCTAGTCGCCCAAAACATAGACTATCAAATAATAATAAATATGATTTCTATAATATTATCAAAAGTAACTCGTATACCCAACTCTCAATAACTTGTTATGTTTGCTCTAGAAAGCAAAGAAATTTCTTAAATATCTATATATTGCGGGGCTCCACCGCCTTTACCTAATTTATTATTATAGCCATACCTAATTTTATTTCTTATGTTGATTCGCATTTAATGTAATAACGTGTGTTTATTCTGAGGGAAGTATTCATGAGATGTTTTGCGTAATCGCTGCGACCCATTGACGTCCCACTGCTGGGCACGGGTCTCCCCCACAGACACTTCTGCGGGAGGTCTAGAGCATACTCCACCACGCTGCTCCAATGCGGATTGGTGGAGGGGTTAGCGGCCAACCCAGTGTCGAATGTTCTCAAGCCACCCGAAGGTCTTCGACAAGGCTTGACGACTGTTTCCAGCATTGAAAACAACCGGGACCGGGACCGGCTTTACGTGCCCTCCGAAGCACGGTAGCGTCCATGAATTTTTGCCACTAGCGGTCACCCATCCACAAACCGACCGCGCCCGTCGTTGCTTAACTCTTTCGATCACATTGAATCGAAGCGAGCCATTGGGCTATGGACGCTACATTGTTTTGCGTAAAATTGGTTTAAATCATACCACCATTAATAACAAATTGTCTTTCAATCAGATCTTTCAGACATTTACCTTTTCGGTTTTTTCGATGATTAATTGAGCAATACTCCACCAATCTGCATTGGAGCAGCGTGGTGGAGTATGCTCTAGACCTCCTGCAGATTTGTCTGTGGGGTAGAATTGGGCTATGGACGCTACGGTGTAATCATTCGGGTTCCTTAATAAAATAATCATGATATAGTGTATCTATGTTCATATCATTATACATTTGTATGTACTAAAGCCCCCCCTGGTATGACTGGAGAGAATTACGCTTACTAATACGCAAGTTATTTACTTTACGCACGTTATTACGCTTCAGTTACAGTTATCACCATTTGTTTTGCTGGCCTACTACTTGAATGACACCGATAAGTTGGTTATTTATTATGTTAATTATATTAAGGTATTTTATGCAAGGCAGCTTGCTTGGCGAGTCGGTCTACGCGCTCATTTCCGGCAGTGCCAACATAAGCTCCCACCACATAAACTTGATGCTGTTGCCCTGTTGGCTACCCGCGACAAATCCGTCTTGACATCGTTCACTAGTGGGTTCGTGGATTGTAGGTTTGCCAGTGCCTCTAGGGATGAGCGACATTCAGTCTGGATGTGGCATTCCCTAAATTGCGGTCGCTCCAATGTTAGCCGTACCGCTTGTCTCAACGCGAGCCATTTCCAACTGATAAACTGAGCAAAAAGCCTCAAATCCGTCTGTCTCTCCAACATGATATAGCGCATCTGACCACAGAGTACATTTTACATTCTGAAACATCTGACTTTCCCATTGATTTTGATATCAGTATAAATATTGATGGGTTGACATTAGGTGATCTAACGCCGTGTGTCGCACTCTCATATGGAAAGCTGGATGTGGCAGTCGAGATACCAGTGTTCTATTTTTTTTTAAATAATAATAAATATTTTTGTTATTGTTATAAGGATGTTTACAAATTTTGTTGTACAGGGCCACCTAGTAAGCTTATGCATATCGTGTCAGGTGGCCCAAATTATTATGCTATTTTCGACCGCTCTTACTCGTATGTTTAAAAACCACTTTAATATAATTTTAGCAAGCCCAATATTCAACACATCAAAAACGCTCGGAGCTATGTGCCCAGCGTGGCTTGATTTACACAAAACCAGAACTTTAATTTCCGCTCTAATTAGGGCCACAAGTCACGCTCTTACAAAAACATTTTTTCAGATAACCTCAGGCGTCCAACATTTTAATAGTCTGTTTCTTGAAATTCACAGGCCGGTTATAAGTCTGTATTAATAGCAGCTTAATAATGGATGTTATTTGTCAATTTCCTAAAAATGGTAAATCAAATCAGGGACATTGTAAACAATCGGTGACATTTAACAACACTGGTGAAAGTACTTTATCAGGATCTTCGTAGTGGGAAACAGGTGTGTCCTTATGTACGAATATATTAGTACCTAGGCTCCTAGACTTAAAATGGTTATTACCGGTTCAATCGAAAACCTTCTTACCTGCAATCATACCTCAGAGACCTTTATTATACAAATCATAGTTTGCCTCGCTTGCCTAAGTATTTGTATATAGCTTGGCCTCATATCATAGCGCTTCTATTTAATCCTATTTTTATTAAATCCAAAAGAAACAGTTAGTTTTCTGAATAACATTATATTCATGCCATAAAATATAAACAAATATTGTAACATGAATTCCTGCTGGATACTTTCGTAACATCAAAAAGATGGTTTCTTTGTATTTCCACAAAGATAAACATAGACAGGAATATTGAGAGCTTTAAGTTTGAAGCAACCTTGAGAAGCGCCGGGGTCAAACTTTATATTCCCCAGCGTCAGAACTGCTGTGTCAGGATCGGTCTTTGTTATACCGCTTGACTGCAGAGGACGGCCGCATTTTACGCCCGAACTTCCTTTGGACGTGCTCCAGCTAGTCAGCTCCAACTAGCTTTACTAGGTTGAACCAAACTTTATTAGGATTCATATATTTTTTTAAAATTCAAAACTTTAGTAATCCTCGTTATTATTTGACATTACATCCTTAATATTATTTAACTTTTTTTAACAACACCTATATATTATGATAAACCTTAATCTTAAAATGTTAAATGTAAATCTTAAAATGTAAACCTTAGTCTAAAAATGTCTCAGTAAAATTAAGTATTAGTTGGTAGATTATTATCTGGAAATTATATTAGTATAATAAAGTAGGGTTAAAATTAAACCTTTTGTCGACGGCACAGGGTGTACAGAAAAACTCATGTGAGTTTATGATAACCTTTTATGTTTAGAAATACTTATTTAGGTACTTCATTCATTCATATCGTCTAAATGCGTTTCTAAAAAAATATTTAATATCTTGTTTTCATAATAATATTTCATCATCGATTCCATTTCATAATGTAGTTTAAAGGTTTCATATTTTAAAAGCTTTTACTTAACTTCACTCGTATGTATTCATTCATTCATGTATGTCCTGGAATCTTGCAATCAATATTTCACCCACTTCCACTGAAGCTATCGAGCTGACATTTGGCACACATATTAGGTTCCGATGACAATGCAATAATATGGTACTGTCAAACCCATCTGATGATGGAGCCGGAAGATATTAACTGGAACTTCATGATGGAATATCGTATCATAGTCGTGTTTGCACTTGTGGTAAAGTCTTGTAATGAACTTTGACCACGATTAGGTTTCAAGGTCAAGTTATAAAAGCTTTTTAAAAAAAAAAATTTTTTACAGTATAGTTATTTGAGCATTACCTCATGCAACGTTTGACTGCCTCGTTGGTCTAGGGATCGTCGGATCGCTCGGCCCCGCTAGTAGGCGGCTGCTTCGTTACGTCTATTAAGTATTCTGTGGTTCCGTTCATTACACTTAATTCTATACCCAATACTGTGTGTTTATTACACTTAATTCTAAGATTAAACTCACAGTAAAAAAAATCAAGCTGTCAACAAAGGCACAAGCTAGTTATTTATTTTGTAGGTACTACCAAAGGTAACTAATTCAATAATACAAAAATCATAATGTAATAAATATTGCGCACATTAAAAAAGATTACCTACGTTATGCTTTACTTTTTAACTGAAAGTATTTTACTGTTGATCTGGTAGTATTTAGTGCTTTGAAAAAGCTACATACCTAGGTATAGCTACATATACAATATGCTATTTAAAATTGTACTCACCTTATATTATGTTTTAGAATACCAATCACTTAAATTGGATTGGATCAAATTTTATAGTTGATCATTTCCAATTTCGTAATCTATGCGGGGTTATGGTATTATTAACAACACTGCGAAATAAACGCAATTATTCTTGGAAAGCTTCTAACATTACAGAGTTTTTTTTTTCGTATTTTCCATCATTTGAAATTGATTCCCCACCTGCACTTAGCGTGATGGATACTCACCTCCCCTAATGATAGATGGCGTCCAACGAAACCTGCGAGACAAATCTGGGTCGGCTTAAATAATTACACGTTCACCGCCATCCCATTTCAATACCGTCTGTAGGGTGTAGCCATTTTACTTCTATCCTTTTAAGGAGTCAAATGTTGCTTTTGTGAATTACACCGGCGTAACACATTACGTATATTATTATACTCGTAGTAATATAAAACGGCGCACGGTAAAAGGTAGTAAGCCCTTGATAGTAGTATTGCATTTATTCGGGTCACCTTTGATTTGGAACAGAGTCATTCCAAATTCGAATCACCACTACTAGTATATCGCCATAGCCGCCGACTACACGATATATTCATTCTAACAACGAATACCCACTAACCTTACTACGAGTACTTGTCCATCTTGTCTTGTCTTATGTAATACTAAATTAATTTACTCCTGACTTTCTATACTTTCCTGTTTTAGGTATAAGCTACAGAACCATGTAGTTTTTTTAATGTTTTACTATTCACTATTGTTTTATTTTGTAACTCATATCTTACATTCTATGTAATTTTGTAACTGGACAGATTATTATATAGACTGAACAGTAGCTACGGAAAGGTTTCTGTGGATAACTATTAACTCAACTTCTTTGCATAGGAAGTGTCACGCTTCATCAAGAGATCATATACATTACCGTAGTAATATACTCTCGATTGGGTCATAGCTCAATATAACGAGGCTTTACCCCTCCCAAGCCTCGTAAATTTAGGCACACTATTCTTTTCCCGATAGGATTTCCAAAATGTATGCCAACCGCGCGCGCTATCACCGACCTTTATTTCAATAAAACGTATAGAAACAGCTCACATTTTTATTTATTTTTTATTAATTGAAGTAACGAACGATTCAAATTATTGTATAGAAGAAAGACAGAAGGGAGTAATTTTTTTAACCAGCAATATATCTACGCGAATTAGTTACTTATATACCTACTAACTTACTTTCCTACCTGGCTGATACTACTACTAGGTTTTAGTTCATAATAAGCTTTTATATATTTACTAGCTGACCCGGCAAACGTTGTTTTGCCAATCATTCCTTATTAAAAATAAAAGTCGCGATGGAAAAATAAGGGTTGATCGTAGAAGGGTGAAAATTGAGGATTGTATGTATTTTTGTATGTTGTATCATAAAAAAATAGAAATTAAAAATTTTGTCTAAAAAATAAAAATAAAAATTTAGGGGTGGACTACCCCTAACATTTAGGGGGATGGAAAATAGATGTTGGCCGATTCTCATAGATACCGGATAAGCACAAAAAATTTCATCAAAATTGGTCAAGCCGTTTCGGAGGAGTATGGCAACGAAAACTGTGACACGAGAATTTTATATATTAGATTTAAACACTCTTAATGTCTAGATTCTACATGGGCAGACTTAATGCCTGAAGGCATACTATGCCAGTCAACACATGTTGATGGTGAGAGTTTGATGTAGGAGGATAAGTTTACTATTACTAACTGAACTATAACTGACTTATGTTGGATTTCAATAACCTATCTCCGGATAGATTTAGCTACCGGAGATAGAAATTTGACATAAGTTCCATACAAAATATGTCAAATTTCTATCTCCGATAGCCAAATCTATCCGTAGATAGGTTATTGAAATCCAGCGTTAGATTATTTCAAGTCTTGGTCAAAGTATTAAACGGGCGCAACGGATCTTAGATATATCCGGAGGAAAAAAGTTTCAATTTAGGATGACTTAAAAAATAATATAAATTCAATATAATATGTAGAACATGTTGGTTATTTGAGTCATCGTTTAACATTTTTGCTATGGCCGCCTATTTATTGGTTTCGAGATATCCGTTATATCCTATTGTGTAACTAAATGTTCGCAAAAATATAGCGTGTAGGGACAAACACTCGTAAATCTGCACCAGGAATTGAATCAAACGGCTCTCTTGACGGCGTCGGTGATAATGCTCGATTTATACTGCATCCTCGCTTATCCGACTGCCCGAACAGAAGACACTGAATCTTTAATTAAATCGTTCTTGGACACGACTTCTTAGATCAGGAAAAATGCTGTTAGGCTATAGCCAAGTGTGACTTACATGGTAGCTTGGGCCACAATATAGTAGGTACCACGAAGAAACTACTCCTGTGCTGCTGTGCTGTGTGCTGTACTAACGAACAGCGCATCAGAAACCAAACCACATCAATGTTTAAATACCTGCTAATTCTAGAATGAAACAGTCGCTCATATAACGTAATTTTAGACGAAAACATTGTAATACATTTTCCTCTCCCCATAAATTTGTACTCTGTAATAATACTGAGATCGAATCTCGAGGGATCTTGAATACTCTGTCTCAAAGGATGGAGTATCCATTGCAACGCCAATTTACGAGAAAAATATGGGAAATTATAAGTTCACTTAATACCTACGGCACAGCAGTTCACCTCATATTTCATACGAACACAATATTAGTTCTCGCGCACTTAGGCCTAACCTCATAATGGAAATACGGTTTAGCGATTTCGGTTACCATTATGTCTGATATGTTACGTTCCCTAGGGATGAAAAATGTTTGCGAGGTTTGCATTTGGATCCGCGCCAAGCAACCGATCGTTGGTTAAACAAAAACGATAGCTCCGTTATAATCAAGTTTACTACTGATCCAGTTGACCGAAATATTATAAATCTTGATAACCGTCGAGAATTTAACGTTTGGTTTTGTATGTAAATTGTATTTTTTCTATGTCTATCTTACCATACACCTTAAGCAGATTTCGATTTAGCTTTTTATAAGCTTTTAGCTTAATAAGCGAAAGAGCGTTTAAAATTAATGTTGTTTTTTTATGCATACACGATAGCAAACGAGCTTGCAGCACCACCCATCCGCTACCGCCCATGACAACTGTGACTGACCTTGAACAAGACTCAATCAGGGACTGGGATGGTTGGTCCGATTAGTTGAGAAAGTTAATTAGAACATTAGTTGGTCAGTAGGTATGAGGACTGGGGACTGTTAGTGATAGTTAGTCCTGTTAGTTGGTGTTAGTAATAGTCCAGTTAGTACTTGTTAGTAGGAGTCTCATTTTAAGTCAGTCACAGATGTGTTGCTACCCTTGAGGACTAAGAAGGTCGCCTCTAAAGAAGTGTAACCGGAAACCACACCTTTCCAACCGAACCATAATTGCTTTAAAAACAATTATTACACGGCAGAAATGGTACTAGGTACCGTGGCGGTCGTTGGTACTGCCCCGGGCGAACTCTATATGGAACCAATTAGGTTTCATATAAAATCTACTTGGTAGGTTTGGTGGTTTATAGGCTTTACCTATGTTTTAGCTAAACTCCGTTTAACTAGACTAAGTTGATACAAGATAATATTATGTTTCCAAGAGGAACGTTCTATTTCTATCAATTAGGTCACCATGGTTTCCCAAACAGCGCGGCACGGCCTTCGAGAAAAACATCATATTACTCAAAGCGTGAATCATCCGAACAATGTTTGCGACAGTTATGGCGGCATTCCTCTGAGTTATTGTGTTCCTGCCTCAAATTTACTGTGATTTAACGTCTAACAGTCGTTATTTTTTACATGTTTCTCGCAACGTTGACTTGGACAGGGGTGATAACAGAAATGGCAGTGGCGTATTCGTTGACTACATGTGTATGATTTGCATCTAACGAATTATTATCACTTCGGAATGTTACAAGTTTAAAACTCATAAAACATTTCTACGAAATCAGATCTTATTCGAATCTTAAAATAAACAAGTACTTACTTAGGACGATAAGTTCCTACCATATTCCTACCTATGTCGTAGGGTCAATGGATTTTCCAGTTTAGTTTGACTTACGTGTACACCTCATACGATTGCATTAATTCAACGATCGGAGAGATTGAGAGAGAGAGTGCAATCTACAATAATAATAATTAAAGCTGTATGAAACTTTTAAAATGTCGTCAATTTTGGGTGCAAGTCTTAATAATTTCAAACATACATTCACAAGAAATCAACTCTTAACTTTAATTTACTCGTATACTATCATACATTTTGAAACAAATAAATCAATGGTAGGATTCACTCGTCTAGGCAAAATACATTCATCTGGGTGTTATAATAATAATAATAATAGCCCGCAGGGCAGCTTGTGGCGAGCTGTTGGGGAGTAGCGACCCCACGGACCCGAGTTCCCCGGAGACTCGATCAGGCTCCCCATCTCCGGCTTGCCTTTACTGGCTTGTTGGAGTGGACCCCAGGAGGGGCCGCAGGAGTCTCGCCTCTGGCTTGCCTTGACCGGCCGTCCAGAGTGGGGCGTTAGAGCTATATGCTCGCAGGGTGGAAGTGAAACTTGCGTAAGTCGCGAGTTGGTAGAGTGGGTAAAACCACCTCATTTAAAGCGCAGTACACCTCTCGGCACCCTGAGCCACTCGCGAACATGTTGCCGCCTTTGCCGTCCAGCGTGTCGGCATGTTTGGGTAGCCCATACAGTGAGTGGCGAGTCACCACCTGCCGCTTTTTAGATTTGTCCGACGATCTGAATGGCAGGTGTCATAGTTTTCCATAGCCCATGTATCAGTCCCTCTAAATCCACCCAAATAGACCCAATATAGTTTCCATTCCTTTGCAATAGTTCCTGTACATCTGGCGGGGCCCACCTTCGGGTGTGCCAATTGATGGTGCAGTCGATCGAGGGTGGTATCCGCCACGTGTGCCACATCACAACTCATTAAAATGTCTCGAAGGGGCCTCTACGTGTTGGACCTGTGTCCCCACGCAAGCCTTCCAAATTACCGGGTCCACATCTGGACCCGTGAAATTTAAAGAGATACATAATAATAATAATAAAAATAACCAAAAATTAATTTACCAAAGCTTTAATCAAAACCAAATCCTTAAAACACCACAACTACCTGATATAAATGAAGTACAAAGGTTTTGGGAGAATATTTGGTCGCATCCTTTAAATCATAATCCGCACCCATCCTGGATGTCAATAGAAGAAGAAGAGACACGTAATTTAAATGCCATGCCACAATTTGAAATTGAATTGGAAGACGTTTTAATAGGAGTAAATAAAATGCAAAATTGGAAGGCCCCAGGACCTGACAAAATTCAAAACTATTGGATTAAATATTTAACATCTACCCATGCAACGATTGCTAATTTATTTAATACAGTCATTCTGATGCCTGATAAATTACCTAAGTTTTTCACCCAAGGCATCACATATCTAAAACCTAAAGATGTAGACACGTCCAACCCATCCAAATATCGCCCAATCACCTGTCTCCCTACAATGTATAAACTACTTACTTCTATCATAGCCAACAAAATAAATAATCACGTAACACAAAATAATATAATTCAAGAAGAACAGAAAGGGTGTCGAAAGGCTTCAAAAGGTTGTAAGGAACAATTAGTTATAGATGCAGAAGTTCACAGTCAAGTAAAACAGAAACACAGAAATTTATATTACGCATATATAGACTACCAAAAAGCTTTCGATAGTGTACCTCACTCCTGGTTAATCCATATTTTAAAAGTCTATAAAATTGATAATAGTTTGGTTAATTTTCTCCAACACACTATGAGTAATTGGTCAACATTATTAAATATATCACTGAACAATAAATGTTTAAAATCAACACCCATAAACATAGCTCGTGGTATTTTCCAGGGTGATTCACTAAGTCCTCTTTGGTTCTGTCTAGCTATAAACCCACTGTCTCGAATTCTTAATAAATCTAACTACGGTTACATTATAGATCAGCACAATAAAATAAAACTGTCTCACCTTCTTTACATGGACGATATTAAAATTTACGCGTCAACAAGAGGGCAGTTAAACAATTTACTTAAATTAACTGAATCCTTTAGTAGTGATATAAAAATGGAATTTGGAATAAATAAATGTAAAATAAATAGTATTACTAAAGGCCAACATAAACAAATAGAACCATACAGTCTCACAATCGAAAATAATACCATCAGTTCAATGGAACAAAAAGATTATTATAAATATTTAGGATTTGAACAAAACACATCAATAGAACATACTAGAATAAAAAAAGACTTAACAATACAATACACAAAACGCTTAAATCAAATACTTAAAACATTCTTATCAGCTAGAAACAAAGTGACAGCAGTAAACACATACGCGATTCCTATCTTAACCTACTCTTTTGGAATTATCAAATGGACAGACACAGATTTGGAAGCACTTAATACACTCACTAGAACAACTGCATACAAGCATCGCATTCATCACATCCATTCAGCTGTTGAAAGATTTACTCTTAAAAGAAAACTAGGAGGAAGAGGATTTATAGATATTAAAAATTTACATTACAAACAAGTACATAACTTAAGAAAATATTTCATCAACAAAGCTCAGGATAGTTTAGTACATAAGGCAATTACAGAACTTAATACGTCAGGGACGTCATTACTTTTTAGAGAAAAAGATTTCAAACCAGAAGAAAAAATAGTAGCTCAGGAAATTAAGCTGGAAAATTGGAAGAAGAAATCACTACATGGAAAGTATCCACACAATATAGAACAAGACCACATTGACAAAGAATCCTCATGTAATTGGCTAATGCGGGGAAATATTTTTGCGGAAACTGAAGGATTCATGGTAGCTATTCAAGACAAAATAATCAAAACTAGAAATTATTCAAAACACATATTAAAAGATAGAAATATCACAAATGATAAATGTAGATTATGTAACTTAAGCAATGAAACAATAGAACATATTACTGGCGGATGCAAAGTTTTAGCAAGTAAAGAGTATATAAATAGACATAATAATGTAGCAAAACAAATACATCAATACCTCGCTCTTAAATATCATCTTCTTAATAATAAAGTGCCGTACTATAAATATAACCCCAAAAACGTTTTAGAAAACACTACTGCTAAGTTATATTGGGACCGCGATATTATCACAGATAAAACGATTAACTGCAATAGACCAGACATAACACTAACATTAAAAGCTAATAAAACAACATACCTTATAGATATCTCAATACCCAACACAGAGAACCTTAAACAAAAACATTTTGAAAAAATCCAAAAATATTTACCACTAGCTGATGAGATGAAAGAAATGTGGCGTCAAGACAGTGTAAGGATTATTCCTATAATCTTGTCAGCCACAGGCGTAATACCCAAGAATTTACACACATCAATAAAAGAACTACAACTACGAAAATATCTCTTTACAGAGCTTCAAAAATCCACCATATTGGACACATCTTCAATAGTCAGACGATTCCTAAACTTATCTCCATTAGTATCAAATTCTTAATATTCTCCAATTGAGAAACAAGTTACTTTGGCTTAGGCCCGTACTTGAACTCACTAAATTCACCGGTGTAAAAACCGAGTTAAAGAAAACCCTTTCTAAAATAATAATAATAGTCTTTATTTTCAGGTAAAAACCCATAGTTACAAACATTATAACACATACAATAAATCACAGTAAAAAAAGTAAATTTAAGAAAAATTTAAAAAGAAATATAAAATTTGTATAAAACGCACATAAAATAATATCGTCATTATCATCGTGGTTTATTTTTATCGCGGTGCACGGCCACCCAATGTCTCAAAATCGGATTGTCAAGATTTTCTGCTAAAGTACAGAGAACACTATTTTTTGAACTCCGGATACGCGACCAGAACGCAGCGACCCTAGACCGTATGATTGCATAGAAATCCGGTAGTCTCGCCTCCGCAAACATGCTGGAAGCGCTACAGAATCGTGGGAGCTTCATTAGAATACGATATATATCATTATATTGTACTCTAATTCCACTGAGCGCTTTTTTCGTGAAGTTTACCCATAACTGGCAGGTATAAAAACATTGGCAATATGCCCTAAATAAAATTTGCTTGACAGCGTTACTGCAACGGGCAAACCTACGTGCCAGCATGTTGCCACGCACCGCAAGGGCCCTACGCTCTCGTTCTATGTCGTCGTCATCCCTGAGGTTCTCTCTAATAACGTGGCCTAGGTATTTGAAACTACCTACACGCTCCACTGAAGCACCGTCTAGGAAAACTGGTGGGACCCTCTCAGGACCCTTCCCTGCTCTGAAGACCATCAGCTGCGTTTTCTTTACGTTATATCTGAGACCGTAAGCGTAACGTTCACAGATACCAAGCAACTTTCTTAGCCCCTTAATGGAGGGGCTCAAGAGTACCATGTCGTCCGCATAACTGAAATTATTCATGCAGGTGCTGCCAATGTGGCATCCGACTTTCGTACTCCTGAGCTCCTCGATCAGGTCGTTCATATACAGGCTGAAGAGATCCGGAGATGTCAAACCCCCTTGACGAACGCCACAATCTAGCCTGTATTCGCTAGACGAGGCATCGCCCCATCTTACAAAATTCATTTGGTTCTCGTACCAGTACCTCAACAGACCCACAATCACCATTGATACTCCTGCATCGATCAGCTTTTGCCACAGTAAATTATAGTTTACCAGGTCAAAGGCACGACTTAGATCCAGAAAGCATGCGTACACAGATGTACCTCTATTTACATAGTGGTATGCAGTAGATTTAAGACTGAAAATTGCGGAATCTGTTGAGAGAGTAAACACCCATGTTCATAGGAAACTGCCTTTTTTCGACCTTAATCAACGTGTAATACCTAAACAAAATTCGATATTATTTCAAAATGATTTGCTTCACCCCACGAGTCATCTAAACGACGCGCAACGGTAGTAATGTGGCGTCTAACCCCTGTTTGTGTTGAACATTCAAGTGAAGCAGTGAAATGAAGCATCAAATCCACAAAAATTAGACAAGTGAACAATTTGGACCGAATTTCCGTTCACACGGACCATTTAACCCAATAAATTTAGGCCATTACCCGTGTCCAAGCGGTGGCGCAGTAAAGCGCTTTAGAAACTCGTTACACTTTTTTGGCGAAGACAGCAATGAAATTAATTTTGTATAATTGGGCCATTTCGAACCGGGTCGGGCTCCCGTTCATTACGTGGTCCTCCCGGTTCCTCCCGAGATCAGTTCTGCCCTCGTTAAACGTGTTTATGTGTTTGACATGTTACACTGTCAAATTGATTTTTAATGTTAGCATCTTTTTAATTTTCCCTTCGCCTCAAGGTCATGTTTAGGTAGTTAGATACGCGATGTTCCGTGATACAATAATTTTATTGTTAACGCCATATTTTTTTCCTTATTGTATTAATGTGATGTAAAAGTTGATGTAGCATTTTAATAATGTGACAAATAATATTTTATTAATGTTGAAGGCGAGCATGAGAGAAAATAGCTAGTTATTTCCGTGGTGAGGTGGGGGCTTAAATATGTACTGGGGGCTCCGGTACCGATTAATAGAGGCTTACTCTATTGATTTTGTACTATCGTCGTAAGCCGATAGAACTTACTGATATTAGACTGCATGCTGTTTATTTATTCATACAACTCTGCCAGGAGGGCTTAATGTTTCTCTTTGCATACTTCATACTATGCGTAACTCCTAACTTACTGGTTATATACATTTAATAATCTAACGACTCCAAGGCGCGGTGGTGAGTGACCTTGACTGCCGGACCGCGGTTCCCGAGTTAGAATCCCGTACGAGGCAAATATTTATTTCGGAGATAGATATTTGTACGCGGATCATGGGTGTTAAATTGTATTGTTGTCTGTGTCTCGCAATACATGCCTTTTTTTAACGACTGGGAAACCTTGAAAAGGTTGAAAAGGAAAATTTAACAGTGTACAATTTCGGTTGGATTAATAGCTTCGGTATTAATTTTAGAAGGAACTATTAAGTAGCGTATCCTGTGCAGGATAATTAATTATTACTTTTCTATAATTACTTTATAATTTTATATATCATAGAAAAAGTAATTGTAAAAACAGTAGACAAATCCGGTCAAGTGTGGGTCGGACAAACGTAGGGTTCCCACAGAGCGTTTTTTAAGGTTTGTTGTATGGGTAACTTTAACTTCTATGTAAATTTATAAATTAACGACAGTTACGAACAGACTATGTGTTAATCAAGCCAAACGGTAGTAAACCAGGATTTCTTAATCAAGAATATAAGATACGAAGGAAAACTAATTTATTTATTTGCTAATTTATTTGCTAAAATGCACATTACATAATATATGTCACAGAAAGCTATTATGTATACCCTTGAAAGGGTGTAGCATTATGATGCGAGGTCCAATTTCAAGTATCGAGTACATTTTAATTTCATACTTCAACAAACATCATCATACATCTTAATTATTTACATTCTATGTTATTTATACATTAGGTCATTTATAATTAATATAACAATTTCTAAAAATAACTTAAATTAGCATTATTCAATATCATATTTAAATGTCAATAATTAATAACAAATGTCAAGTTATAGGAAAATATAAACTATAAACCCAGGATTTTTATTTACCAACTTAAAAAGTCCCTAGTGCTGTTTAAATAAATCCACATTGTACAATAATAATAAATGATTATTAATTAAATCTGAAGCCCCTTACATAAAACGTAAATAGGTGCTGGTATTAATGACATATTGCAGTGCAGTAAAATATCTAGCACACACGAAACAAATGCGGCAGCTTTATGCATTCAACGATAATTATAGTGTACAAAAACCCTTCAATGATAAGTTCAACCTCTCACTCAAATCATATTTCAATTGTAACGAGATATTCCATTTTAATTTAATTCGGAGCTGTCTGGTTTTAAACATAGCAGTAAATGGCTGCAGTTGTAACACGAGCGGCGGAACAACTACGACTGGGTTTTACAAAACATTAATACTTTTGCTTTAAGTAATAGATACTCAGTATGTATGATCGAACTTAGTATTTGCGTTATAAGTTTGGTATTATTTAAGTGTATCCCTTGTGAAAACCTTACAAATTGAGATGTTTTATAAATAACAAGAAAGATAAGGAAAGGTAGTCTGCCTGTATAAAATTATTCTCTTCAACAAATACCTTTTATTTTAACTACCCCTATTGCCACAGCAGATTTTTTTTTTAAAAAGCATTTTTAATGAGCATCCTTTTTAATTAAAATATAAGTCGGGTAGGATACACATCTCATCACCTGATCATCATATGATTCGCCTGTAGGTATCTTCTGATTGATCAATATAGAGAGCATTGCGGCCCAACATGAGTTCCTCATCGCACGTAGCAAAGCTAACAATATCACACTTGTGTTTTACTACTCATAAAAAATAACGCCGTACATTTTACGGTGTACTAACAGAGCGTTTAGTAATTTTATTTTTCTTTTTTGTTCGCTTACCTGATAATACCTGAAATAAGGGAAATAAAGGTTTTTGTAGTTACAACTGAGTGTGATTAACTCTACAGGAAATTGAAGCGTTCTTGCGTGCAGAAAAAAATAAACTCAGATAATACTTACATCTGAGGTACCGTTTTAGATAATACTTGCCTGATCTTTGCCTTGCTGCTTTTGCTTTTGCTTGCTTATCTCCCTTGACATCGCCTTATCAGATAACAAATAGGTAAGCTTATCAGAGTAGGGAAGTCAGATAATGATCGGTTAGATTTATGATCAAATAAACTTATAAATAAACTCCTCTATTGTTTCTGTTACTACTCTCTGAAGTATGACTCCTTGTAACGGAAAGAACGCAAGACTAGAGAGATTTTCAAGCAAACAAAATCACAATTAAATTGCCCCATTGTTGACTTTAATTGATTTTGAGTTCACGCTCACGTAATAAGGGCTCCCAAACCAATCTCGTTAAAAAATAAGCAACAATGGGTAGTAATTAAATGCACTATACACCTGACAGTATAGTGAAGGAAATGAGTTTCAGAGTTGGTGTATGAGAAGAAAAACTTGTACCAAAAGCAAGTTGCGCTTTGTTATAGCGCCCGTGCCCGAAAACACAGTGGGGAGCCATTTGCGCCATTTAGCGCACAATACATGACCTTAATCACTCACGCGATTTCTAATATCAGAGCTTCATGTAACGAGAATAAATGGACAACGTGCGTTAATTATATACGGACCTTAATACAATAAAAAATATATACAGGGTTATTGGTAATTCGACGTATTCCCGTTAGGAGGTGATAGGGGTGACTATTTGTGATAATTTTAACCCCCATATGCATTATGCAAAAGTGAACCATTTTCGAGCTATCAAGCTTTTTAGCTTTTTTCAGAATAAGTCAAAAATGCAACATCAAACATTTATTAAAAAAAAGTATCAATTTAAATCTATTTTTTTCTTTTGATTTATAAAAACGACTAAGCAATGGTTATTTATCAATATAAAAACTATAATTATCGGTCCAACTTTAAAAATGCGAGACGATTAACGAAATTACTTCAATACTTTTTGAGATTTTTGTCCACTAAAATGCCTTAAAAACAAAAAAAACTTATATCAAACTTGGCCTGCAGATTATTTTAAAAACATACCCATTTACTTAGCTTTCCAACAAGGCATAACAACTACGAACTTATCTTAAAAAAACTGAAAAAAAAACGATCACAAAGGAAGCAGGCTGAAATTTTTATTCGAACTTAACATAAGATCGTTCTTTAAAATTTCCAAAAAATTAATTAAAAACAATGCCCAATGTAAATAAAACAATAAATATAAATTTAAAATTAAATTTAGAACCAGTAAAAGTTCAGTAATAATAACAATTAATAATAAGTAACAATTAATACATTTTGTAATTTATCTTAATTAAAGTTCTTGCTCAAAGGGACTTCCCCTATTGCGTACGCAAAGTTTCATTCTTTTTCTGAGGTGCAACTTAATTACCGAAGTAGTCAAATTATTCCGAATCACATTAGATGCGTTTATAATTTTTGTTTTGAGTTCTACCGCGGATGACACAGGCGAGACGTCGCAAACTAGGGATTTCATGTGACCCCAGACATAAAAATCAACTGACGTTAATACCGGACTCCTCCGGACTACGCAATAGGGAAAGTCCCTTTGAGCAAGAACTTTAATTAGGCTAAATTACAAAATGTCTTAATTGTTTCATAATATTAATTGTTATTATTACTAAACTTTTACTGGTTCTAAATTTAATTTTAAATTTATATTTTTTGTTTTATTTACATTGGGCTTTGTAGTTAATTAATTTTTTGGAAATTTTAAAGAACGATCTTATGTTAAGTTCGAATAAAAATTTCCGCCTGCTTCCTTTGTGATCGTTTTTTTTTCAGTTTTTTTAAGATAAGTTCGTAGTTGTTATGCCTTGTTGGAAAGCTAAGGAAATGGGTATGTTTTTAAAATAATCTGCAGGCCAAGTTTGATATAAGTTTTTTTTGTTTTTAAGGCATTTTAGTGGACAAAAATCTCAAAAAGTATTGAAGTAATTTCGTTAATCGTCTCGCATTTTTAAAGTTGGACCGATAATTATAGTTTTTATATTGATAAATAACCATTGCTTAGTCGTTTTTATAAATCAAAAGAAAAAAATAGATTTAAATTGATACTTTTTTTTTAATAAATGTTTGATGTTGCATTTTTGACTTATTCTGAAAAAAGCTAAAATGCTTGATAACTCAAAAATGGTTGACTTTTGCATAATGCATATGGGGGTTGAAATTATCACAAATAGTCACCCCTATCACCTCCTAACGGGAATACGTCGAATTACCAATAACCCTGTATATAAAGACACACTCGTACTCGCAATAAGTATGCATTTAATGGGCAAAGTTCCCATTTTGTACATCTGGAATTATATTGTTCTTGATTCATTAACATAACGTAACATCACGCCTGTATTTCTCCGAAGGGTAGGCGTGTTTGCACACCCACTTTTCACCAATTTATCATTTCATGCTGTGAGAAAGGAAGTCAGTCAACGTATAAAATTTAATTTTAATATTGAACAAACAATAAACTTCCGCTATATTACGTATCATTTTCCCTTAATAGCTAAGGATCGTTTGCAAAACGGCACAAGTCGGGTCATTTGTACCGTTTGGAAATAATCTTCGTGCCATTTCCTTAACTTTTTTTGTCGTTATACGTAGGTACAGATTAGTTATTTGTCAAATCTCTACATTCCTAAACTACCCAAAACCAAAACATCTCCTTAAGTATATACTTGTAAGTAAAACAAACGACATGTATTTCTGTATCGTTAAATACCACTTTAACAACATTTTCTCATGAAATAAAATAACTAATTTAGTTACTATCGATTTTATTTTAATAAAATAAAAGACTTACCTTACTGAGCGTTTATCGGTTAATATAAACATTAGCATGACGAAATACTTATAGAAATGGATCACGAAAGAGAGCTTTTGCAAACGAAACTTAGGCTTAGCTTAGCAAACAATCAACTGACTATTAGTAGAGTAATACAGTTCCATCAACAGAATACTAAAGTTTATATAATTTGCATCTCAACCAGAATTGTTCAACACCCCGCAGCGCTATTTCTAATCTCGACAGCCGGTATTTCGTAATACAATATTACTTGAATTGGCTTGATCTTTGTGTCCAGATTTTCATGAAATAATAAATGTTGATAATAAAATTTAATGTGTACATATTTGTTGCTTCGAAGTTCTAAGGGTAGAAATTGAATTGGTGATTTATAACATACTAGTGGACGCAGAATCGCTTCTGTGGATTAGATATAACTATAACAAATGTTTCGTACTAAAAACCGGAAATAACCGGAAAAGAAATAACCGGAAAAACTCCGCCCATTAAATTTCAAATACAAGAGTCAATCCATCCATAAAAATTTCAAGTTTCTAACCCTTATAGTTTAGGCCCTGCGTTGATATGTCAGTCAGTCAGTCAGTCAGTCAGTCAGCTTCTCCTTTTATATATATAGATAAAGAAGTTAATTACCTCGAATTCGAGTACTTGTGATTTCTTATTCCACATAATTTATCTTTAAATTAATGGGTCAAATCTTTCACGTATAGAGCCAATTTGCAGAATGCTTGGAAGCATGTTTTAAGTACATGCAAACAAAAAAACATGTTTTTGTTTTATTAACTTATTGCAATAAATCTATTATCAAATACGTTATTCTCATAATTAATTCAATTATTTTTGTATGAAGCTTTACACTATTTCAGTAACAAAATCAAGCATTTAGGTCATTCCAATACAAAATGTATTTATTATTATTATTTATTTAAGCACATCTTATCGTCTAAGTCCATGATAAGCTACATGTCCAATCCTAAGTACCTACCTACCTACAATTTTGATATTATGTCGCATCGATATAAGTTTCAAATGATTTTTCCTCGCTGCGATAATGCATGCTTTCAGCGTGTCCTCGATTCTTGACATAAAATTAAGCGCCGCAGTAATAAATATCGAAGGTAATTAATCAAAAGCAGCATAATAGCAGCCCTGATTTATGACTGTGAGATGGCTCCTTCGAGGTTTTGTGTAAGGAAGACAGCGCTTTGTTTTCACGCGTACAGCGGAATAGTTGCTACCTTCACTGATCAGAAAATTGAATGATACCATAGTTGTATATTATTATAAGTAACTACTTTCTGTTTGCAAACAATAAGCGGCTGATTGCAGCCGTACATGATATTTTTCGTACGTACACGGGTGAAGGAACTCTACTACGTATCGCTATCGGAGTTATAATAAGTAAACAAAATTTAGTAGTTCAATGCAAAATAAAGATAATAAATATGTAACGTAACTGAAACTCTTTAAAAAAACACGAACATAGAACCTCTTGCTTTTTTCGAAGTCGGTTAAAAATACACTGGCATAAATATAGTGACTTCTGACGTATTCGTACAATACTGTCCCAAGAGACTACTTTGACACTAGTGCCACATCAACGGGTTTAAGCAAACGACGTGATTAATCAATTACAACCAGGGACTGACATTTACAATCAACGCCTTGCTTCACATGCATCGAGGGACGATAATACAGATTATTATAACTAGTATACGAGGCACGAGATAGATTAATAACGTACTCGTATTATCAACTTTATTGCTCTCTAGTTCTTTTACGAGTATATCAAGAGTGGGTATCTCAACGGACTTACCACCGTGTCTATTTTATTTACCAACTAGAAAAATAATCGACAACAAACCATGTGCAATAATTAAAAATGTTTGGTTGAATCAAGTATTTGCAGTTATTGATAACTACAACGGCTTCACAGTTTCCTTTGCGAGAAGAGCACGTTATTTTCACAAAAGGTACAGGTTCCGTGTAAAATAGGGTACCTACTCGTACATCCTTATAACAAGCATATATTTATTAACAACTCCCAAATGGTGCATTGTCGCGCTGCTTGTACGACGCCATCTAATAGCCTCCAATTATGTAATTATATAATGAATATTCACATGATACAGTAACTACATAATGACCCATCCGAATACACACACAAATTTGCATTATTTGCGCTCTTGGGTCCACTCTGAGAGCTCAGTGGCGAGTAGGGTTTACGAATTAAAAGTTCTTAAGTTTTAATTTGATTTGTGTGTTTCTAGTGGACCCTACGCTTCGCTCGCGTTCACTAACTTCAAAAACGGCAAAGTTTCATACTAACTTTGCACCCCGTTTTACGTTTTAGGGGTAAAAATCCTTTCTTAGTGCTCCCCTACGTTATAAAAGGCCCCTGTGCAAAATTTCAAGTTTCTAACCCTTGTAGTTTAGGCCCTGCGTTGATATGTTAGTCAGTCAGTCAGTCAGTCATAATATATTAAAATCACAAAATATCATTCATATCTTCTAACGTAGGAAACGAAAGGTCGATGGTTACATAATGCAGATAGTGGGGTAATTACGCACACTTAAGGGAGAACTGTATAAAAATGCATACTTGGTTGAAGCAAACAAAACGACTTGGTCAAATTGTTCGCCATTCAAGTCAAAGTCAAAGTCAAATAATTTATTTCGCTATGAGGTGATTAGACACGCTTAACGAAAGTCTAGGTACCTAACTAAAAACTACTTAAACTACTAACTGATCTATATAAGGCAAAGGATTAGCTATTGATTATTGAATGAATAGCTAATCCTACACAGGTGTCTAACTTGCCTTAAGATAAATTTACAATAATTACCTACCACTAAGCTAAGCTCTAAGTCACGATAGACTATCTATATGGTCATCGGCTTTAGGAAGAATTTACAATATTCTTATCCTATGCCCTAGTGTAGGCCGAGAGAGAAAAAAGCCGGAGGAAAAAACTCTCGGTACTCTTTTAAAATTCAAATTAATTTTTACAGAAAAATGCACAGTATGACCATGACATGATTAAGTCAGACACGAGACAGCCAATCGTGTATGCCAAGAATCACCCCATATGCCACCTGCTTACAATTTTTAGTATAATTAATACAGAAGCATAGTGATAGCCTGTCAGAGTTTAATTCAGTCCCATGCCTTTATATCATCCAAATACTCCTGAATATTATAATAAGCTTTTCGACATAATGTTTGTTTGATGGTTTTTTTAAACCTTTGTAAAGGCAGAGACTGAACCGCAGCCGGGACTTTATTGAATATTAGAATAGACATTCCTATGAAGGAACGACTTTTCTTACTAAGCCGGCATTTAGGAAACGCTAATTTGTGGCCGTTCCTTAGTGTTACATTGCGTAAGGCATTTAGGTCACTACGACTTACAAACTGATGCCTATTTTTACGAATATACATAATATTCTCATAGATGTACTGCGACGCAAGGGTTAGGATGTTTATTTCCTTAAATTTTTCTCTAAGGGAGTCTCTACTTTTCATTTTGTATATATAACGGATAGCCCTCTTCTGCAAAATAAAAATAATATTAGCATCAGCTGCATTACCCCAGAGTAAAATGCCATAGGACATTACACTGTGAAAGTAACTAAAATATACCAATCTAGCGGTATCGACATCCGCCAAACAGCGTATCCTTTTAACCGCGTAAGCTGCAGAACTTAGTCTATCCGCCAGTCGACAGATATGGGGTCCCCACTGCAACTTCGCATCAATGGTGATTCCAAGGAAAACAGTCGAGCTAACTAAGTTCAGTTTTTCACCATTTAGTTCCGGTTGCTTATCTACTTGTTTCACATTAGGTGCTGAAAATTTTATGCAATTGGTTTTATTGCTATTTAAGAGTAGGTTATTTACGCTAAACCAATGCACAACTTCAGAGAGAGCATTATCCGACAACTAAATGGAAAGATAATATTTTTAGAGCTCAGAATCATAAAGTAGGTACACTGAATATAGTTGAGAACTTTGTTTGGTAAGCAGATTATTCAGCAAAATGTTTTTGACTTTGAATGTTTTTGTGGTATAACTGCAATATGTGGGAATTAGGCCAAAAGGTTCATATGTATAAATTACATGAAAGAACTAAAAATAATGGTATTAATTTAGTCGATCCAGAGAACGTGGTCTTCCTTTGTTGATGGCTTATCGGCACTGGGGTCTGGTGGTCTCGATTGCCTATAAATACTCTTAAAATATCAAAAAAAGGTATTGGGCATTACCAGCCGTCCATGATTAACTCACTCTCACCTACTAATATTAAGCGAAAAAAGAAAAATAATGATATAATTTACATATTAACTGCATTGACTTTTACAACAATTAATCTATAAACTTAAATCTAGGTATGAAAATTACTACCATAGAAAACAGCCCTTTAAAGGGGTTATTCGTGAAGTAGGGATAGCAAAATGTAGGCTACACTCTAATGGGACTTACCTGGTCGTCAAGTTGTCGTCAAGTTACCGTCAACAAAATAGGCTTTCCAAGTGAGCCGCACACGGATAATTGACCTACTTTTGAGATTTGTCGCAAACGGTGTAAGAGCAATCCATCACTTTGTCGGATTGTAGTTCACTTCAAAGGATTCGCTATATTCATGTGTATTAAAGGCCCCACGTGTAGCGTCCATAGCCCAATGGCTCGCTTCGATTCAATGTGATCGAAAGAGTGAAGCAACGACGGGCGCGGTCGGTTTGTGGATGGGTGACCGCTAGTGGCAAAAATTCATGGACGCTACCGTGCTTCGGAGGGCACGTAAAGCCGTCGGTCCCGGTTGTTTTCAATGCTGGAAACAGTCGTCAAGCCTTGTCGAAGACCTTCGGGTGGCTTGAGAACATTCGACACTGGGTTGGCCACTAACCCCTCCACCAATCCGCATATGAGCAGCGTGGTGGAGTATGCTCTAGACCTCCCGCAGAAGTGTCTGTGGGGGAGACCCGTGCCCAGCAGTGGGACGTCTGTGGGTCGCAGCGAAAGGCCCCACGTAAAACCTCAGAATTAATACCTACAGTCCGTTGACGATCAATTCATAAATGACTATTTCTTTACAGTTGGTTTGATTTCGAATTATATTTTTCTTTTCTTCTCAACTTTTCAGACCAATGATAAAATAAAATTAATAAAATATTGTAATACGATGTAATTTCATTCGATTAAAATATTGTATCCTAGTTACGAAAAAATCTATAAAGTGCAGTGTGGTAAAACATTTGAAAATAAGAACGAAAATTTCGCTCAAACGGATAATTTTCATGCTGTTTAATAAAACAAAAGTTTGTATGGACTTTTTGTTATATCGCGATTCATTTCAAATTTGCAACAAACTTTTCTTAAATAAATATATGGAATACCTGTATACCAGATTTTCATTATAATTTATATAAAAGGAAAAAAAAGTGTAATAAATTTGGATTTTAAAATTTTCAAGACGCGATACTTGACGAAACATTTATACTATTTCCCAAATTGGGAGTGACAGCACTCTAATATCCAATACAAATTTAGTGTTTTAGAATTTTCTACCTTAAAAAGTTTGAAAAGTTGATGAAAGTTTTAACTTAAGTAAAGATAAGATTGTTTGTCCAATAATGTGAAAACATGGTTAACATGATAGGGTGCCTAGAAAATAAGGAAGGGTCACAAAAGTTTTACTGGGTAGAGTTTGTCCAGTAATGTTTATGAAGAGAATAGGTAGCAAGAATAAACCAAGCTGCTGCAATGTTTAACTCCACGCGAGCGAAGCTGCGGGCGTCCTCTAGTACTAAGTAAATATAAATATAATCTGTGAACAATAAATCTGAAGGCACAGTAGCACATACCAGAATACATACTGACAAATATTGCATAGAAATAATACGAATTTTTAAAGTGGGTTAACTACGTACATTCCTAGAAAATCAACCCGTGTGGTAAATCAATAGCTAATGTGTATTTAACAGACTTCTTTAAGGGCAACTGCAGAGAAAAGCTAACGCGAAAATTTGTTGCAGGTAGCGACAACGCGGCTGCCACTGCCGACGTTCTCGCCACGCGCTGTGCTTATGTACAGCGCGGCGGTCGGCGGCGAGGGCGTAGCGCTGCAGCTGCGGGAGGCCACGCCGGCGGAGCTGGACGAGCGGCTGGCCATAGCCTGCCACGAGCCAGAGCTGCTGGCCGACCTGCTGCACGCGGCCGCCGACATCGGTATGTGACGTCACCGTAACCAACCATGCTGATCTGCCGGAGGCCATACCAGCGGAGCTGGACTATCGGCTGGCCAAAGCCAGCCAAAGCCATGAACCAAAGCTGCTGTCTGACCTGCTGCACGCTGCCACCGACATCGGTTAGTGACGTCACCGAAACGAAACGTGCTGAGCTGCGGGAGGCCACGCTGGCCGAGCTGGACGAGCGGCTGGGCAAAGCTTGCTCCCAACTCAATTTTATTTGTGAGTGCAAATGTTCGTAGAGTACGATAGTTGGCGTAGCGACGCGCTAAATTTCGTAGCGTCGTAGCACTTTAACGCTACGGTAAAGGCTACGGTATCATTCCAAAAATAAAATATTAATGTATTTATTTCAATGAAATTCGTAAAAAGACATAATTAACCAATTAATAAATATTTTCATAGGTATATTTTATAGATGGCTGAGTCTTTAAGATGGGTGTACGTGCTTGATTCCTGCTTTTGTCTATAAAAAATCTATAGTATAATGCATCACTATGAAATTTATTAATAACCTTAATATTTTTATAATATTAATTTAAAAAAAATTACACTTTCGCATTTCATACTTTCTGTTAGTTACATAAGTAAAATCTAAGGACGCAGTTGAAGATATAAATAAAAGAGGCAACATTTTTATGGCTTTTAGTGTGACTGTCATTTTGACATATCAAACTTTATTTATTAATTTATGTGTCCGTATTCCCTTAATCCTCGTTCTTGCAAAACTGACCCTCAACTAACTAGTTTAAATATATATTATTTAAATAGATGTTAATTACATCTTATTTTAAATGAATAAACAGAGTTCAGGATAATCGTATAAATCAAAGTCTTTAATCAATTGTTGTTGATGGCAAATATTGAAGATGCTATTTCACCTTTATTTGTTTAGGTCTTTATTTGACTTTATCTTTATTTGAACTTATTTATTGTGTACGCAAAAAATATCATAACTATGTAAACATTGTAACGTTTGACTCATGTTGTTGGAACAAATACGAGTAGCAATACAGTGAACATTCCGATTGACTAGACTTGAACGTATTTTTGTTGAAAAAAGATTCTCAGTGCTGTGTGTAATTTCTGATCACACACCAGAAAGAGACCACAGATCAGAAAGAGATACTTCGAAACTCTTTGATTCTGATATTATACAGTATAAGTACGCAGAAGTAAGTATTAATAATAAAATTATACACCATGTTATTAAGTTCATCATCAATGTTTGTTAGATTGGGTCAAATATTTCCACTTGATTTGAACCATTTTCTCCTATCCTACGAACTTGAAATTTGAGACTATACGAGTATATTAAATTTCGATGACCACTTTAATGAAAAAACAATCAACTATATTCCGATTCTGTACATATTACTTGGCTTAATATCTCTTTCGTATAGTAGAATCAAGCTTTCGAATGGACAGTTGATGTTTGTCCTATTGGCCTCTCTAAAGAATATTAGTAAAAACTATATATAGAAAAAAACTATATATAGAAATATGTTTTAAAAGAAATTGTACAATTACTAAATAAACAGTATACAATAAACAATTTACATTAACATTATTATGACGACCCTGCATTTGCAGAGGTTTTAAGTGAGTTATCAAAATTATTTCCAATTTCCCGGTAATATAATACAAACTACTTAATTGAAATATTAAATGATGAACGTTATTTAATATTTCAATAGATATTGCGGAACGATTCAATTTAAATAAGTTCTTTGAGAGTTTTTCACTGAATTGTAATATTTATTTAAATACTTTTGTTTCATCCAAACTTCCATACATCCATACTAATATTATAAATGCGAAAGTAACTCTGTCTGTCTGTCTCCCTTTCACGCCAAAACTACTGAGCTGATTTAAATGAAATTTGGTACACAGATAGAGCCTGAGAAAGGACATAGGCACAACACATTTACGGATTCATTACGTGGAGCTGAAGTTAACGCGTTAAGAAGAATCTATTATTATGCATATTTAAACGAGAGCAAAGCTGCGGGCGTCCACTAGTTTTAATATATACTAGATACTAGCTGTAGGTACTATATTAATAATCGCTGTATTAATTCAGATAATATTTAAACCATAATACCGCATTTATTATAGTAGACGATATTCATTATCATGAGGTGGTATGATGGGTGGATGTTTTTTTTATAACAACAAAGACAAACAGGTATGATGGTGAAAATATTGGGCAGCTGTGATATTTCAAAATCACTGTTTGTGAGAGGAAGGCAAGCACAAAAAGGTGACGCTACTAGCTAGCAATATTATGATTATTAATATTATTATTTTGTATTGAAGAATCTGTCCAAAACTACACATTATCGGTCTATCATCGCTACACACAATATAAGCTGAACTGTCACGTGTGTGTATCAATCATTTTTTATCCATACTAATATTATAAATGTGAAAGTGTGTTTGTTTGTTTATTTGTTTGTTTGTCCGGCTTTCACGTCGCAACAAAGCTATTATATGGTATGGTTTTTGTTTGTGGAGATAGTGGGGAGGATGGAGAGTGACGTAGGCTACTTTTTACCGCGGTAAAACATCCCCATCGGAAGATATCGATGTTTTGTTATTTGCTAGATATTTAGTTCCAGATGTTGTTAATAGATGGCGTTAGTAACATTCATTTGAATGTTCTGTATTTCGCTAACAAATTATATACATGTAAATTAATTATGTCATAGGCAACTAATAAATTGAATTGAATTTTGAATTCGCGCTGGATAAATTGTAGTTTTGGCTTAAACTATTCATCCACCACAAATATGATAGACAACTCATTGTTAATTCCCTTTGACCACGCGGGCGGAGCCGCGGGTAAAAGCTAGTTCGTATATAAACTTAAACGTTAAAACAAGGTATACCTTTGATAAGATAGGTAGACTGAGGACAGAAAAACTACTGAACACCGAATGGTCGCAGTGTCGTCGGAGGACAAGCCTATGTCCAGTTATTAGTCAAACTCCAAAAGCCAATAAATGTATGTAAAAATGTAATGTATTTCCGTTTTAAGGATATTGTATGTTACTTTTACATATATTTAGGTTTACATATTTGGGACCTCAAATATAATATTCGTAAAACTTTATAACTATGATCAAAGGGTTATTTGTACATGTCCAATGCGGAGTCCGATATTTTTAATTATAACGGCCTTTATTTTGAACCGGTATATTTGTAATATTGTATTGAAACTGCCGCTGGGCAGCGGTCCCTCATTGGACGTAACATGTTCGAGCTTCTGTTTGTGGCAGGCTATTAAATTCGTTTATTGTGTACCCGAGTAACCGTATGCCCGAGCTATGAAAAAATAACAGAGCTTTATTATTTCCATGAAGTGGTGCCTATCCTGTTGAGAGGTTGTTTTGAATGATTTTTTTAGATGAAAGTAACAGGAGAACATATCGGTTAAAAGACTTTCTAAAATAACCGTTAAAGAGGTAAAACCACAGTGTAAGTATTGTGTCAACATTTAAAATGTTTGGAAGAATTTATGAATGAATTAAGTTCCGAGTAAGTATAAGGTGTCAGTTTCTTCAAGTTGACAGTGAAAAACAGAAAATTGAGTGAATATAGGTACCTACATACGCCATGCTTATTTTAGTGATGTTCTTTTGGAAAGTTACTCATAATTCATCTTCATCAACATCTATCCAGCTATTTAGGAGGAGTTCACTGTCATACACACGTACACAAGAAATATATATATTATGATAAAAAAGAATATTTTGATCTTGGGCGTTGTCTTGTACGCCATATTTTTTTTTTATTGGTACCCAATAACAATATCCAATAATCATTATATTTATTTATTTAATTTTCATGTCACCTTATAGGCTAACATAGGGCCAACATAAGGCCTAATGGCATTTTCTACCAGCCAACCCTGGGTGGATATAGAAAATTTGCTGGTGGCAGGTAAAAACTAACTGAAAAGTATAACTATGAATAGGTATCCCTATATATATAAACAAATGTACATACTAATATTTTACATTATACATTATACCCGTAAGTGAACAATTTTCAAAGTCGTATAAAATCTACACTTGTCAGGCGTACTGGGCTAAGACGTAACCCGTAATTCTGGAAGGAAACTAAGAGTATATTGGAGGAAAACTTGAATCCATCAAATTGTCAAGAATTATCTGCGAACTCGCCTCGTTCCTCTTTAAAAATGCTAACTCATGCAAACGAGCTTCGGACACCCTTTAATTCAATTAGGTAGATCTCCTTAAGCGAACGATGAAATATTCTCTCCTATTATTGGACACAAATTGAAAAGATCCGACTGTTGTGCATTTCAATTAAGAACTTGTTATTAGATTTACAAATAAGTACAGACGACGGCTACCGCGCTAAAATTGTAAAAGTTGCTTTCTTAGGCAGTCGTTCTGTTCCTATTCTATTGCGCAGATGGAAAATTTTATGCTCCAATAATTAAATTGTAGCAGAATTCTCAAGTAAGAATGTCCACTTTTTATAATATGAAAAATGTTTTATTTTAATATCTAATTTGTTTAATGAATATCAATGGGTGACATATAAATGATCGGTAGAATCTTAGGGTCAGCATTGTGCTAATTATGACAATTAATTACTATCTTTTTTTATTTAAGTATTTCTTAATTGCAAGAAAAAAACAAAATGTTTTAACTTAATTCCTGGTGTCATTCTCTGACAGCCAACCAATGTGACGGTGAGAATAGGTGGCAGGTGGTTATATAAATTATATATTTTATATTTCAAGAAATATAATAATATTTTTAAGGGAAATATGAATTAACATAAGCCATAATTCCTTGACCTATGAATATGAAATGGTGAAAATATTTATTTCATTTATAACAAAAAACGTTTAAACTATACCCACGCAATTTACTTTATAACAACGGTGACGTTCATATAAATACCTCATTCACATCTCAAGTAAACAAGTATCCGGCAACTATTTCATTTATTTTCTCAACGCCCCAAGCGGAGGTGAACATTCCAGAATTCCATTATCCAATCCCTGGGAGAGTATTTAATTAACATTTATGGTAAACAACTTCATTATCCTATCGCGCCGGCAACAACAGGTATAATATGTTCGGAACTTTCGAACTTCTAAATTTGGTAACATTAGCACTGAGCGTTTGCATAACAAAATCGATTATATATGACATATTCCTAATTGCAACCAGGGCTGAATCATCCCTCATAATTTGTCCACCAATATTCTACGGTGTTTTTGCTACTAGCAAAACAGTATATTACTAGTATACAGTAGTACTAGTTCCAAGTTATATTATGCATATGATAAAGCCACCTTCATAGTTAACGTTTTCGTTGAATCTATATAATAAAAATGAATCGCAAAATGTGTTGGTAAGCGCATAACTCAACAACGCCTAGAGCAATTTGGCCAATTCTTTTTTTTAAATGTTCGTTGAAGTTCAAGGATGGTTTTTACGGCGAGAAAAATTTGAAAATTCATCCCCTAAGGGGGTAAAACGGGGGTGCAAAGTTAGTATGAAGCTTTGCCGTTTTTGAAGTTAGGGAATGTGTAACGCAAGCGAAGCTGCGGGCGTCCACTAGTACAATATGAAAACAATACCATAGCGCACGCCTCTCGCTGTGACAGGGAAAACAATCCACGGAGTGACAATTCATCTTGCCAAGTGCCTGTTTCTTTGGATAAAATATGCAAAACTACTGCTCACTTGTACTAAGGCTTGCTTACCGCTTTTATTTAGACTAGACGAGTAGATCTTCGCCCTTATTTATCTTTAACCCTCCATGCCTAAACCGGTATTTTCATAATAACGTATTTTTATGTTAACAAAGCTGCAATAAGCCAGTTAAGTTCATTATGAGCTTCAGCTTATATCGATCTTGATTATGACTCATTACGCACTTTGTTTATCTATTTTATGATTCACTAGAGACTGTCCGCGGCTACGCTTGCGTGGTTAATACCAGGTGGTATCTAATGAAGGTGCTGCAATTTTGTCTAAGGTTGCTCCCTAAAATTCTTCACCCATCAAACGTAATCCTATAGAAACGTTAATTAATACATTTACGGGGATAAAAGGGGGTACATAATTTTTTTAAGCCTTTTTTTTTCCAAGACATGAACTTTCTATATGCCTAGTTAAATCGAAATTTATTCAATGATTAATGAGATACAAACAACCAAACAAATTTACAAACATTTTTTAAAACTTTCACGTTAAATCATTTTTGTTGAATGTTCTCCAATCGACTTATTTTACTTAGTTCAGATTAAACATGCTAATCGCTATAATACAATTTAATATAATCGAAATAAAATATCAAAAAAGCGACTTCAAAACTAAAAAAATAATTTAATTTATTTTTCAGTAAAGTCAGCAGTTTATTTCATATCAACATGAAGGCCCGATTTTAAAATAATACATGAATAGGTAAACGAATTAATCCGCATTGGAGCAGTGTGGTGTATGCTCTCGAGATCTCTCAACAGTGACTGTGTTCCACAAACGAATTACTATTATTTTTATATTTTTATCGTATTGAAATTGTTTCTTTTTATTATCGTTATTTTATTTGTAACTTATGAGTGTTAGTTTATTATTAGAGTTGGGAGCTCCGCCCCCGCTTCTTGACCTTCTTTCATTCCGCATTAGAGAAATAAACACACGAAATTTGCCCGCATTCTAAATACTACTACGAGTACATATTACAATAACTACTTTAACGCTAATTTTTTAAATAAAATGTATTTAAAATATAATGTGTGATAAGGCCATTCAAAAAATAAAATCATCAAAATCCATAAACTTGGCGTCAAATCTTGAAATTAATAGAGGACCTCGTTGTAAGATATCTATATATATAAAAGGAGAAGGTGACTGACTGACTGACTGACTGACTGACTGACTGACATATCAACGCAGGGCCTAAACTATAAGGGTTAGAAACCTGAAATTTTGCACAGGGGTTCCTTTTATAACGTAGGGGAGCACTAAGAAAGGATTTTTGGAAATTCACCCCCTAAGGGGGTAAAACGGGGGTAACTATTAGTATGAAACTTTGCCGTTTTTGAAGTTAGTGAATGTCTAATTCCACGCGAGCGAAGATGCGGGCGTCCACTAGTTTCAAATAAAAGAAGAATCATGAAAATCCATACACAATCACTGATGCTACAGGACAATGAATACGAAAGACATATTGCTACCCTTTCTTTTTTTATGCATATTATTATGTATACCATGAAATTTATAAAGGACCTAATCTGTAATCAGACCTTTTAAATAAAATTAAAATAATCAAAATCCATACATAACCACCGACGTATTAAAAAACACTGCGATATTTGTTAGTTCATGTTGCTTTTATTTTATTTCGAAACTTTAACGAACGGATGTTCTGATTTGTTACTTGCATCGATAGTATTCACAAAGAGGATGATAGGTATATTTGTAGTGGGTACAGTATTTGTATAAAACTATTATTTAAATAGTGTATCAGGATTATCAACTCGCAGTTAGTCTATGTCAGTTGGCTGAAGAAAGATCCTTGTTCATGTTTGGATCCTTGCTATTGATGGCATGGTTTATAAAATACATTTTAAATTTATAAAACCCCCGAATCAAAACACTCATAAATAATACATTATACTCAGATTCACTCGTACAACTTATCGACATTTTGGTCAGGGTTAATAACCTATGTACAATATTATACAACGGAATGAGTAGTTTAACACATTGGATAAAGATTTTCTATCCATTAATAATTAATAATTGCATGAGGTTTTGTTATGGTTTTTATTCTGCAGGTCTATATAGGTATGGTCTGCATATATAGTTGAGGTTTAGTATATAATTTATAGTTGTGTGTTTGAATAGAATAAAAGTGTTTATATTCAATATGATTAATACTTGTTTACTGAAAAGCGTGCGACAGATGTTTACGACTTTTTTATTCTCTCCTAATTTCAAAATATCCAATGAGTTCGGCAAATCAAGTCATAATTGGGCCCGCATAAATTCGCGTAAGGTTGCTCCTATTAAATTTTACGACTAATATGGCTCGCAACTTTAATAATAAAGGCTACGATATATTGCAACAGATGTTTCTCCCTAGCCTGATGACAATAGTCAAATATTATGGTTGGTGAGTCTTATAATTACTTCATAATTTCACAAGTCGAAGTATTAAGAGGCGTACCAGTGAAAAACTGTTAGTGATTTTAAAAATAGTACTGAAACTGTTTTAAAAGTAGTGTTATTTATGTTGAAATTATACAAATAAAACGATAGAATAGTCTCATATAATATCTATAACAAATAACATACTAGCTTAGGAACTTAGCTCAGCGACCCCACAGAGGATATTGGCCTCCGACACTAGAGTGCGCCAATTAATTTTACAATGAGCCACTTCCCGCCAGATTAAAAGGCGATAGAGCGCTGCAGTTCTTCCCAGCGATATTTGGGTCGCCCCACGAGTCTACGACGGTTGGGTGTACCCAGATACGCTTGCTGTACCGCCCGATCCTCTTCCTTCCTCTCTACATAACAACATACTTAACTCTTTCGTTATTTGATCTATGCCTCACGTAACCATAATTTTTTCGATATTTATTCTAGTCGCGGCGGTTCTCGTTCAGAATTCAGTCTCAATCGGTTCAATTTCCGTCCGCTCGTCGTTCACAATTCTTTTGGCATGGCGCCTAATGTCATCTCACTTCGCTACGCTCCATGTTCAACTGTGCAATTCATGCGATACTGCTTGCCTAAAATGTGCTTGGACGTTTAAAAGTTATTTCATAAATATATTCCGCCCTGCTCTCATATTAGGCTCAAAAATTTAAATTCACTGTATTTTTAACAGCACCTTGATCGGACGCAGCGCAGGAGATAAGCTGTTAGATATCGTTGGTAAACTAATACAACATCCAGAAAAGCGAAAAGTAGCCTCCATAGTCCAATGGCCCGCGTCGATTCTATGTCATCACAGTTATGCAACGATAGGCGCGGTCGGTATGTGGTTGCGTGACCGCTAGGGCCAAAATTTCATGGGCACTACCGTGCTTCGGAAGTCAAGTTAAGCCGTCGGTCCCGGATGTTTTTCATGGTGAAAACAGCCGTTAAGCCTTGTCAAAAACCTTCGTGTGGCTTGTGAACATTCGACACTGGGTTGGTCACTAACCTATCTACCAATCCGCATTAGAACAGCATGGTGGACTACAGACTACTAGACTGGCAAGTATCTGGCAAGACTTCCCTAAATAATATGCTTTCGACTTGCGTCTAACATTATCATAATGGTCACTTTGCTACACCACCGTTTCCCTTATCAGCCGAAACTTGATAAGCATAAAATAGCTACCTACCTGCTTTAAAATTCAGCTATAGATTTATATGGAAAAAGTAATGGAATTCAAAACAAAGTGCATCGAGCACTAGATAATTCTAGGAAAATGTACATTCGGAAAATCCAGCGCTAACAGATGTCATAATTTTTATCTTGTAAAGGAAATCCAGCCGAGTTATAAACTGAATGAAACCAAGTAGGTACCTACTCGTAACGAGGGTCCCCAAGTTTATTTATGCCACCCTGTAATTGCGATGTCACTCTAATTAAAAACCAAGGCAATTTAAATTAGGGGTCTATCCTTAAAGTACATTTGTTATTAATTAATTTGTGTTTCGCGCTAGTATTCGTATTTGAACTAAGCTTGGGTTACCTAACCTATAGGCATAGAGGATGGGTACTTCCAGTTCGTAAGTTATGTGTTGTTGTTACATAAAGTTATTAGGTTTTTAAGTAAGACTAATGTCACCGCTGTAAAAACATCGTACATAGATAGCTATGTTTTCGGTGTGTTTTTCTGACTCGATTGATTTTGGTGTGAAAAACATACAGATGGTCACTTTGCTTTCACCTTACCCTTCTAATTTTAACTAAACACTCATGCTTAATAGGTACAGAGGCAAGAAAGGGCTGTGACGATGATTATGAACCGGTGATGAAATGAAAACACTTTTCACGTCATCTAAAAAAAATCAAATCATATTTGGACATTTATCCACAGATAATTTTTTCGTTCTTGTAACATATTAGAATATAAACCAACTTAAAAGTGGGTCATGTATTTAATATGTGAGTTCGGAATTATACATGTAAAAATTTTCGTTTTTGAGTTACAGGGGGTCAAAATTAGCTCCAATATTACATACTGTCATGGTCGCCGTCTGCCTTGAGTTGGCTGACCCACAGGTGTGGGTCTAGATTTAGATTGGGACTAGAGTTCTAAATTATCTGGACACAGACAGATCAGATTGTGAGTCACAAGTTAGATTTTATTTAAAATAAATTTACTTTTCCATTAAATTATGTCTTATATTAATGAATTTTTCGAACTCATTACGGACTGATTAACAAAATAATCGAAAACGAAAGATGCCAAATGCTTTCGTAGAATCGACAAAAATAGATTTTCAAACTACGAATATTAAAATTCACTCTTAAATATCTATGTGCGTTTTTGCTTGTTGAATATTATAAAATATAGGTAGGTAGTTTGTTCGCTTGTAAGCTTTTATTACGCTACTCCATTTGTAGGCATTAGTCAGTTATAAGAAACATCCTTTCAATTAGGTATTCTGTAGAGAAAACCTCTAACGATACGGAAATAGTAAAATAATTTGTTTATAATTCTACATATTCTTCTAACTAACTTTATATATTAGAGAAAACAACGAGTTTTAATGACTCATCTAATGAAGAACGAAAGACATGCTGGTCGTATGTTTGAAAAAATCTAGTTCTGTATTAGATTTAAGTTAATTAACTACGTAATTGACTGTTTGTATAAAAGGGATTGCATAAGTAGGTCACGTTTCTTATACAATTTCATACCTTCCGTAAAAGGAAGCTCTTTACGAGCACTAAAATGAAAATGAGCTTTATTTAACCTTTGCCTTTTGTATGAAGCCACCCAAACGTATGTAAATAAATAAACGGAAATTATCTCTTTGCAAACAAACTCTTTGATACTTTTACAAAGTTTTATAAAGTAATAACTTTAGGGGTAATTGGTATAATAGCTTTAAAGGTTTAGTTAAGATCGTATTCGCCCAGTTGTCGAAGAAAATTAAAATTAATACTAGCTGACCCCGCAAACGTTGTTCTACCATATGAAATGTCAAAGTGACGCGACGCTTCACGTCAATTAATGACGGTTAAAAATAAGAATACTAAAATAGTGTTTAAAAAACATTTTCCAGTAGACCAAATTGTGAATCTAAGCCATTCTGGAATCCCCTTGAACACACACAAAAAATTTCATCAACATCTATCCAACCGTTTAGGAGGAGTTGACTGTCATACACACGTACACAAGAAATAGGTATATAAGATGTATGTTTCATATATTTTTTCTACTTTGTTTTCATTATAGTACATCTAGCAAACAAAGGAAAAGTGTACAGAGGTTGACATACATAGGAGAAAGTTCTTACCTATTCTGATCATATATAGACATAGCCATATTTATCATTTAACTCGCGTCACTCTAGAATTGGCTTGCAGAAGCACCAGTGACAGTGGAATGAGCAGAAAAAGGACAAACATTTTGATAAGATGTTATTTATCTAAGTTAATCACAAAACAAAACAAAGATACTTCAAATAAGACCAGTGTAAGCCTCGGACTACGACTTGGACAAAAGATTCGCATTCTTCGTATAATAATTTTGGGAAAACTGCCTTCGGAGGTTTTTCATAAAATTACGAAGAGAAGACGCGAAGCGTACAGCGATCGCCGAAGGGAAGTGCGGGACCATAAAGTTGCAAATGAAGTAATATCGCACTCGACTTGACGTACTGCAGAAACCTAGAAACGGCCGCGAAGACTTTTACGACGCCAGTATTAGGATTCTGTGACGGTGGATTTTTACAACGATGCTTTATTGATGCTGCCCGGTAATAATAAAATTATAATGAAAGTGTAATAAGTACTTAGTGTTTAAGTGAGAGAATCCACAATTGTCACGCTAATTTCTATATTTCGCTTTTCGCTGTATAGGTAATACATACTCGTACTAGATACTTACTTTACCTACTACTAGTTTTATAACTAGGTTTGGAAATATATGGGGACCCATATACTGAGGTAGAAAAAGACTTACACATGGGGCAAGACTTTTAAATATCTCTTAAAAGTATTTTTCTATTCTGATTACTGTCATAATTATGTCGGTTAAACAACCAACCATGGCGTCGAGTAACCTATATTGTAATTAGTTAGTTAGTCTTACTTACCCCACCTCACAATACCCAATAAATAAATTCATGGTTCCATACAGCCTAACAAGATAGCTCGTGTAGAGGGTATACGAGGTCTCTCTTACACAATGCTTCCAATTTGCAATCGGTATTTACTTTCTGTCATTTAATTAAGCTGAATAAACCGACAGAGCGGGTTAAACTAGCTACGTTCTGTTAGTCCACTTTGTAATTAATATTGACCGTTCCACTGTAAGTAGTACGCCAAGAAATTGCCTTGCCTATTTGAATCATGTGGGTTTGTCCGATTACCACTCGTTCCAATCGTTCCAATCATACCTATCAATTAATAACTTTGTTGAGTGTCAATATTAACTTAGGTAGAGTATCCATATCCCAATGGCTCGCGTCCATCATAATAATATGTGATCGACCCGAAGGATTGACCGAGTTAAACAACGTCGGGCGCGATCGGTTTCTGGTTGGTGGCCGCTAGAGGGTATGTCCAGCCGTCGCCTCGCCTGTTTTCAACTATTGTAAAACAATATTTAAGCCTTATTGAAGGCTGTGGCTTGAGGACTTTCAACACTGAGTTGGTCACTTACCTGTCCACCAATCCATATTGGAGCAACGTGGTGAAGTGCTTTAGACCAGCCGCAGCTGAGGAGAGAGGGGCGGAGGGGCCGTTTTATTTAGCCGTATGGAGTTCAATATTTAATTGGTCAAAATCGAAATTCGAACTTCTTATATTTCTTAAAGTAATTAGTTAATTTTCATGTCACTTTAAAGGCTAACATAGGGCCAACATCATTCAGAATGGAATATTTTACCAGCCAACCCAGAAAATGGTGTAATATGCGGAAGCAATTAAATGGTGTAAAGATATCTATTTGTACATGTTAACCTGTTATGTAACTGTATGTTTTCCAAATAAAAAAAAAAAAAAGGTTGCTTTAAAATAAATGTCACATGCTGTTACGGTGAAGAAGAACATCGTGAGGAACACTCAGGTCTCCTCACTAGAGATATCTCCAAGTTCTCGAAGGCAAGTGAAGTCTGCCAATGGATAGGCAACGAATAGATAATAAATACTAACTCAGCCCGCATGTATGAGTATGTATGTCATACCAACCCAGAAATGTACAGTTATCGTGTGTATGATACACATGAGATACTAGACACCATTAAGTGTGTAGTCCGTGCTAGATACTATCATGTTTATATGACGACGATACTTACGATGGCTCCAGCTTCGGTTCATTCGGCGATATTAAACAAATAATCTTTGCATTCACTTACTGTACGTGTATATCCTAGGAGGACTTTACTTGTCAGATGCATGTTTTCTTGTAGAATACAAAATAGGTACATTCTACCACTTCAACAAACTACTTGCTGAGATCCATTTGTCCGAGTTACAACATCACCGTAATTATTGTTAATTCATCAGTGGTAAACATATTTAAACCATAAACAACAGAGGCAGAAGTAAGCAAATCCTTGTTAACACCCCACAAAGATCAGAGAACACGTGCGCCCAAGTCCTACATAATTATGGAAGTAGCCCGCGGACAGACGGAACGCCCGACTGCTATAAATTATTTATAGAGCTTTTCAACGCCAAAAGTTTTTAAAGCTTCTCGTTACTCCTGTTCAGAGTTTGTACTTTTAGATTGTTCACCTTTCAATCACCTTATTGTAGCTTGCCTACGACACCAATCATCTATACTAATATTATAAAGAGGAAACATTTGTTTGTAATGTTTTCACACAAAATTACTGGACCGATTTCAAAAAAAAATTCACCATTAGAAAGCTGCATGTTCACTGAGTGACATAGGCTATATAAAATTACTAGGTGTAAACGAAACTATTGATATGTCTAATTCCACGTCCACTAGTCATAAAATATGGCAGGTATCTACCTACCTAATAGTACTGGTAGGTATCTACCTACCTATTCCTTGATGATAAAATGATCGACTGGAAATATATGTTACTCGTAAAAGCTATCAAAATAACGAAATAATTTTGACTCACAATCGCCTATTCTGATATAAGCTATCGTGTCCCGCCCTGGACTTTTTCGCCAATAACAAAGAAAAATGAAAAATACGAACATGTATATCCTCGTGGTCATACTGGTATGACTACGATGAAACAGTGAGTTACACTTTTAATTTTTATTAGGTATTGTAGGTACCCAGTATTGCATTTTTTCCGCAAAAAAGGTCAATAGATAAATAAATTAAATAGCACGGCGTGTCATTTGATACGTTGATTTCAGAAGGTACATTTATCGCACAACTTTGAACATTATTCAGGTTTCACTGACTTCTCTAATTTAATTAATCGATGTTAATACTTCGCAAAAACCAAGAAGCGCTCCCACTCGAGTCCTGCATAAGTATGAAAAAGGCCTGCGGGCGAACAAGGATTGCTTACAGCATAAATAATTTATAGCGATTCCTATTCCAGCAGAACAACTTGTGAACCCTTTTTAACACTTCGAGCATTTGGTTTAATACTTTAAGAACCTAAACGATTATTATTATTTAACAACATCTCGCATTTTAGGTTAAATTAAAACAAATTGTCTTTAACTTTTACAACATCTTATATCTATGCTTGTAACATTTTAGTTAGCATTATGTTCGTTATTATTGAAAGCGATTCTTCATTTGATACCCCTGTTTTGGCGTTTTAATACAAAGACCACGTATAATATGATATACGTATATATAATACGATATGATTTATTGCATGAATGTTTTAATGAAAAATATTTGGAGTTCATTAAAAAACAAGTATCGAGTATTGTGTAACACAATACTCGATCCTCGATACTCGATTACCAGAATTATGGTAAGATGGAGTGTGTTCATTCGTTTGTCCCTCTTTTCCTCCTCAAGAGAATGCTGCATCGAAGTGATTTTTTACACTGATGTAGAACTGGACCTGGAGACTAAAATAGGCTACCATTTATCCCAAAAAATTTATGGTTCCCGTGAAGTTGACAAAACTCGGAAATAATCGTTATTTAAAACTATCGATCCATTTTTAATCGAGTGATGGCTATCTCGGGTTATGGGCGACAGAACTGCGGGAGAAACTAGATTAGTATATGTATTTGGTGTAGCTTGTTGATAATATATCCCTTAATACGATTTGACGCGGGCGGAATCGCGGGGTAAACTAGTAATCAACAAAAATATCACTGATGTTACCATAATTGTCAACAGATGGGGAGCACGGAGGGCTGACGGCTCTCCTGGGGGCCGCCTCCCCGGACCTGGCGCTCGCCTCGGACGCCTCCGACAGCCTGCCGCTGCCCGACCACGATAATGGTAAGCATTAATCATGGCTTCCACACCAGCGGCCTCTTCACAACTTGCTACCGCCACAGCGTTCAATACATAATCGCTTAGTCTATGAAGCCGTACACGAACGGTGCTGTACATTGCTCCGGAGCTTAAAAAGAAGAAATAAAAGACGAACTCTTATTATTGCGGTGAAGGGAGGGACGAAACAGGAACAGTACGTTTGTATGCGTTTGGTCTTATTGACGCAGACACGGTGAAATTCCTAAGCGTGTAGGTACAAGTACCCTATACCTTCGATCCCCAAACTCACCCATACGGATTCCCTGTCTCTTATGGGGGAAGACAGAAAATAATATATTATTATTTTTAATTGACAATATTATGATACTATCTATCCCTATACAAATATTTGTCCGCGAAATACTTGGTTATTAGTACGATATATAGTAGAAATAAGGCTCCTAGCTTGGACTCCATGTGCCTCACAAGGATTGGTCTGAATTCCTATATATGTAAAATTGGACTAGATGGACTACAACAAATGAGTTGACGATCGACTGGTCTTTTCGACAAGAAAAGTATTGATTGATAATACATACCAACAATAGTTTAACCAAGATATTATACAACCCTAGGACGATGTTTAATTACTCATTGTATTCAAATAAATATTACGAAACTTAATAGGGGAAGGTCGTTAAGTGCGATACCAAAAACAAGTATTAAAATAAGGTACTTATCACGTAGTTCGAGCAGCGAGAGAAGTATGAATTTATGAATAACACGATTAACTGTTCTGCAATAAGCAGCTTTGTAACCTAATAAGACAGAACGTCGAGTTCTCGAAAGCAGTTGCCTATTAGTTGCGAAACGAGCTTGAATTTCAATCTTTCGAGCGAGGCATCTCCATATTGAAATTTGAGTGAACATGCAACGCGAGGATACTGCGCTACGGGTCTTTCAGTAAAAAATTTCCAGTAATATATATAAATAAATAAGAAATTGATTAAGATCTTTTAAGAGCCGCATTTGTTCCATTATGATGCGATTTCGAATACGTATACCTGACAAAAATATGTTTAACTTCAACCAATTTTAAAACAAATCGATACGATTTGATATTGCTATAAATCAATCAAATTGGATCTTTTGTACCCACCAAAGGGACACGCTGAATGAAATTAATCTTAACATAGGTTATTGCTCCCGTAGGTTATAGATTTACTTTTCATTCCGATTTAAACAATGTTCTAGCAACAAAAGCGCTTATAAACACAAACTAGAAAACACTTGACTTATACCTATAGTCTTGAAACGAGCTTAAAATCAAATAAGATTGGACTGGCATATCTCAGTGCAGTTACGCTATTACAAGTTCGCAACACATCAGTAATGCAATTGCTCCAAAGTATACAAAGAGGCCCCGGGAACTTTATTAAGTACGTTGATATAGCGGCGTACGTCTATTGCAAAAGAGCCCAGAATACCATGAAGTGTATTCAGTCTGAGCATTCGCTTTGACTTATTCGGCTTGGGTATACATGAAATTAAAGCAAAGGATTCCTTACCGAGTAAAAGTGGATTCCACGTAAATAAGTAATATGTGTACCGTTTCGTTTAACTCGGCTTCGGTCGCAACCTTGCAACTCCAAGGCTTGTTTGATATTATGATGATTACATTCCTATACATACATACATACATACATTCCTATACATTTATTTTTAGTTACATTACATCTCTTCATTATCCTTTAGTATTAAAGGAAATCATGAGATGAGTCTACTTTAAAAAAGGTAGGTATATCTTAAAAGTAAATTTACTAATTAATGAATTTAAAACTAGGTAAAAAAAAACCTTAAAAATATAACCTAAAAAAAAAAATTATTACTAAAATATATCATTAAAAGGAGTCCCTTTAGGCAAGGTTTAAAATATACATCATATGAGAACATGAATCTTATTACTAAGACGACGACGATTTTTTTTATCCACCAACCTGGCATCCATTAAAAGGTAAGATGATGACATCATGTTTTCTTACTTTGTCTTTCTGTTACGTAGCCACGCAGCAAAAATCTGATGAAATGAAAACAATTCAAGTTAGATATTTTTGAACCTTTTTCTTTAATTGATCAATCAGTCATTCATTTCGTTGTTCCGGGAATACCCTATTCTTGATGATTTATTAAAAATACTTAATCGACATTGGACCTATTCGCGAAATGGCCTGTTTAATACGAACATGCAAGGTCATTTTGCGAACAGGCGTCTGCGCTGCGCATACTCGAGCCTACTCCGGAAATACGAGTGTGAAAACCAGTAATAGAGCACAAGAATAAAGAAAAAGTCCTTAACTTATTCAATTAAACGTTTCAAAATTGAATTGTTTTTGAAATGTTTAATGTGAACATGAGATTTTCAAATAAAAACAATACTGCGAAAAGAAAAAGCGCGCAATAGTATATTTCATTACAAGTGCGGAAAGCCTGTCATTGCAAAGAGTTCCGACTAATGTCTACCCGAGCCGAAGGCGAGGGTTGACAGTCGGAACAAGTTGCAATGACGGTTCCGCACGTGTACTGAACAACTATTTTTAATACAGTTGCGAAAAAATGAAACAATTTAATAAAATAATAAAAACACAACCTAAACTCGCAAAGAACATTTTTGGAAAATGGCGCCAACCGTAAAAGAATACAGAGTATTGCACAGATTATTTTTTGTTTTCTTCACCCATTCTGGGTAGGCAAAGGGATCTATGCCCATACAGCCAAGTCTTCAGTAGAATTTTTTTATTGACATGAAATTTAATGAGATGAAATGAAATGAAACCTAACCTAACTCATTGAATCAAATCATTAAATCTGATATTGAAACAAATTAGTAGCTTCTTTTTAGAAATATTTGCATGAATCATAAAAACTTCTATGAATATTTTTTTTAGTAAAAACTTCTTGTTTGGTTTTTTCTTTTTAATAGACATTATTTTGACAGTTGGGAAAGAGAACGCACGAGTTCGGGAAAGGTAAAGAAAAAGCACGAGTGTGTAATAGCTCACTTCCCGAACGCTATACGTCCCTGTAATATGCCACTTTTTGAGCAACTGTATTAAAAAATCATTTTTACTTGTTCTCAAATTAGCAATGCGCGCGCATCAGATCTTTTTTTTAAGGCGAAGTCACAAAAACAGCCAGTATTACTAATAAAGTATATTCATATTTTTTTTGTTTTTGTTACAGATTGTAATTTATTGTCAAAATTAATTAAATTAAAAAATTAATTGTTTATTTTTTATATTTTATCTCCCAAAGTTAATTTTATTCATAAAATGTTGACCACTTTTCTGACTTAAAAAGTCTTTGCTAAGATTGAAAAAAGTACCGTTCGTTTTAGACGGAGCATCTTGATAAACCGTGCGTTTTACCTTATTAAAAAGAAACCCGTGCGTTTTACATTACAATATCGCACAAGTGCGTAATGAGATACATTACGATATTGAAATTGGTGAATTAAGAGACCCTTTACGAGCAAATGTGTTATAAAATATGTCGGAACTGTAGAGGAGAATAAAAGCTTGTAAAAATACATTGCTATAGGCTGGTTTAAGTAAAACTCTGTAGATTAACGTTTCATCAAAGCTTAGGGGCTGTACATTTAATGATCACATTAATTCCCAGTGGATTGATGAACGTGGTCTTTAAGCATTAAAAGGAATAAATCGCCGCACACCGAGTTGAATCTCATCGCAACGCCTTAAGGATATTAATGAGTTTTTTAGGTTGTAAAGTCTATTTTTAACCCACCTTTTTTGGGTGGTAGAGCTTGGTAAGGCCTCAAGGAATCCAAATGGGTTATAAATAAAACCCCTTTTTTGTTCCATATAGAGTTCACTCGAGGTAGAACCACCGCCAGATACGGTACCTCGTAGTACCATTTCTACCGTATAATAATAGTTTTAAAGCAATTGTGTTGGACTTCTTTTTTGAATCGGTCCAGTAGTTTATTATCATCTAACTGACATGCTTTACATCACTGTCATTTCAGCCATTGCCACTTCGTATTACTTTTAAAATAATAGATGGCGTTCTTTGGCATACAATGTTTATATGAAAAATGGAAAAGGGTCAATGAAGAAATTTTTTAACACAATTTGAATCAATTGAATGAATGTGTTAAACAATTATACATTATTATATATTATAATCCTCTCTGGTGAATTTTTGTGAACTGTGTGCACTTCGCAATTATTTATTTTCATCTGTTATCTGTCAATAGGTATATTTAATATGTCAAAAATTTTCTGCAGAGGACTCGCTTAAAAGTTACTTCCAACGATGATTAACCTTTTTTTTACTTGATAAATCAATGATTGTAGGTGGTTCACCGGGTTCTAGTTTAGTTATATACTAAATAAACTTATGTTACTTGCTTCAAAAGGCCCAAGAGTAAGATTTTAAAGATCAGATGTAAAAATCTTCTCTTAACTCCTTAAAGAAGTTTAAGATTGATGAGTGTTGCAGGAAGACATTCGGGAACTTGGTCGTTTACGTAATACGGAAACTTTTCAGATTTTATAGCCTTACCCAAGTTGTAGTAACGAAAGAGGTCACGAGTAGGTACTATTGTTAGGACAAGTATTAAAGTAATGGTAAAAAAAAAACAATCGTACTATTAAACGCTCTATAATGGTTTAATAGCTTAGTCTTTTGATCGCTTACTGAATCCACTTACTCTATAAAGTTTTTCAAATCTATAATTTAATTAAGTAAGTATATATATATATATATATATATATATATACCTAATTAGTTAATAGATTGACCACTGCCATTGTATTGCCACCACTTTGTTATATGTAGTCGTTTTATTTTTAAACAGCCAATATGATCGATGTAGTTATAATCTGTAACGGACACGCTCGCATACGTTAAGAGGATATCACAAGCGAACAAGTCGACACTTTTTCCATACAAACGTAGTCCCCTGTTTCCTCCTAGGATAAAGAAGTTACAGAAGAGAAAAAAATACCATACGATTTATACGTACCTCTGCCATGACTGTACGTTTTGTTTTTTTTCATAATTTGATTAATAGAAGAGAAAAAAAATCATTTAAAATAAAAAAAAATGACTTTTTTTACATACATTTTCAAATATCAAGCAAACTGGTAATTACTAACATATCCCAAAAAAGCAAAACGTACGGGCATAGCTTAGACCCTGTTCTACATTTTAATTGAAAGAAATATTGAAATCGGTCTAGATTTCGAGGAGGAAACAGGGGATTACGAAAGGACGATTTTCTTAATTTTACGTAGGTAAAATCAGTTCGAGACTGCACTTCTCTCTATCGCACGCTAAGGGGCTCAGCGCGACGGCAATATTTTTGGTAAAAACCTATTCTTCAAAAGTGACGGTCGACTGATATCCTCTTAAGGCACGTTTCTGGAAATGCGATCGGAGTGGTCATTTAATTTCGTATAGACAAATTGCGGAAGCCGCATGTCAAATAAATGAAGTAAAACGACGCTTCGCTCATTTCTGCATCTATCAAACAACATATGCAACAAATAATATATGCATGTGCATGTGCATCCAACGCCCACATTTATGTCAAATGGCAAATTTAAAGTAAAACGTCTTTAACATGTGACAAATTCTCTTGTTTAGAACCCGTGTTTAGCACAGTAGCGACCCATTTCTGAGAACCATTTTGATTTCTACGTGTTTAGTTTCAAAGCGAGTTTATTTCGAGAGGTGTTTGAGGAGAGCGCTCCGCCTTCTAACAGCTCTTTGGTAGATGACATGAGACAAGAATGTTTTGTTACTAGTAACGTCTAGTCTTTTATGTTCTTAAAACATCTCTGTTGATATCAAGATAAAATTCATAGTACTCGTAGATAGATATATAAACAAATTAACGTCTTCATAACTCTAAAAAGTCTTAGTGTTGGTAGACGTAATATGTTTTATTTATTATAGTCTATACTTGTCAACATAAAATACAATAATAAGGCCATTAAAAGTACAAAATAAATCCTAAATTCGTCCATCAGAAGTGCCTCTTCCGCATTCGCCAAAAGTCTGACTAACCAGCCAATCTGTAATGTGAGATACAATCTCACATGTCGGTTAGCGCGGATTCCGTATGTTAAAAAAAAAAACTAAAACAACACGCTTTTGTAGATAACCGAACTAAAATGAAATTTGTTTTTTTAATTTATTTTTTATTTTATTATTGCTGTCATCGGTCGTTGGTAATTATGAAACGGCTTTTTCAAAGCGAAATTCACGTTCAATGATTATGTTATATATATACCTACATACATACATACATACCAGCCTAATTAAAGTGTTTTAAACAATGGTATGCACGAGTACAATACAATCTTTAACTTCGGCAAAAGCCGAAACTCCGAGAGGGCCTAGGTATCAGCTTCTACACGAGAGCCACTTCCACCTTATTTTTAACACAAAAGTTATTTCACCGATTTTACAAAACTGCCCTGAATTTTCGACGAGAACTTTTAGTTTGTCAGGAAAACAAGAGAATACAGGAAAACATGCCAGACCTGGCTACAAAATAAAACAAACAGTATTTAGATTCCATGCTGAAGGTGAAAAATTTGTACGGACAATGCTAGCTTTAATCTATTTTTACTTTACCAGTTATGGAGTTTTGAAATTTTTATTTTTGTTTGTAAGATAAAATGCTTCACTAGCATACAAAAATCTTTCAAAAATGTACACAGGTATTCAATATTGTTGAAAAAGTAAAGTAACATGTAAAAAAAAGTACCTAAAGGCCTACAGATACTACAGAATCCTTACCCTACCTGACATGAACTTGCTATATGCCTCGTAAATCACACTTTTGCGAGAAAATAAGTAGTTATACGAGTATGAACGAATTTACTATCTAGCCACATGAACGAAAGGAAAATAAAGCTACATTGTATTTATGGACAAATGCTCGAAAAATATAGCACTCCTGACGAAGCCGGCTCAGCTTGTGGTTGACACACGTACATTGTGCAGGCTGCAAAACCGCTGCAAAAAATAGAAAACACAGTATTTAGACTCGACACGGAAGGTGAAAGCGCTGCTCTGTCGCGCCGACAAAGGCAGCCTTTATTTCTTTATTGTGCAATCGGAAAAACCATTTGATATTCTATTTTTATACAACCAGTTTAATCCTAGCTGGCGGAGATTCAATGCTGAAAGGTTACAGGAAAATTTAAACACAACCCAAAACAGCCGTAGCACAGGCAACGTAGTTTCAGGCTTGTATAGCAATTTATTTCAAGAGGCATATTTATTTTCTCAATAATATGGTGCACAGTTAGTGCAGTGGGTCGGTATAACCGGAAACACATATCTTGGCTAAATTTTTCTACCAATTTTTTTTTATTTACTGGCGAATTTCCGCAAAAAACGTTTTAAAATCTTAGTTTTTTACTAAGCGCTAAATCGGAAAATTGTAATACCTTTTATTACAATTAATTAAGGTTACTTCGATCCTTAAGCAAGGTCTGCTATTGGAAATTGAAATAAATATATATACCCGTAGTTAATGATTGGGTTAAAAAAATTGAGGAAGTTCTAACTATAATGAATTCAAGTAATAATTATTTAGACATAATATATAATAAGACTCTAGCGCACTTTAATCAACATTATACTAAATTTTGAGTTTCCCAGAAATGAGGATATGGAATATTGGGATATTATGTAGTGTCCATAGCCCAATGGCTCGCGTTGATTCAATGTGATCGAAAGAGTTAAGCAACGACGGGCCCGGTCGGTTTGTGGATGGGTGACCGCTATACTGGATATGACTTGTGTGTAATTCCAGAACTAGACTAGGTAGGGTTAGTTTACTTTGGAAGAAGAAAAAACATGCTACTTGTCTCATATTTGTACATGTAGGTGCGCAAAACATGAGCGTTCAAATTTGTCGCGACTGCAAGTCCTCGCTTTCCTGTCCCTCGATCAATAAGTCATGTATTAATTTATATGTCCATTAAATTAAACAAACATAGCCTTGATAACAGAGATCATCAAAAATAAAATTACACTAATGGAATAAAATGTCAGCAAAAACGAGAAAAGATTCATCTGTAACAGAAAGCTTTCACGGCGTTCTCGAATATTAGATATTTAATGGGCAGTCACGGAGGTGTCTCGATTCAGCAAATACTAGTTGAGTGACGTGTTCGTGTCGCTCGCCCAGGGGGCCGGCGGAGCGGCGTGACTAATGACGATTTTGTAGACACGAGAACTTGTGCAACTGAAATACCAGCTGATCAATCATAGTTGTACCTCTAACCAACAGTTGGGATATTTACCCGGCGTAGCACATATCTGTGACCTTTGAACAAAACCAGAGTCTCATTCATTGTCAGCCATAACAGTTGTCATGACCGGCAGCGGATGGTTGGTGCTTCGTGCTCGATTGCTATCTTTTATTCATAAAAATTTTAAATACTAATTGCATAAAACGCTTATGAGTCTCAAGGACGTTATTAATAAAAAGGCTGAACTTAAGTGTGGTTTTATCACACTTAAGTTCAATCTTCAAAGAAGTACCTACGCACCGAGTTTATTTAATGCGTAATGTGCATGAAAGCACAATGTCAATAAATGTAAGTTATAAAAAATCTAGTGTTTTCCACGTAAAAGAAAACTTCACACTCTCTACTCTGACAGTAGGTACATAACTAAAAAAGAAGAAATATCTAGCAACTCCGCTTATGACTTCTTTGTGGGCTTAGTTAGACTCTCAAGCAAGACTGATGCACATAATTTAAAATTTAAATTATAAATATTAAGCTTCGTGCATATTTTCATTCTAAACGTACCTACACCAGTACAAGATGTTTGTTGAATAAAACAGATTTCACCGAAAATCATACGTGACGGATGGAGCCACGATATTATTCACCGCTCGCCGTGACAGGCAGGCTTGCCGCTTGCCTCGGGTGCTTCAAAATATGTCCGTGAAACCCAACATTGTTTGCGAGGGTTCGTGAACGAGTACACTAGTTCAGGGCTTGAAGCGATCCACAGAGAAACTACTTACAGTGGGCCATCGCCTTTGAAATCTCGCGAAATTAGTATATTAATTATTAGTAGAGTAAGGATAATTTTCAAAATATTACTTAATTTTGAAAAAAATATCGAGCTACAATGTGTTTTACCTGATTTGAAAGTTTATTTAATCGATGTATTGAATTTATATAATTATACTGTAAAAAAAGTTTTTTTTTAAAAAGCTTTTATAACTTGACCTTGAAACCTTATCGTGGTCAAAGTTCATTACAAGACTTTACCACAAGTGCAAACACGACTATGATACGATATTCCATCATGAAGTTCCAGTTAATATCTTCCGGCTCCATCATCAGATCAGTTCGACAGTACCATATTATTGCATTGTCATCGGAACCTAATTTGTGTGCCAAATTTCAGCTCGATAGCTTCAGTGGAAGTGGGTGAAATATTGATTGCAAGATTCCAGGACATACATACATACATACATACATACATACGAGTGAAGTTAAATAAAAGCTTTTAAAAATAGCAAATTTTATGACGCGTCTTTTTATAAATCATATATGTATATGTGTATCTCTAATTAAAAAGTTAATAGGTAGGTACGTATTTCCACATTATTCTAACGAGTATGTCACTCACTCATTATTAAACTATTGGAAATATAGCCGAGATCTATCTTTCACATGTTTTACTATAAAATAATGATATATTTTGCTAACGCAATGTTAAAGTAACCAAAATGTAGTCTGAAAAAAAAGTTTGACATTTATGGTAATTGTTTATTTGTCGTTTACTGTGACTGTCAGTGTCAGGTTGTGTCAGATCCTTTGAAATAGATTGGCTAGTGTGGCTAGCTTTCTGTCTCCTTACATACAATCAGAGGCTTGTTTTTAAGCTATTGCATAGATTCTATCGCGGGCCTGGGGTGGAGGCGGTCTATAGAAATTCCGTAACGAAAAAATATCTTACTTAAAAGTATCTAGTGCTAGTTTTATTAAGTTATCTATAAAGGCTCTACCACCTAAATACATACCGCCTGTATATTTTCTCACACTACCTACTGCTGCAGCCGCCGGAAATTATCCTAAAATTCTCTGGACTTACGCGAGGCTCATTTCTATTTTCGTTAAGGTTTAAAATATTTTAATAGTTATACTCGTATTATTGTTACACTTAAACATCGCACAAATCTACTGACTATTTTAAATAAAAATGAAAATGAAATTTTTTCCGCTCTTAACTGCAGAATAGGTGACATAATAGTGCATGCAAAACGTCAAAGTCGTGTGCTAAGTATAGCCAAGTTTTCGTTAATGTAACTATGCACTTAGCAATGAAAGTTGAAACCGAATCGGGGACCGAAGACACTTCATTATTCAGACGCTCTTACCGTTCGTTGGAGTTCGTGCTTATCTTAGACATCTCATGTTGCTCAGCAAATTTTGCGGGCTTGCAATTTTATTCCAATTATACTTGTAAACTTACAGAGAGCACATAATGGAATAATAATTAATATACCTTTAATATACTGGATGTCAATATTATCTATTTAAGTATATGTATTTAAAAATATCTATGTATGTATATCAGTCTCTGACACCCATAACACAGGCTCGCGCCTACTTTGGGGTCAGATGGCCTTGTGTGAGAATGTCCAAGATATTTATTATTATATTATATTATATACGAACTACTTTTCGGATTTAAATCCAAAACGAGAGTTTGGTATAGGTACATTTGAAGGTAGATGATATATAATGTATGATATATAATGTACAGACACAACTTTAGAGTTTTATTATACGTAGAAATAATATAACACCTGCATTGTAATGAAAATTACTTCAATATATTTAGCGAACAGATTTTCATAATGTTATTATATCTGTGTACCTACTTCATTAACAAGCACTTTGAGTTATTGTAATGGGGCAGGTAGGTACAATAATTACGCTCAAAAATATTATCTACTAGTTCCAAATGTAAAATTATAACGATCAATTCAGTGTTTTGTCATTAACTCGAGAACTATGTAATTTTCCAGACCGCATACTCTATATCTATGCAAATAATCACATGATTCCGTCGCAGTATGGACTCAGTTGAGGAGGATAAGAAGGATAAACAAACAAATCAACAAACACACTTTCTCATGTCAAAAGTGCTTTTAAACTGGCTTGAATATTTTAAAACCCCAGTTATAAATTCTTATATTCATTAAAATAAATTCTTTTTTAAAGCAATGCTTTACGTATTGGACTCGCATCGCTGTTTGATAAACGATGCCGCCATCTACAAAAATCAAAATAAATACATAATAAATATTAGTAGTAATAAAATAATAGTCCATATGGTGATTGTTAGTAAGAGTTTCGTTCCAAGTCAGTCACAGATGTGTTACTCTTGAGGACTAAGATGGTCGCCACTAAAGAAAATGTAACTGGAAACCACACTAAAATCGCAGGAAAATCATAAAAATTACAGCAAAATGTTTTAATACAAAGAATCTCAAAAATCACGGATTTTTTTAATAGTGAAGAAACCAGGCGTACAAAAGGATGAACAGTACAACAAAGGCTACAGGGTAATAAGCCATGATTATGCACTCGCATGCCAAGGGTACTTAACAAGGTGTTGTACGTGCAGGATATTTTCATAAAATAAAATGCAAAATGTCCAGCTCTCGCATGCGGAAGGTGGCATGAAGCATATTACATTAGCAAATGAACAATGCAAGACTGCGACAATGGCACCGTTGTGCGTTGCCTCTCCAGATTTTGTCGTTTGCTCTCTGACAACCCATCACTATTATTGAACTTTGAATTTTACTGGATGGTAACTACACTGGATGTGATAGATGTTTAACATTTTAGGTTATGAGCGGGGGCTACCTACACAGGGATTTACTCTTCGCATAAAATATCTCCGGACTGGTTTAGACCATAGAAGTACCTCATATAGTACGTACGTATAGTACGTATAAGTTAAAAAACATACAATACTTACACAACTTTCTTTTCATCATAGACTTGGATAGGATAGCATGTCAACACTTTGCTAGTCATAATCATAGACACATGGAAGTATTTTTGGTATGTGCTTTAAACGAACCATCAAGTCAAGGACTGCTTCAAACCAACATATTTTTTTTAAAACAGCTTTTATAACTTTTATTTTTATTTTCATGCATTGTCATCGGAACCTAATATGTGTGCCAAATTTCAGCTCGATAGCTTCAGTGGAAGTGGGTGAAATATTGATTGCAAGATTCCAGGACATACATGAATACATACATACGAGTGAAGTTAAATAAAAGCTTTCAAAAAAATGAATCATACAAAATTACCGGCGTGCGGTCTCCGTGGATTGTTCATACTCCAAGACTCCATGTGACCCTGGCTCTGCACTTAGCTACCCAGCACATCTAACCAATATAAGAGCAAACTGCATTAGCAAATTGCTTCGGAGATGTCGGTCTTTGGACTGACAACACTGCTAACGTCAAATCTGCTCCCATCTCGAGAGGAGATCCAAACCAAACTCTGGGAACATGAAAGGGTTCTGGTTATTTAGTTATTATTCATGTACATACTAACAAGGACAAATCCTTATTAATATAAATGGGAAAGATTGTTTGTTTTGTCCTTCTTCTCGACATAAAACATAAAACGACATAATCGTTCAATTTTTAATCGATAATTAACTATCGATCAATATTTAATCGATTGATCGATGGCTCGATTTTAACCACTGAAAACAATCGGGACGACAACGGTTGCGCCCAAGCGGTTAGCCATCCACAAACCGACCGCGCTCGTCGTTGCTTATTTATAGTATGTTATATATAGTGATGTTTGGCTCTATTGACAGTAAGCACAGTGCGCAATGCTCCATTAACTTAAATCTTTTAACGAATTCAACGAAGAAAAATGTCTGTTATGGGCTGGGCGGTGCCGAACGTGATTTTGGTCGCTAAATGGGTACTCCACGTAATGAGCTCGGGAACCATATTTTACGCAACAAATTCCGAAAACTCGCTAAACCGACAATTTGTTGCAAATGTCACTGTACTTTCTATTCTAGCATTCCGAAGTAGACTGCGCATCATTTAAGTTATTTAAACCACTTATTTTTATTATCATCATAACCCATGATTGATATTGTAAGATTTTATTTTATTTTTAAAATACATATTAATATGTTATGTATGTTATTAATTTTACTCGAGCGGTCCGGGTTCAAATCCAAGCGGCAAGCACCAATGACTTTTCTAAGTTATGCGATTTAAGAAATTAAATGTCACCTGCTGTAAGGTGAAGGAAAAATCGTGAGGAAACCTGCATGCCTGAGTTCCCCGTAATGTTCTCGAAAGCATGTGAAGTGTGCACATCCGCACTTGTCAACTAAAGCTTAACCCCTCCATTAAGAGAGGAGGGAAACCCGTGCCCAAAGAAGGGGTTGTTGTACTCGTATAATAGTGATTACTTTGTCAGTCAGGTTTACTCTGGCGGAATTGACAACTTTACAAGGCAGTGTTAGTGATTTTTTTCTTTTAGTTGCTGTTAGTAATGGTAATTAGAGTCTTAATCAAAAGACCGCTACAAATGCATTGTCACTCGACACAAATAGCTGGATTGCTTTTTAAACAAGAATCAAGATCAATACGAAGACAATAATAACGTAATTTTAAATACCTACCTACCTACAGTATAATAATAAGTCTAAAATAAATAATAACAATAACCTAATACTTAACAATTTCGAAAATAATATTTTCGTATTGAACAAACAACTATTCGTTGTGAATTCGTTGTGTTGTTAAAAATTCGTAACAAGTTGTCGTGATCTGACAGGGTGGTGTCTCGCGAATTGGTGACAACGCGCTAAATCCAACATACGTATATAGCACATACTCGTAGGTAACGTACATTCGTGTAGATAAACCTTTACACAGTGTAGGTAGGTACGTACATATTGTACAGTCGCAGCGAACCGCGCTGTGGAACCGCTTGTTAATTAAACAATTGTGTTAGAATTCTGGAATGGATTTGGTTAACTTGATGCCAGTGATTTTATAATAAATGGAATAGCGGAGCAGTTTCGTAGGAATTTGCCATGCTAAAATGTCTTTGGCAAAGATGGATAATGCTATCTATCTTCTATAACTTTATAGCGTTTTAAAATCATTTATTTATAAATTCTTGCAAACGAGCACGCACCACCACCCATATCCTGTCGCAAAAGTGGACTAATTTTAATTTATTTTATGTTAACAAAATTTATCAGTTTCGTACGAGTACCTACTGTTCCAAGTCATATACATTTATTTATAAAAGTCTTATTGCCCTGAGACCTTTATACATCTTCCTTGCGAAACTAGACCATGGAAAACATAAAAGACATGTTTAAATCAAATACGTGAGAATCACGGAAAAGTTACCTTTTGTTGGTACAATATCTACTTGTAAAAAGGACTTTATAATGAGATCTTAATTTATCCAAATAAGTAAGTAGATCAAATTTAGCGAAGTAATAATAAAATGAATGCGTTCTGAATGTTGATGTGTTTTAGTTGGTACAGAAAGTATCTCTATTGTCCTCACATGTCCTTACAAACGCACTAACTAAAGCTAAAATTTCAGCAGGAAACCTCTGCACAATCTGCAAATATCTGTGAATGTCGAGTGCTGCTACTTGAAGTTATCAATTACACCATTCGTAATTCGTATACCTTCGCGTGATTAACCGCCAAAATTCGCGCATTGACTGGAGCAGCGCCTTAAGAATCTTGCCGACCACTATTAAAAAAGCTTAATATACTATCGCTTGCTTCTATGTATATAGGTATAATGGAAGTATGTATTTTTGTAAAATAGGAAAAACACATCAGAACAGACACGGAGGTGTACCAAAAGAATTCTCGGCATCCCCAGAGGATGGTCCTTGACAATTTTATCCGTACCACCATGTCCACCATGTACCTCAACAATGCATATGGCATGTGTGTCAAAATTAATAATAAATTACCTGAAGAGCTCAAATCCTTACCCTGTAAACCATTCAAAATAAAACTAAAACGATGGTTATCGAATTAACAGTATAATTTGAATCATTATATAGTAGGTATTTAATATGAAGCGAATAATTATTATTATACAATTTAATTTAGTTTAATTTAATTGAAAAAAAATTAAGTTTTTTCCACACCGAATAAAGTTGTGACCGTCCGCTACAGTCATTGCTGCCGCTTTTTTCTTCTGTGATCGAGAGCTACATTGAGCTTCATTCTAAAGTTTTCTTGGTGGCTACTTTTTTTTAAATACCTTAATAGATCCTAATACCTAATAGTCCTTCTGGTCCGGGACCGACTGGTGACCTGTCGTTGCTCGTTGTTCGTTTTCATACGCGACCGTGACCACTTACCATCAGATCAGCTTGTTCGTCAAGCCTAGTTTACCGTCTTTGGAAAAAGCTACAACCCATATATTTCCCCGTTTTGGGCACTGGTCTCATCCAAAGACAGAGCTGCAGGAGGTCTAGAACATACTCCACCATACTAGGTGAGATTCGAAATATTACTCTATTTTCTTGACTAATCTATTTTTTTAACAGTAAACCCACTTAGGCTTTAAAATTACAGATCAGAATAATAAAGACCGGAAAAAAAGAAGCTGGTAGTGTATGGAGAGTGAATGCTATTTTATTTTATTTGTACCTAATATCTTCGTAACTTTCCATACACTGCAGAGACCTAATTTTATAATCGCTTTAATTATCTTTCTTTACTAAGTGGATATATTTTTTAGCCAATCGTAAAATTGTACTCTAATATACGTTGTTTTCATGACAATTAATTAAGCTTACTTTACGGGATAGACAGGCAAACAAATATGTTGTTAACACAAACGTTGTTAGATGTTAGTAATTTTATAATTATGACATAGTAATGGCGTTTTGCCTTGAAGATATTATCAATAAATGGAGCAAAAGTATTGTTTGTATATGGCCTATCTGTTTCTTTGATAACGATGTTTCATACCCATTTCATAATATACACTAAAAACTCATATTACCTACTTGTAGTAACAGTTATGAACAAGTGAGAAAAATGAGAAGTAAATCTACAGATGACAAAGTTAGTGCAGTGGAAGTATGTTTAAAGTAAGTATTTCCCAACTAAATTGCATGCAGCTACTACGATTCCTTATCATTGCGGACAACTTCGGCGCGTGGTATACAAACTCATGTAACTACTAATGTGATTAAAATTTCTCATTTTGCAAACTGAGTTTGCAAACTCTCTCGTGATACAAGCAAATGTGTTTGTGAATCTCATTTGATTTTAACCACTAATAGTTCATGGCTAACTAAATCAATACATACAAAAGTTTTAGTCTGCGGAAATAAATTTAAGTCCCGTATAATTTATCAGCTTTCTGATGCAAGTACCTACATATAACATACTGTTTCCTCATGAACACTTCGTTGATCTTTAGGGAAATAAAGCTTAAATGTTATTAAAATTCGTAATTAAGGCCGTACGACCAGTATATTGGGCAATTTTATGACCATAATATGTTAATAAGTCGGTTATCCGAAGAGTCCTTGGTTATTTAAAACCGTGTATCGGTTACTATATTAAAATGGAATAGAAATTATTAATTAGGAAATATTCAATAGACCCACCTCACTACGATCTTGTTCCTATTTACATATTAACACACTCACGTTAAAGAGAAACTTACTTTAATTTTGAAATAAAATATTTTAAATGTACTTACCAAAGTAAAACAAAGTGACCAATATAGATAATTTCTTAAAAGCACTTTGTTTTTCTGTCGCCTATTTTTATGCCAATCCGGCCCGTACAAATGCAAATTTGATATCAGAACGAACAACAAACCTTAATATCTGCTTTCCAGAATATTCATTTTGGCGCTGTCCCTGAATGTTTCCCTTCGATTTATTCGTGTAATACCAACGAATCTCAGTGTAAATCATGGGCAGGAGTTGGTTATCGTAATATTATACGACACGACAAGCATGACATTGTAATTCTAAGCATTCGTAGAAATATCCATCAGTTTCCAAATAGATATAAGTTACCGACGCGCCCCCGGCAGGACTGGATCCACATACGACCGGGTCACGAATATGAATAATTTTCCAATCTCGACGTTTATTCACTCCTTTGTTTGCCGGTTTTGGCACCGAGACAATTTTATGACGAATCGTAAACGCCTATTTTTATGAAACACTTTTTGGTCTAACGTAATATTACGATGGTGATTGTATGTGGTAAAAAAGCAAATGGAATACTATCCTATTCACATCGTATTCTCTGAAAGTGTTAATTTGTTCTTAACCCAAGCGATTTGTTGGATAACGTGAACGTAAGAGGATGATATAGTTTTGTTTGCTCTTGCTATGAGACCTTATAAGCAGATACTAATGAAATACTTCAGACCAAACCCATAATATAACATGTTTCGTATATAACTAACGTGATTTGTAATTTTCACACAAAACAACCCAATCAATCCCATACCGCTCCAGATTGTATTGTGTTGACGATAACGAGAACCAATGATTGTAATACGAATTTGATGCAAAGGTGTTAAACATGTTCCATTTTCGGGCCATGAAATTACTTGTTAAACAATAAAGTTCAAATCGTCTATTGTATTTGAGCTTTTGGATAGTAAATTGTTCTGTCGCGGTTTACTGGTGTAAGGCAAGGTAGCTTTGAAAATGTAATATAACTAAAGATATTATAATAAAACAATATCATTGAATATATCACATTCTTTAGCATTTAGGCAGATAGATATATTTATTCCATCACATTCAGCATCAGTACACAAATTGTTACAGTTTTACACATAACATTATTTATAAATTCGTCATCTTGATTTTGTATCAGCTTAGCTAGAATTATTGACTTAAATTAAAGACCTGTATTCTGGCTATGACAATAAAGCTGACCACTCGGCATGAAACTACAACGCATAACGCGTAATAGCGCTGATTTTCATTGGTATTGGCAGTTCTTAGTTAAATAATGAAAAACACAAATCTTGTCATTTGCAACTTATGCTTTGCCTAAGGTTGCTTGCTCTGTTGTTGAATGGTATCTGAGATCGTGTTTTTCTTGTAAAAAGTAATTTACGACATCGGACCTGCTTAACAGTAAAATGATGGCAACCCTGCTTACTACGAGTGTATTCACAAAGAACGTCGAAAAATGAGCACTTTGCTTCTCCAATAAATTTCGTTAAGTTTGCGTCCTAAAAGAGATGGAACATCATTTCTCGTCGGTTCCATTAGTGGCCATCGGTCAGCCGAGACGGATGCGCGGTTCACGCTAACATAAACAAACTAATGGCATCCGCCCATAGTGACAAAGAACTTTCCATCCAAACTAGTGCCTTTGAATCAATGTTCCGATCAATACGGATATATATACATACACGCATTTGCCTCATGCCTTATTTTAGGTGTCGGTCGAGCTCCATCTCTACGTATTAATTCTACAACAAAACGCTCGCTCACGTCTTTGAGTAACGGACCGACCATACATCTTCGAATATTGAGCTGCATATTGAATGTCAACGCTTATTAAAGTCACCGTATGATGCCTTTGTTTGTGAATTCATTGGATCACGTTCAGGCCTGTCCAGCCTAAGCTAGTTTCGATAAGACACTACGGTGGTTATTACAGGTTAAAATATTAAGGTCAATGGAAGTAGCTTCGATACTCATTTTATATCCGTTTATCAATTTTTTCACACAAAATAATGGCTCGATCGTAATAAAACATGACTGTGTGAATCTTGAAATAAAAATAATTAGGTAAGTAGGTACACTAACTTTGTTCATCTAAATGTTAATTATAATTCTGTTCTATTATATTCCATTCATTTAGGTTTCTGTTCGTTGTATATTTGACTGAAATTATTTTACTTTTAAAATAATAATAATAACGACAGAAGGAATACGAGAGTATTGTACAGTTGTAGGGAGATGTATCAAATGAAACAAAGGGGAAGTCCCGATCCAGTGGACGCCGGACGCAGCCCAAGGCGCCTCGACGCTTTCACATCGTACCTATTAACTGAAACGGCCTGCGGGGGTGCTCTGACCAAAATAAAATGCTTTGAACGCCGGTCATCTATTATGCAAATAGAATTTTGTTAGGAACGAAGAATTCAGCGTTCTTTATGTTCGTCCTTCATTCGGAATTTCTAGATTATGATAGGATCATAGCAGATAATAAATTGAATTTTTCTTGAATAAGAAAATATCTTTACGTTGACTCGTAATCTTTCTGAAGCTTTTCGAAGAAATATTTTTTTATTAAGTCTTGAAAGAAAACCATACAAATAGAGGTAACCCAGTCGAGTTTCGCATTCAAATGCCGCCCTTGGTTATCAATAGACAACTGGAATAAGAAATAAGTAAAGAAATCAATTACTTAACTATAGGATACCAAACATTTTTTTGAAATCGGTAAAACGTAGTAGACAAACACAAGTCAACTCTTTCTCTGGCGTAATTGAACGGGTTTCCCCGCAATGTTGAAAACACAGAATATTTGAAATCGGTTCCGCGCAAAATTGACGCTCTTTGTTTTCTACGTCCTCTCTTAATGAAATTTGGATATTCAAAATTTATAGGATCGGAATTGTTGAAACGTTGTTGATATCAAAGTATTTGTAACCGCAGCCGCCGCGCGTGCTTCAAATTGGCCAATTTTAGATAGGTACTATTGAGTATAGGCTTGGACGTTATTTGGTTGTTAATACAAAACAGAAAATAAATTCAATAACCAATTTATTTAAAGTTCGTAGATTCAAGAGTAAATTTTACCAACCACTAGATTATGCCTGTGATTCTAAATATCATTTATCTGTACCTATATCGTATGAAATTCTAAATGAAATGCTTAATCAGACTTTTTTGTGAATCGTTAATTTTAGTGCATAGTCGGATTTTCGAGTGTGATGAGCGACAGCGAAAAGATGGTTCTACCTACTTATTTGCTATCTTATATCCATGGAAAACCTCCGTGATTTGCTGGAAACTACCATTTCAATCACCTGAGCTAAAGCATTATATATTGGCAGTTTCAGATCTCCGAAATGACCTTCCGACAAATCGTTCTCGTTTGTCAGCGTGATATTTTTGAGACTGCAAGAACACAGGTTATTTCCAACTATTCATCACGGGCCATAAACGAAACGTCACACCGTCACATTTGTAAGTTTAAGTCCGTAGAATAAGTACACAGGCGTTATTCTACAATTCTCTGTTCTACGATATTTTATTCGTGTACAAAATCCAGCGTTGTAAGACTACGAAAATTTTTCAAGACTTTACCATAGTATAAAGACCGGGTAGTGATCTTTTTGACAGATGTAAATTATTCAGATCGACATAACTTTGCAATGACGAACATATTATTTTCTTAATTTAATGATTTTAAAAATTGTAAAAATATTAAAAAAATACATATAACACAAAAGTCCCTAAAGATTCAAGCGTTATCCGAAAATTTGAAGACTTTTTACTGCTTCAAAGTAAAATTTAAATATGAACACTGAAAATAATAGACGTTTGTACAATGTTACATCGGTCGGACGGATGGGACACGAATAACTGTTACAAATATCGATTACAAAAAATCATTGTTAAGTTATTGTTACGAACCTTGTTTATGCCTTTTTTGAAGAACCGTGTAGTGTAAGCAGGTGATTCATAGTAGCATAGTATAAGTGAATTGCAGTTATCGTTTACTTCCCAGACTGTTCGTCGTCGAGGCTGGGGCTGGCCACGGTGTCCGTAGCGCTGGCGGGACTGAACCCGCGACCCTCACTCGCCGCCAAAAAACTCCCGCGCCCGAAGACCGCATCGCCTAACCGACAGGGGCCGCAGCAGTGTCAAGTAAGTGTTACTTCAAAGAACTGTATTTTAAAGGATGCTTGATTTCAGAATGAGGAATTTTAGTGGTTCCGATTAATAGTTTTAAACGTTGTTTCGTTGGAATCAAGTGAATAGGTTCTTTTGAGACCATGATAACTTATGCACAGCCTATAAACCGCCTTTTGCAGATATTGCGAACCACGCAGGCGAGACGTCACTTTACCACGCCGCTCTCACCTAGATATCTTAGTAAATAAAATAAATAAACGTCGAAATATCCAAAGAGATTTTTTTTCACATTTATAATACAATGAAGTACCGGCGTTTTAGAGAAGGATTGTTTTAGTTGACATCTCCGCAAAACAATTAATAAAATTAGTGTGGTGTGTCTATTTTCAACGAATTTTTGTGGTATTTTTCGAAAAGAAACACCAAACATCAAGTAGAAAATGAAAACTTTTAAAACAGTGATCCAAAAGGCGATAAATAATTGTAATTGTGCCCGCGCGCTGTGGTACCTACCTACCTACTAACCCAATGGATTTTGCATTAATTCGCATGTGCGTAAAGCAGCACATGCACACATAACCTTGCACCTTAACATCAAACACACACACACACACTCACCAAATGACACATGCAAACACATTCACTTCAATACTTACATAATGAATGAACGTAAATGTAAAATAATTTCATTAATATGTAATGTAGCTCTTACCTAATATCTAATTTATAAACTGTGTTGCTACCGTTGAGGACTAAGATGGTCGCCTCTAAAGAAGTGTAACCGTAAAACCACACCTTTCCAACCGGACCATAATTGCTTTAAAAACAACTACACGGCAGAAATGGTACAAGGTACAATGGCGGGCGGTGGTACTGCCCCGGGCGAACTCTATATGGAACCAATTAGGTTTCATATTAAACCTATTTGGTTCCCTAAAGGCTCTACCACCTAATATTCTATTCGATCTAACATAATGACGATATTGAGAAATGATTTCGACTAACTTACTACGACGACACCAGAAATTATATGTATCAAATTTTGAGCATAATATGGTTACTTTTTAAAACGTTTTATATATAAATGTCTTTATGTATCTATTTATAGCACAATTTTCACATCACGAATATTTTTACTCCCAAATCCGTTCTCAAATCCAACGTACAAAGTGTGTACGACACTCCTGACTAATGGCAAGAAGTTACACCCACCTGTTAGTTTTACCACGGACTTTTGGTCCTTACTCTATGGTTTTACTTTACAGTTTTGTGAAATAAATAAACGTTTAAAAACTTACCTAAAACAGACAAGGCAAGGATTGCCTGTGTTGCTGTTGGACGACACACGCAGAAAACATCATTTTTAGTTTGTACATCCAAGAACAGATAGTTACATGTCGGCGGCAGGCAGGGTGAAATTAGGTAGACGAGACGACTTTTACTATAACTAATTTAATTTTCTTCTATAGAAAATTACATTTTAACTTATTACTAAACTAAATATAGTGGTGAGACCCGTCCAATGTTAGGCGCGGGAATGTCTTGCGTGGGAACCGCTACCGGACACCTGCAGCGATTCTCGGATCTCGAGATGCACAGTCAGCACAACACTGTATCTATAATAAAGTCCAATTGACTTGTCCGTACGTAACACGTCCCTCCGGAAGATCAGCAACTATTGGCGAACCGTAGTCGACAATATTGCTGAAGAGCCGATCACGAAGTGGAGCTGGAGTGGAGTTGCGTAGAAAGGTGAAGAGAATGAATATCGATGATTCTAATTTTGGTCTTCATCACACTGTGGTAGAAATTTAGATCCGTAGCAGAGAATATCCGTAGACACAGATTCGGATACTTGATTTGGTCCAACTTCGGGCATTCAGCCTCTATGTGCAAATTAAATACATGTCAGTGATCACTTTAGGGTTAGATGGATAAAAGAAAGGAAATTGGAAGGAAAGCTTTATATGTATAACTGATATAGTTTAATTAATAAATAGGTATGCAAAAAATGAATAGTTTTTTTTTTTTTAGTCTCACGAATATAATCTACTGGAATATTTTTGCTAATACAAACTCATCTTCAAGGAAGAGGAGACGAAGCAAGTATTTTATTTAATATGTAGTTGAAATTAATCTCTCGAATAATTTTTACAGTAGCAAATTATATTCGAAAATTAATATGTAATAATTTTTCAATTTGTTAATATTAAATGTAATAACTAATTTTAAACAGAATGAATTCCGTATTCTATTACCAAATTTAATTTTTAACACTAAACATTAATGTATAAAACTATAAAATTTTATTGAAGTTAAAAGTTATTTTAAATTACTAATACACATTTTTTTAAAGGTACTTAGGATAGGACTTGGTACAAAAGGACAAGGATAAGAGATACATTTTAATTTTATTTAAATTATTTTAACCAAAAGATTCTTTAATTTACTGAGTTGTAGTAAATTTTTTTTATCACCAAATCTTAGAAATTTTAATAAAGCAATCATACTAATTTACCTATATATTTGCAATTATTATATTTAACTATTTTTGTCTGAAGTTTAATTGTTATAAACTTCTGGTTTAATTTTTCACAAAGTTATAGGTAGGTTGTGCTGACTTAATTAATTATATTATTTGATACATTTTTCGATTGATTCTGCTGAATTTATCTATAATAGTTAATTATTGAATTATTTTATATTTTAACATTACAAACTTTATCTTTCCATTTATTAAATTTTAATTTAATTTTTTATTACATTAAATTTATTCGCTTTTTTTCGCTTCTTAACTATTAATTCTGCGATAGAATTGGATTAAAATGGGAAATAGGTAAGGCGAATCACTTCATGTAATTTAATGCACTTACGTATTTGTCATTGTATCCCGGTCGTCCCGACTCACTAAGTCGTGTCAATTTTTGGATCACTATGACACCCTGCAGCAGCACGACGATGTAGGTTCTTCTTGGACCGGCGGCAACCCGGGCTGGGGAGCCTGCCAGCCCATCCTTTTCGACTGCGCCAGTTACATGTCGGCGGCAGGCAGGGTGAAATTAGGTAGACGAGACGACTTTTACTATAACTAATTTAATTTTCTTCTATAGAAAATTACATTTTAACTTATTACTAAACTAAATATAGTGGTGAGACCCGTCCAATGTTAGGCGCGGGAATTTCTTGCGTGGGAACCGCTACCGGACACCTGCAGCGATTCTCGGATCTCGAGATGCACAGTCAGCACAACACTGTATCTATAATAAAGTCCAATTGACTTGTCCGTACGTAACAAGATCACAAATATTTATCAGGCATGATCATCATAAACATGAACTGTTATCAATATACTTAATCCTATTGTTGGAAATATGGTAGCTGGGAAGTCATGTAAGTGTCCTGTGAACATCAAAGACTGGCATGAATAAACAGCTATATTCCAAGACTAGTCATTCTTAGAATAGCAAAATTACATAATATTACGTTCCGTTAATATATATACAATTAATCATAAACATACTCGCAAGTCCCGTCTTACAGTATTCACTGAAATATGTGTTCCAATATTACATTAGTTGGTAAATACGTAGCACCTAATAAATCAAACTAATTAGGCATCAGGTGCTTGGCAGACAGCGCGCGAGATATGAATAATTTGTATCAAACCAAGTGATGACAAAATTAACAACGTCTTTCTGTAAGGCGTTCATAACTTGATGTAGTGCAAATACCTACAAATATGATAAAGCTCCTGAAATCATGTCGTAAGTTACAACTCCAATAAAATAAAGCAATTAGAAGATTTGGTTCTGGGTATTAAACTGAATTAAAAAAATCACGGGGAATTTTACCAAGAGCCACATCACCATTAAATCCTTTCATTTGTATTTGATAAGTGCAAGAAATATTATTTCGTTTTAGTATAAAAGGCTTTTTTTTGTTCAATTTTGCATGCAGATATCCTTTAGATGTTTTCCTTTACCGGTAGGTATAGCAGGCGGACATTCGATTTCTTAAATGGCACATACGTCATTCGTGGGTTCAAACCCACAAAAAGAATTGTGGGTTCAAACCCAATTTCTTAATATACCCTATCCCCATATTCTAAGAATATGTCTATATATTTATGACGTTACGTCGTTGTCGAGTGGTTTGCGACAAGATGCAATGAAGTTTAATAAAAATAAAATAAGAATGATAAGAATGATTTATTGGGGTTAGAGACCCCAATAAATTTTACATTCTTAATTTACTTATATATGGATTTATTGTAAAGGAAATGTTACATAAAAATAACAATATATTATTGAGATATGTCCTTATTCGGCTACTCTTCCGGTACTGCAGTAGCGCAGGGTATAAAATCATACTACTGATAGCAACAAAAGAACATGTCTCAAGACGTGTCCCTGTTCCGGTTAGTTTCCGGACACCGGCAACTTTCCGCCACAGTTGCTTCTATTTGATTTCTTGTGTCACACATCACAATAATGAACATATAGGTACAACATTTTACTTCGGAATTTTCTCCAATCACTAGACATTTGATATCATTACAACCCTTTCTTTGTCCCACTGTTGGGCACGGGTCTCCTCTCAAAATGGGAGGGATTAGGCCTTAGTCCACCACGCTGACCTAGTGCGGATTGGCAGACTTCACATGCCTTTGAGAACATTATGAAGAACTCTCAGGCATGCAGGTTTCCTCACGATGTGTCCTTCACCGGTATAGCAAGTGACATTTAATTTCTTAAATCGCACATAACTTAGAAAAGTCATTGGTGCGTGCCACTGGGCTGTCACCGCTGGTAAGACGTTCCAGAATTTCGTATAGTTAGTCTACAATATGGAATACTGGAGGGAGTAGTATCTGTATTTAGATACACTATTATGATAGTTCATATGAAAAGCATATTTTATAAAGGTATTGTGTGTTACACCTATCACGGCCCTAAAACAGAATGAACAAACTACCTTATACTAAAAATCAAGTGGTGCTGGGGAGCTGCATACACGACACGACGTCTGCGTAGATTGATAATGCGAGAGTTGAACATTAAAGTAAAAAGCGGTGGTATAAAGTAATAAACTTGGTAACTCTTGTCTATTTTATATCTGTCATACTGCGATCGCTTGTCAGTTTGCCTTTCAAGCTGTCAACCCTTCTAATTTACGAATAAAGATTTATCATCAGTAAAGCCACGAAGTTCCTAGTTTAAATTCACTACAACGTCAGTTAACAGTAATCGCAAACACATTATCACCGCGGGTTCATGTTAAAGCTTTTCTGCGCCTTTTTGCATCCACTTCCGTAACCTAATTTCACTAATGGGTTTACTTGAGTAGCAAAAAATACTCAGTTATAAAATACACCAGCGTACCTCTTTCCATTTTCGAAATTAAATAATCATGAAGTTTAATGAAAATTTGGTGATTTGGAAGATGTATATCACAAATTAATCTCAATGTAACCTTCACCATAAGTACGAGTATCTTAGTAAATACATCATGAATACGTTAATTTGAAATCATATAATTTGACGGCACAAATCAAAACTATTCCCTTTTTAAAATATTTTTGATCAACAAACTGACTTTGACTCTAAAGCTAAAATTTGATAATTTAGATGACAGCATTGTTACACCCAGCAGTTCCACCTACCGGAGTATACCCCTGGAACAATAAAATTGTCTGAATAGAAGGGAATACCCTAAGATCCCCTAAACCCGAATTCACTCAACGCTAGAGCGCCCCCAGTCTGTCACCATGATTGCAATATTTTCAATCACTTTCAGTACTATCGAATAGACATTTCCATTCAAATGATATGTATTCTGAAATTGAGTTATAGGTCAACGGAATACCAACAAAGGGATCGGGGGGACGCCACAAGAAAGGGTGTCGCCTCACCCCATAAATTTCGAAACAAAGAGTTCATAGTCTATTCCAAATTATGTATCATTGTTTTACTCTCCTCAAGTGAACTGCGGAATCCAGTGAAGTGTAAGTGTTGCATCCTGTTTATTGAGCGTTTGGATAGCTTCGTTGTAATTTGAAATAGAAGGTATCTTTTCATCTGTTTTAATTATTAACCGACTTCGGAAAAGGAGGAAGTTCTATGTTCGGTTGTTTATATTGTATCTAATGTATGTATGTACAGCGATACTTGAGTATTTATGAAATATATTTTTATTATAGTATTTGATTAATAAAAATTCAAATAAGTAATATTTTAAGTAAAAATAAGAATCATCACGCCAGTTTCCCCGAGGGAGACACTTACTTTCCACCAGTAATGGATGATGAGCCTATGCCATACACCGAGCACAAATTCGAACTCCGAGCCACTACTACTGGTAATTTCAAGTTAGGAAAACCCAATACCTATTCTAACTTGAAATTCCCAGCTGCAACATGGTTCTGCCTACCCCGTCGGGATATAAAGGGGTTGATGTTTCGTTATAAAAACCGGGGATCGAATCCGTGACCTCTAGATTAGAATTTTGTATTTAAAAACTGGAAGCTAAAAAGAAGTTAATTCTATAAATTATTTATACCGGAAAGTTGTTTTATGCTTGCGTCGAATGAGATTCGAACTGATATCGCTAATTGGGCCGTCGGGCTAATGCCCTTGATGGTCCTTGCCAATTAAGGCTTATTGATGTCGCGTAGATCCTCAGCCGACCCTCATCTCGTTATAACCCCATCTCGATTCTCTGCTAATAATTAATCAAGCAATTAAGAAGACCCGCAAAACGTCTTAGATATTTTCGTTCTAATTTTGACGAATGTACGACAAATTAACTAAAATTATATTTATGATAGTTACAGACATCAAATCCTACTCTAAAAGTAAACTTCCGGATCAGCAGCAGCATGACTGCATCCGAAGCAGTCAACACGCCAATGTTTAAGGTATACGGTTTTCGGATGCATATTGACATTATGTAATATGCACTTAAATTGTTTCTTACTGTTTATTTTATTTTGATTATACTTAATTTTAACGACTAAATAAGAGTCATTATATTCGAAGTATTCCGTAAAAGCCTCCTATGTAGGGTATCAAAAGGTTCTGAAGTGCTGCTGAATACTAATAAAAATAACGATAAAACTTTGCTTATGAAATTGTTTATTATAAAAAATTGCTTTAACAGGCAGCAAACATTAGGAAGCATCAAAAATACCTCCTAGTTCTCAAGACCTTTACTTACCTTTTTAACCTGACCTTTACTTAATGATAAACAAATTCATGTACTTAAATTATTATTCTTACCCACAAAGATTGTTCAAATCATTAAAATGCATCAAATCTGTAACACGCCTAAATAAACACGTATCAAGCCTTCGATCAATTATCAAGCACAACAACTCATTCCTAGCAATAGCTGACCAATAAACCTTCGGCAAATTGGCCATCGATGAAACCTATCGCAGATTTAATGAAATCTCTCGAATCCTGTCCGAAATTATGACGGGATTCTTATTTCATTTAAGAATCCGTGACTCGCGAGCCGAAAGCCGAAACGCTCAGCGAATGCCTAATGCCATTTTGCTTCTTACAACTTTATTGTTTAAGATGTACTTGAAACTCTGTTGTTTGTTTGCGATGTTGGGGCTCAGGAAACGACGCGAATAATAATTTTTAAGGGCTCATTCGTGTTGTACCGCAACTTAGTGAGCGTTTAGCATAAATTGAATCTTGACTTGTTATATTGATTTCGTCGGGTGGTGTTATAAGAACGAATTCAAACCTCGGAAATAGTTCACTGTTGTGGTAGGCTTTTATCAACATTGATACCCTTCACATGGGTGAAGATTTAATTAATCAATCTATATATATAAAAGGAGAAGACTGACTGACTGACTGACTGACTGACTGACTGACTGACTGACTGACTGACTGACTGACTGACTGACATATCAACGCAGGGCCTTAACTATAAGGGTTAGAAACTTGAAATTTTGCACAGGAGTTCCTTTTATAACGTAGAGGAGCACTAAGAAAGGACTTTTGAAAATTCACCCCCTAAGGGGCTAAAACGGGGGTGCAAAGTTAGTATGAAACTTTGCCGTTTTTGAAGTCAAGTGGGCAACCCGAACGCAGGCAGACGTCGTTAATGAGTCTAATTATACGCGAGCGAAGCTGCGGGCGTCCACTAGTATTTCATATTCAGTCTTGCTCATGTACCTACTCATGAAGAGACCAAAAGTCGGTACCGTATTTCTTTCCAATCAACTACAAAGTCCCTCATTCATCAACACACAATAGGGCGGTGTTCAAAATAAGATTGCAACAGCAACCAGGTGCCTTTATAAAAAATTACATAAATTTAATAAAGGAGTCAATTTGGCTTTAAAAGTATTGAAATAAATTAATCGAAAAACTAATGGGCGCATTGTAGTTAATAAAAATGTATCCATTTGTTTAGAAATTTATCTCTCTACAGTCTCTAAACTTATGAGGCCTATGTCCAACAGTGGACTAATGTGGGCTGAAACACATATCATTACAAACTTAAAGAGAACTGCTATAAATTTATAAGAAACGATTTTATGCAAATGTAATATTTATTTCAATCAATCCTTTGTAACATTATTTATAAACGTAAGTTTGTAAGTTTGGATGTTTGGATCTTTGTTATATACTCAAACACGCAAAAACTAAATATCCTAAAGATAACCTAGATAGCGCACATAGGATATTTTTATCCCGAAAATATGTTCCCTAGGGATGCTTTTCACGTTTTCACATGGCACTTTAATAGGTAAGCAGTATAGTGGACGAGATATAAGACGATATTCGCACATCATTTTGCGTGCTCAGAGCCGGGGATAAAGATATAATAGACAGATCAGCCACTTCTCTTTCTATTTTCCCCAAACCGCGCCATGGGAATCATTTCGACTCTATCGTCTCGTCGCGCTTACGATCATGTGTAGATTACGAAATACTCATCTGATGTACGCTTTATATGATTTTTTTTTATGAAAGATTAGGCTGTTATAAAATAAATAGTTAATTATTTTATTAGATAGTTAATAGTTTTTAAGAATCGGGTCGAATAAGTTTTGTCGACAATACAGAGCTAAAACACTATTGTACCTATCTAAAATATAATATAAGATACTAGTAAGATGTTACCTACATTTAGATGGTTCTGTTATAGTTGGTAACTCCGTGGTGCGGTGGTGAGTGCCTCTGACAGCCGAACCGCGGGTTCTTTGTTCGAATCCCGACCGGGGTAGATATTTCGCGGATAAATATTTGTACTCGGATGTTGGATGTCAAATTGTGTTGTTTTCTGGGCTACGTTCTTTTACCTCGCCCGACGACGGGCGTTCACTCCAAGCCGAGCGACGATGGGGCGACGTTCGTCATCCGACGTTTTCGAACGACACTGCATAGCTGTTACTGTCAAAATAGACATTTTTGTCATTTTTTGTTTATATTATGTACAATAGTCGTTTCGTTTGAATTGTGGAAATCTTTTTACGTAGAATCAAGCTAAATCCGTAAAAAAAAGACCAGTTTTAAGTGGCCAAATGGATCGCCAGATCGTCAGAATTGTTTTGGTGCCTTTTACTATTGTGTCCTTCACAACATTTGCCTGAGCCATACTGATCTCCTTATTCAAGAGTATGTTGATGAGGGCATGCTTCATCTCCACTCCACCAGACCTAAGACAACAGTGACACAAGCAATGTAGAAGTTGATTGGCATATTGCGAGATGAAATAGCTGCAACACTATTTTTTCAGAGGGGGATAAGTTTACCCTAAGAACTGTTTTTCATTCAGTTTCTAGTTTTTAGAATTATAAAGGTATATAATGGAGTGTTGTAGTTGAGGAGTTTTGATTGTTTTTAAGAATTATTTTGGCTCCATGTGCAGGCCAGGTCCACGGTACCATATTGACCGAAGTTACATAGCTATGTCATTTTAGCTCAATTGGATGCCAGCAAGTGCTTAGAAAATGGATTGCAAATTGTGAATTTGGAACATCATGCCATCAAAGCAAGTTACATAAAAGCTTATAAAAATCCTGTTAATGTACTAAAATGTGACTTTAATTGATGTACCTGAGTGAAGAACACTTTATTGAATAAACAATAATCTGAATGAAATTGTTTCCATTTTGAAAATTAGATTTTATTATGTACATTGTACCCCATGTACTTATTACAAACATAAAAATCACAGGGTAATTTTTACTGCCATATATTAAATTTAAAGCTATTTATTTAATGTGTCCTTCAGGATAAAAAGTACCCTATTTCCTATTCCAGGGTCTTGAGTTCCATACAATGCATGCATGTATAAATGCATACTTTTTGACTTTTTTACATTTTTCATTAAGGTGTAACAAAATTAAAACCACGTTATATATCATCACAGTTTTATTAAAATCCATCCGTTTAGTCTAAAATACATAGAATACACTTTATTGTACACACAAAGTAATTACAAAAACACAATATTGAATTATCGAAGAGATTACAAAAGGTACAACCGGCCTTGATCGTCGTAATATTAACTGGCCATTTTGAGTAACAATATTCATTGTTTCCATTTTGATTCGATTCAACGATGAATATAATGAAGATAGATTAATATATTTACACGAAACACTGTTTAGCGCGAATGAAAACTTAAATTAATATTATTAACCTGAAAAATCTAAAAATGTTTATCTTTATGAAGTGCCAAATGTCAAAATAGAAGCTTTCTAGGACAGTTGACAATATGTTAAAACGTCAGGGTGACTTTCACCCACCTATTTCGTGGGGTGACCGGTGCGTCGTCGGGCGACATTTACGAACGGCTACTAGTGATCGTCGAGCGATCACCCGATGGTTTTAGAACGCGGATAATGTCATCGAGCGTCGTCGGGCGAGGTAAAAGAACGTAGCCCTGTGTACGTCCGTCACCGCAACATTAGGTCAACGTCTACAGCGGGAGTGTGAGTGTGTGCGTTATATAATATCTAGCGTTTAAAGTTATAAGTAAGTAGTTTACCATCGGTAGCGTATCAGATTGAACGACGAATAGGAACAAAGTTAGAAATACCTATATCATAATTTCTATTTCATTTCAGTAAATACAAGTGGACGCGCGCAGCTGCGCTCGTGTGTTACCTATTATTTTCGTTTAGGTACATCTAGTAATATAATATAGCCTATCTCACTCAGTGAAGATGCAGCTTTCTAATGGTGAAAGAATTTTTGAAATCGGTCCAGTAGTTTGTGTGAAAACATTATCATATATATTAACATATGTATATGTGTATATATTAATATATAAACATTATGGAAACAAATCTTTCCTCTTTATAATATTAGTATAGATTAAAGAAATTGTAATAAGTATTAGGATTAGATATCGTACAAAAACATTATGGTCGAGTAATTTTTAGGTTGTTTAGATTTTTGTATTTATTTGCTTAGTACTTCGTATTTAGGTACTGTATTTTTATTTCCTCACGTTCGCAGGGCGCGTCCGACACTGTGACAACCCTTATAGGAAATTAAAATTACTCAGATTCCACTTAACTCCAATTCTCCACCCAATTCTCAACTGGTGAACCTCAGGGCAAAATCATTAAGCTTCATCCACTAATTATAGCGAAACTAAGTTTCTAGTTGAGTCGGGCGCCTTGAGATTTAAGCGATTTGGCCTTGTGCCGCCCGTTGCAAGCTAAGCTACCGCTTGGCCGGCTGCCATACGATAAGCCGCCTTTCGTTCGAACCAACATTGCTCTCTGACGAGCCACTGGCCAACCGAGAACCTGGAGAGTAGCCGATAAAAGGTAATTTATACATTCCACTTTTAACAGGTCCCTAGGCTCCTAACTACCATGTTGTCATGCATTTATTGTATTAATTGTTTTATTATTCAAGTGAACGGGGACTAGCCTGAGCTACCAGAAGCTCTTGTAACATCTTTAAGTGTATGCCAAAACAAAAGTATTGTAGTTTTAATATAGTAATAGTTTTCACGTTTAGCAAAGCATTAGGTCCACGCTTAAGCACATGTTCGACAGGAGTTTCAAACTACTCCGTTAATATAAATTCCGAAATTTAATATAGAATCAGGCAACGGAATACCCATTTGACTGCACAACCGGCGCCTCCCAATAACTGCATTCAACGAAATCACAGGGCAGATCGTAGCGAACTAGAATTAAGCGTCGGCACTCGACAGAGATCTCTCGGCAGCTGGCCAAACCGCCGCGAGTAATCCACGGCGCCTGGACCGTGCCGGGACCGAGTGCACCACAAATTTACTGTTATATTAACGGCTACACGTGTAAGCTGTAAGTTTTGACCGCAATATCCAGCAAAAGGGTAGCCGCAACTACCTCCGGCGAGTTTCGATCGAAAAAAATAACTTTGAGAACATTTTTTATGAACATTATACATCGATATAAGTAAGTAAAAAAGATGCAGATCTGCCATAGGCGCTGTTGAAGTTAATATTGAAGTCTCGAATACGTGCCAATTGGTACGTTTTTTGTTACTAACTTTTTAGTTAGTTAAAGAGAATTAAAAAAAAGAGATAGAAAGATCATTATTTTTATTTCGAAATTGAGTACATAAATATTAAAATAAATAAATAAAGATAGAAATCGATAAAAAAATAATAAATCGTACTATAACTTTATTTAACGTGTTTTTTTACAAGTTCATGCGAGTGGCTGACGCATAATCCCCCCTCCACCATGCAGCTGACGATTTTTTTTTGCTCAGTATCTATTTATGGAAAAAACTTTCAGCCGGCGTACTATGACTTCATTTTTTATTTTATTTTTACCACTTCCGGAACCGCCCACACCCGCACCCACCGCGGGTGCGTCAGCTGACGCTTGGTTCACTTATCAGTCATTCGAGATCTAATGAACAAGATAGCAACCGATCGGCGTAAAAACACTACCTAAAATGCAACGCTACCTCCCGGACCAACAGTATAGAGAGACAGGTATTTAACCTGCGAGTGGCACTAAATAACATGACAGTAACCAAGATTCACCACAGTGACACGCCATACTGTCAAAATGAAACCAAAAAAAACTACGAACTATATCATGTCAAGTCCTATATCAAGTCATTCAAATATACCCCATATTTGAATACGTATTTTAAAATCATTTTAGGTTCCTTCTATAATTTTTCATTTTAAACAACAGTTTAGGTTATTATAATGATTCAAAGTTAACAACCATTCTTGCTCATTATTTACTCGTTTTGTTTTGCAGTCAGTTTTTGTTGTGTTGTTTTTTTCTTAATTAATATAAAATATAGTTATATATCACATTGGTATCTAAAACAATCAATCGTATCCAAGCGGAGGACGAAACGATCCCTTAAGAAGTGAATGTAAATGTAAAACTAAATCATGTCTTTGCCTAAAACCTACTACTACTCTCAACTCGAAGTAAGTCACCTGCCAAGTAACCAGTACGGACGCGAGCGTGATTGATGGAGGTAAGAGAATAAACCCTCGGAAAACAAACAAAGGACATTGTTAGTAAACTCGGAGGCGTAGAGCGTTTTATTGTTAAGCTTCAAGGATCGCGTTCATCCCGCGTCGAAACTGCGGCTCGCGCACGTGCTTCGCCCAGTAATCCCGTTTCCAAACAAATTTGTTTAACTACTAACATGCTTTCGTGGCCGTTAATGGTCAGCCATCGAACTACTTAGTTCAATTCTATCGATTAATAAGACGAGACAAGTTGGTGGGCCTTCGATTTGGCATGGACTGAGATAGCATAGAGAAGCTTGCCAGTACTGTATCTGTGTCGGACCAATACGTCGATTAAAATCTGTACCTACAAAAAATTTCTCGTAATCTTAACAACTGCTCATTTTCAATTTAGAACTACATAAGGCCCCAGCACAGCAAAACTCACAGCGTAGCAACTAGTTACATAGTTATTCTATTGTTAAGAACGCAACAGTGGAAATGTAGGGGTTGCTGTAAGCATGGAGCCGAACCTTCAACGTAGTAGTACAAACAAAGAACATTGTTAGCAACCTAACAGTAGAGTGGCGTTTTATTGTTAAGCTTTCACGGGCCGGGTTTATCCCGCGTGGAACCTGCGGCGCACGCACGTCTCTGAGCCGCCGGTAATCCCGCCTCCCGAAACGCCGATGTTTTCCTAAAAAGGTAAACTTGATCCAATCTACAAGGTGTTGGATTTTCTTGACAAATTCGCATTATATTTCCCCAACTGTCCATACGCGCGTAAAAGAAAAAGGTCAGTTTTATGACAGGAGAACGGAAATGTGCTACGGTTAGTTTAACAAGGAGAATGGACGTCAGACACGCGATATAAATAATGATACTTTTTGTGTGGCACACCGCTTAAGTGAATATTTCGGATGACGTGGATTTTCAGTTTCCAGTCAAGAAAAATCTTTCTCGGCTACACAGCTCTTACTAACTTTTTGCGGTCATGACCTAAACCCATAGAACCATCTCTATATTAAATTAGAGAAGACTTTGTAAACACTGTATAATTATGGCACCTATATTGATTTATCTTTTACCAAATTTTTTTTTTCTCCTGCTAACTTTATTTAACTTTCCTCTTTTTATGAATATGCATTGCAATATAATGCGATAAAAAAACATCTGGACCACACTAAAATTCATCGTGAAATCAGAATACCGTGGCATAACATCAGCTAAAGTTCTAACTTATATGGTTTTGTAGAACAAATCTATATATATAAAAGGAGAAGGTGACTGACTGACTGACTGACTGACTGACTGACTGACTGACTGACTGACTGACTGACTGACTGACTGACTGACTGACTGACATATCAACGCAGGGCCTAAACTATAAGGGCTAGAAACTTGAAATTTTACACAGGGATTCCTTTTATAACGTAGAGGAGCACTAAGAAAGGATTTTTGAAAATTCACCCCCTAAGGGGGTAAATCGGGGGTGCAAAGTTAGTATGAAACTTTGCCGTTTTTGAAGTCGTTAGACGGGTAGACGTCGTTAATGGGTCTAATTCTACGCGAGCGAAGCTGCGGGCGTCCACTAGTACTTCTATAAATACTTCAGATTGGATTTAAATATTGCTGATAAAACTCGATTGTAAGTTAAAACGCATTACGAGTAGGTATCTTATGTTAGTACTGAATATATATTATCCAGTAGTATTAGTAGTATATTTTCCATCTCAGATTAATTTATTAGTCTACGTTGCCGCAGATTTAAATCAATAACCCGATATTAAGTAACAATATTTAATTATGTATGTAGGTACAACTTTCGGTAGCGTTATTTGGTTACTAATTTATAAAAATATTGATTTTAAAAACTATGACAATTAACCATGATTTTTACATTTTCCTTTTCTGGCTCGACAAATTTTTGCTCGTAGCATACTTTTTTGTGTTTTCAGCTGCACCGCATAGGTTTTATTCCCTTTATTCTGTAGTCTATGTAGTCGCACCGAAAAAAGATTACATAGGGTGTATTCATTCGTAGTTCGATTATTCAATACCAATCAATTAAGATGAAAATATTACCATAGTACAATGGAATAATGGTATTACTGTGTAAGTACAGCGTATGGTCTGAAATTGCCACTCAGTTGTAACACGTGCACACACAAACCCTAGTAGGAATTATAGTATTACTTTCCCTATATCTAGTAAGATGAACACGATTCGAATAGCTTACGTATAAAGTCGCCTGAAGACGTGACTGTTTTATATAACGCAGAGGCAAAGCGACTCAGCCATGCAATCGTCAAATTAATTACTTTTAATCATTGCCTCCTATTGAGGTTGCTCTGCTATTGAGGGACCTCATTCATATTCCGTTCGCGGGCTTTCACAACGTCATCTGTAGCGATCTATCTAAACGTATGTCATGTGGTTGGCCGTATCAAATTAAGTCGACCAAGAGGCGCCTAGCCACATACAATGGCGCCTTATTGGCTATGACTACTTGATAGAAGCCATACTAGACGTTCCACTGTTGGGCACGGGACCCAAAGCTGCGGGAGGTCTGTAGCATACCTCATCACGCTGCTCCAATTCTGAGCACTCTATTCAATTAATTCATTCAATTTTTAAAAGCTTTTATTTAACTTCACTCGTATGTATGTATGTCCTGGAATCTTGCAATCAATATTTTACCCACTTCCACTGAAGCTATCGAGCTGTATTATTACTAATGACTACCCGCGTAAGAAATATAATAATAATATAATTTAGGTCCAGTAGTTTCTGAGATTAGGTACCTCCTATTCACAAACTTATAAAAATTACCTCTTTATAATATTAGTAAAGTTGACAAAAGATAACACTGGTTGGAATTAGACTGAATGTGGATTAGGTATTTTGAACGAATATTCATTACGAATCATAAAAAAATAAATCGTGGAAGCTGCCCTTACAGCGCAATTTCACGGGAACAATTTTATCGTCATTTTCAGGTTCCCCAAACAATAAGGCGGCTGCGATCGAATAATAAAAGAATTAGACTCCAGCGTTCCGGGATTCTTTTGACGGCTTCACCCTTGCTTGTTGTGATCATTCACTTTCAAAATTTTTCGCCTTTCAAATATTGAATCGCGAACAAAAAGACATTCATGTGACTGTTTGACTTTTCAATGCTATTAAAACCATCAAAGTAAGGTTAAGTAAAAGCTAAAATGAAATTATAATAATTAAAATAAAATAATAATAGGTGCCTTGCTAGAGTAACTAGGGTAGACAAATAGTTTTCCTACGAAAGGTTGGTTTGTTTTCTCAGGAAAGCTAGCACTAGAAATAGTAACATTCATTAACGAGCATTTTGTGTCATATTTTTAACCAAACGAAAATATCCATTTCCTAACAGTTTCCTAAGCACTGTTAAACGCGGGGCCTGCCGCCAGGACTGGTTGCTAGTTAATTCTTACCTAATTAAAAACGAATTCTTCACTTAAAAAAATTAAAACGTTATCGCCAATAGCAAACGCCATAGCAAACATTTAGCTGGTATTAATATTTCAAACTTTGGCATTGGCATTTCAGTCTCTAAGATTTATCGACGACGTATTGGTACTATTTCAAAGCAGTAATAACAGCCGTAACAAAACGGGAAGGCATCGATACGTTTTCATTTGTATTTCAATACGATAGACGCAGATCGGACGTCATCCAATTAGTGCCCATCGGGGCGGGCTGCTGAAACGTGAGGAGCAATAAGATACAGCCGTACCGACCGCGGGCGAGAGGCGAATAGAATATAATAATATTACACTTGTTCCAGCACAGATAATTTAAGCTGATTCTTCTGATAATACAAAGAAAAATAATATTAAATTGTAATTCATTTGACTTTAGCTGATTTGACGTATTAATTCTTAAATGCAACAGCTGTATGAAAATACAGAGTGCTTCCAATAACAAATAAATACCTACTTGCCACACAAAACCACGCACTTTACGCGGTTTACATACATATTAAAAATTTACTTGCACATGAATATCCCCCCATTCCGAGAGGAGACCCGAGCACAGCAGTGGGACAAAGAATGGGTTGTGGTGTAGTATGCCGAACAACTCTTGGATCTCATTAAGGTGGCAGACTAGGAATTGAGATGACAGAATAAAAATGGTAGCTGAACCCTTACTCGTTGGACGGTTGGCAATCTAATCCTAATAATAATGATATAATCCTAAATCTAACCCACAAGTACTTACTTCGTCTTCTTCTGTGTCCGAAATGATGAACATAGTATTGTGTATGCCGTGAAGTCATTAAACGTGCACTTATAAAGATTGTCGGGCACTAAACTTAGTTAAACACATCATACAATCTTGGTCACATTATTATTTAGAAAATTTAATTTAATGTTTTTGAGTACTATTTTTGGCTCACTTATAAAGCAGACAATAGTTTTATACAAACATACATCCACGTATTATTCGCTGTTCAAAGGATATGGGCATTATTGTTACACACTTTATATTTTTACAGCTTTACACTTTACACCCAACTATTTCTGCCGAAGAGACGAATGGTTATGCCGTTTGTCAAAATGACGGATTTGAAGATCCCCGTTTGGCAGATGGATAATGAAATAGGTACTTTTTCTTGTGGAAAGAGAATCTATAAACAAAAGGCACTCATCCCAATTTCAATTCAATCCACGGGAAAGCAAAGCCGCCGCTATCAAAAAAGGAAAAGGAAAACATTGGGAGATTATGATAAAAACGAGTTATTCAATTTCGATATCAAAAATATATTTTCTATTTATGTCTAGAATATTCGTCATATTTCACAAGTTGATTTCTTGTTCTGTATTTGTTTGACGCAACCATGTGTGTGATGTGAGGACCAAACTAAGTCTAAACTGGATTCTGTGGCCAGCATACCATTGAGCAAGGGATATGAGCAAGGTACCACCGGGGACTCTCTTACCATTTCCACTCTACAAGATGTGTGCCAACTATGCCGCCGACCAACAAGTCCGTTTTTGGCAGGGAAGTGCTCCAATAATGTCGGATTTGAAACATTCCCGTAATTAATTGGATTAAATACTCGACTAATGATATTTCACGCCTTATTTCCAAAGAGTTAAATCCCATTCCTTCAACTAATCAACATTCCATAGAAAAATACATTCGGATATAAGTGCGGATAGTGATATACTTGCTCTGTGATCTTATTCTGTATAATATAGATACTATAAAGATATATTCGTTAAGCGTGTATAATCACCTCATGGCGAAATAAATTATTTGACTTTGACTTTGAATGGACTTTGACTTATACGAGTAGTTGGTTTAGGTTTGGCAGCATGAGGCCAAATAAATATTGCGAGTAAGTTCATTTCAATCTCTATGATAACTACCTATAATTATATCTATTATAATGGCAATTTCAATACCATAATTCTGCCAAGCATGGCTAAATCACGGAGTAGCTAATAAGCTGATCCTAACGTACGTCGTACGAGGGAATCGCATTACAGATAATACGACAGACGCTATTATAAATTCTATGCATTGAAATTAAAACCCTTATTAGCATTGAAGCATAATCTTGCGGCCAGATAATAAGGTATCTTTATTAAATAAGAAAATATTTGTTTTCATTGTTTTTTTTTTCACTGCTGTATTAACTTTTGTTACCAACTTATTTACCTATTACTTTTTATAACAACTATTAGCAATATTATTATACTCGTATACATATATTAGCATACCTAAAGAATTAAATTCCAAGTCCTCAATAGTTCATGTTGTTTCGTTTATCATTCATTAATAGGCGTTCTTTGAACAGACCGATAAAGTTGACATGTATTTCGGTACAAAAGTTCGTTTCCAAGTCAAGAATATCAAGCTTACCGAATCAAACAATACTGCAACATAAACATCGATTTTCTGACAAAATAAGTCAACGGCTCTGTAGTGTGGAAGCCGTTACATATTTTTATACGCCCATCACTTTCTATGGTTACCTATTCTTAGTGGTAAATACCGCTATAGGTCTTTTGGTACTCGTGGCGTCCCATCGGATATCTATTGTGGAAAGAATTAATTTTGATATTTATTTATAGAAATAAGAATAGAGTTCGCTAAAACCCTGCACTTAACGAAATCTTTTGAGAATCTTTTGAGAATAAAATATTACAAGAAGAAGAAAAAAGAAAGAATAGATCACATGAATTTGCCAGCTCCAACCGTGTAATGTACCAAGGCTTGTATAGTGTTTTTCTCTTACATACTTCTCATAATCGTACTACTACTTAATACCTTTCGGGTCTCGACAATATTTCGTGATCTTCGAATAATAAGCTATTTAAAGAATAGAAATCTATTTAAGATTTCTATTCTTTTTGATGGACAAACCAAGGGCTGTACTGAAGATCAGCGCCATCAAACTATGTTATAGACATACATATGTCATGTCAGCAAATGCTGAGTGCGTGCCTTTTTGGGCTTTTTTTCTGCTAAGAGTTGTTTTTTTTGTTAGTATTGTCATCAATTTGATAGGTGGCCGGCAAGTGTAGGATTATCATGCAATATTGCTGGATAGTTATTATAATAATATAGTAGTAAATAACACGACAATAATGAAATCTCATACTATTCGCTTTCGATTTGTTTAATTTAAATAACAGTTCTGCCGTAACAGTGACGCATGCGTTTATTTTTCGAATGAAATATGAATCGCTGCGACCCATAGACGTCCCACTGCTGGGCACGGGTCTCCCCCACAGAATTTGAATTGAATAATCCTGGCAAGGTATAATTAATTAATATCAGTTTGAGCTAGAGGAAACGAATCCTAAGATAATAAGGCGATGATGTTGAAGTCTGCTGAAGTATATTTATAATAAGTTATTATTAATAACTAAGAAGTATAAAGGCCAGTCGTTTAGATAATCAAAGCGTTTAATCGCTTACTAACACGGACTAATTACCTACGCATCATTTTCATCCACCCTATTCTATCTCTCAACCAATTACAAAGTGAATTGAAAATCGATAAACTAACAACAAAACTCCACATTATTTTTAACTCTATTTCCTACAATTCATGCCATTCTATTTCATTTTTAGAATATTTTTATAAAATATGTTCAATCAATACATAATGGTGATAGTAGTATAATAACTAGAAACTGGGTTTAACTAAACTATTTTGGTGGTACAGCCTTATGTTTAAGGTTTCGTTACAAGGCGACAATAGACTCCCAGTGTGGTTTTCCCCTAACTTTATTACTATCATAGTTTGAACAACTACAGTACCTACCTACTACAGTAAAGTAATTAATCAAAGCAAAACATTAGAAGCGCCGCCGCAGCAAATAGTAATGTACTGAAAACATTTGAACATAAATGAGAGCAAAAACACCTGCGCGGGGTCTAAGCCGGCCATTTATAAAGCGGCGTATCTGGCATTCGCTACATACGCGTACGAAGTATGTACGTTCAACGCTTATCGCCCCAGTTACGTATGTGATGCGGTCATTTATGACTCCCGTAACCGTAACTCCATTTGTTATTTTTATTAAAATGATGTAGCGAACGGGCATGCTCTGCCATTTCCCGGTAATGCTGACATACGCGTAAATGCACTTTATTTATCAACCGTGACTATTTTTCGTGACATTTTCTTTATGTCATCTAGTTGAAAATGTTTTTTATTTAAAAAATTGTAAACTTGAAAAATAATCATAGCTTTAGCTTATTGGAGTAAATAGCCAACCAGTGGACTCCGAAAAAGTTGTTATACGAAATGCAAGCCTGTGGTCGACACCGACCAAATAATTGTCCTACAAGTAGGTAGGTATGTATTATAAATGTGAAAGTTTGTAAGTTTTGATATCATGCAAAAACTACAAAACTGGTTTAGATTAAACTTGGCACATAAGTATACAATAACCTAGATTAGCACATAGGATACTTTTCATCCCGAAAATATGTTCCTCTGGGATGCTTTGCAAGTTTAATGGAATATATTATATTTTTCATTCGCATAGCTGCGGAGCAAAAGCCAGAAATTATATATTTTATATTAAATAATTAACTTGTTTTCATTCAAAACTGCAATAAACAGACAAACAAGATGTTCTATTTAGTTAAGAATAGCCAGATACGCCCATCATAGTAATAAGTAATAATAACATCCCAAACCGCTGACCGCAGCGTTAGCTACTTACAGCGCCGGTGCAGGTGTCATTATGTGAATTTAATTTTTCCCAGCCGCATCACTGCAGCGCACTGCACCAATGGCAACTGTTAGATTAACTTTAACTGCCGCTAAGCGTGAAATTAGCTCACGAAATATAAAAATTTACTACTAATTACAAAGCAAGTTGGTATATTTAGTTAAAAAATGTCCCTAAACTAAATTTACCAATCGATTTAGAAATATCTTTAATATTTTAGACTAATAATAGCTACTTCATTGACTATGCATATCAATAATAATTATGTCATCCAATACTCGCTCTGTTATGGCGCATTTGGCATAGTGCACGCTGGCAGCATTACTTCTTTTTAGGACCAACGCTATCAATAGCACATTGTTTTTGATCAAAGAAGATTTGCCTGTAAGTCAGCTAACGCATAGAAGGTTTCGACAGCAAACAGTGATTAATTATGAAGCGTTATTATTATATGTACATAGGTACATACCTTGAAAACATGAGCCTTTTTTTTTTTCGCTGGCCCTGAGCCAACTTATGCGAAAAACAAACATTATAACAAATATAAAGATAGGTTTACTCACACTTGATAATTATATATTAGATTTATACTTATGCTTAAAAAATATGAGAGCATCCAGCTGAAGAAATACTCAAATGACAAACAACCAGTTCGCGAGAGAATTGCATAAGCACGAAATAAATGAGGAGAAAGTTCCAGCTCAGCCGGTAAAATCACATTAGGGACCGCGAGAGGTTTAAATATTTTTGACTCAAAAATATCGAGAATGGACGCGCTCGTTTCGATAACTATGCCCCTGAGACTACCTTCAAGCCCTGAGAGTAAAAAAGGCTAAGGAAGAAGTCGAAAATCTTCCTAATTAGATGACGAATAAACACTGTATTAAGGTCAACACCCTCAGGGCCCGTGCAGACTCGTTTCAGAACTCGTATTATTATGTTTCACGGATAAATCTTTAGTTATTTCATTTTAATTATAGCCCGAAATACCATTTTCTGGCTTCGTAATTAAGCTCAGGAAGCCGTTAGTATGTTTGGAGCATTAACTCATATTAACTTATTCATCTTCGTAACAATGTAGTTGATATGAAATCCTCTCGCTAATTATCCAGATGGTCCGAGACTTTCTCGAGGATTATACAACACGCCAAAAGAGAACGGACGGAAATTAAAAAGCAAACGCAACAAGCCCTGAAAATAATCTCTCTGTCCAATGAGTTTTAATGCACTTTATTTGTTTGTAGAATAATGAGACGCACTGAGTACAATGGAATACAATATAAATACCTAGGTAGATATTAGTATTGTATAGGTATTCTAATTAGGTATAATGGCAGTTTTTTTTGTGAATGGACAACTTTCATGGACAATATACTTTTTTATTTTGTAAGAGTTGGATCTTTATCGTCTTTGTAATGTTTACTTCACCAGTTCAGTGTATGAAAATCTAAAACTATTATCCGATAACTTTAGAGGTTCAAAAGGAGCTGAAAGCTTACTGTAGTATTTACATGTATATCATCATCATCATCATCATCACAACCCTTTCTTTGTCCCACTGTTGGGCACGGGTCTCCTCTCAGAGTGGGAGGGATAAGGCCTTAGTCCACCACGCTGGCCAAGTGCGGATTGGTAGACTTCACATGCCTTGGAGAACATTATGATGTATTCTCAGGCATGCAGGTTTCCTCACGATGTGTCCTTCACCGTTATAGCAGTGACATTTAATTTCTCAAATCGCACATAACTTAGAAAAGTCATTGGTGCGTGTCGCTGGGGTTTGAACCCGGACCGCTCGAGTGAGAGGCGAGTTCGATAGCCACTGGGCTGTCACTGCTTTACATGTATATAACACTCATATATACATGTATATAAAGGTTCCTATGTGTGTTTTTCATGCCAAATCTTTAATTAATGACAGATGGAACATTAATGTAATGTTTTGTTTATGCATTCTAGTTTATTTTATCCCTTGTTTAAAACTAAGCTTATCGTCTTCTGAGCTACTTACTAACTGTTTTTATTGTTATCAGGTTTGCAACAAGATATTCGGCAATGCCTCTGCGTTGGCCAAGCACAAGTTGACGCACAGCGATGAACGAAAGTATGTGTGCATCACATGTGCGAAGGCGTTCAAGAGACAGGATCACCTGTAAGTGGATATAATGTTTATTTGAAATACTTTTTGTATAAAATCAATAAAACGCTAGTAATTCATCGTTGTGAATCCGAAGGTCTAGTTATAAAACAGTAGATTTCCATAGCTATATTAGCATATACATCTACATTCGTTCTCGTCTTTGGGACCCCTTTAAGTAAATGAAAATGATTTTTTTCCCTATTAAAATTCCCTATTTCCTCCCTAACTAAAATGTTACCTATCCAAAAAGCATTACATGCTTGCTAAATTTGAAAATTTAATCAAGACTGAATAAAACACCATGCAATGCAGCGTTTCTCATTTAATTATCAAAAAATACTTTCGTATAAATTTCATGAACACTTTTCAATAAAAAAAAGCTTAAGTATTCCGAAAATCCTCACACGCTTTAGGGTATCAAATTGGGGTCTATGTGTTAGAATGTTAAATTAATTAATGAAGAATTTATACATAATTCTGTTGCAGAAAAAATACTCATTCTTCCAATTTTTATATGGAGCACATTTTTATAGCATTTTCTACTACTATAGTAAATATAGGGCATAATATAGGGCAACCAACATCTCTGTTTCTACTCTTTACCATTAAAGTAGAAATTCGTTTGTTCCTAAACACACGTAGGTAACAGTCGCACTCATAACCACAGACAGTTCGGAGCGGGCCGCAATCGACGGTTGCACTCCGCATATTAATCGCGTCATTTCAGCCACACGCTCGTGGGGATCAGTAAAGTGCTCCAGTTATCTGCTGACCCACGTGTAGCGTTGATTCGATTGACATGAACGAAACGATCGTGCCGTGGTCTACGAAACTCGATACGTACAAGCCAATCTGGTTTTAGATTTTATCTTATCACCATTAAATACCTATCTTATCTACACGCCAATTATGGGCTGAGCTTTTTAAAATGTGGAAAATGTAATCATGCTCCGATCTTTAACACATAATAAAATTATGTGTGACTCGCTGGCACGTCAGAATACCAATTTAAAAAGGATGGATGACACACAGTACGATTCAACAGTATAATTTCTATAGGTAGTTTTAAAATTTATAAATTAAGTAAAATTGAATGGCTTTAAAACACATTATTATATGTTATAACAGTCAGAGGCGCTCTGAACAACAATAGCGAAGACTTGATTATTAGAATATTTATTTATGGGAAACTTCAATTACCTATAATTATGTATTTGTCATAGTATTAAGTGTTAGGTAGCTGACAATTGCTAACAATATAAATATAACACGACCAACGCTTTAAACCAAAACCTGATAACAAAACACAAGGGTCTAATCCACTAATCGCCGATAACATTCCGCATATTAATTGTATCATTCGACCCATCGACCACTCGGCTGCGTTGACTGAAGTGGCCCAGTTACCCGCTGATCCACTGCGACATCAATAGCGATAAGTCATGCGATACGATTCGATGAATGCTTTCTAGTACAATAAATGGAACACATCTAACGCATATTTTAGATTGATTGCACATTTTGCTACATGTTTTTACTAGTTTTTGTCAGCGCTGCGTTTTACTATTCGAGTTTTTATAAAACCATGGTTTTAACGTTGTATTTATCTTGAAATTCATAAGTACCGTGACATCAATTGCAGTGTCATGATTGCACACAAAACACTGTGAAACGACTCAATTGTATAGATAAAAGTATCGATCTGCTGTATGTACTACAGGTAGGTGTCAATAATGTTTCGACCTGAGGTTTTGACTATTAACGGTGGTAAGTCCTAATCCTGTGAATTTTGGATCTAGTCTATCCACTTCCTCCGGTTATCAGTCCACCTTGTTGAAGGTCGGCCTGTACTCCGTTTCCCGAGTCACGGATGGTCTCCACTCCACTTGAGGACCTTTCATACCCATGAGCCTGCCCATTGCCATTTCTGCTTTCTAACTCGATGAATATTTCGTTAATCCTCGTCCGTCTTAGATATTAATCATTATTAAAATTATGAATACAAAAAGTTTATATCAACAGCAATGGCCACATGCTGACGCACCGCAACAAGAAGCCATACGAATGCAAGGCGGACGGCTGCGGCAAGTCGTACTGCGACGCGCGCTCGCTCCGGCGGCACAATGAGAATCACCACCAGCCCTCCTCTGAAAGTAAGTATAGCCCTACTGCTACAAAGGAGCATCGAAAAGAAAACCCCATGTTTTGTCCAACGCGTCAATACCAAATCTCAATCACTAACGTAGTTATTTTTACCTGAAACTTCAATTTTAATCTATTGTAAACTTATCTATCTATATATATAAAAGGAGAAGGTGACTGACTGACTAACTGACTGACTGACTGACTGACTGACATATCAACGCAGGGCCTAAACTATAAGGGATAGAAACTTGAAATTTTGCACAGGGGTTCCTTTTATAACGTAGGGGAGCACTAAGAAAGGATTTTTGAAAATTCACCCCTAAGGGGGTAAAACGGGGGTGCAAAGTTAGTATGAAACTTTGCCGTTTTTGTAGTTAGTGAATGTCTAATCCACGCGAGCAAAGCTGCGGGCGTTCACTATTATACATAAAGATGTTTTCGACCTCAGGTTACACAGAACTGAGTGACTTGTTAGCTCCAGGTAGCAAATTAGTTTGCTACGGTCTATCTAAAGTCTTATAGTTTCAAACTTTCTTTGCCACAAATATAATTCATTTTACAGAAAATAAGGACAATAACTATAGTTCGAACGCAAGCAGAGAGCGAGAACGAGAAGCCAAGACGGCGCGTGTCCCCTCACCTACCTCTCCGGCACACTTGAATCACCTACATTCTGATGTAAGTATCGTTATTATAGCGTTTGGATAGCTTTGTGGCTAAGAAATTAGCCAGTCTCTTGGCACCAGACCGGTTCGAATCCTAATTACCAATAACTTTTTTTTTGTGCGACAAAGAGACTTTTTTTGTGCGACAAAGAGACTTTAAAACCATTTACATACCTACTTCAGATCTATATAGTATCCTAAGTGAACGTATTTATTTCTCACTTCCCTTAGTGATAAATGAGAATAAAATCCAAGCCTGCATTAAATAACGGTATATTTAAAAATGTAGAGCGGACGCGGCGTTGTCACAGCCCTATCTAATTTGTATGCCAGCGCCAAATCGCAAAGGATTTCGAACAACTGCAATGCACATTTCCACTTCAGTTAACATATTTTTCTGAAGGGTAGTGCGCGAATTATGCATTCAATGCTTTAGTGAGAAATAAGAAGAGCAATGTTTTTGAATTATTGAGCTTGATGGTTATTGTTTTTTTAATATTCGTAAGCAATTATTTGACAGTGATTGAAACTGTAGGAGAGGCAATAAAAGGGGTGCATGTATCCAGAATGTGAATCACCGATGCCTCTCAAAATAACTTACACAAACATTAAAAAACGTACGCTAGAAAATTTTGGATTTATTTAAATAGTCAAACTTTATCCATGCAAGAAGTTTAAAGGTTATATTAATGTAAAGTTAAATGCATACTTTTATGTTATTCTAAAAATATATATTTTATTTATATATATTTTAAATTTAAGCATACATTTAAGTGCATGATATCGCCTTACAGGGACACAGATTTAAGTGTGCAAGCAGTGCAAGTTCTTTAAAGCTGAACACTTCAGACGCCTGACGCCGGATACACTTGGCTCGAGCATCCTGCGCGGGGCTTATAAAAATACATTCTGCTTAGTGCGAACACACATTAAACAACATTTTACGTACTTAGCTCGGGAAATAAACAGCTAATTTTCAAAGAACTCGCTACACTTTTCAAGATAGTCTCCAAAATTACGAAAATTCCATTAGATTCGTTACAAGGGCTGAGCTTGAGCTCAAAGTGCTCAAAGTCCCAAATAAAGTGGCGAAAGTACTTTGGTCTATTTTAAAGCTGCCTTCACACTTTTCGTGTGTTTTTAGGAAATGGGTTTTTCCTTTTTAATTTTTTCTGTTTGTTGAAAATCCTCCTAGAATTCTTGTGCAATCCATGATCGTTAAAATTTAAATCAGTAATTCATTTTATACTTAGTTATACCATAATGGTAGGTAGTTTCCCGTCGGTGCTAGTTTTTAATACATATCCTGGCACGTCGCCAGGCGGCCGTGTGTAAAATTCAGGGCCGGTTCCCATTAATTAACCAATTAGTCCAAATCTGCGTTGTGTGCTCTTTTAATTTCGTGCAGCCGTTGAAGGTTTACCCCAAAAAAATAGGAATAATAGCGGCATGTTCCCCCAATTAGTTTCACTCGCTCGTTGTGAACATTGTTCAACAAATCAACGAATTTTTTCGCGAAAAGAACACGCAATTTGAATTTGTTTTTTCCGCTTTTTTGATGTAGGGCACTTGGGTTTGTAGCTCAGTGGGTGAAGTGGGCGCCGTCGAGCGCTTTGCTTGGCGTATAGATGTGCTCTTAAGCTGTTCATAATACAATTACTTTGGAATGACATTCCATGGGCGTTATTGCTTAGGCAGAAGCGTAGGTACCTACTCCATCACGCTGCTGGACTGAAAGATATATACATCCACATGAAGAGGCGTAGGCCGTCTAATACATAATTTGAATTTGTGTCGTTGGAGTCAATAATGTGTTTTAGACGGTTTGTGAATATGACTTCGTTACAGTCGAGCAACGGTTCGGAGAAGTCGAGTGTGAACTTGAGCGCGGGCGACAGCAGCCCACCCAGCACGCCACCCGCGCCGCCCACGCCGCCGGCGCGACCCCGGCCCAGGCCCAGCAAGCCCAAGCCCACTCCACCGGTGAGTCCACTCCACCATCTCCAGAAGTGATGAAACCTGTGCGCGACATATCAGAGCCCAGCAAATCCGTTTTTACGCATCCTGCCTATATCAGTCCAAGACAGAAACAGACAGGTATGTGAAACTCAACCAGAATACCCACTAAAACCCAGCGTTACCTTCGACATCAAAATCGGGACGCCACGGGATCGCTGGTGCATTACTATAACAAACTTCAGCCGTAAACCGTTAATTCCATTTTCTAGCTCCGTAATTAGAAACCAGCACGAACCAATCGAAGCAGTGAAGTAAGCGGTGACAGCCCAGTGGCTATCGAACTCACCTCTCGCTCGAGCGGTCCGGATTCAAACCCAATATGATATGTGCGATTTAAGAAATTAAATATCACTTGCTGTAACGGTGAATGACATATCGTGAGGAAACCTGCCTGAGAGTTCTTCACAATCTTCTCTAAAGCATGAGAAGTCTGCAAATCTGCAATTGGCCAGCGAGGAGGATTAAGGCCTAATATGAGAGGCGACCAATGCCCAACATTGGGACAAAGAAAACGTTGTGGGGCAAGTCTAAGCCCACTATCCTTGTGAGCTTACTTTGCAGGCACCATAGAAGTGATGACAACAGCCAGTAGAAGCCCACCCCACCGATGAATCCTCATATAAGCAATGAAACCTTCGCGGCAGAAGCACAAATTGGCAAACACAAGCCCACTAAGTAGGTCTTACCACTATAGAAACGTTGTCGATTCAGAGGCCGTGGTACATACTTCTAAGCCAGACATAGGCTTAACTTCACCAAACGCCACAGGTAACTACTAAATAGAGCAATTAAACTTCAGTAAAATGTAATAACACATAAAACTAATTGAATTAGAACTCCGTTAAAACATTTTCAACTAGCCAAAAACACACAACCTATGCTACCATAGCAGTTAAAACTTCGCAAACTTAAAGTTAGTAAGAAACCAAGTTGCACGTAAAGCAATATAAGCTTTGCCAATCGCCTTTACTTGCATCATCAAATACGGACGGGATCGAAATTCGCGCCCAATATTGTAAAACAACAAGGAACCGTAGCGTGCTACGTAAGCTACAACTTCTACGTAGCAGTTTCGTAGCACCTAACACTACATTGTAATATATAAATATCTTCATGGACTTTGACATGATTTCTACATAACAAGATATCTATACTTCTATAGTAATATTATAAAGAGGAAAGATTTGTTTGTAATGTTTTCACACAAAAACTACTGGTCCAGTAGTTCAAAAATTCTTTCACCATTCAGCTGCATCTTCACTGTGACATAGGCTATATAATATTACTAGGTGTAAACGAAACTATTTTTATGTCTAATTCCAAGCGAGTGAAACTGCGGGCGTCCACTTAATTAAATTAATGCTCGACAACCTACGCCGCCAGATCAATCAAATCCAGAATATCCACTCAAACAAATCTTATTAATGTTATCGTATTCAATTCAATTGTTTCCATCCAAAACTTTTTGTAGTTATCTTGCTTAACTTTAAAAGAAAACAACCATGCAACTCGTAAACTTGAAGTAAATGTACGGTGTATACATCTATTTGTATATATGTTCACATATCCAATTTAGTAACTTATTTAAAATCGCTTCGTTTCTACTCTCTGTACATTGTTTGGTTTGGTCGAGGCCATATTTCTAGGCAAAACGGTGGAGCAAGCTAATAAAAACAGTTGATCGCCAATGCAAATCACGCCGGGGCTGCCCTCACGTTTGCATCTCATTACTAAGCAAGTACTAACTTCGTAGTGCTTTGTGTAGGCTTTATTATCTTAATATATATATTTCTTGTGAACGTGTGTATGACAGTGAACTCCTCCTAAACAGCTGGATAGATGTTGATAAATTTTTTTGTGTGTGTTCAAGGGGATTCGAGGATGGTTTAGATTCACAATTTGTTCAGATTCCACTGTAAAATGTTTTTTAAATACTATTTTAGTATTTTTATTTTTAACTGTCGTTCATTGAAGTGAAGCGTCGCGTCACTTTGACATTTCATATGGCAGAACAACGTTTGCGGGGTGAGCTAGTAAAAATATAGAATAATAATACAAGGTTACATTTTTGGTTGGAAACTTAGTGAATTACAAACGCAGACCTAAACATTATTATTTGGCGTGTGACGATGCATAGCATCTTGAGAGAGCGTCGCTTGACTTACCCTTAACTTACAACCAATCACAGCTCTCCGTTCCGCGTCAACCAATCAGCGTTCAGCAATTTAACGGGTGATCACCAGGTGACCATTCCCGGTGGTATATATAATGGTTATCTTACCGTTCGATTTCATAGCGTCGTTATTTCCCTTATACAACCAAGCAGAAACTCTGCTGGATTAAGTACAGAATGTACATAAAGTAAAATCAGTACATACCTATCTTAATTTGATTTTTTAATTCGTTGTAATTGAGATGAAAGTGAAAGTGTTAATTTCATTTTTAATTCATCTGAAAAAATACATACGTCATCTGGTGTCGTGTGTGAAATCAGTATTTTAATTTAATTCTTAATTCATTTAAAATCTTGGTGAAAGTGTTTATCATAATGAGTGATAAAGAAATACACCATTAAATGTGTCGAGCTCACACAGGCGCACTCGCCTGTCGCTTTAGTCTAGCCAAGGTGCTCCTCCTACTCTGGTAGTGAGGAACCGCAGGTAAAGCGGAGCAGACTCGGTAAGTCAAAAATTTACTATGACAAAAAATATTTTTCTCCATCTGAACTATCCGTATTACTGCATCTACCCGCCTAGACTTTGCCGCTTTTGCAGATTTCGTACCTGGCCGGGAAACGGTGCGTAATCAGAGATCACAGCCTTTTAACTTTTAATTTAACTGTAAGGTAAGGTGAAATCGCCACCCAGTGAGAGTGCCCAACGCAATTGCTGTCTGTGTTGGACAGAACCTTGATGTCCTCCAGCGTTTTGACAGCTCTGATGGAAGGACGTCCGGTATGTTGATACTCAACACAATACCTATTGGAACTAGAGATAACCATTCGGCAATTTATTATCTTGCCTATAGTAACAGCTCTAAGTAATGCCTTACTGAACACGCGATCTACTTATCAATCAGAATTTACGACGATTGACGTACTGGGCTGCTTCCCCAAGCACCACTTTCTTTCAAGCATTGTCTATGAAATGACTGAATTATTTCAAACTAATATCTAGTTTTCACAAAACTTAGTAAAAACAGTATATAAATAATAAATATTATGCCGTCTGACCCCGGATTGGGCGCGGGCCTGTTCTATGGGTGTCAGAGACACCGAATACATACATATATATTTTTAAATGCATAAATGGATAATATTGACATCCAGACACTGAACAGACGCGGGTGTTCGTCGCGCTAATGTTTATCCTGAGTGGGATTCGGACCCGCGACCCCTGATGAGCAGGCAGGGTCATTACGGATTGCGCCATCGGGCCCGTCGTACAATACATATACAGCTTGTTTGCGGAAAGCAAGCGGAATAAACAAACCTGTCGACTAAGACCGTCCCTTTCTGTCACGTGACGCAAACTCGTACAAAAGGGTAGATTGAATAACGGAGGCTGTCTCCGAGCGTATCGGAACAGTGGCAGATGCTTTGGGCTTCGGAGGCCCTTCTCCATAGACATAAGAAGTTGACCTTCTCCAAATGATAAGGGGAATGCGTCTGCCATTTACCTCCAAACCACTACTTGCTTATCCCCTCGTCCCATATTCGTCACCGATTCCAAACCGCTCAATCGGCCGAGACGACAGAACAAATCTCTTATTAATACAGGGGTCGCTGGCAATAGTGGCAATACGGGACTTGCATCCATTCGATCAAACAGAGCTCCTGGAGAATGACTCACCTTGCCTTGCGCCTTGCTGGCGCACGTTCTACGGAGGCTGTCTCCGAGCGTATCGGAAACAGTGGCAGGCGCTTTGGGCTCCGAAGGCCCTTCTCCTAATGATAAGGGGAATGCGTCTGCCATTTACCTCCTAAGCACTATTCACTTATTTACCGCTCGTCTCATATTCGTAGCAAATTCGAAACTACACGATTGGCCGAATTGAATGAACAAAGCAAGCTCCTATTAAAACAGGGATCGCTGGCAATAGTGGCAATACCGGACTTGTTTCTGCGCCCCAGTGTTTTCTTGTTCTTGTCCACCATGGTGCTGACAAAGAATGGCGACGGAACCAGCAGGCCCATTTTCAACCTGAAAGGATTGGATCAGCACATACATAGTTGCAAAACTATTAAAATTAATTTCGCAATTTCTAATTGCCCATTTTCTCAGGAACATGGACTGGATGGTCAAAATAAAACCTTCCTGGGCGTACTTTTACCTGATCATTTTACACAATTTTACATAACTTGGTCCGAATGATATACTTTGGGCTTGCCATTAATGAAATAAACGAATGACATTTACTTGTGTTTACATTTTATATGAAACGTTTAATTGTTTTTCACAATTGTCGCTACGACCCATAGACGTCCCACTGCTGGGCGCGGGTTTACATTTGATATGAAACGTTTAATTGTTTTTCACAATTGTCGCTGCGACCCATAGACGTCCCACTGCTGGGCGCGGGTTTACATTTGATATGAAACGTTTAATTGTTTTTCACAATTGTCGCTGCGACCCATAGACGTCCCACTGCTGGGCGCGGGTTTACATTTGATATGAAACGTTTAATTGTTTTTCACAATTGTCGCTGCGACCCATAGACGTCCCACTGCTGGGCGCGGGTCACTCCCACAGGCGCTGCTGCGGGGGGTCTGGAGCGTGCTCCGCCGCGCTGTCCCAGTGCGGATTGATGGAGGATTTTTACAATTAGCCATTAATTATTATTAAATCCCACCACGATTTCTCCGATTAAATCTACGAGAAATCGGCAACGGAACCCACACAAGAGTTGGATTATTCAGGAATAATTTGTAATACGCAAGTCAAATACTCCACCACAACGTGCGACCTGAAGTGGTGCATCATTGTGTGTATTTTTCATACAATTTAAATTCGTTTTCTAACAATTCATTTAACATTAAAGTTTTTCACTGTAACTTAACCTAACCTTTCAGTTGCATTATTTCCGTGTGAATCATTGACATGTTAATATATATAACATGTCAATGAGGGTTATGGTCATTTCCACACATTGGTGACAGACTTTGGCTTCAGGTATCATATAGCTTAATATGACAAAATTAAATACTTATCAAATGTAACTACTACTTTACATAGTATTACAGTACCGACAATGTCTTGAGTACCTCAGTAGTATTTTATTACTGAATGAAGTATACACCGTTCATTCCTGATGGATATCGTGATCGATTGAATTTGGTCGGCCTGTTTCCGACTTGAGTCTCACGTGAGTAAGCCGGCAATTTCAACTACACCTGGGTAGTATTGAAAATAACAATATACCTACCTAGTAAAAGAAAATGAATGGAAATTCGTCTTTAGGTGTTACTGGCTTGAAACATTTATTCTTAATTCAATTTTATTGGACTGAAGTAAAGGGATTTAGTTATTTAACTTTAACCTTAATCTTTCTCCATTACTGGCTTGACATATTCATTACTTACCAGCTATAAATTAAGTCAATATAATTTGGCGGGGCCCATCTTCGAGCCTCCTGCCGTGGGTCCCTCATCATCTCAATGCACAAGGAATATTCTTGGTGATAGCACCGATGTGGAAGAGAGCCCTCTGGTTGCCCGGCCTTCCACCGCCTCGAGTGTAGAAAATCAAGCTCTATGTCAGGAATTGGGGCTTAAAAAGATATCACTATCGATTGGTCTGACGCCCGAAGATCTCTACTCATATGCAATTGGAGAGGATCCACACTAATAACATACCAGCCGGCGTGGTTCCATTGGGTTAAATAGTTTAATGCAAATAACTTTAACCTTGAGCTTTAAGCTTATCTAAGTTTGAAGCTTTCTTATTGATTGAAGAAGAACTAGCATATTATACTACCTATCTAGTTACATAAATCCATAAATCGGTAATCGTTACGTTCGAAAAAGCAGTTGACAGTGAAAATATGAATCAAAGACCTTAAGCCGTAAAACTCCCATTTCGCCAGACTCCAGCGGCCTTGCATGTTACAGGGTTACAAAATAATCATATTGAATCCTTATTTGAGACATCCAGTAGGTTAACGTCAGTACTTCCACTGTACCTACCATACTATCGTCGGGTAGACGGCGATTTTTGTATTTTGTACCCGACATCTTATTTATATAAAAATGTTATGTTGGTTTATGTACGCTTCAAAAACTCAAAAAGTTCTGCACCGATCGAGCTGAAATTTTAGCATGATATATAATCTGCATCAAGGATTGTTTTTATCTAATTTTTGCATCAGTCAAAGTGTTGCAAAATTAAACTTAAATGACATGTATTCTTTGTTTTGTTTCTAATTTCGCAACCATTCAATCACAATGTGCCACAGCGAAGCGTGGCAGGGTACAGCTATTTGATTATAAACGACAACATACGGACAATTTGGGAAATTATTGCAACAGAACAAAAATATAATATAATACAATCCTGTGCCCTGGAAAAGTATTAGTTTAATCAATATACGCTTCCATGATTTAATCCGAATAGCACTGCAAATGTTATCAATGTCATTGAGCCCTGTTTATTTCAATACTTATCCCTAATAAAGCAATTAGGATGTCGGAAATTGGGTAAAATGAATGCTTTAAGACGTGGGAATATCCGCTTCCCTTGACAATATGCACTCGGCAATAGTTTTGCTATGCTGACACTTGGTAATTGGTGTAGGGGAATACATTTCCCAGTTTTATTGTAAACCCAAAAGTATTGAAAACATATATTGTTGCTGAAACTCGTTAATTAATACAATGTTGCTGTTTCTTGCAGTAATTATGTAATCCTTGACCCTTATCACATAGCGTCGTTCTCGTGATCACCAGGAGATATAAACACGTCTCTCAAGATGCTATGCATCGTCACACGCCAAATAATGATGCAAGTTTTACATAACAATAAAACTTGTATTATTTGCGGAGACGATGCATAGCATCCAATTAAGGCCTCCTGGTGAGAGACTTCTATGAAATCGAACGGTAAGATAACCATTATATATACCACCGGGAATGGTCACCTGGTGATCACCCGTTAAATTGCTGAACGCTGATTGGTTGACGCGGAACGGAGAGCTGTGATTGGTTGTAAGTTAAGGGTAAGTCAAGCGACGCTCTCTCAAGATGCTATGCATCGTCTCCGCAAATAATACAAGTTTTATTGTTATGTAAAACTTGCATCATTATGTGTGTGTGCGTATGTGTGTGTGACAACCCAGCACGCGCCGATGAGTACTTTGTGACCCAACACACAACACAAACTTGTCACAACACCAAATCCATGCGGCACCTATTAATAACATTAGTAAATTATAGTGAACGCCCGCAACTTCGCTCGCGTGGAATTAGACATAACAATAGTTTTGTTTTCACCTAGTAATATTATATAGTCACTCAGTGAAGATGCAGCTTTCTAAAGGTGAAAGAATTTTTGAAATCGGTCCAGTAATTTTTTGTGTGAAAACATTACAAACAAATGTTCCCTCTCATAATATTTGTACAGATATAAATATAGAAACGATCACCTACTTTAACGGTGAATGAAAGCTTTAAGAGGAAATCTGCATTCCTGAGAGTCCTGTATAATGTTCTCGAAAGCATTATAAAGTTTGCCAATCCGCGTGTTTGACTACGGCCTTACCCCTACCATTCTAAAAGAAGACCCGTACCTAAATGTGGGACAAAAAGGAGTATGGGTATGTGTATAATACGTGTAAAGAAAAGATTTTCCTCATTATTGTTTTTTTTTTATTAAATCTTTAACATATCTTACAACTAACTATCTACTAAGAAATACTAAGGAGTCAACGATTGCGTCTCTTTAGTCAACAAACTTTATAGCTACGAAATTTTCAAACTGAGGGAAGCAAAGCAAAAACGAACAGTTTTAGTGTTAGTATGCGCATAAATAACACTCGTCTTCCCCGACTAACTGCTTTTTGTTGTAGTCGTAGATAAAAAATTCAAACAGAACAAAAGAGTTAACAGCGTAGAAATACTTTATTTCTTTTTTAGTTAACCTTGGGTTTTGTTCATACAAAATGGTTATAATACTATGTTTTATTATAAAATGTTACCATTCTAATTTTTAATGTTGAGTCATTTCACCGTATAGGCCAATATTAGCACCACTCTTCTTACACAGCGCTTAAACCTCCACTAATTATTTATTTAATTCAAAAGCTTAACCTAGCATTACAAGGCTTCTCCAATTCGTTAGTGAGCTTAACATTGTTATATGGTAAACCTATATCTACCTATGACAATTTCTAATTTATTCTATTATCTTTGAGTGTGAAAGAGTGCAAAAGACCGATCCAAGATAACCACTCGTTGGAAGAAATAAAAACAACCGTTACGTTGTTTTTGACTGAGTTTAGCGCATCCACAATCTATATATATATATAAAAGGAGAACTGACTGACATATCCACATATACACCACCAAACACGAAGTTCAAAAGGCAATTGTATAATATTTGTATATGTACCTACTCGTTAAGTAATTGGAATCAACTCTTGTGCATAGGTTTGTCACAAATTGCTTCTATCAATCAAAATATTCCCTCGGCTTTTTGCTTACAATACAATAATTCAGACATTGAGTCCTTGGAAAAGAGGAGAATCTTATCTTACTTACTATTAAATACCCTAGCTAAGAATTGAGTACAGAAAATCGCTTAGCAATGAGAAGTCAATTCTAATAAGCATACCATCTAGAACTAAAATCGAAATCGGCTAAGTTCGGACAAACTTTGCCCTGTGAACTAGCAACAATCTCAAACAATAATAGCGAAATTATTATTATATTATAATATTACAAATTTATTAGTTATTACAACAGTTATTAATTTTTCAAAGATCATAGTTGTAAAGTGCAAAGAATTATTAATTCTGTGAGTTAGTCGCGAAACAATCGGTCAGCACCGTGGGAAAGAGGGCTGCAGATATTCATATGTTAATATCAATACTCGCGGATTGCGTCCACTGCGAAACGTCCACCGAATTAAATCGGCCATTCATCAGTCTTTGTACGACTTTAATAATTCAGGCGGCCGCAACCAACCCTCGCTCCACATTCGACCGCCGAACTATCGCTACCAAATTTTGTAGCAGACGATTTATTCAAACGATACCCGCCTTTTTATCTTCTCAAATAAAGGGGTCCGATTTGCCAACCCGAACTCGCATTGTGGCTGTCACCTGCTACTTTTCTCGTAGATGCGTAGATTGGAATTTGAAGGGATTCCAGTTAATGCGAATTGTAATCAAACTAGAATTATTAAACGGGATTAATACGAACAACGAGTCTCAAGAGCAGGGGAGAGCATAACGGGTCGATGCGTGAGAATGAAAAAACTATGCGAAATACAGATTGTAATAATAAAACAACTATTTTCAAATCAACTCGGTTGTATGTACAAGTTATGAAGTTATATAGGCTTCATAATATTACGTAGGTAAGTAGAAAGCGTATATACCGTACCTATGTTTCTTATATGACATAACAATGCCTTTGACAGTTAAGCCGTTTAAGCATTCGTAGTAGCTGCGATTTCTCATTTTAACTGTGTCCAGAGTACACATAGATAAATCAGCAGTGCACTAGATCAGGGTGTTTGCAGTTAAAAAAAACCTACTCGGAAGCATAGACAATAGATATTTGGAAAACCAATCAAATTTAGGATGTATAGAAACACGTAGACTTTGTTTGCTGCGACATGATATTAAATATTGTCAGGTTATACTGATTTTCATTCTAAAATTAAACAAAAGATGGTACTAATCTACACAAGTAATGACGTTTTTCAATTCAGTGTTACCAATGGTTTTCCATTTATTTTATATATTTTGATCTGGTAACATCAAGTCAGATTTATAAAACAAAACATTATGTACTAAATAAACCATAATTAGTAATATTAAGTTCAGAAAATGGGTCCAGAAATTTTAAATATTGTAATTTAAATATTGATATTCCATAATTACTGTCGTTGAATTGTAGGAATGGACTGTACAAACGCCATTTATTTAAATTTAAAATGAAAATTCAAATGTCACATGTCAAATGTGTCATTAATTTCAATAATATTAATTGTAAATAAATGCATTTTCACTGCTTTTTACGATTTTTCCACCTCACGACGTGATAAATAGGATTCCGAAGCCCCGCATGTACGTCTACTTACGAATAATAATATGTAATACTTATTAATATCGATGTCGTCAAAATCTAGTTCCGAAGCATAACTGGACTTCTGTTCATCACATAAATTGAAGAACAGTTTGAGAAGAATGAAGAATGATTTGAATCCTGTGCATGAGTCGAGTCAGGTTCACAATTTTCCTCAGGTGAATGAAGACTGCTTAAATTATTTATAAGTAGTGCTGCTTCAAAAGTGACTTCATATCTTGTACAGGATGGAGAAGTATCCTATACCAGAGGCTTCGAATGCAGCCAAAGAAATTTTAAACATGAATGAATGTTGTGTTCTCTGACAATTTCAGGGCCTTTTTAATTCTTTGTAAACATTGGTGTTTTACCTACGCTTTGTGTTACTGTAGCATTATAAATTAAACAATAAATTATCGTATAAAATTCCAGTCTTCTTATTTTTATAAAATAGGATTAGTTACTAATGCTCTAAAAGAAGGCATATTGTATTTGATCTTAATGAATTAAGAGCTAACTAATTCTATTCTAATTGAAACATTAAAAGAAAATTTAAATTAAAGGTGCCAAGGTGCAGAAAAATGCACGAAGTTTTCCAAATTAAAAAACAGATGGCGTCACATTCATGGGCCATGCACAAGCCTTGAGCGCGGACTCTATTTCAGTTATATAAAATGTACTCTGTGCACTAGATATTATATTAAGGATATTAGAGGCAGATTATCGAAATTTATGACCACATCAGAGTGAAATGTGACGGTTTACGAAACACATTTTGTTTTGAGTTTGTGAAATGCCGCTGGCTGGCTTTATTAAAAGCACTCACTTTGATCGAGCTGTGATTTGACGTCACCTGCAGAAAGCAATAACGGCCGACATAAACACGGGCTCATAATTACGAACGGGCCAAATAGTTTTGCTTACAACATATTGACGGCGGAATGCCTTTGAAGGGAATAAATCCGCTTTGTGCTACGAGCACTTCATTAGGGCGTCGGGGTTGCGGAATTTGTGTACATAATTACGAGATAATTATGTGTAGCGACAAACCACGCATCCCGTACATATGTAATTGCTTTTATTTGTAATTAGATATGTTGTGTTTATTTATTTGAATGATTGTGGCTGATGTTTTCATATTTGTAACATGGTAAGGATGATACTGATGCTTTTCACCACCTATATAGTAGTAGTCTATCATGTCCTCGTACAAGCTATAAATCGCATCGTATCGCGCATATTATGTGTATACCAATATAGGCAATATTACCTACTGTTGGAAGTATAAACATATTTTCTTTAGCCATGTAGTGTTCGTGTAAAGTGAAGGTTCAAGGAAGTGGAAGTTCATGATTATTTGTTGACAGTAAAGCTGACAAGTGTATAATATAACTGCCTGGAGGGCTTTTCGGCCGCAAGCTATATTTGCAGTTCTATTAGAAGTCTATTAGGAGATGACACAATAAATATACATACACTAGCTGACCCCACAAACGTTGTTCTGCCATATGAAATGTCAAAGTGACGCGACGCTTCACGTCAATGAACGACGGGTAAAAATAAAAATACAAAAATAGTGTTTAAAAACAGTTTCCAGTGAAGCAAATTGTGAACATAAACCATTCTCGAATCCCCTTGAACACACACAAAAAATTTCATCAACATCTATCCAGCCGTTTAGGAGGAGTTCACTGTCATACACACAAGAAATATATAGGTATATATTAGGATATAAATATGCATATTCCTTCTACGATCCTTTTTCAAAAATAATATATCATATACTAGTGGACGCCCGCTTCGCTCGCGTAGAATTAGACCCATTAACGACGTCTACCCGTCTAACGACTTCAAAAACGGCAAAGTTTCATACTAACTTTGCACCCCCGTTTTACCCCCTTAGGGGGTGAATTTTCAAAAATCCTTTCTTAGTGCTCCCCTATGTTATAAAAGGAACCCCTGTGCAAAATTTCAAGTTTCTAGCCCTTATAGTTTAGGCCCTGCGTTGATATGTCAGTCAGTCAGTCAGTCAGTCAGTCAGTCAGTCAGTCAGTCAGTCAGTCAGTCAGTCAGTCACTCACCTTCTCCTTTTATATATATAGATTATGTAAATAAATAAGTTTGTGTTCTAATTCTAATGTTTTAAACTTAAAACTTTAGTTTCCGTTAAAAATAACTGACTCTATAATTTTAACTCTGACAAAAATATCGTTTTAAACGTTAAGCTTTACGTTTTCCTGAGGCAAAAACTTCATGATTTTTGTACACATAGAATCAGAAAAAATTGTTATGTTTTCATAAAAGGAACTTTTCAAAAGATGTGGCATGTGTCGGATCTCACGTTCCAATATTTACAGTAGAAAAACTGGGTCTCCGCGCATACTTTCCAACTGTAAATATTCCATCGATGTTGCCTACTTTTTGCCTTCGATACGAGGAAATAAGTTAAACTTTTTACGATGTTATCGCCTTACCGACAATATCAAATACCTACTTACGAAGCCTACGCCCCTGGCACACTTCAAGTAGAAAACTTTTGATTGGATACGTGCAGAAATAAATATTTATGGATTGATGTTTATCACAAGTTCAAGAAATACAAATTGTGTTTATTTTTTAGTGAAATATTTTAACTTTCACGCGAAGAACGCCTATAGCCGTTGTACTTTCAAATTCTATTTTGTCTGATTCATCGTCCGCGAACGTGTTAAGGTTAAACCTACTCGTAGCACGTAGTCAACATTAATTTCACTAGCTGTTCTTCACTCGATCACTAAGCCATTGATTTTGTTAATGTAAATAAATGTCCCAATTCACCTGCAGGATATCATCTTCTAAAATAATGTTTATGTTTACGTTCAGCATATTTTCACCCTTTAAAATCTCTCTCATTTCGGAAAATAATCAAAGTTGCGCAGCCCACTGCCCTCAATCAAGTGAACAGTCATAACCGTACGTCATGTCATGAGCATTCTCGGCTACGTACCTCGTTGCATTAATAATGTAGGGTGACAACGTCGCAGGTGGCGCAGGGCGCTCGCGATAAACGTCCTGATGCATAATTGAAGACGTGCTGCCATCGCGTTTACGTGACTCCCGCTAAATCTCCTAAGCGTAATATCTACTTGTGCGGCTAAGTGTGATGGATGATTTTCCGTTAAAGGACCAGCCACCGGTTACCTTTAGACACTAATGCACTACACCTGAAGAGTACAAGTCACATTATGAAATACCGTTCCCGCATACAATCTCCGTCAACCGTCTATCGATTTATTTTTAATGATTTTCCTTACTCTTAACCAGTTGTAGAAGGAGCTAGGGTCCCAATACACTCAAAAAAATACCTATAAAATTTTCAGAAACTTTCGTCTTTAGGCACTTTATTATTACTATTCTGTAAGGATAAAATTGTCAGTAATCTAAAGGCAAAAAAGGAAAACGGCAAAATAACTCCGACATGAGTGTAACTCTAGGAAAGTAACACTCATGGTACTCGTTCCAGAATATCAATATTTGTCTAAACTCGTATTGAGGACTTGCAACTGCGACAATATATCGTCTGTGATTATTTATCAATTGCATAAAATATTTGTTACTGAAAAATAAAAAAACCTTAAAAAATTAAACATTATTACTTAACAAACAAAAAACCACTTTTTATAAGAGCCATTGTATGGCGCAATCTCTTAACCTTTCTATCGCATACCTGTGACCTGCGACCTGTGACCTCTACGCGCCACGTGGCGCTCAACCCTACCTTAAATGTCAAACGTCATGCGACCCCATTTGTTAATTCTATGTATATCTTCGCTACAGTTTAACAACACCCGTTATGACACACTTCTGTTTACCCTATTTGATAATTCAAATCGGTCACACGACATTTTTTTTTTTGTTATGAAAATAGGAGAACGAGGATTGTTAATGATATTGATTATGAAAATTAACGATGTTAAAATTAAAAAGTCAGAAACAACATTAATTCGTTTGAGGGCACAGGTCACAGGTTTCAGGCAGGCGGCAGATGATATGATATAAACTTAAAAATATTACATAAATAAACAAATCGGAGCAGTGTGGTGGAGTATGCTCTCGACGTCCCTCAACTGTGACTGAGGGAGAGATCTGTGCCCAGATACGATTTACTAATATTTCTGACTTTTTAGATTTTTTTAATTTTTTTTTTATGTTCGTTATTTTATTTGTATCTTTTAAGTGTTAGTTTATTATTTTAGCGAGGGGCTTCGCCCCCGCACCTCTCTTGACCTCTCTCTCATTCCGCTGTAGAGATAAAAATTGTCCTTTTTCTGAATATTGAACTACTTTTAGGGCAACATTTTTCTATGGAATTTATAATTATTAAAATCCACTCCGTGATAAGGCCTTTCAAACTAAAAAGGGAAATTCATACATAAATACGGGTACAGCGCAATAAACATGAAGAACACAAATTTTGCTACTCTTGTTATGCATTTGTTACGAGTAAAATATTGTACCTACATATTGAATAGCGGACATAGTATGTGGTCAGACCTTTTAAATAAAAGAAGAATCATGAAAATCCTTACAATCACTGACGCTTGACACTGACTTATGCTTGTATTACTCTCAGTGGTAGTGTATGCGACGGAAGCCTTCGCTTTTAACGAAACGGTCAATAGTTACAAAAATGTTACGTGGTAAATGCAAAAAATCAGGAAGGAAGGTGATTTAAAGGGTACTCACGCAACCGCCGTTGTAGAACCAAAATCCACTTATTTGAGGGGCCCACTCAACACACATTCAATGTTCGATGTAAATTGTCTTTACTATGAGTTTGGAGAACGTTCTTCACCGGTAATCACCGCACATCAAACTTTAACACGATATTTTCAGGACGGTTAGGCAGCGGTGCGTCCGCGCACCATCCCTCAATCACGTTAATTAATTTGACATTGTATGTCATCTGGGCCTTCAAATTAGCAAGGCCGCAGAGCGCGAAGTTTTGAATGATGACACTTGGCCAGTCAACGTGCGATTTAGGAGCAGGGATTATGAAAAAGGGATACATTGTATTTACCACATTTAAACTAATATAAATTGATTTAATTGGTGTCAACAGGTAGATTTTTTCAATAAATTTATATGGAACCACGTTCTACCAAACACAAAAGGGATCATCAAAATCGGTTAGTAAACGACGAAGTTAAAAAACGACATAAAAATAGTACACCTACTTCTCACCAGTTAAGTTCAGGTCCCATGTGACGTTGAACCTATTGCCATATACCGGGCACTCTACACCGAAAAGTCCCCGATGTATTATTACAAGTAGTAGGTATATAATATTCAGTGGAGTCACCTCCGTTATTACAGCAGAGGCAACAACTACGGTCACTCACTCGCTCTAGACCGGCTACACTAATGCCATCTACTGATATGGATATTCTCTTCGCGAGAGGGTTGCAAATCATAAATCGATCACATGAAAACATGAAGGAGAATTCTTATGTATACATTGGTACCTACTATTTTAACCGAGATCGTAACACACTGCGATCACCGTTCAGAAAATACTATGAATGGTCTAATTGTATCGAAATTCTCACAACACTCATCGAATAATATGCAAAGTATGTTTTTTCTTTTACTATTCACGACCCACGTAGTATATGTATATGCAAATTAGCCAGCGTCCTGACTCGTTCGGGGATGTGGGGTGACTGGTCAGTTTATCTTATAATTCGCGAGGTCAGTCACAACTTCAAGGGGTCATCTCTTCGATATCTTTACCATCAATTGTATCATTCTTAGTTCGAATACCGTGAGATAAACACCTTGTACCCGTACTCTCTAATTTAGATGCACTTCTCCTAACGCGTAGTAATTTAGTTTTGTATGTTTCTAGAGTTATAGTTAAATACCTAGTTGATACATGTTAACTGTGAGCAATGGAAAACTGGATAACGCAACTATTCCAAACGAATACTTTCGTCAAACCTAAGGTAAGATTAACTTGCTAATTATTTAAATGGAAAAAGATTAAATTGCTAATTCTAATTTTAGTGGTAAGAGAACGTATTCTTTTTTTGTAAATTCAGAACATCGTATGACAACTGCAGACGGCTAAGACTTAAATAAATAAATAAATTATGTGTGTAGCATTATTTTCCTCCGACAAGCTTCATATTTATATAAAAGGTTTATATACATATGAGTAAGTACATGTAGGAGTGCAGAAACGCGAACGTTGCATTTCGTTTGCAGAAATACGGTTGATGTTACATCCTTCTGGAGCAAATAAAGTCGTTAATAACATCGCGCCCGCCCGGGAGAAAATATATGAAGTGAATTAAAAGTAAACCGAGAAACAATGACTAGGATTTTTCTTGCTCGTAATTAGACCCTTACTTGTTTTCTTGAACTTCGCGGGAAACACAATCGTAGACGTTTTATTGTGAACTTGAGTGAGCTCAAAGAAATTCTCTTCAAGTGAGCTAGGTGTAAACTGCATGAAAACAATTCTTGTTTATTATCTTCACTAAGTGGACTTTTAATTTGATATAAGAACATCAGGTATCTCTAGATAATATTAAATTTTTATTTTTGTTCTAAAAGTTCATCGTATAACAATGGAAGGTTTCTACAATGATTTTTTATGCTATGAAGCTATGAAGAGTAAACAAAAATCGTACCAATTGGCACGTTTTCGAGGCTTCACCATTACAGCTCCTATGGCAGATACGCAAAAAGTACGTAAGAGCGAAGTAGCCGTAAGCAATATTTAATTAGCACTAGGCGTAGGCCGTCAGGAGATACCTACTGACATTGAGGGGCTGACAGTTCACGCGACAAGGCGTAGTCTAATCATAGGTGAAGAACTCCTCTTCCACACGTCATGGAAATACGTCAAGGAGGTACAGGCGCGCCTCTTGGCCCGCGTTAACCTAACGAGCTGTCATAATAGTATCGTGAGCACAAAAAACTCCAATCAAACAAATTACTTTTACCAAGTTTTAACTTACTTAAATTACGTTTAGGTACTAAGTTTAAGAACTTGGTTGGCTAATGGAAAACAATGTTTATCAATATTCGCAATGAGTTTCATTAGTATAGTAAATATTAGGCGTGATGCAGCCTTGTAATGCAGAATTTGTTAGTTAACTACATCTATCGATCAAAAGAACACTTTCCGTATTCTCTTAGCTTTTGCGAGCGCCGTCAAACACGCTCGCGTAACGCGAGTGCATAATAGTATTCTACTATTGCGCGTCAAGAAAGCGTGTTTCCGATCGCAGTTTGATGGGTATTCTCTTATTCGTTTGACGTTTCAAATTTTATAAAACCACACTCCGCCACTTCGTGATGGGCACATAAAAGGGCTGCCAGCCTTTCCTCTAAGGGGGTCAGACTATCGACGGGTACACCGGGCCTTCCTGCAGTACCCTGCTGGTTCCTTTTAATATTCCTAATACGGGTCATCAGCCGGCACTTTCAATCGGTAAACCACTAAAAATTTTGCAAATCTAATAATTTATCCAAGGTATTCCAAATACATTTATTTAAGAATTTAGTACTTACCTTATTCCACTGCTTGGTAGTTCTCGGGTGGCCGATTGATGTATTTTATACTTTTATTTTAGTAAAAATTTTAATAATCTCAATGTTTTTATCAAAACTTGATTTTATACACTTACTTATATATATATTGAAACTAAAACCTACCTATTCTAGATTGTAATAAGAAATATCATATTATTTATTATTACTTACTATTACGTATTATTATTACCTACAAACAGGACTAACTATCATTAACTATCACTAACAGTCCCCAGTCCTTACCTACTAACGAACTGACCAACTAATGTTCTAATTAACTCACTGAACTAATTGGACTAGCCATCCCAGTCCCTAATTGAGTCTTGTTCAAAGTCAGTCACAGTTGTCATAGGCGGCAGCGGATGGGTGGTGCTGCAAGCTCGTTTTCCATCTTGTATCCATAAAAAAAAAGTTTATGTAATTAACATTATTCTATAGAATAATATGCATTGCATTAAGAAGCTAATTCTGTGTAATGGGAGAAAGCTTTTCCCTTAATATTAGGTACGAACCGACTGAATGATAAATTGCTCAAGTGAAATAGATAAAACGTTTCCTAAATGTACCTACCAATTAAACCAGACATCCAGAAAAACAGGATACTAACACACTTTGTTTTGTTCTCTCTCAAAAAACCTCTAATTCAAAGACACCACATTTTTTATCAAAAATTAACCGTAAGTCGATTGCTTTGTCTCATCTGGCAAGGGTCTACGAACTTACTCGTAGAACGTTATCTCTGTTTCGTGTCTACAAGTTGCTACGCAACCCAAACACAAAGGCGCGAAGTCTACGCCGACTCGCGAAGTAGGTGCAGTAGGTATTCTTAAATGAGTTTTGTTACAGTATTATCACGTATTATAGAGAGACAGAGGGGAAAATGGTTTAGTATTGGCTTTAATTAGCTTTATTGATTTAAACTGCGGATGAAGCTTGATATTGATAAGTGGTAATATTTGGTGTATCTTGTCGTTGATAAAGGCTAATAACTCATTATATTTTAAAACATCTCTTGATAATATCTAGAGGTAACTCTGCACGTAAATGGCCTTGACGGACGGAGCGGAAAACTAGTTAAAAATAAACTCATTGATTAATAGTATACTACGTACTTGTTTTATTTAATTAATCCTTAGGAAACGTGCATTAGGTACACATTAACATGGCGGTAAAGACTTCAATATTGAAGACTTTATGTATTCAAATAACTTTTCCTCAGAGAACAAAACAATGTACGCTGCTAGGACGTTGATGCTCCGTACGACGGCGGACATCCGCAACTAATTAAAATTTTACGTGAATGAATAACTGCAATGCGCTTTCTCTCGAGAAAAAACATAAAAAAAGCTTACGCTGCCTTTTCAAAGGATATATTTTATGTCACGCTCGTTTGGAAAATCCTACAAGACTAGAATTTTACAAAAGCTATTAAGAGATCGTCAGATTGACCCATAATTACAAGCTCCCTTTTAAACCAGCAAAGATTTCACAAGCCCATCAAAATCCATTAATTAACTTGGAATATTATGGAGCTACTGAAGATACAAACTTTTATGCCTACCTTGAAATTAGAAAGTACGTAATACGGTTTCAGTCTTTTGAACTTTTGTAAAGTTATCGTAAATTTCACAGGCACAACAGGGAAGTCCGAAATGCGCGAGTGGCAGCAGTGCAAGCGGGGCGACGAGTGGGGCTACGAGCGGAGCGGGTAGTATCACGCGGATCAGCGATTTAAAGCCTGTCGAATGTAATCTTTGCCACCGCAAGTTCAAAAATATACCTGCCCTCAACGGCCACATGCGACTACATGGTGGATATTTCAAAAAGGTTAGCAAACCAAGAGTTTTTTTAAGGTTTAGTCTAGAAGATTAATAATAAATATTTTTAATCTTGCATTCATGCATCGTCACTATTTTATTAACCTATGTAAATAAAATCACTGAGAAATCGATTCTCAAAGAATATACCTATATTTAAAAGTGTACTGCACATAAAAGTATATTATGTAGTTTTTAAGCAACTATTGGTAACTTATCCAGGACTCGGATAGTAAGAAGCTAGACAAAAAAGAATCAACAGGCCCACCACTTCAAACCGCATCGGTATCAGTTCGAGCCCTTATTGAAGAAAAGATTATTAGCCGGAGGGGTGCAACCGCATCTTCTGCTGCAACTTCATCATCAACAACGACGCTATCTTCTAAAGGTAATAAAAACACTGATACGATTACCCAATACCTAAAGTTTTGCAACATTTGATAAATTTATTTATTTCAGGATCAAATATTAACACAGCACCTACTCGTTCAGGGTTTGTTGCGCCAGCCCCGCCACCATTATCAACAATCAGAACACCTGTGACATCGCCGGCTTCTCCCATACAAACCACCGCACAATTTTTATCACCAAAGGTTCCTCCCATAGTAACAGTTGCTACAAGCGCTCCTGCCTGCAATACAACTACTCAGAGAGACTCTACTTTAATAGAGTTGCTTAAAAAGGGTAGCAGTTCAAAGGTAAATTATTTATACATTTTATTAGCTTCCGAGCATACCTACAATATTATTGTGCACATATTATTGATGTCGTTTTGTCGTTTCATTTCAGGCCGTAAAAAGATCAGCATCCGATCCAGGCCAATCATCGCCACAACAGCAAGAATTTTCTTTTCGACCGGAAGTATTTGGAGTGTCGTTCAATTCTGACGATGGATATTTTTCACCGGCTCTTAATGAAGATACTTTTCAATTTACATCTACTCCAGATCATTTAGGAGAATTAGCTTCCCTAGAAGACTATGCAACTGTTGCTGCCTCTATTCGTGAACGATCACCAGTAACTTTCCCGTCCAGTAGGCGATTAGCTGCAGTTTTAAATTCTCCTTTACCCGAATCTTTGGCAGATTTTGGGGCTTGCCACGGAGGTTCACCTGTGCCATCTCCAGGAATTGGTTACACTGAAAACTCTCCAGGACTTTCTTACACCACTGGAGATTCCCCAGGTCTGGCTTACACGGCAACATCACCTGTTGGATGTTATTCAACACAACCTGACCCATCACCTGGATTAGCTTATCCGACCCCACCAGCTTCACACGATGCTCACTCACCAGCGCACACTGTACCGCGAGCTTCATCACCACTTTCCGCTGCCTTCTTCACTGCTACAATGTCTAGTCAAGAAGAGGTAAAAACATATACCTTACATACAAACTGAAAATAATTATATAATTTCGTAGTACTTGATCTATTTGCTTTTTTTAGGTTGAAGAAGCTCTGGAAGAAGTACTGCCTGAAGAATGCCGATCATTAGATGCATATTCATTAGAACCATCACCAACGCCACGTCGCATTATGCTCAATTCAGAAGATCCACTTTTGTCAAGTAATCCCCGCGACTTTTCAAACCAAAGACCAATTCGCCGACAAAATCGTCTAGGCTGTCCATCAATGTCTGTGCCCTTACATCAATGGCAGCATGACACATCTCTCCAGGTATTTTATTAAACCTTCTATCTTGATTCCCCTCATGGCACGTATATAAAATTATAGGTTAACACGCAAAACCAGAGTACAAATATTTATTTATCTACCGAATGGAGTCATCTAATTGAATTGAAAGGGGAAATACATATATAAAAATAATTTAAGTGTATGTATTTTTTTTATATTCTACTGCAGGTATGCGTTGAAGCCCGAGAATCCGTGCCGGCAATATTCTTAAGTCCGAATAGTGTACCAGTATCACCCCAACGACGTAAACGTCGTGCGTCACCGGCTGGGCCGTGTCGGTCTCGTATGCGTCGTCATCTCCACTACTATTCACCGCAACCAATATTGCCTCCAGATAGAGATGGATCTGGCTTATTTATAGAACTTATACATGGTGAGTGCATGTTCAACACACCCACGAATATTATACATTTAATTCTAATACTCTAACATAAAAGTAAACAGTTCAATTACCGTATTTCAGGTGATATGGTTGAACAAGTGGAAGAAACACGTTTGCCACAAATAAATATTGGTGTAGATTTCCAAGCTGATATACCAGAAATGTCTAATAATAGAATTGATTTACATAGAGCACCTGAACAACTTCTTTGGGATCCTGGTATTAACGATGCGTTAGATGATGGCGAGGGTATGCATATTTCCATATTACGTGTATTGATAAACAAATTTAATCATTTTTATTTTCATGACATTTTATTCATATTTTTTATGTATACAGTTCGCATGTTCATGGAGTTAGCTATGTGCGCTGCTATGCCAGTAGGAGGCCACACTCGAGAATTCGCGCTGCAGGCGTTAGGAGAATGCGGAGGCGATATTCGAGCCGCCACGCTTCGCCTCATGTCCCGACCAGCCGCCCCCTCGCAACATGAATCACGTTGGACACCTGATGAAGTCGAAGCCTTCTTAGCTGGACTCAGCCATTACGATAAGGATTTCTTTAGGATTGCCCAACTTGTAAGCAATTTTAGCCATATCTTAGAACATAATATATATACATGATAAAGTATTCAGTATTTTTTAATGTCTACTTTGCAGATAAGAACAAAAGATTCGAAGCAGTGCGTGCAGTTTTACTACTTCTGGAAGAAGGTTACAAAAGACTACAAATCTCTCTATTTACGAAGCTGGAACTCTGATACGCAAGTTACCTCTCAAGTAAGCACCTCCTATAACAGTGAGCTACAATTTGTCTTCAGGCTCGCTGAGGATTAAATACTCGTATGTTAGGATGTTAACCACTGTTAACACAGTCGAATTGTCCAAATCCAGGGTTCCATAAACCAGATTACGTCGCATAGCACAACGTCCTGCTCGTCGTCAGTATCGTCTCCCACGTCATACGAAGGCGAGGAGTATCCATGCAAGATCTGCGGGAAGTAAGTGCCGTTGTCCGGCCTTGCCAACTCATCGCTTTTCAATATGACAGTGGTCATTAGCAGTTGCAATTTAAATGAAACATTTATTAAGAAATCAAAAGAAAAGAAATCAAACTTTATCTTATCGCCCAAATGTAAAGGACATTTGGGCGATAAGATAAAGTTTGATTTCTTTTAAATTGCACAAGCACCATTTTACGATATTTGTTTTAGTTTTTAAATGCAGCTTAGTATTAGCTTACTTAATAAAATAAAATATGTAATAGTATATGTATTCATTTAACATTAACTGAGAATGATACTGCTAAGTAAATATCATTTACTTGTTGTTAACTTTTACGTACTGAATCAGTGTGAGATTCAGTATTTTCGATGTTGATTGCATGGTAAAAAAATGTTTCCGCAACGTCACTTGTTTATAGTTCACCATTATTAATATGGGACATAAATAAAATACATTCAGCATAGAAAGATTCCTGTGACAATGGATTAGTAAAGTAATATGTCCTCACGCAATTGAATATACAAACGCGATAAGCTGTTAATTTTTTATTACTTATAAAATTGCTGTAGTAACATTTTTTTTTTTTAATTATCCTTTCTTATAATATCGAAAGTGTTGTCTTTGTGTGTTCAATCAGCATTAGTTACTTTAAAAAGAGGAAATATACCAGTGTCTCAGGGACCACACTATGATAAATAGAATGTGAATTTTGTAAATATGGGTATATTGTATTTTCTTATTGAAGGATCGGGAAAAGTATAATGTCCATTGCATATAAAAATATTAAGATATATACACAAAAATTATTTGATTGCACATAATTGTAACGTTAAAAAAAGATTTTGTGTATATTATTGTATTTACATTAAGAGTGCTTCGTGCACACGTGATTCACGCTTCGCTTTAGCGCTTTTTGTTGTTTGATTTTGGAATAGTACATAAATAATTTATTTGCTTCGTTTATTTTTGTTTATGTTGCAAATGTTTAAATTGTACCTGTTATGTTTCAGAGTATTTAACAAAGTTAAAAGTCGTAGCGCACACATGAAGTCGCACCGGCCACTCGACGCCGAGCCAAAACGACCAAAATTTGAAAGGCCTTATGAAAAGGTTGAGTGATCTGAAGACAGATCTTTCGCGTCTGTCGCATATCAAAGCAAACCATCCGCAAAGTAACCGAACCCCTGCTCACTCACCTCGCCCTTTTATCACCATAATCACTAAACAATGCAATTCGCTACTGTAGAGTCGCGCTTCCCGCGATCAGTGACAACCAATACGCCGCCGCCGCCCGCGCGCAGTGGCGACGCGCTCCGCTCACCAACCTGCCTATTACTAAAATTTGAGATGACTCGCTCTCGGACTTGGACAAAATGCTGAATCGTTAAAGCATTTACTAATGTTACAATTAGATTATATAGATTCGTGAAAAGTGATTTAGAAACAGCGATTTAGTGACTAGTAGCTAGTAAAGTTTAGGGTAAAATTTACGAGTCCCAAAATACAATACTGACTAACATAAAGTGTCAAAATTGTCGTTATTGAAGAGAGCGCAAAAGATATTTTGTATATCGGAAGATACATTATAATATAGATAGTTAGATATGATCTCCGTAAAGTTTTTATATGACAGACTAATTCTTAATGTGACTTTGCAAGTGTGATGTTGTAAATAAATCAGTAGTTGTTTGTTGGCGCTACGGTCGTAATCGATGGGCTAGCTCTATAATCGTAACAATATATTATATGTAACTATTACAACTAGTGTGATAACGTAACTCGTGTAGTAACTACACTACCTCGTTTCTACCAATGTTTCTATGGAATGGAAGAGCCCAGCTCACTATAACACTTTGCTTCTTTGCTCATTACATCTGTTGTTATTTTGTATTTTCTCTTTCGTTTTTATATTTTTAATTTTATTAGATAAGTAGATGAATGCCCTCATTCCACTAAAACAATTAGACAGTATTTTTAATACCAAGCAATAAAAAGTAGACAGATTTAACGTCAAAATACTCACGTAAAGGTGTGTATCACAGTCATAATTTAGAGTTTACTATTCAACTACTGTCCAATCGTATTAGTGCAAAGGAAGCTGTAAAGGAGACCGACGTATTTCTAATGCCTACATACATATTTTTTAATGTTACATAACCTTCTTACTTTAAAAGACATGTGCGAGTGTACAAATATTTTTTGAGTGTGACCCTTTCTGTTTTTGTATTAAAATTAATAAAATACCTATTGATGTACGCATTTACTAACTTTTACAAAATGATAAAGATACAAGCATACCTTATCATTTTCCAAAATAGTCGGTTTCTTTTACACAGTTCGGAGTCAAACATACGCTTAAATTTGTTATGTAGCTAAAAATAATTTAAGATTAATTCAGCATCCGTACCGAAACTAGTCACATATCGATGCACAATTTTAGATAAATATTGACAGACGAGGAGACGCTTCTGTGAATATTATGAGCTCAAGTTGAAACGTCACAATGATAAATATCTGTGCGCAAACTGAATGACTAATGAACCGGGCCGACGCGCGACTCGATGCACGGGAGATAAATATGATGAATTTATTTTCGTCGTCTTTGACATGTAAAATCTGCGGCCCATGACTATCTACATAACTACCTACTTATGGAGGTAGTTACTAACTTCATGGCTGTCGATAAATGAGTTGTAATAAAATATGAAAATATGGAATAATTAGAAACTGCTAAGTTTGGACGTGGCCTTAAATTAGCATAACGTATAACATATTTAATAATTTTTAAATTACGTAATTCGGTGGACTTGCTCCCCGCGATTGTTCCTTTATCACATACGCACATTCTATTACCATTAGATACGATAGATTTTCTTCTTGGTCCCAAATATTGCACAGAAGCAGACAATTAATAAAATTGAAAAATAATATTTTTTTACACAAATATTATTGAAATGCTCAAATGTTCTATATTTTATGTTGGTAATTTTATTGTTGTAGTTCCTTGTTGATTTATATTCGGAATATATTTCCTACTGTTTTTATATTTCGAATATGCGTTATTTGTAAGAAATGTAAACTAATTTTATGTACGTGTACCTTCGTGTTGTGATATATCTACGTTTGAAAATAAACTGTCTATAATTTTAATGAAATGTACAAATCGGGCAATAAAATCGGTTGCTCAAGTTTATATTCAAGTGTAAGACTTGGCTGTACCGTGAAGTACCGTCGCACTGCCACAGGGCCTCCGCCAGTGACCACCATACTGTGATTGCGATGTTCTTGTCTCACTCGCTCACTTCTTGTCTTCCGAAGCGCCAATCTTATCTTTTATCGACTAGCTTTTAATTTTGGGGCAGTAAGTATTCCTCTTAAAAGACATGTAATAATTTTAATACAACTGAATTTGTTTACTTGTAATACTTAAATTAATTTACCCTGTTTAGGTTAATTGCTTAAAACGCCGTGAAGGAGAGGCGTAAGACGCTTCTAGTATTAGTAGATTTGTAGCCAGAGCTCGGGAAAAGTTCTATTCTTTACTAGATTTATTACTAGATATATTATAATGATCGTTCGACGCCCAGAGTCGAGTGACCATTTGGTATATTTATTCTGGACGTATACTCTAAATATATCTATACATTCGTTTTCCTTCCATAAGTACCTGAATGTACTTTGCCAGAGAGACAAAGGCATTCAATGAACTTGGTGTCTTCGTACAGCAGTAGAAGTATGTTATTTATAAGATTAAATCTATATCTAAATGCTATGTATTTGTACATCACTAACTGTGTGATTATTTGGTTGTGTTCTATTTTAACAACTTAGGCAAATTTTTTAATGGTAAACTTAATCCTCTACTTATTTCGGATTCGAAATGCCAAACTTTTGCCAAAACTATACTATGTGTCTAAGTTATACTCGTAAGAATACCGTATTTAGAAAACTTTATAAAATATAATAGAGATGGATACGATAGCGAAAAATAGTTAAATGTTTAGGTTAAGGTGAGGCTTTAATTAAAACCCCGTTTACAAAAGATTTAGTGCATTACTTGATGCTTTCAATCTGCTAAAAACTATGTGCTATTTATTTTGTACTAGAAAAGTTAATAGAACTACAAATTGTTCATTAATATATGTATTTCATCGAAACTTGTATATACCGACCGTGACCAGATAAACTCAATCAAGCGACCATTTTCATTTGTTGTTCATATAAAATGATCTGTAACATAATGCATTGTCCATTTAAAACAAAATAAAAAAGCAAAAATAGTATAAAAAGAATTATAAAGCAAACGTGCAAACAAATATTAATAAAAATAAAATATGTATGTACTCGTAATGGTCGCGTGGTTGACAACTCTTGATTGCATCGTGTGTAGAGTTCATGTGCCAACATTGAATAAAATGTTATTTTCGTAAAAATAATTAGGTCAGGAGACGTATTGTATAAAAACTGAATATTTTTTCAGACAAACTTTACGCTACCAGAAATAAGTCTACTATGTCTACGACGTAAAAGTGTTTGAAGTCCCTCCAGAAATACTTGTAACAATACTTCTAGCTCTTAAGACTGAAAGGTATTCTTTATGCTATAATATCGTAGCCAGTGAATTGACGCAATCGAAGATACATTGCCGTTAATATATTGTTTGTATCTTATATTAATTGCAGTCACTATTCCACGTGCCAAAAATCATACTAGTCAGGGTTTAGCCTTATAAATAATACCTACTCAATTTTATGTATCCTACATAATGTAACGAACATATATTATCTTCCAGACGTTGATCGCAATCAGACTGTCTAGAAAGGCTCTTTTAATTTTTTTTCTGCTAGATTGGATGAAAATGAAGAAAGATAATATTCTGAGACTAATGTTATATTAAGTTTCCGTATTCGTTTTCCAAACCAAGAATTTAAATTCGGGGTCCTCAGGGACCTTAATGAACACTTTACGTACAAAATGATTAACAAGTAAATTTTAACAACGAAAATGAACTATCGTTTCGTATCTCAGCCGTGTCATACTGTGTTTTACGGAATGGGAACGTCTCACGGAATTCCGAATCAAACATCCTGGTCAGGCAACCGGAAAACGGAAAATGCTCAAGCCTACATTTATATAAATCGAATAAATCTTGAAAAAAACTAACAGGGCATGATAAGTAATCGATACAGATTCCGAAAATATTAATTTATTGTCTATCTGTTTGTCGGTCTGTCTGTCTGTCTGTCTGTCCCTATGTGCGCGATGGAATCAAAAACTAGCGAACCGATTTTAATAAAACTTTGTGAAAACATGCACTTTAATTCCTATGACATCATCCCGAAAAGTAAACAGGTTTACCTGGAATACTGGATGAAAGTTTGCATGGAATTTTTCCCAAATTATCTGATAAATTTAAAAATTTGCAGTAAATATTTTATTTAAATTAATAGAACACGTGTTTCTCCGTTTATCTGTGTTTTGTAAAATAAATAAAAAATAAATTACTGTTAGATACTTTTCAAGAGGTATTACTAGGTAAACCATGGGTGTATTTATCCTGGATTTAAGACGAATAGTCCAATAAAAATTCAGCGTTTTTGTATACATATTCAATATTAAGTTTTAACAAAGGGTTAAAAAATGTGAGGAAAGTTCTAACTATAATAAAGTCAAGTAATGATTATTTAAACATATAATATGACTTATATGTTATATATTACTTTGTCGCATTTTTATCAACATTATACTAAATTTTGTTTCGCAGTTTCCCAGAATTGAGGATATGGGATATGGAATATTGGGATATGGCATAGATGTTTGGTTGAATAACAACTTCATATTTACAACAAATGTTTACAGTTAAGTATAATAATATAGAATATGTGGTGTAATCGATACACATCGGTGCTGTCTTTGAACTGGGTGTAAACGAAATTAATGTTGTGTCTAAACCAACGCGGGCGAAGCTGCGGGCGTCCACTAAATAGTCGGTAAATATCAGTAATCAATATGTATTTTCATTTCGATTTAATATAGGAAGTGCCTTACACTTATTTCCTACAATATTGTGTTTCATTTCATTTATTATTTTATTCAGATTAGATAATACGAAGCACTAGAAAATTGCATTTATTATGGTGCACAAACCGCGCCGGTGTGCCCGGCCTCGCGCAAAATTTTAGTTAAATTGTTAACTATTTTTAAATTTTTATTACCTACCTATGTTATATGTTATCCACCATTAGATGGACAAAATGAAATTTAACTCTGAGAGCTTACGTATCACGAAAATAAGAGATTATTATCTGACGCAAGATTCGAAATATTAAGATTACATTGCATTTTAACCATCGCTGTGTGTAAAAACTCATTAGAAAGAACTCTTAGTAAAAACGTATCGCGTCTTAATACCTCTCAATCGTCGTCGTTCGTTATGTGTTTGTTGTTACTTACTTGTAATACTTATCTACCTGTCGTTCGCTTATTCTTATTCAGTCTATAATAAAATATACAAGCTACATGTCAATTGATAATACAAGACAAAGTAATACACACTGAAAATGGAAATGATTCAAAATATTTTATCGTAACTTCACATTTAAGTAAAAAATCTATTTAAATTCCTTAATTCTAGCTAGAGTGAAATATATAATGTCTCGGAGCTCAGTGATCATTAGAATCTTGCCTTTAACTCATTAAAATTATACCTTCATTTAAGTTTAATTAACTCAAATATACGAGTTTGTAACCGTTTCACCATCTAAAACCTGACGCCTGTATAGCGTTACGAACTCGTTTGGTGAGCACCTAGCCCATGTTCAATAATTATGTCCCTACAGCATCTGTGTAATTGTATATATACGTATTTATGTATAACGTGTGACACATAATGTTAGTATATAGTATTTATATTTTTTAACCCTAAGTGAACACATTATATTCTTCTAATTTTGTATAAAATAAACTGTAAAATATTCAGTGGACATGAGCTACCATTATCTGCGATGCGCAATGCCCCCATTGGACTTCCTTGGCAGTTGGCGTATCTATGATCTAACTGAAGCTCTCAACTTAACGTTCAACAGTTGTTTGTGTCGATAGTTAAGCAGCAATATTATCAAGCAGTAAACAGTTGTAACAAAAACTAATTTAATTTGCCATGCGAAGTGCAGCCATAACATGAATCGATTTTAGAAATCTAAGTATCTTAGATGTAATAACATTGGATTTTTAATCCATTACTCTACTTTTAGAGTATTGTTTAGCATACTCTAGTTACTAGAGTATGCCAACTAGATGCTAGAGTCTAGTACCTAGTCCATGGAGGCAATGCGCGCGCCCGTACGAGTAGGTACGCGAGTCCGTACCTACTAGCTCATAGTAAACAGTAGCTTGTAACCCCGTGCCGAATGCACGATAATTTGATATTACACTCTGTGTTGTGATTTTGAAAATTCTGTAAATTACAAGTCTTAAAATACTATAAAAATTTGTAGACACCTTTTTAGATTAGCACGATTCTTCGCGTAGACACGTTAGGTCATTATATTGAATAAGCATTTAGATTAAACACGGGGATAGGTTTCATTGACGGTGTAAATGTATTTGTATTATTCTAGATTCATTGTTAAACTATTCAATGTGATGATTCGTATAGAACAACGACAAGCCAAGTCCTGTCCTCCGCGCCGAGCGACTCTTCACTTTCGCATATCTTTGAAACAATAAGTAATAAAATAAAATAAACTATTATATATATACTGATAAATTTACTAGGGTAACTAATTTTTTAAGACAATGACTTACGTGATCTTTTAGATTGTCTTTATTAATAAATATATGGTGAAGGTTTTGTCAAATTGTTTTTATTTTCATGAATCCCTTATCTTGTAATTTTTAAATTTTGGATAATTTACATCACTTCCGTACTTCAATCTTCCGTACGAAGCACAGAACATCGAAGCTACTGAAATTACGTCGTTATTACGCTTATCTTATCGATCTGTCATCACAACAAACATTCACGGCATGACATCCAAAGCTTATGAAATCGAAAGTAGGTACAATACAATCCCTCGCACACAACCTGAATAATATTTTTTTAAACAAGCTTTCTTGCAACTTGCAATATTTGTTAGCCAGTTGAAATTATACAAGCTGAATTACAGAGTTGAAATTTAAAATTTTGGTGCAGTCAATGACCGCATTTGGGTGGCTCCAAACAAAGGAACTATTTAACCTCAACGAGTAAAGCACGAAGTTTTGTTGATACGTGAAGTTTAATTTATTCATTCTTCATATTCAGTGCTCGAAAACAGCTCATTTCGGGAACATTGGAATGTATAGTATAATATGTCACAAAAAGTTCACAAATTTAGATTACTTTCAGTGTGCCACTTTTATAACGCATTTAACCCGTATACGTACCTTTTTTGAGCATGATATATCAATTCGTTCATTGTTTTACGCCAATAGGTATACAATATAATAATGAGTAGATATTAAACAAAAATCGTCTTCAGCCATTTATTAAGAACATTGTAAACTACAATGTCATTTTACTACAATATCGATAAAACTCTGTTACAATAAAAAAAAAAAACAAAATAGAGCAGTGCAACAATTAAAAAAAACACGGAACAAAATGTTGAATACGAATGGGACAATCCATAATTATTTTATATTCGACATTCGATAAACACAGTTATTGTAGCAATAGATGAATAATTTATCTATTGCTACAATTCAAATATAATTAAACTACCTAATATATTCAAACAAAGAGGCCTGTAGATATTGTTTACTTTGAACTGATCATCAACCATAAATTTATTTTACAAAACAGTGAGACTGAAATTTTCAATTTTATATTAGTACGTATATACAACCTATTTAAAAAAAATGCACCATACACTTCGATCAATACCATACAGTACATTAAAACGACCGCTCAAATTTTGTCGACCAGCATTACGTATCGACACTTTGGTAGCTTACAATAACTCAACAACCTCTACTCTATTCAACAGTTAAAAATTATTGATTTATTGGATTTATTTAACTCAATGCAAATGAGACATGATACATGTTAAATTATTATAATTATCTTTACCTACTCATACTGTAAGTACCCAAGTGAATAGCGAGGTATTAAATTAAGAGTTGCCAGATGGTAATAATAAAAATTAGTATATGCGGTTATATACATCACTGGTACATCCTTCAACATGAATCCAAGGAGTTGTGATGAAGAAATTTGAATCAAAATCATACATATACAGGTTTCAAGAGTGATCAGTGATCATTAATCTGATCACACATAATAACGCAAATAAGTGGACAACTAAAGCTTAAATAAAAATTAAAATAATGAAAAGGAAGATTTACGAAAATTAAATGAAGTTAATGAGACATGGACATTTAACAAGAGGAAAGGATTTAAACTTAACACTTGTGATGTCATACGATCTGAGATTGACTTTTCTAGTTTTTGTTATGACTTAAAAAAACTGCTAACCAAATAATGATACTGAATAATAACCAACCAGGTTATTATTTTTTTATGCTATGTGTAAGAAATAAGATATACTACTACTTTTGAAAACTTCTTAGTTGCAGCAAAATTGCATATCTAATTTAATCGAAACTTGTGTTTAATTGCAAAAACACGTGTCACAAATTATACTATAGTATTAATTATTTTAACTATTTACTTTACAAATGGACGTAGAAATTACACAATATTCAAATATACTTTCCAAAATTTACCTTTTTCGAATATAATTCAATGTGAAAACATCCTTATCAACTTTTATAATTGTTCATTGAACTACATGGGCAATAAATATCACTGAGTTCAACCAATGCATTCATTCATTCAAGATAGGTAAGACTGCTCCACTAGTTTCGATCCGTAACGTGACCTTTCATAACATACTCTCACTAACTCAGCACAACTAATTACCTACCCTTCTACAATGAATACAAACTGATCTGAACGAAGGGTTTTTCTTATAGTAGTAGTCGTATTTACATAGCAAAGTTTAATACAATTTTAGTCCGTAATGACAGATCATCCATTGATATAAAGTTCCATACTTACTTAAAACACTGTTTTGCACTATACTTTATCTGTGTTAATATACTTTTTAAAACTATTTTCTCAGTTCAAAGACAATTAATATGCAATAGAAATAAGTATTAAGTAATTTATGATACAAGTACTCAAGTTACACAACCCTGCCCACGAGTATGGTTTACAAACCCACAGGAACGCATTATAATTTAATTCAATATTTACACGGGTAGATAAATAATGGAATCAAAATGGCGTCGCCTCTGGTACAGTTGCGTTAGATATAGAAAATGTTCAGAAAAGGTACGTAATTTCTAATCCCAATGCTTATCTACACGTCAAATATGAAATAGCATTTATAATCCTATGTAGAACTGGTGTTAGTCGTAGATGTATTATGACAATCAGTGGTAACAGTGCAATATTTTGTACAGTAGTAGAATTTTAAATGTTCAATTGCAAATCATGTTTACACAAGGTTTCTGTAGTTGTTTTTAAATAAGTATGATTTAATATTATAAATACATGCCTACACATCATAATTATTAGCAAAAATACATTACAAAGATAGGCATATCCATTTATGCCTTATTAAGTAATGTGATTTAACTTAGGACCTTACTACATATTGTTGCTTAGCGGAGTTAAGCAACGTTTTGTAGTAAGACCCAATTAGTAGCCCAAAAAAATAGCCCAAATATACTGTTTCAAAATATACATACCATTACGCCTCAATCTTATTATATTACTTCTAGGCCACTACACACAGAACCACAAGGAACTTTACGGACATTGCGTCCTCTTAATTTTATTTACAATTTAAAATAAGAGAAAAAATTATTAGTGAACTAAAATAACGATGATTTTTATAAACTGTAGTCATTATATGGATAAATTGTCAAATTCAAGCAGTTATTAGAAGAATATGTATGTAGTTGAAATTAAAAAGCTAAAATTAGCCTTACTTTTTTTAAACAGCACAGATCGTGACAAATTTAATTAATAAGATGGCCCGATGGCAGTCATCATAAGGTTCTTGAGATTTTTCATCTTTTTATATTAAGTTGTTTAGAAAAGTCATACGTGTTTTATGCAGACAGTGGAGTTTGCGGACAAAATAACGATCTGTAACTTATTAGTGGTATCTGAAAGTTCTTGAATCGACAAACAGTTTGTAGTATCGACAAGCATTTAGCTTAAAACTGAATAAGACACACTTTAACACACACTGTGACTTCATGGTTTGTTTGTATTACCAAGTCTTTATTTATTACAACTGTTACAATTGTGATTGATTATTTTTTTATGACAGTTTTGGTGTATGTTATAATTCTGTCAAAGCTAACGGTTATGCTTGTGACCTTAAGTGAAGCATCTTATTTCCATACCCGGCCATACCAATTCACTAATACGTGGCTTTATAATAAATGAATGCGTAGCTGACCATACACTAGTTCTGCAACCTGATTCAAGTAATTTTATGGAGCATCTAAAGAGTCCAATACAAACATATCACACCTGCAAGTTACCCTACATGAAAAAGCGTCATAGAATTTTTTAACGTGAAATCATTACTAAGAACAAATTAATATTTTCAAAAGTCAAATAATAATAATAATACCATAAATACATAAATAAATCGTACTGACAGCATTGCAGTATTACCACAGAGTCATATCGTCACTGCGGCGCCTGGCCTCGTCACTCCAGGCGTGCTATCTTCTTGCCCTTCACTACGGTCGGCTTGTTTTTCAGGAGGCCTTTTCTTCGTTTTGAAGTCTGTCGACAAAAATTATTTAGGTCATAAATTTTACATATTATGTACATAATAATATGAACTGTAAACAGATTCTACTACATACAGCATGAAAGTAGCACTAGTCTTAAGATAGACGTCCCGAAGAAGACAAGAAACCAGCTGGATTCAGAAGACATAAGATTGGGCAAAGTAGCAGCTATAAGGGACTCACTATGTACAGCAAAGGACCAAGACTTGTTAAATGCAAGGATGGACAAGGGCAAATTCACATGCACTGTTAAATTTTTTGGCGAGTACAACATATTATTTTTAACATGCTATATTTCGTTGGTTAAAATAAGTTCTAAGCTATAATATATGCTATGTTATAAACATAGCATATATTATAGTTATAGCAATCCTTATTTTTATTTCCTAAATATAATGTTTAAAAAGAATTTTAAAAAAAATTGTCTACTCGCTCACGAAAATTCACAATTACGCAAATTCTCACTAACACTAACTACAAAAATTCATAATATTTTGGGGTCGGACTGCGTAATTACTTCTTACAGCAAAAATTAAAAACCGCATTTAAAAATACTGCATAAATATAATACAACACACACGCATGTTTATACATCAAGTCACAATACAAGCTGCATTACAAAAAATACTATACCAGTGTTCCTTCGTCAGACGGCTGAAATTTGTTATACTATATTTAAATCAGATTTCATAAAAAACTTTGTTTTAAATTTTTTTATAATAATAGGTGCTAAGTAAGTTACTATTATCCTACCTTTTTCGACATAGCATTGGAGGTAGATACAGTCCTCTTGGCCAGTGGTAACCTGGGCCGGTTGAATTCATCTGGTTTCTTAACCCTGAAAAAACCAATTATTCAAGTTACATAACGTAACAGAGATAGGTAGATGTGTATTACATTCATTTTCACAAGGTGTTTAGGTTAGGTCCCATAGTCCATACCTACTGTCATACACTGGGCAAAAATTCCGAACTTCTAGCTATAACTACTTACTGGGAGTGTCTTGGCCAAATTAACCATAGCGAAACGGCCCAGTATAATTATATTTCGTTCAAAATTGCGCTGTTGATAAGAAGGCACACCTATACCCATTTCCCTCGTTTGTGTCTTCCTATCTCCGTCACTCCCTCGCCGAGGCACGCGATTGGTGCGTGGCTGACAAGATGGCTGGTGGAGAATTCGAGAAGAAGGACATTTTTGTCGTTGACGGAGTGTTAATTTAGAAATACCCAACAACACTCTCTCCAGCTACGCAGCTAGACCAACGAGGCACTTTATAGAAAGATATTTATAGAGAAACCTATTTTGATTTGATTGATTATTTTATTTTTTAATTTATTTTTATTTTTATTTATTTGGGAAACAAACAATGTTACATGAACACATAGATGATACAAAAAAAATGAATTCATAATCAATAGTTTCCACTTATAACTATTACAGATATTATAGACTACTAGTTTAAATTATAATTAGGAGCAAGAAAATACTTTTAAAAAAAAATGTACACACAAACACACCATACAATCATAAAGAGAGAGAAGTCATGACATAATATTATATAGAGTTCACCCAACAACTACTAACTGGACTGTTACTAACACCTTGTTCCCACTAATGTTCCAATTAAGTCGCTCAGCTAACTGAACCAACTATCCCAATCATTATTTAGTCTTGTTCAAAATCAGTCGCATTTGTCATGGACAGCGGATGGGTGGTGCTGAAAGCTCGTTTGCTATCTTATATCCATAATAATTATACCGTTTTTTTATTTTTTTTTTTATTTTCATGCATTGTCATCGGAACCAAATATGTGTGCCAAATTTCAGCTCGATAGCTTCAGTGGAAGTGGGTGAAATATTGATTGCAAGATTCCAGAACATACATACTTACATGAATGAATGAATACCTACGAGTGAAGTTAAATAAAAGCTTTTAAAAAAATGTGCTAGGGTCTTGGATGTTAAATTGTGTTGTTTTTGCGGGCGGTGTGAGCGTGTGCGTGCGTACGTTTGTGTGTGTGTTTGTTTGTTTGTTTGTTTAATCGTACCTGTATATCCGCACGAGCCAGTGCTCCGTGGTGTAGGCCTCCTCCAGGTAGGTCAGCTTGAAGCCGCGGCTGCCGGGCAGCGCGCCGCGCGTGCGGTCGTAGCCCGGCGGGCTGCCGCCGCTGTCGTATCTGCAAACAAACAAATTATAAACAAACAAAATGAACGCTACAAAAGTGGTTACGTGTGGACGTAGGCCTGATATTAGATTTTATGGGTATACATAATGTTATTCTAAATAAACAATAAAAAAGAGCACTTATTGCAAACATATTTATTTTGACCCGAATATTTGTACAATAGGCTAGTTTGATTCATCAAATTGTATTAAATAAATAAATGATTTTTTCACGTAGTATTTGCCTTAAGTAACCTAAATATATCAATTTCAGTTCATAAAAGTAGAACGTGGCTGTAGAAATTTAATGTGATTTTTTTTGTCTATAACAATTTGAAACGCTGAAAACGCTATCCGCAATTATATGTCTGTGGTCCGCAAAAAGTATAGTGATCTATGGCTATCCGCCATGAACGTTATGTCAAAGAATTTGTAAACAACTATACGTACGTGTTAATATTCTATGCATTATGACAATTGTCATTTGCCATTTTTTTTGTTTACAAATTTTGTTACATCATAGCCTCATAGCAGAGATAATGTACAGACCAAAATGGCCGACAGCGTTTCGTCTTTACATAAAAAATCTATTTTTAAATGAAAGTTTTGTAGGTACTTAGTACCTAGGTTTAAAAAAAATCATTTTTTTTTCGATTTAATATTATTACCCATTGAAAACCAATTCAATTAAGTGTAAACTAGCCTATTAGAGTTATTAAAAATGTATTAGGGTTACGCTCCATATTCCGGAATTATTATTATGGTTGGCGCAATAGGTAGTGACCCTGTCTGTTGCGCCAAAGGTCGTGGGTTCGAATCCCACTCAGGACAAATATTCGTGTGACGAACACTTGTATTTGTTCTGTGTTTGGATGTCAATATTATCTATTTAAGTATGTATTTAAAAATATCTATGTATGTATATCAGTCTCTGACACCCATAACACAGGCTCGCGCCTACTTTGGGGTCAGATGGCCGTGTGTGAGATTGTCCAAGATATTTATTTATTTATTATTTATTTATTTATTATGAGCAATAATAATATGCATGATCTTGAAATCAACTCACCTATAATATGATAACTTATACATAAGAGAGTTAAGCATAGTTTTCGAGGCTTCGGAATCTATTCGATACTCTCCTCTCTCAGTAAAATAGTCTGCTTCCTGTAACAAATGAAAACAATTTGTAAATTAAATGTATGAAAAGAAAACATTTCAATTATGGGAACAAACTTAACGACGGTAAGCTAACGCGATCAGGATAAAGCTCATCACGTTCCTGAACTTGACAACTTCCTAATCGCCAAAACTTTGAAGTCGTAGAACACGTACAACTTCGACTTAGGATGAAAAATAGATTCAGTACTTCATACTTCATTAATGTTCAAATGCGATGTCGCTCTGCTAAAGTTGACCACCGCGACCCAAAGTGCCAATACAAGTTTCGCCTATTTATAAGTTTTCAATTGCACATTTAGCATCTACTATATCGTTACGGATATTAAACGCTTGAGTAAAGAGTATAAGCATCGAACATTTAGGCTTCTACACGCTAAGGCCCGATTTCACCAACACTGAACTTACACTAGGGTAGCTATCTCAGTGTAACTGTACTCTGTCGATTTATTCGATGGATAACTCCAATTTCGTTTCACCACGGTAATCTAGAGATATCTTAATCTCGCATAGTTACTCTATGCCGTTGAACGAATGAATTGAATGTATGTGTAATGTACCCAAGTAAAATAGACAGTTTGGCTCATACTTGCACAATAGCGCTGTGTATTATTTTATTTGTTCGGATAATACGTTAACTTGACAATTGAGTTGACAGTGAGTGATCCCGTGCGCGGCTTTTTAGAATCTAGACGACAGCACAAAGTAGATATTAGGTACAGAGATTAAGTTTCATAGGAACGTGCAAATCGGTTGCACTCCTACAAGCACGCGGGACATCTATGTGTGGCCACTGGCCGCTTGTCGCGTACGCGGCGAGAGTGGAAAAAACCGGTTGACGCTGTCACATCAAGTTGAAAATCGCAGGGTAATCGCTACGCACATTGTTGGTTTTGTTAGTTGCAAGTTTGAATATCTATATAATAAAAATGAATCGCAAAATGTGTTGGTAAGCGCATAACTCAACAACGCCTGGACCAATTTGGCCAATTCTTTTTTTTAAATGTTCGTTGAAGTTCAAGGATGGTTTTTACGGCGAGAAAAATTTGAAAATTCATCCCCTAAGGGGGTAAAACGGGGGTGCAAAGTTAGTATGAAGCTTTGCCGTTTTTGAAGTTAGTGAATGTGTAACGCGAGCGAAGCTGCGGACGTCCACTAGATATAAATATAAAAATAAATATAAGTATGTATAAGTATAAGTACAAGTACAAGTACAAGTACAAGTACAAGTACAAGTACAAGTACAAGTACAAGTACAAGTACAAGTACAAGTACAAGTACAAGTACAAGTACAAGTACAAGTACAAGTACAAGTACAAGTACAAGTACAAGTACAAGGACAAGGACAAGGACAAGTACAAGTACAAGTACAAGTACAAGTACAAGTACAAGGACAAGTACAAGGACAAGGACAAGGACAAGGACAAGGACAAGGACAAGGACAAGGACAAGGACAAGGACAAGGACAAGGACAAGGACAAGGACAAGGACAAGGACAAGTACAAGTACAAGTACAAGTACAAGTACAAGTACAAGTACAAGTACAAGGACAAGGACAAGGACAAGGACAAGGACAAGGACAAGGACAAGGACAAGGACAAGGACAAGGACAAGTACAAGTACAAGTACAAGTACAAGGACAAGGACAAGGACAAGGACAAGTACAAGTACAAGTACAAGTATAAGTATAAGTCTAAGTATAAATATATATACTCTAATATAATAGACTAGCTTTTACCCGGGGCTCCGCCCGCGTGGTCAAAGGGAATTAACAATGACTTGTGTATCATATACGTGATTCAGAACTTGAAAATGAATTTTACTAACGCCATCTATTAATAACATTCGGAACTAAATATCTATCAAATAACAAAACATCGATATCTTCCCATGGGGATGTTTTACCGCGGTAAAAAGTAGCCTACGTCACTCTCCACCCTCCTCACTATGTCGACACACAAAAACAATACCATATACATAATAGCTTCCTTGCGACGTGAAAGCCGGACAAACAAACAAATAAACAAACAAACAAACACACTTTCGCATTTATAATATTAGTATGGATATAAGATAAAGATATAGATATAAATCTAATATATAAAATTTCCATGTCACAATGTGTTGTTTGTTGCAGTACTCCTCCGAAACGGCCTTACCAATTTTTACCAAATTTTATATGCGTATTCAGTAGGTCTGAGAATCGACTAACATCTATTTTTCATCCCCCTAAATGTTAAGGGTAGTCCACCCCAAATTTGTTTTAAAAATTTTTAGATAATTTTTTTTTTTATGATACAGCATTAGAAAATACATACAACCCTGAATTTTCAACCCTCTACGATCAACCCCTATTTTTCCATCGCGATTTTTATTTTTAATAATTTCCTACTTTTATTGAACGTTTTCGATTATAAGTAATGGTAGTCGTAGTGGTAGTGGTAGGGGTAGTGGTAGGGGTAGTGGTTGTAATAGTGGTAGTGGTAGGGGTAGTGGTAGGGGTATTGGTAGGGGTAGTTGTAGTCCACACACTTACATGAAGTTCTCCCAAAATATTCAGTAAAAATTATTTATATGGCAAAACAACGTTTGCCGGGTCAGCTAGTCTTATATATAAAATTTCCGTGTCACAATGTTTGTTGCAGTACTCCTCCGAAACGGCTTTACTGATTTTTACCAAATTTTATATGCGTATTCAGTAGGTCTGAGAATCGACTAACATCTATTTTTCATCCCCCTAAATGTTAAGGGTAGTCCATCCCTAATTTTTTTTTTTAATTTTTAGACAAATTTTTATTTTTGTATTTTTTTATGATACAACATTAGAAAATACATACAACCCTGAATTTTCAACCCTCTACGATCAACTAAAAATTATTTATATGGCAAAACAACGTTTGCCGGGTCAGCTGGTCTAATATAAAAACGTGGTATTAATAATAATGGTTGTATATTGTACTGTGTGTATGAATAATGCTGGAAAAAATAAAAATATATCATACTTTAACCACACTTTAACTATCCCAAGGAGTGCAATAGGTAAGTAAATATTTGATTATTACTTTTTCAAGTAAGTACCTTTATTTTACGGAATTATCCTTTTTTTAATAAGAAATGTGTACTACACGGTGTGTTTTTACCTTTTTATTATTATTACAAGCTTTTACTAAACATTTGTAGGTATGTGGGTGGGTTGGTACGTACTATGTGTTTTAAATTTAAGTATTGCAAGTGAGATTTGAACCACATCCAGATGTCTTATTGAACTGAAATTTTTCCTGCGTAACTTCGGTGACAGTACAATAATATGATAGATTATAACCTGACGCTGCAGCTAGGATTTGATATGCCATGTGAGTGTTTCCTGATACATTACTTGAAAAAACTATATATTAGATTTAGAATTTTCCATACCATAAAAATAAATAATAAAATATTAAAAAATAAAAATTATAAAAATAAAATTATTAGAGTAAGAAATTTGTAAAGTATGTTATTTTCTATTTTCTATTCTGTATTGGTTCTTATTGTAGTATTCTTTTTATATTCTGAATAATAAAACTATTTAACAAATGATTTCTTTAATTTCTCTTAACCTGTTGTGACAACCCTACCAAAATAGGTAACAATTTTGCATGTTCTTAAGAAGCTTAATCTCTGTACCTAATATCTACTTTGTGACGACAGTATAAATAAAGTTTGGTTTTGTTGTGTTTTGGAACTTTTGAACTAGTTTTATTCCGTTATTATATAAAATTGTTTTATACAAATCGTTGATTATAAACAATGGCAAATGAAAAGCGAAAGCGATCTGTTAATTGGATGGCATCATAAAAGTCATTGCTGGTTGATCTCTTTACTGAGCATTTTCATGTGATAGAAAATAAAAGGACGGATGGAGTATCAATGAAGCAAAAGCTTGGAGAATGGATAACAATTTCAAGCAAATATAATTCGCAGACAATACTTTCTCATCGTGCTGCCGATAATTTGAAAGCCCAGTGGGAAAACTTATAGAAAACTACAAAAAAAGAAGCATCTTTTAGAAGGATGCAATTAATTCAAACAGGTATTTTTCTTTGTTTCCTGATAATTTTTACAACTTTTTATATATTCCTGTAATCATATTATATTAAAAAATATATCATAAAAATTAAAAGTTGTGATGAAATTAAAACAATGTGATTTTTTCAGGTGGTGGACCTCCAAGGTCAGTGATTGAAGACCCACCACAACAGAAAATACTCTGCCTTATAACGCCATGTTCTGTGGGCTTGCATAATCCTTAGAACAGTATTAAAAAGAGTGGTGTTATATGTTTTTACAGTCACAGATACAGTTGCTGGCCCTGAGGTACAAAATAAATATTCAACTGATTCTTGCCCCTTCTGCTGTACATGTCATTGAAGATTGTTTATTGGTACATACCAATATCTACATAGATAATAAATAATTTGTTGGTTAAATTTACACTTTTCAGCAAGTATCAACAGATATTTGTACACCTAATATTGTATGTTTGCTTTTAGAATGAAAACATAGTTCCAGTTGTGTTGGTTCCAATATAATAGTTGGAGCAAATCATCTTTTAACTGTAGTACCTACATCCTAAAATAATGTTATTATGGTTGGAAAAATGGGGAGATTACGATTCGTACGGCGCCACGATTTGAAGGCGGATTCTTAGAGATCTCGACGAAAGGAAACGAAATGAAAGAATAAAATTTTTCGATATCTCGCTTAGTTTCCGAGATATCGAGGTTACGATTCGTACGGCGCCACGGTTGTTCTGAGATTGTTTCTAATCTGTTAGCCAGTAGCGGGGGAAAAAAAAAAAGGGGGGCTCGGGGGGCGAAGCCCCCCGCCAAGAAAAAACGATACAGTCAACTCCAAATTTTGTTAGGTTAGGTTCAGGTTTGTCTATGTTTATCTACGCAAAAAAAGGTTCCGTCGATATTTGTGACAGAGTCCGACTTGTCTGACACGAAATTACGTTAGATTAGGTTAGGTTAGGCTCGGTTTCCGAGATATCGAGGATTTTTAAGCCTCGATATCTCGGAAACTAAGCGAGATATCGAAAAATTTTATTCTTTCATTTCGTTTTCTTTCGTCGAGATCTATAAGAATCCGCCTTCAAATCGTGGCGCCGTACGAATCATAATCGTGCCGGAAAAATAGTAGAGCATTTATCTTGTTTCAGGATTGGGGCGATTACACTCCCAAAAATTTAAAAACGCCCATTTCCAAGCTGTTACAATGTAGTACAGAAGGAAAAAGGCCTACTGCAGGAGAACGGCTTGAATGTATGTCCAAAAGACGGCCACAGCTCTCTACTTCATCACTAGAAAAGTTAAATGAAATAAAAGGGAACGCTCTCACAACTCAAATGGAGCATGCAGCTAAAGAAAGAGAAGAAGCTAAGAATTATTTGACATTCAAATGGATATTCAGAGCGAAATTTTGAAACAGGAATAAATTAAAACCAGATTATTACTTTTGGAGTTTATTTATAGCGAATTAAAAAAAATATTAATAATTAATTCAGTTGTTTTATTACAATAAGCTTCAAAAATAGTCATTAATGATAGCATCTTGCGTTACGCTGGGCCTTATTCCTGGTATATTTATTTCCTGGTATGTTGCTGGAAACCGTAGTCCTTGTACAGAGATGATATTGCTGTACTGACTTGGTGGATAATTCGGTGTGATGTTGGTGCACTCATTCCGCCATAGTCACCAATGCTCATTTGGGTGTTGTTTGTTGCATAGAACCTTAATGTAGCCAATAATTGGTTGACAGGTGATATTGACCTATTTCTGAAACAATACAAACAAGGGGTAAAATTAGGCTGATATTTATTAGATATTGGGAACTAATATTTATAAGAAATGGGATACAACATACATACATAATACATGTGTGTGTGATTTACACAGCAAGAAAGCAAGTTCTTAAAATACTTAAATATGTGATAAATAACTAATAATTTAGAACACTCACCTGTCTGTTGGATACTCCAAATGATGCTCGATTTTTGCCAGTAAATTCAATGCTGCCTTCTTTGATAGACGAAATCTTAACACGAAATCGTGGTCGTCATAGTCTTCAAAATAATTAGCCCTTTAAATCACCGTGGGCGAGGAAATAAATAATCATTGGTTTCTTACAATAATACATTCAAACGACGCGCCATTTTTAAGGTTATATCCTTGAAGAATATATATATATATATATATAAATTGGTCAATCTGAAAAACTACAATACTACTAATCTACGAGTAGCTGCTTACTCGGCCGAAATCGGCGGTGTATGATTTTACTCTAGTGTAGAGATTTTATCCCTAGGTTAAATGTTGGTGAAACGTAAAATGGGCTAACTCGCGAGTAAATAACAACTTATTCCGGGCATAAGATTTACACGACGTTGGTGAAATCGGCCCTAAGAAAAGTAGCTGGATCTACGCAAGAATTCGTGTAATTTCTACTCACAAACTGTGTACATTGCTCCGGCGCGTGGTTTTCTTAGCGTGGTACACCCCATGAAAGGAGCAAAGTGATTATGCAAATTGTTTACATCCTTCTACAGTCGAGTCTGGATGAAATTTTCAGTTTCAATATAAATATAGGTGGTAGAGCCTATAGGGAACCAAATAGGTTTTATATGAAAGCTAATTGGTTCCATATAGAGTTCGCCCGGGGCAGTACCACCGCCCGTACCTAGTACCATTTCTGCCGTGTAATAATTGTTTTTAAAGCAATTGTGGTCCGGTTGGAAAGGTGTGGATTCCGGTTACACTTCTTTAGAGGCGACCATCTTAGTCCTCAAGGGTAGCAACACATCTGTGACTGACTTAGAACGAGACTCCTACTAACAAGTACTAATTGGACTATTACTAACACCAACTAACAGGACTAACTATCACTAACAGTCCCTAGTCCTCATACCTACTAACGAACTGAGCAACTAATGTTCTAATTAACTTTCTCAATATTGGACTAACCATCCCAGTCCCTAATTGAGTCTTGTTCAAAGTCAGTCACAATTGTCATGAGTGGCAGGGGATGGGTGGTGCTGCAAGCTCGTTTGCTATCCTGTATCCATTAAAAAAAAATGCACTCACGTGGATATCCTTAGGATGCTCGCCCTCGGCGATGCGCACCATCCATATGAACTTGTTGATGTCGTCGCCCGAGTAGCCGATCGCGCCGCCGAATATGACGAGCACGTAGTCGACGTCGAAATTTTCAGTTTCAATATAAATGCACTCACGTGGATATCCTTAGGATGTTCACCCTCGGCGATGCGCACCATCCATATGAACTTGTTGATGTCGTCGCCCGAGTAGCCGATCGCGCCGCCGAATATGACGAGCACGTAGTCGACGTCGAAATTTTCAGTTTCAATATAAATGCACTCACGTGGATATCCTTAGGATGTTCGCCCTCGGCGATGCGCACCATCCATATGAACTTGTTGATGTCGTCGCCCGAGTAGCCGATGGCGCCGCCGAATATGACGAGCACGTAGTCGACGTCGAGCATGGTCATGATGAGTGATTATGCAAATTGTTTACATCCTTCTACAGTCGAGTCTGGATGAAATTTTCAGTTTCAATATAAATGCACTCACGTGGATATCCTTAGGATGTTCACCCTCGGCGATGCGCACCATCCATATGAACTTGTTGATGTCGTCGCCCGAGTAGCCGATCGCGCCGCCGAATATGACGAGCACGTAGTCGACGTCGAAATTTTCAGTTTCAATATAAATGCACTCACGTGGATATCCTTAGGATGTTCGCCCTCGGCGATGCGCACCATCCATATGAACTTGTTGATGTCGTCGCCCGAGTAGCCGATCGCGCCGCCGAATATGACGAGCACGTAGTCGACGTCGAAATTTTCAGTTTCAATATAAATGCACTCACGTGGATATCCTTAGGATGTTCGCCCTCGGCGATGCGCACCATCCATATGAACTTGTTGATGTCGTCGCCCGAGTAGCCGATCGCGCCGCCGAATATGACGAGCACGTAGTCGACGTCGAAATTTTCAGTTTCAATATAAATGCACTCACGTGGATATCCTTAGGATGTTCGCCCTCGGCGATGCGCACCATCCATATGAACTTGTTGATGTCGTCGCCCGAGTAGCCGATCGCGCCGCCGAATATGACGAGCACGTAGTCGACGTCGAGCATGGTCATGATGCTGTACGCCGCCGTCTCGTTGCTCGCCATCGCCTTGCCCACGAGCGCTATGTGCGAGTTGTTCCACGTGTTGTTGTCCACTAGAGTCGTTCTGTTGCCCATGCCGGCTATCTGTTCAACTCAATAAATATAAGCTACGGCCCACTGTTGGGCACGGGTCTTCCCAACAGACACAGCTGCGGGAGTTCTAGAACATTGTCCACCAGGCTGCTCCAGTGCGGTGCGTTGCAGGGTTAGTGGCCAAGCCTGTGTCGAATGTTTTCAAGCCACCCGAAGGTCGAAGGCTTGTTTTTACCATTGAAAAAAAAAACAGGGAACGTCAGCTTAACTTGCCCTCCAAAGCACGGTAGCTCCCATGAAATTTTACCACTAGCAGTCACTCATCCACAAAACGACCGCATCCAGCGTTGCTTAACTCAGTCGATCAAATTGAATCGACGCCAGCCTATGGGCGCTACCAATAAATTTATGGATTAGGAAATGCAATTAGTAATCAAATGCAGTTGGTGCATTTTGCTAGAACTTATTTCCTCTAAGCCTGCTAGCTCGATATTTTTATATCGTTACCGTTTAAGAACTTACGGTTATATTTAGCAAGTTATTATAAACAAGGTTGTTTTAATTACCTGATAACCATAATCCCACCACGACATGACCCTCGCGTCTTCGGCCGTATTCTGAGACAACCAGCCATATGCTTCTCTGAAATCGTCTAGAATTTTTCTTGATCTGTAAGAAACATAATTATAGATTATAGAAAACGTAATGTGGGACAACCTCCTGCCAGATGGCGACGATAACGATGGACGATCTGCGCAAGGCGGCGGAGAGCAAATGGATGAGGAGAGTCGAAGATCGCGTTCAATGGTGCCTACGAGTATGTCCAGCAGTGGACTAAAAGAGAAGAAAGAGAGAGAAGAAAAATATTTACCCATCGTTCCCATAACTGGCAAGCACGATACTAGGGCTGGAGTACGCGTTGGAGGTGGCCCAGGTGCAGTGCACCGAGAACAGCATCAGCAGGATCATGAAGGCGATGAGCGTGCTCGAGCGCACGTTCATGCCGAGCCCGCCGTCCGCCGCCGCCGGCTCGTGTGTACGCTTCTTTAGCTTGCCCGCCTGCGTTACGGAGAAATACATATTATTATGGTCCAAGAGCTGGCATCAATTTTTCGGTAGGTATTTGAGGTTCAGCTTGCCTCAAATATATGTTTGGAAATTTTTTTTTTTTAATTTATATAGGTTTTTTATTTTGTCCCGCTACTTACCAGCCAGGAGGCCAGCTGCAGTTCCGTGTTGGGGTATAATAGGAGAGGCGTTGGACAAGTTTTCAGCTTGCCTCAAATACCTACCAAAAAATTGGTGCCAGCTCTCCGGCTAATATGTCACGTACATATAATAATAAATAAAATAAAAAAATATAGTTTTTATGTTAAATATCTGTACACCGTATTAATTACATACACAATTCAGAAATCTTAGATAGGTCCAGTCCTTCAGCCCTTGGTGTATTGCAAATATTTTGAGTGTTGCCATTTATTCCTCAAAAGCTAATTACATTTAAACTAGTTCACAGACACGAAAAATCACAGACTGGATCTAAATTCAAAGCAAATTACAATTAAGATCCATTTATTATCTCGAACACACATTTTGGAAATAAATCCCAAATGCTGGTGAGACGTCAACTGATACACCGAGCTACTAGAACATAGAGCTGACGCTACCGTCGATAGATACTAGAGCTGATGCTTTTCCTCTAAGCGTTGAACGAAATCCAGAGAGGATAGCTGCGCAGGGGGTATCAGTGCGGGAGAGATAATACTGCTAGCGACGCAATCAGCGATTACTACTGAAAAAATAAAATCAGAAGCTAAATTTGAATGCCGGTCCATAGAAACACGAAACTACAAACCTTGTCGAAAAGGTTCTTGGATTCATCATTTTCGGGCGCGTCCACGAATAGGTCGTCCTCTTTGAGCACCAGGTTGAGCAGGATGGAGAAGGCAATGCCGGCCAGGATGCAAACCACGGGCGTCAGCGTCAGCATCAGCCGCACCATCACGCCCGCGAAGTATACCGCGCTCAATGCGTATAGTGCCACTGGAAGAGGAAATTGACCAAATTCATATACATATAAAGTTATGTAAATACATATATATAAATAAAAAGTCCTCTATGCGTTCCTAAACCATAGATCAGGTTACAATAAAACTTTGCTAGGGTGTTATGAGGTCACCCACGACGGTTTCCGGCCCAAAAAATTCTATATCTATATGAATAAATAAAGATTGTATGTCTTTAGTTTAAAGTAAAACTTTTGGTTTAGTGAGTTATATATTGCAATGCTTAGAAAAAAAGCATTTCAATAAACAGAATATACATCCAAATACGAGTTCATTTACACTTTATGCGACTTGTGGGGCCGTAACACTGATAGTAACTCACGACCACACGACAATTATCGCTTAATTTGTATGTAATAATGACAAAAAATTACATTGTTTTGTATTGAATGCTTACCGAATACCCTCTCATCGTTGATGTTCTTTATGCAGTACCACAGGCCGACGGGGAAGGTGCAAACGAGCACATGAAGATCGAAGAAGAACGATGACCACGTGGTGGGCTGGTGCTCCGATACCGACGCGATGATTGGGATATGGATCTTAGCGTATGCTGTGTCCCATAGAGAGTAGAATCTGAAAGCATAATGTCATGTCAAAGAGGGAGATTATGACTCTATAGTGCCCATACTAAATAGTGTAAGGATTAGTGTTAAATATAATTATATAAATATTAAGTTATTTAGATCTCAAATCTAAGAGTGAAGCTAAGCCTGCAAATATAACATTAATTAATATGCAACTCATTCAATACAATTCAGAGTATGTCATGTACATAATTATCGCCTCAAAGGATTGTCCTTTATTAACATAATCTACACAAGTGTGCTGTAACGTTTGATTAGCATAATGTGTGACAGATACACTGCAACCCAGTTAAGTACATCTTTCATATTACGAGTATACACAATAATTTTAGGTTTTTGGTCAATGTCAGCTCTGTCTCTGTCAGCTCTCAACCTTAGCAGACCTTAGTTTGTCCAGTAACCCCTCCACAAACATACTGGATTATCAAAATCAATGGTACGAATTCCATGCACATTACACACATTACATGTTGAATAGGTCCAAACAATGCAACTCACAACATCATAGGATGTTGTGTGTGAGAGATAGCTCTCAAATGAGGTGTGAATATGTATGCATTAATGTTTAAAACAACTAACATACACATATCTCACTCAGGACTGCTGTTTTACATATAAATTATCTTAAATCTTAACTTGGTAAACTGTCTTGCATTCAATGCATTAGTAAAACAGAAAATACCCAGAATAGCCTAGCAGTAAATGGCCAAAATAACTGCTACTATACCAGTTCCAGTTAGTGTCAATGGAACTTTACAGGTTAAATAATATTATATTTATTTAAACATGTACTTTTATTTATAAGTGTACTCTGCCGACAGCTATTCTTACTGGCCTAAGGTGACTGGGAGTCAACCTTTGGACGTCTAAATAGCACATGAAGTTTTTAAATAAATAGTAAATAAATAAATGTCTTGGTGTGCAGTTGGGGTCGCTCACTACCGCATTATTTAGTCGTAATAAAATAAAAAGTATTTCTTTATATTTTAATAAATAATAAATATTACTAATAAATGTTTATAGGAAATTAAAAATTACCGTCCACTCCATGGCGCAACAACACCCATGTAGGTAAGCAGCACTACAGCTAGAAAAACGGTGACAGCTGCTATAAAGCCCCCTGTAATGAGCAGTTGCTTCCACTGGCCCTTAGGGTTTAGGCTGTGCAGATACTTGAGAGACCCAATAGCCATTATCAGCGCAAATACACCTAAAAAGTATTAAATAATGTAGTCAAAGGTTTTGACAAAGGGTCTCAGTCAAAAACCTATTTTGCATGATTTTTGCTGCAGTCAAAAATGGTTTTGATTAGTTTATATGTTTTGACTGTACTCAGGGTGACTAAAACAAGTTGGTTAGTCAATAATTGACTTCATATCATATTGACACCAGTTAAATCTTAGGCCAATACATTGGTACCAGCATATTATATTCAGAAAAGACTAACTTTAGTAAAAGTATTGCAATGTTTCTCATGTTTTAATACTTGTTGTTTAATTTGAAGGGCAGACAAATCCAATGAATCAAAAAAAAAACAACTGTTCCATACAAAATGTGTTAAAAATTTTCATTTCCATTCATTTTTCAGATGTTTTTATAATATCCAAGAAATCTAAGATCATGAAAATCCCTCCAGCCATTCTTGAGTTATAAGTGTTGTAATGAACCCTACTTTTGTTTTATATGTATAAAGATAGCACGGCTATAAAAGCCAAGTTGTTTATCACAAGTCAATTAAAAACCTCTTTTCTAACAAGGCCTTTGCACAACAAACTGGCAAAGTCAACTAATACACTATTCATATATTCCTTAGAATGAGAACCTTAGACCTTAAATATAATTTTCTACCCATGCACTGCTCGCAAATTCCAGACATAATTAAAAGGTTATTAATTATACTCATGTAGGTAGTAAGTGTCCCAGGGTCCATTCCAAGAAAAAAATTATACATACCTGATGCAGCCATGTGTTCACTAGTACGGATTGGTTGAAAACCAACAAATGGTATCTGCATTGATAGAAGCAGGCCTACAATATAGAACACTGAGTAACTGACAAAGAGTCTTTGCGAGAATCTTCCCATTATGAGCAGTACAAATACATGCAAGGGGATCAAGTTTATGATAAATACATAGCCACCCCATGCTGACACCTGAAAAAAAATTCATAGTGACAAATAGGTTTTCCTTTCCAGACTACTATAAAAAGCTAATTAGTAAATAGCAAAATACAAACCATGTAAAAATAAGATAGAGCAGTGCAAATGGACCAAAATACTGAACCACTCTTGATACTCTTCAGCCAGAGGTAGTAAGTGAACTGCAGAGCAAAGATGGCAATACCCTCGTTGTCATAGCTTCCCGCCACAGACCTGCTGCTGTAGCCAGGGACCATGGCTATGAAGCATGCTGCAAACAGGCCTGCCCCTCGTGACCATATCTCTGATGTCAAGAGATATGTTGCTATAGCAGTCAAACCACTAAAAATGGGAATAGATTTTATTTATATGATCTTGAATAAAGCAGTGCAATAAAGATAATGGTTTAATTAAAGCTTTATTGCCCAATTATATCATTATAGCTATAAACCATTATAATCTTTAACAGAACATTATAGGTGCTTGGTTGTGATTGAAATGTTCATACCAGTCTATCAACAGATACTTTATCAATAACATATTGAGTTATAAAGATACAATGTAACAAATATGTCTCTACAATAGGATACTAGTCTACTGTATATACCATATAAATCAATTCTAATGTAAATGTTATGACAACGTACCTGAACACAGGAGCTAAGAAAACACATATATCTCGAATATGTATAGGTATGTTAAGAGCATGTAAAATCCAATGTATTGTACCCGATGTGATCATCAGACCAGGGTACACTGTTCCTCCCACTATACGGCCTAGTGGGTACCACGCTCGTTCATCGAACCAATTCAGGAAATTATAGAACCCATGCTGGACCATGTAGGCTGTGGCACGATAGTTGAACCTAGAACAAACCACGTTTTCATAGTAGTGTCACATTCAAAATACAAGTCATATATCATTGGCAATTGGTGGTTCTAGACTTACCATGGGTCAAACTCATGAATGATGCTCTCAAAACGTATAACAGCGAAAAGCCGGGATGCGAAACCGGCCAACCAAGCCAGTGACAACACCGTAACCGTGATCAGAGTGCTGAAGCCGGCCGTATTTTTGAATAAGACCCTAGTATAACCTGTGGCCGGTCTAGCTGCAGCGGCCGCCGGCATTTCTGTGATTTATAAGAAAATATCTATCCTAATAAAACACAGAAGAAAGTATTTCATACAATAGAACATCAAATGCAACAACACGATTTTATTGGAATTGATTGACTTTTGGTGACTGACACGTCTCTCTTTTAATAAAAGTTGCCAGTGCGAATGCAATAAAAAAATTATGATGCGTTCCACAAAAGTTACCAAGCACAGAGTATAATATTATGTTACGAAGTTATGGAGTGTCGAATGTTCTCAAGCCACCCGAAGGACCGATGGCTTAACGTTCCTTCCGAAGCACGTGCCACTAACTATCAAACCTATCCACTCAAAAACCGACCGCACTTGACGTTGCATAAATCGGTCGATCAAAATTATCAACGCGACCCACCTGAGCTATGGGCACTACCACGGGCGTGACGCTACAATAATGTGTAATACTTTCAGTATATAACAAAGTAGGTATTCTGTGGTGTAAGACTGTAGACTTAGCAGTAGTAATCGGTTAATTATTCCAACTTAATATGATACCACTTCACAGAACAAAATACAATACGATTGGATGCATTCTTGGATATAAATTCGTCATCAATGAAACTAGACAATTCAGATTAGCTGTTTGTCCGTCTATACTATAAAAAAAAAAATCCATAAGAAAAAAATCAAATCATTCACACTATCATCTAACTAAACGATGATATCTTAAAAGTTCCGAACGTTATACACAGTTTATCAGAGAAATCGTACCTTAAGAATAAATGTTTCTTACAAATCGTAAATAATATAATCCATCTTTTCCCAGGTACCCATCAAAATCGATTAAGCGATTTGGTATGTGAGAAAGACACGCTAGACATACAGGGTGTCCCAAGAAATAGTGTCAAGCGGAAGTCTAGGGATAGAGTACCCCTAGGGCTACCCGAATCATCCCTATGTATTGTATGTTCTGCAACTTTTCGTAGTTTTCGAGATATGATTTTTTTTGTATTTTTTTTTTTGTTACCTTGGTTTATTTGACATTATTGGTCACAGAGGCATAAATTGCTGAGATAACAAGCTTGATTTTTTTCTGAAATAGGTGAATAGTACTTATTGCAGATACAAAAACAATTGTGGGCCCATATGCTACTATTAAGCCATAAAAAAATGTTGAACCCTAAGTTTGTTCAAATTTTAAAATTAAAGATCTCTTTTAGGACGATTTAAAAAAAAAACTTATTGTAAAAATGTTTCCAAAATCTTTTTCAAAAACTTCCCGATTTCATCAGCTATTTGCCATGTAAATATGTGGTGGGCAAACTTTTTTAATGGCGGGCCACAAAGGTTTAGAAATTCTAGAGGAGGGCCAGAATTATAGAAAAAATGCATTTTGTGTTAAAACTTTTAATATAATTTTATAAAACACAAATATTACAAAATTCCTTTTACCCTAAAAAATAATACTTAATCAATTTAACTTTTATTCGAAGGCTCTGCCTTGTTAGGCGTGTGAGACATATGGAATTGTTTTTGTTTTTCCATAATATTCTCGAAAGCCGTTTCCAGCTGTGTGGCGACTGAGTTCACTCGCCCGCCACTCGCGCCTCTCTTTTTCACCACGCTTTGCGCCCCGTATTCAGAGCCAGATTTAGGGGAGGGCAACCGGGGCTGTGACCGCTAGTGGCAAAATTTCATGGACGCTAGGTACCGTGCTTCGGAGGGCACGTAAAGCTGTCGGTCCCGGTTGTTTTCAATGGTGGAAACAGTCGTTAAGCCTTGTCGAAGACCTTCGGGTGGCTTGAGAACATTCGACACTGGGTTGGCTACTAACCCCTCCACCAATCCGCATTGGAGCAGCGTGGTGGAGTATGCTCTAGACCTCCCGCAGCTATGTCTGTGGGGGAGACCCGTGCCCAGCAGTGGGACGTCTATGGGTCGCAGCGAACCGGGGCTACAGCCCCGGGCCTCCACAAAAGAGGGGCCTCCACAATAGACTTCGGAAAAAAAAGTTTAATATTCCGACTAGTAAACACTTGTAAACAACTTTTCTTTTGTTTTTTTTTTTGTTTTTTACCTCCACCTTTACCTTTGTACAAACATGATGATACTGTTCTTAAATATTAACAGAAATCATTTATCTATATTTTTATATGTTTGTTAAATACTAAAATTAAAGTAGATTTACTCGGTTTCACAATAAATTATTGATTGAAAAACTCGACTGAAAAAAGTTGTTCAGCTCATTTGGACAATTAATTGGGGCCAGAGGGCCTCCTCCTTTGTTGCTCGAGGCCTCCACACATCTAAATCCGGCCCTGCCCGTATTACGCAACACATGAACTACGCGGCTAGATTAGCTTCACCTATAGGTTATGCATCTATTATTCTACTAGTAGAATCTACTTTTTCTTCTCGACCATCAAAACGTAATTATAACGGGCCATATACTATCCATGTCGACGGACCCTCGGCGGGCCGGATTAAATACTTTCGCGGGCCGGAGTTGGCCCGCGGGCCGTAGTTTGCCCATCACTGACTATTTGATCGATGTAACGACAAATTTCCTATCTAGCAACACTGCTTTGCTACTTTCAGCTGTGTAGTTAAATTTTGACATTCAAAATACTTCAAAAATGTCTAAAATGAGTAAAATGTCTAATTTGTTTGAGTAATTTGTGATTGAGTGAGTACATACAAATCACATTAACGCGATGAATCTTTTACTTAGATAAAATTTATAACACATATTCTACTTTGAAGACTTATTATAATTTGATAGATCTGAAAATTAAACACAGCTCAAATGTCTAACTATCAAGAAATAGTAAATTTGAACGTGGGAGGCACCAGGTACTAAAGTTGTTTAATTTATTTTTCTCCAATGCTGCACTAATTAAATTGTCGCATAATTTACATCTGTAACAATTATTGTAATATCTTCCACATTGATTTTAAAGTGTTACATAAGGCTAAGACCATATTAAAGTCATTTCACTCATTAATGTTTGCAAGTCATTTATTTTCCTTTATAAATGATATCCAATATTATTTCAGATTTGCCACATCCTGGCAGACACTTACATGGGTTCCAGACACATTTTTCACGGCCCTACTGAGCGGCAGAATTCCAACTGTTAGAGATGAAACTGGGGCCATATTTATTGATAGAGATCCACAGCTATTTGGTCTTATTCTGAATTTTCTGAGAACTAGGGACATAGACCTGAACAATGTAAACATAAGAGCTCTGAGACATGAATGTGATTACTTTGGTATTACACCACTAAGTAGAAGACTTGCACTGTGCGATGAGATGGTTCACTCATCCTGTGGAGATGTGCTGTTTTATGGATATTTACCACCACCTTGTAAGTTCATTACTATAGTTTAGCAAAAATGAGGAGAAGTGTTTGATAAGGTAAAATGTGTTATTATATGTACGGTCAAGGATACAAAAATAAGAATTAAGTGGTCAATTGGGCAAAAAAAAATTTTTCATTAATTGACTCCATGGCATAGTGGTAAGTGATCCTGACTGCTGAGCTGTGGATCCTAGATTTGAGTCCTGGCTAGGGCAGCTAATTATTTTGCAGATAAATAATTCTACTCAGATTGTAAATGTAAAAATTGTGTTGTTTTCTGTGTGTTCCCACAACGCAGGGTAGACTTAGCGCATGAGCTTGAGTGTCAAGTGTTTATGCGTTTATTGAAATAAAAGGTTTAGATGTGGAGCTGCTCGATAGATCAATTCAATAAAAAAAAATGTCAAACCCATACAAAATCTGTCAATTGAAATTACATATTTTATTACTGCAGAAATTAAAGTGACAGTTTCCATCTATCAACCATCCATCACCAAACTTCACATCAAATCTTTTTTGGGTCTCCTATCTTTACTTTTTTTATAATCAACTAATTATTTCTGTTTTCAGTAAATACATCACTACCAAGTGGCAGCAATGGCAGAAATGGGCACAGTTGTTCTCGTAAGAACTCAACAGCATCCAACACAGATGTGGCAGCTAATAGATCTCACTCCAGAAACTCATCACTAGACTTGAGAACTGTGGGGAGGATACCTTCACAAGATCAACTAAGGTTTGTGATATAATATTATATATAAACTATGAACTGTCCAATCAAAATTCAAGTACATTGTTATTAGTTAAACTCTAATTTTCATGTAAGCTAACTTTCATATTATGCTGATATTTATAATGAAAGTAATTTATTTCCACAGCCGATGTGGTAGAGGTCATTCCAGGGCAGCTTCACTTGGTAATGCAGATAACCACAAAGGACTCCGCCCACCAGAAAGTATGTGCACTAAGATTTCTATGATATCTATTATGTATAATGTTATTGTATTGCTTTGTAATCAGAAGATTTTACTTACAATTATTTTGCAGTGAATACCTGGTCAGAAAATATGAAAGTGCAAATTATCAAGGCTCATCACAACTGGATTGCTGTTGCTTATATGCATTTTGTTACTGGATACAGGTAAGATGAATAATACATGATATGTGACCTATTTATGAATATGTATGGTTACATCAAAAGTGTAGTAGCAGTTCCACGAAGTCGTAGCATATCAACTATAATCGCACTTACGCCATTTTTTATGCAGACACACACATTACCTTTATTTCGTGGTGATCACACGCATCTGTCGTCAATTCGTCAAACAGACTAGTTACACTATATGCTGGGTTCTTGTGTGCGTCACTCACAATTTAATCTTCCGATGCTGGGTGCAGGCTAATTAGAACACAGGGGGTACTACTGCATTTATGGCCTTTGAGATACACACATACATAACAATTATATAAAACGAAATAATTTTTTTATCTGTTTAATTCTCAGATTAACTGACTCTTGTGGCTGGTACGTCGTTTTCCAATCTCCAGTGCAAGACTCAGTGATAGAACGCATAGCGCTCAACGCAAAAACAGGGGGCAGCGCGACATCGAGCGGGAACAGTTCAGCCGGCACAGACGTCATGCTGGGAATCGCTAGTGGCCCGCTCGTGCGACTGTGGGCATTCTCCACACACACTGAGCCCGTCAGGAGGACACTTATAGGTAATTTACCTATTCGTACGTGAAACGTTGAAATAAAACGCAATTAATAAAACAATTGTTAGCTGGGAGAAAATGCATAATGCATTAAGCTCGCCGTTTGTGCCTATATATTTTATATGTGATTCAATAAAAATAAATAAAAAATTGACGCTCAGCAAGAAAATATTACAGTAAAGTCGTAAAGGTATAAGCCTAAAAGTAGTCTCCATTCTAAATTGCATTTTGCTCATCTTATTTTCCTTGGATCATTGTGGTTTGTCAAGTAAAAAAAAAGGGAATAGAAATCAAAAGATAGAATCATGCAAAAGACACTATATTTTGCTTGAAACCATACTCAAACTTTTCTTCATATTGTTTTCATTTGGCGAACTTTCCTTCCCAACCAACTTAACAAGTAGGTACTTGTCATCCCCAGGCACATTCAACTTAGGCGTGCGCGTGGAACACTTACTGTTCGTGGGCCCGCAGCTGGTCGCCCTGAGCGGCGCCGGGCGCGGCAGCAAGGCTGGCGTCTGGCACACGAGCACGCAGCACTGGCAGACGCAAGACGTGGCGCACCTCACCACGCACGACACCGCCGGCTCCTTCCTGCTGCTCGGCACCGCCGCCGGCGCCATCAACTACATCGGTGAGCCAACCCGCCCCCGCACGCTAGTGGCCAGTGTCGGCACACGAGCACGCAGCACTGGCAGACGCAAGACGTGGCGCACCTCACCACGCACGACACCGCCGGCTCCTTCCTGCTGCTCGGCACCGCCGCCGGCGCCATCAACTACATCGGTGAGCCAACCCGCCCCCGCACGCTAGTGGCCAGTGTCGGCACACGAGCACGCAGCACTGGCAGACGCAAGACGTGGCGCACCTCACCACGCACGACACCGCCGGCTCCTTCCTGCTGCTCGGCACCGCCGCCGGCGCCATCAACTACATCGGTGAGCCAACCCGCCCCCGCACACTAGTGGCCAGTGTCGGCACACGAGCACGCAGCACTGGCAGACGCAAGACGTGGCGCACCTCACCACGCACGACACCGCCGGCTCCTTCCTGCTGCTCGGCACCGCCGCCGGCGCCATCAACTACATCGGTGAGCCAACCCGCCCCCGCACACTAGTGGCCAGTGTCGGCACACGAGCACGCAGCACTGGCAGACGCAAGACGTGGCGCACCTCACCACGCACGACACCGCCGGCTCCTTCCTGCTGCTCGGCACCGCCGCCGGCGCCATCAACTACATCGGTGAGCCAACCCGCCCCCGCACACTAGTGGCCACACGAGCACGCAGCAAAAAACATAGGCTGGTAGGAGCACGTCCTCCGACATAATACCAAGGTATAACGGTTTTTGCTGAAAAGCCTTTCAAATTTTTCATGGATGTCGTAGGAGCGACGTCGGGTTAGTGGCCTGGTGAGCTACCGTAGTGCTAATTTGGTCCTATTAGAAGTTTACTCATTTTAATAGGCTTTCTTTCCATCCAGTATTGGTGTTACGTATTGAGGAGCCCAAATCACGCAAATTCTAATGAAAGCTCCGTTTTCCTCAGATATGCAAAAGTTCCCGTTGCGCATGAAAGACAATGATCTCCTCGTCACGCAGCTATACAAGGACCCCAACCAGGAACCTATTACTGCTATATCCGTCTATCTCACGCCTAAAACCAGTGAGTGTTTTTCTTAATCGAAAACAAACCATAAAAAGAGTGAATGTGTTCTAGTTTTGGCTGCAACTGATTAGCGTCCCACTGAATGACCCAGCGGACAGGCCAGACTTACAAATGAGAAAGACTAGCCTACACTACCACGCTGCTTCAGTGCGAATTGGAGGATGTATCTTGCGACCCGATTTTCTTAAATTTAGGTCGCCCGAAGGCTTCGTCATGGTTGTTATATTGTGATAACAACGGAGACTGACGAATTAAGGTGCCCTCCGAACCACGGAAGCTCTCAAGAAATTTTTGACTCCAGCGGTCACCCGACCAAATGCCATGCGAGCCTGGAGAGGCTTAAAACTACGTGGTTCGCACTGAGACTCCTGAGATCCTTAGAAAATAAAAACTGCTCAATGTAGAAAGTTGCCAAAACTTTTATTGTTTTTCGAAGTAGTGTCCTTTCTTCTCTATACATCTTCGTATTCGACGGAACCACGGAGAAAAGCAGTGGGCCCATTCTTCCTTAGTGGCATTTTCGGCTAGTAAAGCGAATACCCCTAAGTTTATCTTTAGTCCTTGGGAATAAATGAAAGTCGCAGAGTGCCAGGTCGGGACTTTAAGCGAGCGGATGACTAATTATCTCCACACCTGCGATAGTTAAATATTAAATTTTTCGTTTTGCGAACTGCGCTGAAGCGCTGTCGTAGTGAAGGAGGACCCTGCTTCGAGGGGGCTGTCGAAATTTTCCAAGACAACAGGCAAACAACAATTAACACACCAGTCTGCACTAGTCTGCAGTAACTGTCCTTCCATCTTCCAGCACAACTGTCGCGAAATGACCTTTCCGACCAAAGAACGAGGCAATCATATTTTCCCTTCACTTCTTCCTATTTTTACCTTAGTTGGCGGATCCACAAAAGGAAACACCAACTGAGCAGATCGTCTTGGTTCTTGTTTGTCTGTCGTTTGTAAACATGCAACTCAAATTTCGAGCACTACCCTACCAATATTTAATGTGCTCGTAACAGATTTATGCGGCAACTGGATAGAAATAGCATATGGCACTCGGTGCGGCTCGGTGCGAGTGATAGTGCAACACCCGGAGACGGTCGGCCACGGCCCGCAGCTGTTCCAGACGTTCACCGTACACCAGAGCCCCGTCACGAAGGTATTGTGTGATTTACTAAAAATTTAGACCACCATCTCAACCATCACGTATTTTGGGGAGACCACGACTCGGAAAACGGAGCACAGGCCGCCATCCAAATAGGTAGACTGTTCACCTGAAGAAGTCAGCAGGCAACCGCTGGATTCAAAAAGCACAGAACCGGGAGATGTGGTCAAGGGAGGCCTATGTCCAGCAGTGGACTATGAAAGGCTAATGGATGGATGGATCCCGATATGAAGATTCGAACCTTCATATCTGAGTACCGTTGCAATACGACATTTTTACTATGCAACTTACATCGACGCATGTTCGTTTAAAATCTTTGACCACCTTTTTTCTCAAGGTTTCTCCTCCATGACCGACTGATTTTTCCTAGTCTTTTTCAAGGTCTTCAGCAAATACGTACCTGTTTTCGATTTTGATCTTTCTGAACTATTAAGAGTCTTGTTTAATTCTCTCACAGTTGTTATGGGCGGCAGCGGATGGGCCTTTTGGTCGTCCGATCAGGGGTTGCCAACCGTTATAGTTATATGGCTTTTAATTAAATAGTTAGGTATTTGTTAAACTGTAAAAAGTACAGATAAAAAAGATTAATTGTTTGAAAAAAAATTTAATCATTAAATTACTACATAGTTATATTCCTCAGGTATCGCTGTCGGAAAACTATCTAATATCGGTGTGCAGCGAATACAACCACGTACGGTCATGGCGCGTGACCCGCTTCCGCGGCATGATCTCCACGCAGCCGGGCACCACGCCCAAGGCGGCCTTCAAGGTGCTCGCGCTCGAGGCGCCGACTGCTCAGCCCCATAATGACTGCGGTAATTAAAAATAAATAATATTATAGGTCGCTCCCTTCAATCAGAGATTCTGCATGTTAACGCAAATCGTGCCACCACCAAAAGGTCTCTCAATTCAAAAAGAGCTATCATTTATCGCTAGTCTTATTTGTTGATAGAATTAATAGTTTAAAAAAACTAAAAAAACACGCTTTTATAAAAAATCCAACTAAAAAAGAAGTCATGAGACCTTGAAACCTAATCGTGGTCAAAGTTCATTACAAGACTTTACCACAAGTGCAAACACGACTATGATACGATATTCCATCACGGAATGCCAGTGCCTATCTTCCGGCTTCATCATCAGACCTTGAAACCTAATCGTGGTCAAAGTTCATTACAAGACCTTACCACAAGTGCAAACACGACTATGATACGATATTCCATCATGAAGTTCCAGTTAATATCTTCCGGCTCCATCGTCCGATCAGTTCGACAGTACCATATTATTGTATTGTCATCAGAACTACAGACAGCTGCCAATTTTCATTACCTACGATCCTTGGAAGATGGTTAAATTAGCTCTCTTAGATTCCACTTTATAGTAGTTAATATCTTCCGGCTCCATCATCAGATCAGCTCGACAGTACCATATTATTGTATGTGTCTCAGAAGTACATACAGCTGCCAATTTTCATTACGCTACGATCCTTGGAAGATGGTTAAATTAACTATCTTAGATTCCCTTACATTGTGAGTTACATACAAGTGGACCTAATATAAGCATGTTAAAAACCAGTAGAATTTTGAGTACTCGGCGATCACTAGTTCAAGTTAAAAGCCTCTTCTATCATTGCTATGCCGAACGTGGCTCTGAGATATGAATATCATGTCAACAGCGGCAGAGCGTAATCCAAAGAAATTGGAATTTCGCCGACTACTACTCGTAGAAGCACAATATTAAGCATCATCCCCTGATCCTGTTCTATCTTGGGTCATAAAAAGGACGTGGAAGTTATTTCGAACCAAATTTAAATCAATGCGGTATATTTGTATTTTTTACTTACTTTCAGGACCATATGGCGAGCAAGATGAAGAGCAGATATTTATACAAAAAGTGGTTCCTGACACTGATACTTTGTACGTCCGATTGGCATCTAATGGCAAGAGGTAAGAATCAATTAATTAATATTATTATTATTTTATTAAATTTAAGGCATTTTCTACTATTCAACTCTTGGTAACATAATAAGAAAAATTGAGGTAGGCGTAATAAACTTTTAACGAGAGTATGTGGATGTTATATTTAATATCTATATATGTACCTATGTATTTATAAAAATATCCATGTATGTTTATCAGTCTCTGACATAGTCTCTATAGTACAGGCACTGCCTAGTTTGGGGTCAGATGACCGTGTGTAAGATGTCCATGATATTTATTTATATTTCTTTGGTTTTTCTGTGTGACATATACACCAGGGTGGTATCGCACATAAATACCTACTTGCACTCGGGTCATGGATGTTAAATTAGTTGGTTCCCATGTCTGTCCGCCACCCGCATCACAGGCCTACCGCGTGGAGTGTGTATGTAAATCTATATATATAAAAGGAGAAGCTGACTGACTGACTGACTGACTGACTGACTGACTGATTGACTGACAAATCAACGCAGGGCCTAAACTATAAGGGTTAGAAACTTGAAATTTTGCACAGGGGTTCCTTTTATAACGTAGGGGAGCACTAAGAAAGGATTTTTGAAAATTCACCCCCTAGGGGGTAAAACGGGGGTGCAAAGTTAGTATGAAACTTGGCCGTTTTTGATGTTATTCGAATGAAATTCAGCACCTATGAAGGTTTTTTATTGAGTTTCGAAAATCATCTCTTAAGGGGGTAAAAGGGGGGTGCAAAGTTAGTAGGTATAAAAGTTTTTCGTATATACCTACATTATTTCAATGAAATTTTGTATTTAGGTTATGTTACGTCTAATTCCACGCGAGCGAAGCTGCGGGTGTCCACTAGTCTTTTATATATTATCAATTGCAGAGTATGCACAATCCGTTCGGTGGACGGGTCGGGCGTGTCGTGTTTCGTGGTGGCGGAGTGCGAGGGCGCGCTGCGGCCGCGGCGGCTGCTGGTGTGCGGCCACCGCTCGGGCGCCGCGCAGCTGTGGGACCTCACGGGGCCCGTGGACCGCGCCGCGCGCCCCGCGCCCTCCACCGCGCCGCCCTCCACCGCCACTAACGGTAACGGTGAGTGACGCTCTATTAATCTATCTATATATGCACAATCCGTTCGGTGGACGGGTCGGGCGTGTCGTGTTTCGTGGTGGCGGAGTGCGAGGGCGCGCTGCGGCCGCGGCGGCTGCTGGTGTGCGGCCACCGCTCGGGCGCCGCGCAGCTGTGGGACCTCACGGGGCCCGTGGACCGCGCCGCGCGCCCCGCGCCCTCCACCGCGCCGCCCTCCACCGCCACTAACGGTAACGGTGAGTCACGCTCTACTAATCTATCTATATATGCACAATCCGTTCGGTGGACGGATCGGGCGTGTCGTGTTTCGTGGTGGCGGAGTGCGAGGGCGCGCTGCGGCCGCGCCGGCTGCTGGTGTGCGGCCACCGCTCGGGCGCCGCGCAGCTGTGGGACCTCACGGGGCCCGTGGACCGCGCCGCGCGCCCCGCGCCCTCCACCGCGCCGCCCTCCACCGCCACTAACGGTAACGGTGAGTGACGCTCCACTAATCTATCTATATACAGGGTTATTGGTAATTCGACGTATTCCCGTTAGGAGGTGATAGGGGTGACTATTTGTGATAATTTTAACCCCCATATGCATTATGCAAAAGTGAACCATTTTCGAGTTATCAAGCTTTTCAGCTTTTTTCAAAATAGGTCAGAAATGCAACATCAAAAATTTATTAAAAAAAAAGTATCAATTAAAATCTATTTTTTTCTTCTGATTTATAAAAACGATTAAACAATGGTTATTTATCAATATTAAAACTACAATTATCGGTCCAACTTTAAAAATGCGAGACGATTAACGATATTACTTCAATATTTTTTGAGATTTTTGTCCACTAAAATACCTTAAAAACAAAAAAAACTTATATGAAACTTGGCTTGCAGATTATTTTAAAAACATAACCGTTTTCTTAGCTTTCCAACAAGGCATAACAACTATGAACTTATTTTTAAAAAACTGAGAAAAACCGATCACAAAGGAAGCAGGCGGAAATTTGTATTCGAACTAAACTTAAGGTCGTTCTTTAAAATTTCAAAAAAAGTAATTAAAAACAATGCCCAATGTAAATAAAACAAAAAATATAAATATAAAATTAAATTTAGAACCAGTAAAAGTTTAGTAATAATAACAATTAATAATAAGTAACAATTAAGACATTTTGTAATTTAGCCTAATTAAAGTTCTTGCTCGAAGGGACTTTCCCTATTGCGTACGCAGTCTCACTCTTTTTCTGAGGTGTAACTTAACTACCGAAGTGTTCAAATTATTCCGAATCACATTTGCAGGACATCCGTTTTGCTAGTTTATCATGTTTTGCCTTATAGCCATAGGCACGTCTTCGAGCATTTCATTTGTTAAAAAAATTCGTATGCGAGCAAAATTGGTTCATCGATAAATTCTTGCACATATTGCACTTAATGAAGAATAATTTGACTACTTCGGTAGTTAAGTTACACCTCAGAAAAATAATGAGACTTTGCGTACGCAATAGGGGAAGTCCCTTCGAGCAAGAACTTTAATTAGGCTAAATTACAAAATGTCTTCATTGTTACTTATTATTAATTGTTATTATTACTAAACTTTTACTGGTTCTAAATTTAATTTTATATTTATATTTTTTGTTTTATTTACATTGGGCATTGTTTTTAATTACTTTTTTTGAAATTTTAAAGAACGACCTTAAGTTTAGTTCGAATACAAATTTCCGCCTGCTTCCTTTGTGATCGGTTTTTCTCAGTTTTTTTTAAATAAGTTCATAGTTATTATGCCTTGTTGGAAAGCTAAGAAAACGGTTATGTTTTTAAAATAATCTGCAAGCCAAGTTTGATATAAGTTTTTTTTGTTTTTAACGCATTTTAGTGGACAAAAATCTCAAAAAATATTGAAGTAATATCGTTAATCGTCTCGCATTTTTAAAGTTGGACGGATAATTGTAGTTTTAATGTTGATAAATAACCATTGTTTAATCGTTTTTATAAATCAGAAGAAAAAAATAGATTTTAATTGATACTTTTTTTTAAATAAATTTTTGATGTTGCATTTCTGACCTATTTTGAAAAAAGCTGAAAAGCTTGATAACTCGAAAATGGTTCACTTTTGCATAATGCATATAGGGGTTAAAATTATCACAAATAGTCACCCCTATCACCTCCTAACGGGAATACGTCGAATTACCAATAACCCTGTATATAAAAGGAGAAGGTGACTGACTGACTGACTGACTGACTGACATATCAACGCAGGGCCTAAACTATAAGGGCTAGAAACTTGAAATTTTGCACAGGGGTTCCTTTTATAACGTAGGGGAGCACTAAGAAAGGATTTTTGAAAATTCACCCCCTAAGGGGGTAAAACGGGGGTGCAAAATTAGTATGAAACTTTGCCGTTTTTGATGTTATTCGAATGAAATTCAGTACCTATGAAGGTTTTTTATTGAGTTTCGAAAATCATCTCTTAAGGGGGGTAAAAGGGGGGTGCAAAGTTAGTAGGTATAAAAGTTTTTCGTATATACCTACATTAATTCAATGAAATTTTGTATTTAGGTTATGTTACGTCTAATTCCACGCGAGCGAAGCTGCGGGCGTCCACTAGTTTATCTATAATATTTGACGGGCCCGTTGCTGCAATCGGTAGTGACCCTGTCTGTTGCGCCAGGGGTCGTGGATTCGAATCCCACTCAGGACAAATATTCGTGTGACGAACACTTGTATTTGTTCTGTGTCTGAATGTTAATATTATCTATTTAAGTATGTATTTAAAAATATCTATGTATGTGTATCAGTCTCTGACACCCACAGTGCTCGCGCCTACTTTGGGGTCAGATGGCCGTGTGTAATGTCCATTATTTATTATAATATAGACAGCCTCGGACAGAAAAACTCACATCGATCCGTTGAGGAGGAGAAGAAGGATAAACAAACAAACCACCACCACCACCACAACCCTTTCTTTGTCCCACTGTTGGGCGCAGGCTTTTCTCAGAATAGGAGGGATTAGGCCTTAGTCCACCACGCTGGCCAAGTGCGGATTGGCAGACTTCACATGCCTTCAAGAACATTATAAAGAACTCTCAGGCATGCAGGTTTCTTCACGATGTGTCCTTCACCGTTACAGCAAGTGACATTTAATTTCTTAAATCGCACATAACTGAGAAAAGTCATTGCTGCGTGCCGCTTAGGTTTGAACCCGGACCGCTCGAGTGAGAGGCGAGTTCGTTAGCCACTGGGCTGTCACACAGGCTGTCATTAGTTTGTTTGTTTGTTTTAAGGATATAGATGTGATATTATTCTAATATTCAATAAAGTCCCGGCTGCGGTTCAGTCTCTGCCTTTACACAGGTTTAAAAAAACCATCAAACAAACATTATGTCAAAAAGCTTATTATAATATTCAGGAGTATTTGGATGATAAGAAGGCATGGGACTGAATTAAACTCTGACAGGCTATCACTATGCTTTTGTATTAATTATACTAAATATTGTAAGCAGGTGGCATATGGGGTGATTCTTGGCATACACGATTGGCTGTCTCGTGTCTGTTCTAATCATATCATGGTCATACTGTACATTTTTCTGTAAAAATTAATTTGAATTTTAAAAGAGTACCGAGAGCTTTTTCCTCCGGCTTTTTTCTCTCTCGGCCTACACTAGGGCATAGGATAAGAATATTGTAAGTTCTTCCTTAAGCCGATGACCAGGTAGATAGTCTATCGTGACTTAGAGCTTAGCTTAGTGGTAGGTAATTATTGTAAATTAGCCATAAGGCAGGTTAGGCACCTTTGTAGGATTAGCTATTCATTCAAGGATAAATAGCTCATTCTTTGCTTTATATTAATCAGTTTAGAATAGCATTATATCTCTTTAAGTAGTTTGTAGTTACCTAGACTTTCGTTAAGCGTGTGTAATCACCTCATAGCGAAATAAATTATTTGAATTGAATTGAATTGAATATATAACCGGTGACATGTCTCCATAGGCGAGGGCGACGAGTCCCCGGTGCCGGACGGCGGGCCGAGCCCGGACGAGCTGGTGCGGCTGCTGTCCGCGTGCGACCTGGACGCTACCCCCGCGCCCCCCGCGCCCCCCGTGCCGCCCTCCCCCAGCCGCCCGCTGCAGGCGCCGTGAGATACGGCCCTGTGCGGCCTCACGCTCACACTGTACTCGCTCATACTCAACATCTAACTGGATAGGTATTCCTCGCCGCACGGAAGTTTAGCTCTCAACGAAATCCGGATAGCTGCGTATGGGGTTCGCTGCGACCCATAGACGTCCCACTGCTGGCCACGGGTCTCTGCCACAGACACTTCTGCGGGAGGTCTAGAGCATACTCCACCACGCTGCTCCAATGCGGATTGGTGGAGGGGTTAGTGGCCAACCCAGTGTCGAATGTTCTCAAGCCACCCGAAGGTCTTCGACAAGGCTTAACGACTGTTTTCAGCATTGAAAACAACCGGGAACGACGGCTTTACGTGCCCTCCGAAGCACGGTAGCGCCCATGAAATTTTTGCCACTAGCGGTCACCCATCCACAAACCGACCGCGCCCGTCGTTGCTTAACACTTTCGATCACATTGAATCGAAGCGAGCCACTGGGCTATGGACGCTACATGTATGCTATGCGCTATGCGTATGGGGTATCAGGACATAATATACGAATGGCGAACATAGTTAGCGCCTACCACTGAAAACCTGCTCGCGCCGCACAAGACGATACTTTTGATTCGTGTATTAGAGGTCAGAGCTAAACATTGATGCCGGTCCGTATATGTTAGATTGATCAAACTGTCTTCAGATGTAGGTGAATCTTTGAAGCGACTAAGTTCTCAACTAAACCGCTCTATCGGCCAAATGGTCCTCTGCGGCGTCGTGCTCACTATTCGCTCATACTTCATACTTGAATGGGTAGATTGTTCTTTAAAAGTTCTAATGATCGAAATACAACAACACATCAGTGATTCTCTTTTAGAATTTGTATACTCACTCATGTTCAACATCGAACTAATACACTTGCATAATTAGGCCACACCCAAGTAACCTATGAAATCATTTGGTATCACTTGTTTTCTCCATATAATTGATGTTAATGTATTAGTTGACACAGGTGACTCCGGCCATAGAATAACCCTAATTACTTGAACTATGGATCCAAGCTTTGGTCCTTTATCGTCGGTCTCATTCGCAAGCTCGAAAGTAGCTCAGCGCGCTACGTAGAGAGCTATGCTCGGTGTTTCGCTATGCGACTGATTTCATAAAGATGTAATCCGTATCCTAACACAGAGTTATTGAAGTTTGCAACTTCAGTAACTAAAGAGAACTGGTTGTCAGTCCTGTGAGTTACATGTATATACATGTTACATATCGAAGGATAAGAAGTCTTCGAGTGGAGACTACGACGGAAAACGGAGAATTGGCCACTCGTCCAGGTGGATCGATGATATGAATAAGCCAGCGTTAAACCGCTGTATTCACACAGATTCGGGCACAGGATTAAGAGGTGTTGCGCCTATCTGGCTAGGTAGATCTGATAGGCATCCATCCGGTCATACTTCAATTAATGGCTGAACGTCCTCCTGAAGGAACCTGAAGGAATATTATTTCAATAATATTACGTAACCTAGCGGGATAATTATTTGCTAGCTAAGGGGTTTGCTAACTGATCGTCGTCAAACAAATATTTTTTTAGTTTAAAATACTTTTTAAATCCTTTTGGTCACTATGTGATATTATATTATATTATATTCACTATGTGGCCTTACAAAGTAGCCTCTTGTCATTTCATATCAATTTTGCAAAAAAATACATTCATCTAGACATAAATAATCGGGACTATTCTAGATAGACAAAAAGTATTGATATCATTAGCCGTTTATTCCGATACATTACATTAATCGATTCTTGTCTCACAGGGACTGATTGGATTTTGCCTTAAAATTTTATTTTTTATATGATCAAATTCTTTATTTCAAATGAAATCATTGATTATCCATTATTATATTAATTCAATATCCGCCTAGAAATGAATTTTGTCACTTGATATTTTATTATATTCCTATCTTTAAAATTTTAATATATTTTAATATACCTAGCACTGTATTTACAATCTTGAAATTGTTCTCAAAATTTTTAAATCAGACTCGACCCGACTTTAAATTAATTAAAATGAAAACGAAATCACCGGGTTGTTCGAAGATCTCAGTCAAATATGATATGAAGATTCTGAAAACTTTAAGACTAATGTGAATTGTTATTTTTATTAATTGAATTTACCTTGTGCGTTCAAATTAATATCGACTTAAACTTGCACAAAGCTATTACAAAAAATATTCCATTCAGAAAATTTGATCCCAATGTAATCTTAGACATGGCATTCAGACATCAAACTATATATACAGATATAGATATTGTTACATCGAAATAACCACCACACCACCGTGCTCGCTATGACTATTGCCGTATAGTATTTATTATCATTGAAGGAAGCGAACTCTTAAGCCATCGGCAAAGTCAAACCGCAGTGCAGCGACTAATAAGAATCCTCTTAAATGTGTTTAACAAATTACACTACATTTTTCTTTTCGTATTTGTACAAGACTGATTTCGTAGCTCAATCATATTCAAGAGCCTTAGATCTTCTCATAGCTTTTATTTTTGAATAATATGAATTATTATACTCATAAGGATACGTAGTTTTATGACTGAAAATCATTGTAATTAGTATTAGATATAGATAAATTAACATGTTACGTAATGTAATTATTTTGTTAGTACTTGATGTTAATTATATTTAATAAATTGTAATATCGATGGGTGTACATGGTATATTTGCTGTTTGTTAAATTTTATGGTTTATTTACATTGTCTGTCTGATTCATAGAACAAGTGTTAAATCTTGACAAATTATATATTAATAATGTAAAATAAATAAAATATAACTAAATTTGTGTATTTATTTTAATTCGTTATGTGAATCGAAGTGTAATATAATCGATGTGTTCTTATAAAGGCGTCATCACACGTTAATATTTGTGTTCGTACACACCAAATACAGATATAGGTTTGTTGTATTCTTCTTTCATTTCATCAATACATACATATAATACAAAATTCTAGCGAGTCTGCGTCTTTACATTAAATAAATCTTGAAAAAACTATGAGGCATCCCAGCATCCCCAGTAATCGATACAGATTCCAAAAATGTTTGGTACGAAGCAATCTTTTAATTACCTCATTTTAAATTATATCTCTATGAATAATTTTCTTATTTATACACACTGGAACTGTTGCTTCGATATTTAAAATTGTGTTGTGGATAAAAAGTATTGTTGCAAAATAATACGCATTGATAATTTTAAAAAACATTTATTCTTATAAGTAGATAAGACTTATTTATCAGTAAAATAAATTCCATTGTTTGAAATCATGACATACTTACATACATTTTTTTTCAATAAGATTATATTATGTTGTTGTTTTTGCGGAGAAATAGTAACTTCAAAGTGTTAAGTTATTCATTAGTGATACTTAATACTGATAGTGGCTATTGTAGTACAAAACTTATAAAAAGCTAGTAAAGTACGAGTACCTATCCTGTCAAATATGTATACTTTAAGATGCTTCTAAACGAGCCATACCTTTACTGTAATATGGGGCTACAAACAGTATTGTCAATTATAGCACGGCAATCAACAACAACATATTGATGCAGCATATGGCAATTTATGGCCTAATCGCACCTTCTGCACTGCGAGAAGTCATTTTAATTTTAGTACAATGAAAATATGAATAATGAAATAAATTTAATCTTACAAAAATTTACAATTAAACAGTACATACACAACTTGACTAGTTTCTTACTTATGCCACGACCGACCACCCATTTTGTACACCGAACGCGTCGAACGGGCTGCGCAGGTGACGTACTATTTTTCCGGGATATTAACAAAAAAAATACAACAGAGAATTTTATTCATACAAAACGTTCGACCAATATTAAGTTCACGAGTGCGGGCATAAAAGTACGCTGATGATTGACCTCGATGTAACAAAATAAATATTTTGGACATTCTCACACACGGCCATCTGACCCCAAAGTAGGCGGGAGCCTGTAATATGGGTGTCAGAGACTGATAAACACACATAGATATTTTTAAATACATACATACTTAAATAGATAATATTCATATATACATTCAGGCACAGAATAAATACAAGTGTTCGTCACACGAATATTTGTCCTGAGTGGGATTCGAACCCATGACTCCTGGCGCAACAGACAGGGTCACTACCGATTGCGCCAACGGGCCCGCCGAATTCTAGTTGTTTCGCTATGGCCCATGTAAAGCCTATACGGCTAGATAGTAGTTTTTGATAGTATAATTACATGTTATATTCTTTCATGGTCCTCTCAAGTTCAATTTTTACATATCAGCGCCCGGAATCATTGACATCATACATGAATAAATAAAGAAATTAAGCGGTCGTTTCTTACCGCCGGAAAAAATGTCCGTCGTCTGCCTAGCGGCTGTACCTAACTGTACTGTAGCGAATAGTGTTAATATGGTAGTCGCCAACCACATAATCATATTACAATTAATCAAACATCACGACATGACCCTGTTATGTAACTACTTGCAATCACCCGAATCATATAATGGCACACAAATCAACATTTCTTTCCAAGGAAATCCACCTTATACGTACCTAGGTATTAACGATAAACAGAAATTCATTAATTATAGCGACGTAATCTTACAAACGTACATTACCACCTTGTTTTAGAAGGACGTAATAAATACATTTTGAGCTTTACCTAAAAATTTACTTTGGAAGGTTACAATTTTACAAGAAAAAATAATTACAAATATTGTGCCTACAGCCTACATATTATATGTACATATTTGCAAATAAAATAGAATTATGTAAATGTTTTTCTCATTTAAAAAACCAAGAACGTTGCGAGTATTAAGGAAAAAGCTAACATAGGGTGTAAACATCAAATATAAAAGCGTGTGCTGATATCTATATATATAAAAGGAGAAGGTGACTGACTGACTGACTGACTGACATATCAACGCAGGGCCTAAACTATAAGGGCTAGAAACTTGAAATTTTGCACAGGGGTTCCTTTCATAATGTAGGGGAGCACTAAGAAAGGATTTCTGAAAATTCACCCCCTAAGGGGGTAAAACGGGGGTGCAAAGTTAGTATGAAACTTTGCCGTTTTTGAAGTCTTTAGACGGGTAGACGTCGTTAATGGGTCTAATTCTACGCGAGCGAAGCTGCGGGCGTCCACTAGTTTTATTATAAATTAAGAAAAATATTGTGCTTTATTTCTCTTATACCTACCAATATAGTTTCGTCCTTACACAACTTGTACAATTGACATTAACTTATTTTATACTTAGTATACATAACAACACAATGAAATATTAATCTACGACTAATAGGGTGTTATATAGGATGAGCAAAAGAGGATACTATAGAGATTTAAATATAAATTGAAATAATATACAACTAAGTATGTATTATAAAGCTACTAGTGAAACAAGTTATTTGCATATTTCATCACTGATGGGAAAATATAAATACCTATGGCAATAAATAGAAGGAAATAGGTAATAAAATATGTGGACTAGGGCACACTTTAGCGATTATTTTTACGGCAGCCAAAGTTCTAATATCACTATAAAACTGTTTCCTACTACATTGCTCTGTAGGAATAGCACAACAAGTTCGTTTAACTATTAATAGTTTACTAGTTAGGATAGAATATTCCTTATAAATCTTTCTAAATTATTATAGGTACGGCAAAATAAAATATTTTTAATTTTTTCATCCCTGGTACTAAAATCGAACTGTAATTTCTGTAGAAACTATAAGTAGGTATACCTAGGTTATTCTTGTTATTTTCTGTATTTTTTAATGCTTTGGACTTGACTTTACTTGATGTTTTAAGACGATAGCTTTACAACCCGCATCAGTTAATCTTCAATATCTACTTCAATACATATTTTAAAGACAAAGGTCTAGAATATAAACAATTCTATAACATTAGTAGTTAAAGCGTTAATTTGTTTACAAAAAAAAAACATAACTGGGCGGAACCGCATGGCAGTTCGACCATTTCTAATATATCTAGTAATTGGCATTGGTTGGTTACTACTACAGTTTCAATAATTTAAGTGTAATATTGGACTCAATAAATTAATGTACTAATCTCTTCGGACAAAGCCCTCGTATAATTATGATAGAACTTCACGTATGTACAGGTAAGTTCGTATAATCATTAATTATAGTCCATAAAATGGTTCATTACCTAGAATTGTCTAAATATTGAATCAGGTCTCTAAGGAATATAGTTTGTTGTCGTACAATTCCGGATTTGTCAAAGGAGTGAGCAAGTAGCACCATAAGATAAAGCCAAGTATGAGATTCCAAAGTATCATAGCCCTCTGGACTGGTGGGAAGTGAAATATCTCGCCGAAGTTTGGGAAGCCCATGTGATTGCAGAATATGTGTGCCATTAGTGGTGCAACAAAATGTCCTGAAATAAATACCAATATTTTTAACAGATCAAGGAAAACAAATCAAGCAACATCACATACAGAAAAACTAATAAAACTAAAAATAGGCTTTAAATAGATTTAGAAACATATTCAGATCCATTTATTTTTCATTATATGGTATTTGTATATGCTTAATTAATGTCATTATATTTTTTATCTACCGCTATTCAAACTATTAAAAGCCTTACATATTTCACGACTACTAACATGTCTAAACCCAAATGTACTGTCATAACATTTAACATAATTTTATGATCAGATGAAAATAATAATACTTCATGGAGACTTGTATAGCAGGTTTTCAATAGGTTTAAAAAAAAATCAAACAAATGTAGACATTAAGAAAAAAATACAAAGCGCTTGGAATTTTTGAATATATTTTTATACGCTAGTTTGCTCGGGTTCTATAATTTACCTAGGGCTTTCCAGGGTAATGTTTTGTTCAGTAATTTCCATGAAGAGGATAGGTTGAAACAATAAACTTATCAGCTGCATTGTCTTATATCACTCTTACGAAGCTGCGGGGAGTCCTCTAGTGCTAAATAAAATTAAAATAAAACTTACCAGTACTTATAAAGAGGTAGGCTGAGTAAGCACCAAACAGACTTGTATATAGGAACTGGAATGCTGTAAACAACAAATTCATTATATGTAGTAGCAGATATAGCAGCTATGACAGCCCCGTGGCTCCCTCTCACTTGAGCAAACAGAGTTAAACCTTAATCCATTTACCCACTGTAACTGTGAAGGACACATCTTGAGGAAACCTGTATGCCTGAGAGTTCTTCATAATGTTCTCGAAACCATGTAGTCTGCCAATCCGCACTTGGCCAGGGTTGTGGACTAAAGTCTTATCCCTCACATTCTGAGAGGAGACCCATGCCCAACAGTGGGACAAAGAAATGGTTGTGATGATGATATAAAACAGACCTCACAGTTGGTTTTTTTACTTACTTGATAGAATTAATGCTGATCGAAATTCAACTCCAGCCTTGATTTGTTCAAATAAGTGATGAAAATGGGCTAGAAGACAATACAAAAGTATAATATTAAATCATTTCATCTTTTAGACAAAGAATTTTCACTTTATTATTAACAGAACCTTACCTATGCCAAACAGCAATGGACCTACAAAAACGGCTGTCATGAGATCAAAGCACTGCATCAACATAGGCACCATACAAGACCGAAACACCCACTCCTCGCTTAATGGTGCCATTAGGTGATTCCTAACCCACACTAAGTCCTGTGCGATTGTCCACCAATAAGCTGGCTCTGTAAATTCACATAGTACAAAATTTTATAGTGACTACTAAGTGCTAGAAAATGTACCTATGAGTTTTAATCAACAACCTGTGAACTTGTTGACAAATAAATATAAAGTAACAGTATTTCAGGCAGAGGTATGGTATATACCCACATTTCACCAGTTTCAAAAGAAAGAAATACACCAACATATATAAACAAAAATTAAGTACATAATTTGGTAGTTGGTAATACCTAGGTATATGCTCCAAATCCCAGCAAAAAATTGCATAGTTAGAGGCCCCAGAAATAGAATAGCTGTGAGTAATAAAGGAAGGACTGCCGCTTTGAAAAATCCTGCCATTCGTAGGCCCATGTGTTCCAGTATATCTGCTCTCTGCATTGTAGCTTCAGTGAGAAACAACTGTGTGAGGAATGGAGCCATGAGCATCATACAGAAAACACTGAAGAATCTTCTCTTTATAGTTGTAGGGTGATCTCTGAAATAAAACAGCCAAATCTCTATTGAAGTTACAAACAATTCATCGCAATTATTTCTATCGAGACCTTATTATGTAAATATCCACAACTAGTAAACAAATTACATACCTGCCCAGTGATGATTTCCATACATATAAGCTACCAACGTAACAAAATGTTAAAAATATGCATGCCAATATGGATAAGACACAGGCATTACTGTCCATTAACTGTTTAAGTCCCATGATGTTTTTACACATTCAACAGCAGTGTCTTAAAAATTATTATGTGGTTTAAAAAACAAACATAACATTCTCGGTACCATACAACGTAATTTGTAGACAGTTGGGAAAGAAGATTAAGTTACGATTAATTTTTCTTTCTTTCTTTTCTTTTGCCTACTTGTTAATATTCGGTATATAATTCGATTTGAATCGATGAATGAAAATTGAAATGGTAATTAATGGTAATTGAAAAATAATCAGTCAGTCGACTTCACGTCAATAGTGCGCACAAACAAACTAACACATGACTCAAACATGACGTGACATAATACACCCACAGACAATCATTTATGAACTCTGCAGACAATATAGAAATTCTACCATAAAATAAGACCTTATAGATAAATGGACAATAACGGCTGCTGCACTTCACCAGTGAGCTCTTGACGATCCAATGGACCCAAAACTCGCTTCTGCGCAGGTACTTAATCATAGTCGTCATTGATCGACAATTGAACACTAATATCATTTATACGTACTTTATGTTCAGTCATTATCTGAAGCTATTCGACTTTAAATCTGTGGTTGAAAAAGTTTATTTTTTGAAAAAGGGAACGATATAATATTCAGTAGGGCATTTGATAAAAGTTTCACAAGGACGATGTTAATCTAATACCGGTCACTCACATGCGCACGAATACGCGAACCCACGTGTGTTCGAATGACGAGCTTCGCGAATGATAATGCGAAGTTTTCGATGCATTCGAGGTTCACACATCAAAGTGCGTGAATCTCAAACCTTCCCTTAGTCTCCCACACATTCGTGTGACCAGTTGCGCACACGATTGCAAAGGTGACGGATGTGTTAAATTATCGTAGTTCGTGGCGTCTAATCTTATCATCTTGTATTGAAAATGGATTTGAATAACAATAACATATTAAAATTTATTGACTTTTTGCAAAGTGAGCCCTCTATTTGGGACCAAAAGAAGTCATATAAAAACAGGCAGTTGTAAATGTTGCCTGGAAGTGAATAATTAATAACAAAATCTCAAGGAAGACTGAACATTCGTGAGCAAGTGTAGGAGGAAGCGCATACTCATATGCGAACCCATTTGCATTATCAGCTTAGTTTATGAATGAATTCCTTCACCTTCACTTAAGTGCAAACATTCGTACAAATGTCAAACATTTGCGCGCATGTGAGTGATCAGGGTAAGGGACGATAAAACCAATGTTAAAATTAAATAATATTTAAACAAACTATAAAGTTTGGCTTCGACTTTAACAATGTCAATCGTATGATTTAGCCGTCAAACTCAATGAAAACTTTTACGCAATACAATACCGTGGCAGCTGCGACATACGCACATTATTTATTTATTTTTATTTATTTATTTATTTATTTCCAAGCTTAACACAACATTACAGGCTTCCTAATTCGTTAGTGCAGCTAAACATTGAACACAACCACCTGTCTGGCTCTCCGTCTCTATATCGTCCGTAGGATGATCTTTTGTGGTTGAACTCGTGAACTTCTATCATAATTAACTCTTCTTGAACTTCACCCAATGATATTAAACGTATTATCTCCAACGTCATGGCTCGCCACTCACCACGGCGATGATGTTCAGTGACTCTGTAAAGCTCAGTAAGACCAGCAAAAATCCATTCGAAAAAAAGCTAATAGATGGTGCTGGTAACGCAACCGCCATGTTTCTATAAAATCCGCCATATTTTATTGAGAGTTGCCCTTTGGTTTTGGGGTAGTGTAGATTTTTAGCTTAATTAATTAATATAATGGTTTTTATGAGATAACAATATTCAAATTAGAATCAGTGCTTAGTGTATTATTAATTCAACATTTGCAATTTTGCCAAAAGTTATCTGATGTGGAATAATCTTATTTTCCTGATTCGGTTCCCCAATCTATTCTAAACAGAAAATGGCCGACGGTGTTGGTGCGGGTGTCTCCTTTGTTTAGGCTGAATTGTAGTGAAATTAACGAGTAAAAGAAATAATGCCTAGTGCCTCATTTTCCTCTTCGCGTACTTACGTCCGAAGATCGCGAAGAAAAGGTGGACATCGAATTCCACTACCTTCCAGGACACAATCGAGTAAGTTATCCGGGGCGGCTGATGTCGTACAAAGCATTACAAATGGCTCAATAACCACATATCCTTATGTATTTAATGATATTCATAAATTTCATGTTCATTTGTAATAATTACTATATTATATTGTTTGGTATATTTCCGATTTTCGGTCAGCCCAGTCGCATTTCGACCGTGAATCTTTGGGAAGCTATCAAAAATCGGATTATCTTACCGTTCATTGCAACTTTTAGTTCGCTTGCGATGCAAAATCTTCCTTTTCGTCTAAATTAATATTTGACAAAGATGTTGCACAGCGCATTTCGGTGACATTTTGCGCAATATGAGTATTGATTTGGTTGAAGTTATTTTACACGGCATGATGAAACAGCTGTTCGGAAACATCGTATTGTATATTTTGTATGCGTTTAGTTACGAAACTTGATTTTTGATGTAAGTAATGCAGTAGTCACTCACGGAAACGATAGTAAACATAGCCAACTGTGGGATTACTTTAATTGACATGTCTTACTAAGAACCAAATATGTGTAAAATTTCTATTATGAAGAGCCATCCTGTACATGTGATGTGATATATTTATAAATCCCAAAAAAAGCTTTTGAAAATTCACCCTTTATTGAACCATAATAAGCATGATAACTTAAAAGCTGAATTGGTTTCAATAAATAAGAAGTAAAATTAGTAATTTAAAACAAGTATGTTAGAAATCCATAGAGCACATAGGAAGTGTCAGTTTAAAAAGTATTAAAATGGTTTATATGCTGTCCTATGAACAACAGGCAAAGAAACAACAGAAGTTGGTATGTACACAAGAGTTCTGACATTCAAGTATTTAATAGACTTAAAACTCAATTAGGAATTTGAAAGAAAGTCAAAAAAACATGTAATATGTTTATTATTTTACATGAATTATTAGCTTTCACCAAAACAAACAAATATTTTACTGTTTTACATTTCTTGTTACCATACAATTTTAGTATGAAGTAGACATAGGACCTTGTTCTACGTCTGTCAAAATCACATTGTTGAGTAGGATAAGTCCAAACCAACAAAAACAATCAATTAATATCAAACAATTATTACAGTTTTTGTGCATTTCATGGGAACTGTGCAATTCTCCAGGATAAAAAATTCCCTCCAGATGTATGTCTCCATCATTCAGTTGAGGAGAAAAAAAAAGAAACCAGCAAACACACATGCCCATTTATTGTTTAAAAGGTACTTTACACTTACACACAGTATTTTATTACTTGCTATAAAATGGATTTACTTAAAATGCAAATACAGTGAAATCTCGATAACTCAAACCTTGTTAAATCAAAAGAGATGCAGCCTTCTAATGGTGAAAGAATTTTTGAAGTCGGTCCTATAGTTTTGGCAGCGCACGCCAGAATAGCTCGCAGATGGTAGATTTTTTCTTACTTACTTGACACTTATCGTCATGTTTTGGACAATTCACACAATATCTTTATAAATTGTAGCCTTTGTGTTATTCTGATGTATAAGCTATATTATTTTAAAGTTTCAGTAAAATCCATTCAGTACTTTTTACGTGAAAGAGTAACACACATCCATCCATCCATACATACTTACAAACTTTCCCCTTTATAATATTAGTAGGATATGAAGGAACAATGTAGGTAGCTTGAAATATTTATATAGACTGCACACAATAAGCATGTGCCCATACACATAGTTATTTCTAGCGTATGGTGCAATCTTCAAATAAGCCAACTTGAAAACTTGTTTAAAAATGCATTGCTTAAACTTAACTTAAACCTGTCATGATAGCTACAACCCATAGACGTTCCACTGCTGGGCAATGGTCTCCCACAGAAACAGCTACAGGAAGTCTAGAGCATACTCCACTAAGCTGCTCCAATGTGGATTGGTGTAGGGGTTAGTGGCCAACCCAATATCGAATGTTCTCAAGCCACCCAAAGGTCTTCGACAAGGCTTAACGTCTGTTTCCACAATTGAAAACAACCGGGACCGACGGCTTTACGTGCCCTCCCAAGCACGGTAGCGTCCATGAAATTTTGCCACTAGCCGTCACCCATCCACAAACCGACCGCGCCCTTCGTTGCTTAATTCTTCAGATCACATTGATCGAACGCGAGCTGATGTTTTATTTGTTATAAATCAGGGATTTAGACAATGATATGATGATTATAACAAATAGGTGAATCAATTGATTCTCGAAACTATTTAGATAATTGTCAGAACTATAACACTATAACTACATATGTGTCATAAGTAAGTCAGCAATCAAGAAGTAACCCAATTTCATACCACAACAGTCTTTAACACTCAAATAGGTCATGACTTTGGCAACAAATCAAAATTTAAAATAATACCTGTATTTCAGTTTGTAGTTGAAATGTTCAACTGGAGAACTGATACATTATTGTATTAAGCCTATTTAAGTTCAAAATTTTCATGATTTCACTACTGCAATAACGAACAATAGCAATTTTAGATTGTAAAAGGGAGTAATTTATACACTGCTTAACTTTGGAAAAGTACAGGTGACGTAATTCTGACATTTATAAAGCATATAGTAAATTCTTCATTTATTTATGTACTACTAGCTGACGTCATCAACTTTACCCGCCTTTATAAAAAGTAGCCCATATCACTCGGTCCAGTAGTTTCTAAGTTTACCCTCTATTTAATTACAAACGCTACCTCTTGTTTGTTTGTAATGAGTGATCTGAAGCTGAATCTAACCGGCAATCCGTTTATTTCAGCCGAGCCATGTGAGTCGGTCCCCTGCCCGAACAACGTGACGGGCAGCGCGATGGCGGCGACGGCGTGCGCGGGCCCCAGCGGCAGCGGCGGGGGCGGCTCACCGCCCGTGCCGGCCGCCGCGCCCGCCAGCACCGCCGGCCACCACAGCCCGTACGACCTGCGCCGCAAGTCGCCGCCGGCGTACCACGAGCCCGGCCCTTCGGGGACTTGCTCTCTACCCGCCAGGAAGAGGCCCCGGACGTGAGTAACACTTTCAGCATTAGGTACAAACCAGCAAAAAGCACTAAACAAAAAATCACTGACTTAGCTCTTAAAGCTAGCAAATACAACGGTAACGACCATCGAAGATAGTATTAAGCTGAAGTGGCAATGAATTGGCCACATCTTCTGAAGGAACAACAACTGATGGAGTAACCGGTTGCTTGAATAGAGAGGTCGGTGGTGCGATGATCTGCGCAAGGCGACGTGGTTGTGAATTAGAAGGGCCGAAGATTAGGCTGCTGTAAATGTAAATATTTATTTGATAGATTCATGTAGTTGGATGTTACTATTTGTTGATTTCTGGGTGTGTCCTCAATCAGCAGGACAAGATAAATACACAATTGACTAAGTAGTATTAAGTTCGCCCGCCCTTTCTCATTATACCTGGGTATAGAAGGTGGTAAATAAGCTAATGTATTTCATTTAAATTAAATATCATTAGCAAGAAAACAGAACTCAAACCATTTTATTTGTGTGGATTTCAAAACTGAGTAAAGGCTCGTTTATAGAGATGCGATGCGTTGCACGTCGCGTGGTGCGCAATTATTTTTCTTAGCTATTCGCTGCGTCCCATAGATGTCCCACTGCTGGGCACGGGTCTCCCCCACAGACACTGCTGCGAGAGGTCGAGTGCATACTCCAGCACGCTGCTCCAATGCGGATTGGTGGAGGGGTTTAGTGGCCAACCCAGTGTCGAATGTTCTCAAGCCAACCGAAGGTCTTCGACTAGGCTTAACGACTGTTTCCAGCATTGAAAACAACCGGGACCGACGGCTTTACGTGCCCCCCGAAGACTTGGTGTAAACTGATAATAAACACTGTACACAATAACAGAAGAAGTAAAGATAAAAAATAAGAAAAATAATAATTAAAAAATTAAGAGATAATCTTTATATTATGTTTCTTCTTCAACAAAATCTTGAGCCTTGATGTAGTTTACAATGCCCATGACAATATCTCTAGTAATCTCCGTTTTCAGCATTGCCTGTCTAATAATTAAATGAGATTGATGTTAGATTACACAATATTGGGATCACGCCTGTATTTCCCCGAAAGGATAGGGAGAGGTGTGTTGTATTACGCCCACTTTTCTCCAGTTGTTTCGGTCCCATGTAACAAGTGGTGAACATTACCATACAGCCATACACCGACTTTCCAGACTCAGAGCTACATTTCAAGTTTAACAACATCGTTTAATAAAATCTAAAAAAACACGGTTTTGTCGATTTTTGAACTAAAATGTAGATTTAATGCATTGTCATCGATCCTTTATAAGTGTGCCAAGTTTCAAATTAAATCGACGTATTGATGTTGGCGAAAATGACGTTCAATGATTTCGTTACATACCTACATACCAAGCTAATAAAGCGTGTTAACAATAGTTCTTACCCGATCCGGAGATCGAACCTAGGACCTTAGCAGCCGCGCTTGCGACCATTAGATCAACGAGGAAGATTAATAACAATTTTTGGTATTTCAACATGTTTAATTTTCGGAATAATCTTCCCCAATAAGCCCAATGATAGAATACATGATACAGCCTAACAAGGAATGGAAAGCATGACGCTGTTTGTTTATACCAATCGGCGTAATGAATGTGCAGTTCAACATTCTATTTTAATCCAGGTATTTCTCGACTGCACGAGTGGTTAGTGGTACTTTCACTGTAATAAGTGTCCGTATGACAAGTGTTTTCTCTGACTCTTGTGTCTCAAGAAACTGATAGTATATTGAGCAGTAACGTCATTTACGTGAAGCTTTACTCATGCAAATGACCTTGCAATTTAGCTTCGTAGCTGAACTGCAGTTTTAGCGCTCGGGGTAGCGTGGCTCGAGACAATTATCAGCTGATCGATAGTGTTAAGCTGCCTTGGTCTTGGTGGTGGGTAGTTTAATAGGCTGAGATAATAATTTGCGCGTTTTAAGATAATGGAGGCCTTTAGGCCTGACAATCGGGCTCACTACCTGGAGCATTGTGGTGGAATAAGCTTCAGGCCTTCCCAGTAAAGGCTGGTAATATAATAACTTCTAACTATTTAATAACTATTAACTATCGTTCAATCAATAAATAACACTACTGTTAAATTAACCGAATCATTAAGAAACAAAAACAATCCAAAAATATAATTTTACATAGGCATTCTGTAAGTTCACAAATACATACATATAATTAAAAATGTACTCAAAATATGAACTTATCATTTTACCCGGAAACTTTACTTTTTTTTGTTTATATGAGTTACGGCTAATTTCGACCAATACCAATTGACCATATTGGGATCGGTTAAAGTAGTACAAGCAGTACTGCGAACTGCAAGGTTATTTAATTTAGCATTGCGAAACTCGTTATCATTGGTTTCTCATAATAACTTATCGCTCTCTCACTATTTTGTTTGTCTAATAGAATTATCCCCACGCTAAATTAATAACAGCCTATACCTCTTTTTTCACACTGCCAAAACAATGGAACCATGAACTGGTGGTTTTATCACTAGAAATCAATTAAGAATCAAACAACGTTTCCTCATACGCAGATCGCTGTCTCAAGGCGTGGATGTCTGCAACGTGTCGCAGTATCTCCAATACGAGTTGCCCGACGAGGTGCTCCTGTGCATCCTGTCGCATCTCACCGAGCGGGATCTGTGCCGCGTCGCGCAAGTCTGCAAGAGATTCAACACCATCGCCAACGACACTGAGCTATGGTAACATTATTATATTATAAAGCATCTCTTTGCAGTGCGCTCATTGCACTGCACGGGATGGTTCTGTGCATTTCTATACCGCATATTCTAACCCGTTGGCCCAGTAGTGCGACGTCGCGACGCGATAGATAGTCTATGATCCTATGACCAGATAGATAGTCTATCGTGACTTAGAGCTTAGCTTAGTGGTAGGTAATTATTGTAAATTAGCCTCAGGCACCAGTGTAGGATTAGCTATTCATTCAAGGATCAATAGTTCATCCTTTACTTTATATTAATCAGTTTAGAATAGCATTATATCTCTTCTCTTTAAGTAGTTTGTTATTTCTAGACTTTCGTTAAGCGTATATAATCACCTCATGGCGAGATAAATTATTTGACTTTACTTGATACTGTACGACGTTATGCGACCAATAGTTGAAGCGACGTTTCCCAGTTAGTAGTCATCCGTGAGCGACAAAAGTGACGATTTCAATTGAGTGTTGTTTATACATGAGCAAGACAAGTATACTGCGTTGTTACTCAAAAAATTATTTTTTAAATACGTTAAGTATTTAAGTATGTTGTTACAAATAATTCGTTAACAAAGAAGAAATACAACCAAAATCCTATAAAACAGCATCTCTCGGTGTTTAAAATTCCTTTGCATATATGTCTTCTTCATACGTCTTCAAGTCGTTTTACAACTAGTCTAACGTCTCCTCGCAGACTAATATAGCGACAATGGCTACGGGTTAATGGTATAACAGTGTTTGTCAATTCCAACTACTAGATTTAATAAACTCTTCATTTAAAATACATCGTATTTTTTTTGTCTCCTCTTTCCGACCGTTGATCCAAAACTTGCATGAGCCTATCCAAGCTGATAACACAGACAGGCCCGTTGGCGCAATCGGTAGTGACCCTGTCTGTTGCGCCAAAGGTCGTGGGTTCGAATCCCACTCAGGACAAATATTCGTGTGACGAACACTTGTATTTGTTCTGTGTCTGGATGTCAATATTATCTATTTAAGTATGTATTTAAAAATATCTATGTATGTATATCAGTCTCTGACAACCATAACACAGGCTCGCGCCTACTTTGGGGTCAGATGGCCGTGTGTGAAAATGTCCAAGATATCTCGCACTTCACAAAGTCCGTTACTTTTATGACTACGTGGTGGTCTGTAGATCCCAGGTTAGAATAGAATAGAATAATTTATACTAATATTATAAATAGGAATGATTTGTTTGTAATGTTTTCTCACAAATACTACTGGACCGATTTCATACATTTTTCACTACATATTAGAAAGCTACATCTTCACTAAGTGACATAGGCTATATAATATTACTAGCTGTAAACGAAACTATTGTCATGTCTAATTCCACGCGAGCGAAGCTGCGGGCGTCCACTAGTTATTTATATTCACTAGCAAGGTACAAGAGTTTTTAACAATTGGTAATTTAATTCTTACCTTACCTAAAATAGGTAGGTATGCAAATTTTCTTAATCAATAACATTATAACCTTTTGTTTTAAATTTTAGCGCAATCCTAATATGTAATACCAATTTATAATAATATACTCGATATTTTTCTGATAATTCACGTAGACTTAATTATAATCATTTCATAGTCAGATTAAATTATAAAAGGTTATGTCAATTTTAGATTTTACAAGGTTAATATTATTTTAAGATACAGAGACAACACGGTGTAATAATCATAAATCTGAAATCCTTTATTAAGACTAATACTTTGGCACAGAAATTTCCGAGCCGAGCCGTTCGAAATTCAATCTCGAGACCCGAAGCTCGTCAGTCGGGATCACTGAACACCGCACCACGGAGTCGTCTATGAATGCAATTCATTCTCGTCACAGGAAAAGTCTCTACCAGTCGGTGTTCGAGTACGACTCGCCGCTGCTGCACCACGCGCCGTGCCAGTTCGAGTTCGTCGCGCCGGACGAGTGCGACGCGGAGAACCCGTGGAAGGACAGCTTCCGCCAGCTGTACTACGGCATCCACGTGCGGCCCAACTATCGCCCCAAGAAGGATTCGCGGATGAAACATTTTAACACAATAAGGGTCAGTGTGTTTTTTGTGTTTGTTTCTACTAGCTAATGTTTCAATTTCGGTCTGTATGGACTTGTTTTTTGTAGCGTGTAACGTACAAATCTTTCTGATAGTTCTAGTGATCAACCCATTCAAACAAATTTCTGCCTTTTAATATCATTTATTGTTATATGGCGGGTCAGTTTGTCAGTCTTATGAGCAAATTATTGGCTTTAATAAGAATGTCTGCACGGGGAATAATTTTCGAATATCTTAAGTAAGAAGAGGCTTTGAAACCTTTCGTGAAGACTGATTCGGGCGTACAAAAAATTAAATGAATGATGCGTGCACTCTGCAGGCGGCTCTCGAATACGTGGAGGAACGGGGCGGCGCGAGCGGCGGCGGCGGCGGCGGCAGCGGGAGCGGCGGCGGGTCCGGCGCGGGCGCGGGCGCGGCCGGCGGCGCGGCGGCGTGCGCGTGCGGCGCGCCCGCGTGCACCTGCCGCCGGCCGACCGCCGCGCCCGCGCTCGTGTTCGTGCACGCCGGCCTCTATCAGGAGGAGTGTCTCGCCATCGACACTGATGTGCAGCTCATTGGTAAGGCTTGGTTGGATTAGACGCTGCCGCGTGGTGTCGATATGTACTATTAGAAATAAAGAAAACACTTCTACAACTTTTTTAAAACTTTATATTTTCACACCGTCAACTGTTCTTCGTAACTGACAGCTCGAGGAAGTGCCACACCCGCTAGGGATGTTCTTCCTCTTCCGCCGTTGATAGTGATGTTCACTGGTACAATGATTTCCGTCTAACAGTACTTATAGACTGCTGAATAGCGGGTCCCGATGTTGAATTCCCGCTGGGATCGATATTTGTGATAGATGTGACTATGTTTACTTGATCCATCCCACTCACCTCGTTATCTCTAGAAACGCTACTATGCATATGGTAAAAAAGCATGTTAATTACGAGTTGAACGGACCTCATAATCAATCGGCTCCGCTCTCAAGAACCGAATGTTTTTATTTCAATTCTTTCTACTCCCTCAGTTTCCGCTCGACTATTTGTTGGTGAAAATACAAGTTTGCAGTTTACACATGCCAGTTAAAAGGATGCCTTAATGTGTCCACTCCGCCCAGACCGGATTGGAATTGAAACACAAATAATGTGCGGGTTGTATTGTATTGTCAGTACGTAACAAACTGTAACCGTACGCGTACACCAAATCCGTCATCGGCCGAAGTATGCTCGTACGTCAACGGCCGAACTTTGTTTGTACCGACGTCGTACGATGACGTCCGAAGTATCAGTGTATGCACTCTCTTACATTTACTTATGTTTGATTTGCTCAGCCGAGTTCGGCCGTTGACGTACGAGCATAGTTCGGCCGATGACGGATTTGGTGTATCTCTACCGTAAGCCATTTTTGTCGGCAAAATTTCCGTAAATATTTAAACAACCCGTTGTTTGGTGTCCCAGGATGCGCGACGGGCAACGTCGCCGAGTCGGTGGTGCTCGAGCGCGAGGCGGAGTCCACGTTGACGTTCGCGGAGGGCGCGAGCCGCGCGTACGCCGGCCACATGACGCTCAAGTTCTCGCCCGACGCCACCAGCACCATGCAGCACCACAAGCACTACTGCCTCGAGGTCTCCGACAACTGCTCGCCCACCGTCGATCACTGTATCATACGCAGCGCTAGTGTTGGTGAGTTTCTAGCTAGTTGGCCTAGTAGTCCACGTTGACGTTCGCGGAGGGCGCGAGCCGCGCGTACGCCGGCCACATGACGCTCAAGTTCTCGCCCGACGCCACCAGCACCATGCAGCACCACAAGCACTACTGCCTCGAGGTCTCCGACAACTGCTCGCCCACCGTCGATCACTGTATCATACGCAGCGCTAGTGTTGGTGAGTTTCTAGCTAGTTGGCCTAGTAGTCCACGTTGACGTTCGCGGAGGGCGCGAGCCGCGCGTACGCCGGCCACATGACGCTCAAGTTCTCGCCCGACGCCACCAGCACCATGCAGCACCACAAGCACTACTGCCTCGAGGTCTCCGACAACTGCTCACCCACCGTCGATCACTGTATCATACGCAGCGCTAGTGTTGGTGAGTTTATAACCCGTTGGCCTAGTAGTTAGTGCGACGTCGCGACGCGATAGATAGTCTATGATCCGATGACCAGATAGATAGTCTATCGTGACTTAGAGCTTAGCTTAGTCGTAGGTAATTATTGTAAATTAGCCTTAGGCACCAGTGTAGGATTAGCTATTCATTCAAGGATCAATAATAGTTCATCCTTTACTTTATATTAATCAGTTTAGAATAGCATTATATCTCTTCTCTTTAAGTAGTTTGTTTGTTCTAGACTTTCGTTAAGCGTATATAATCACCTCATGGCGAAATAAATTATTTGACTTGACTTGATACTGTACGACGTTATGCGACCAATAGTTGAAGCGACGTTTCCCAGTTAGTAGTCATCCGTGAGCGACAAATGTGACGATTTCAATTGGGTGTTGTTTATACATGAGCAAGACAAGACAATGCTGCGTTGTTACTCGAAAAAATATATTTTAAATATGTTAAGTATTTAAGTATGTTACAAATAATTCGTTAACAAAGAAGAAATACAACCAAAATCCTATAAAATAGCATCGGTGTTTAAAATTCCTTAGCATATGTCTTCTTCATACGTCTTCAAGTCGTTTTACAACTAGTCTAACGTCTCCTCGCAGACTAATATAGCGACAAGGGCTACGGGCTAAGGGTATAACAGCGTTTGTCAATTCCAACTACTAGATTTAATAAACTCTTCATTTAAAATACATAGTATTTTTTTTTGTCTCCTCTTTCCGACCGTTGATCCAAAACTTGCATGAGCCTATCCAAGCTGATAACACAGACAGACCCGTTGGCGCAATCGGTAGAGACCCTGTTTGTTGCGCCAAAGGTCGTGGGTTCGAATCCCACTCAGGACAAATCGACACCTGCAAGGAAGAACATCGTAACTCACTTTTTGATGAATTTGAGTTACAATCATGTTCTTTATTAAAAAAAAAAGCTCTATTTTTTGCACTCACTCCCATATCTGAATTATTTCTAATTATGTTTTTAGCCAGTATTAAAGCATTGTAAGTCAACGTTTACAGAAAATGATAAAAATGTATATTTAGTTACTTATTGATAATTTGCCAGTAATTGATAATATTACTAAGAAAAAATTGCAATACGAGATACCCTCTTGTCTTTCGCAAGATGTTGTGAACGTGAACGTGAACGTTAAACAATCTTTCATTGCAATCTTAGTTACAATGTTTTCATTCTCAAACGAAGATTAATATTTTCGATTCCAAAATTGTAACATTTTAAAAGATAGCGATAAACACCGAGCCAAGCACTCTGATTCTGTTGTAGCAGCTTGTTTCGACTTACAAAAGATCTTGAATACTCCACAGTCGGAAGTATCTCTGTTTTATTATAAAAGAAAACTTGCTACATATAATTTTACGATCTATGATATGGGCACCATCCATCCATCCATCCATCAGCCTTTCAGAGTCCACTGCTGGACATAGGCCTCCCTTAATAGGTGCCACTCCTCCCGATCCTGTGCCTTCTGAATCCAGCGATTTCCCGCTGACTTTTTCAGGGCATCAGTCCATCTGGTTGGAGGGCGGCCTGTGCTCCGTTTCCCGAGCCCTGGTCTCCACTCGAGGACCTTTCTAACCTATCGGTTGTCCGTCCTACGAGCGACGTGGCCTGCCCATTGCCATTTCAGCGTGCTTAGTCGACGAGCTATGTCGGTAACCCTCGTTCGTCTACGGATTTCATCGTTTCGAATCCGGTCTCGTAGCGAAATACCGAGCATAGCTCTTTCCATAGCGACACTGAGCGACTTTGAGCTTGCGAATGACGCCGACGGTAAAGGACCACGTCTCGGATCCATATGTCATCACTGGCAACACACACTGTTCGAAAACTTTTGTCTTCAGGCACTGAGGTAATCTCGATGAAAAGATATGTCGTAGCTTCCCGAACGCTGCCCAGCCGAGTTGGATTCTTCGAGTGACCTCTTTCTCGAAGTTGGCCTTACCCATCTGGACCACTTGTCCCAGGTAAATATACTCGTCAACAACTTCGAGTGCAGCGCCATCAAAAACAACTGGTATAGGTTTGACATGCACATTGGACATGATCTTAGTCTTGTCCATATTCATCTTCAAACCCACCCATTGTGAGGCACTGGTGAGGTCCCCTAGCATAGTGTTGAGGTCGTCCCGCTGGACGCTTGGCAGAATCGCTATTCTGCCAAGATAACTATATCATCGGCAAATCGAAGGTGTGTGAGGCGTTAGCCATTGACGTTGATGCCTAGTCCTTTCCACTCCATCAGCTTAAACACGCCTTCCAATGCAGCAGTGAAAAGCTTCGGGTAGATAACGTCCCCTTGCCTAACACCTCTCTGCAATTGAATGGGGTTCGTGCTTCTGTCGTGTACTCGGACTGTCATTGTGGCGGCTTCATATATCCACTTCAACACCTCGATGTACCTATAGTCAATCTGGCACCGCTGCAGAGACGCCAACACTGCCCAGGTCTCGATAGAATCGAAGGCTTTCTCATAGTCCACAAACGCGACACACAACGGCTGGTTATACTCCTCGGTCTTTTGTATAACTTGCCGCAGTGTCTGTATGTGGTCCATGGTGCTGTAGCCTTTTCGGAAACCGGCTTGTTCGGGAGGCTGGAAGTCGTCAAGCCTGCGCGCAATGCGATTAGTAAGGACTCTCGAAAACAACTTATAGACGTGGCTCAGGAGCGCAAGGGGCCTGTAGTTCTTAAGAAGGGTTTTGTCGCCCTTCTTGAAGAACAACACAACCTCGCTCGCGCGCCACGCCTCTGGGGTGGTTCCGCTATTAATGACAGTATCGAACAGCTTCTGGAGCGCCACTAGGACAGGTTTCCCACCAGCTCTTAGCAGCTCTGCTGTGATTCCGTCATCACCCGGTGCTTTGTTGTTTTTCAGTTGTTTGAGAGCCTCCCTAATCTCGTACAGGCTGACGTCCGGGATATCTTCGGTATAGTGCCGGGTTAATCTAGCTCGCTTATCGTGAGCGCCAGCTGGAGCTGGGGCTTGCGAGGAAGTGTACAGTTGTCCGTAATACTTCTCAATTTCTATCAAAACTTCAGGTTTGGACGAGACTATGGTACCGGAATCTGTCTTCAACCTTGATAACTGGCTTTGCCGTTTGCCCAATGCATTGATCTCGAGCAAACACTTTGGAATTAATAATGAATAATTAAATTATTTCACTTGTTTTACTTATATGGTAACTTCAAATCAAATTAAAATACATGTTGCGCATTGTATGTCAGACTTACAATTTTTTTTTTCTATGAAGCAAACATAGGCGTACAATTTTGAATTGTAAATCTGAGTTACAATGTCATTTTATAAAGTTTATAACGTGCAAACTCATTGTAACTCATAAAAGGTAGTAAAATGAACGTAGTAATAGCATATTAATCATACAGTAATATAAATTATCCCTTTTTGACTACAACTTTCTAGTTTGAATGGCGTTAGGACATAACAGAACTGACTAAGAATTTTTTAAAACTTTAACGCGCTCTCCTGTAAAGTTGCTAAAAATGAGTTACGATGTTCTTCCTTGCAGGTGTCGAAATATTCGTGTGACGAACACTTGTATTTGTTCTGTGTCTGGATGTCAATATTATCTATTTAAGTATGTATTTAAAAATATCTATGTATGTATATCAGTCTCTGACACCCATAACACAGGCTCGCGCCTACTTTGGGGTCAGATGGCCGTGTGTGAGAATGTCCAAGATATTTATTTAGATACTAGTGGACGCCCGCAGCTTCGCTCGCGTTACACATTCACTAACTTCAAAAACGGCATAGCTTCATACTAACTTTGCACCCCTGTTTTACCCCCTTAGGGGATGAATTTTCAAATTTTTCTCGCCGTAAAAACCATCCTTGAACTTCAACGAACATTTAAAAAAAAGAATTGTCCAAATCGGTCCAGGCGTTGTTGAGTTATGCGCTTACCAACACATTTTGCGATTCATTTTTATTATATATAAGATTTATAACGAAATAACGCCTGAATGACAATTTTTCTCACAGTCGGTGCCGCGGTGTGCGTCAGTGGTGCGGGCGCGAACCCGGTGATAAAGCACTGCGACATTAGCGACTGCGCTCTTTCCGACCATTGATCCAAAACTTGCATGAGCCTTGAGCATTGATGATAACGAAATAACGCCTGAATGTCAATTTTTCTCACAGTCGGAGCCGCGGTGTGCGTCAGTGGTGCGGGCGCGAACCCAGTGATAAAGCACTGCGACATTAGCGACTGCGCTCTTTCCGACCATTGATCCAAAACTTGCATCAGCCTATCCAAGCTGATAACGAAATAACGCCTGAATGACAATTTTCCTCACAGTCGGTGCCGCGGTATGCGTCAGTGGCGCAGGCGCGAACCCGGTGATAAAGCACTGCGACATCAGCGACTGCGAGAACGTGGGCCTCTACGTCACGGACTACGCGCAGGGCGCCTACCAGGACAACGAGATCTCGCGCAACGCGCTCGCCGGCATATGGGTGAAGAACTTCGCCAATCCCATCATGCGTCGCAACCACATACACCACGGCCGCGACGTTGGGATATTCACTTTTGAAAATGGGCTGGTGAGTTTAATCTTTCAAACTTAAGTACACCTAATTATACCGTTAAATTTTTTTTTTTTTAAAAGCTTTTTAAAACTTTTTTTTTATTTTCATGCACTGTCACCGGAACCAAATATGTGTGCCAAATTTCAGCTCGATAGCTTCAGTGGAAGTGGGTGAAATATTGATTGCAAGATTCCAGGACATACATACAAGATACATAAGAGTGAAGTTAAATAAAAGCTTTTAAAAAGACTTGTCTTGACTGACTGAAAAACGTAGTTTCCTCGTTAAGGATTACGGTGTGCTTATTAGGATAATGAGATCTCGCGGTACCATAAACCAATGATTCACGTTTGAAAATGTGCTAGTGAGTTGAAAAATTATAACGATTGACTTATATGTACTGTTAATATGTAACACTAACCAATAGTGTCATGAGAGATTTGCCATGTTTTCAATTATTTGGTGAAGTTAAAGTATCTGTTTACTACATCGTCATCATCATCATAGAACAACCGATTTGTTATATTTGATTAGGGAGAAAGATTGATAACAATGAATAAAAAAATAATGTAATTTTATATACAGGGTTATTTTGAGGCTAACGACATACACAACAATAGAATCGCCGGCTTCGAAGTGAAGGCCGGCGCCAATCCCACCGTAGTTCACTGCGAGATCCACCACGGCCAGACGGGCGGCATATACGTCCACGAGTCGGGCCTGGGCCAGTTCATAGACAACAAGATACACTCGAACAACTTCGCGGGCGTCTGGATCACGTCCAACAGCAACCCCACCATACGCCGCAACGAGATTTACAACGGACATCAGGGCGGCGTGTACATATTCGGTGAAGGCCGCGGACTTATTGAGCACAATAATATTTATGGGAACGCCTTAGCCGGCATACAGGTGAGTGGTCCGCCCCGGTTGTTGAGTTGACCTTTCGTAGACGTCGTCATACTTTTTCGGAGGTAATTGCGCCGCTTGTAAACTTGTGACAATCGGGTTGGCCACTGACAGCCTACGCCTATGACCACGCATATTAAAGGTGTGCAACGAACGTAATAAATTTTTTGAAATGGTGATGTAACTAATGTACATTAAAAACACAAATTCCGTCAAATTATCTAATTTACGTGTTCACTGAAAACATGAAAATTATCACGTAAAACAAAACGCAGCTGTGACAATTTCCGTTTATATACTTGAGGATAACACTTTAATTAAATTTAATTTATACACTTTAAAAGTCTTATGTTAATAAAATGTTATCTAAATTAAAAAAATTGTAAATTCTTGATGCATCACTAATAATATCACAAAGTCTCAAGTATTCCATAATGGTCCTGTCTGACCAAGGCAAAATCATTCCAGATCCGCACAAATAGCGATCCAATAGTGAGGCACAACAAAATTCACCACGGCCAACACGGAGGCATATACGTGCACGAGAAGGGCCAGGGACTGATTGAGGAGAACGAGGTGTACGCGAACACACTCGCCGGCGTGTGGATCACGACCGGTTCGACGCCGGTGCTGCGCCGCAATCGTATACACTCGGGGAAGCAGGTTTGTTTATAGTCTTAACTAACTCTCCTTTTAGTATGCTTCACCCTGTGTGATAGGGGTTATTCTAACAGGCGTTTCATTAGACCACGAGAAGGGCCAAGGACTGATCGAGGAGAACGAGGTGTACGCGAACACACTCGCCGGCGTGTGGATCACGACCGGTTCGACGCCGGTGCTGCGCCGCAATCGTATACACTCGGGGAAACAGGTTTGTTTATAGTCTTAACTAACTCGCCTTTTAGTAGGCTTCACCCTGTGTGATAGGGGTTATTCTAACAGGCGTTTCATTAGTCCACGAGAAGGGCCAAGGACTGATCGAGGAGAACGAGGTGTACGCGAACACACTCGCCGGCGTGTGGATCACGACCGGTTCGACGCCGGTGCTGCACCGCAATCGTATACACTCGGGGAAGCAGGTTTGTTTATAGTCTTAACTAACTCTCCTTTTAGTATGCTTCACCCTGTGTGATAGGGGTTATTCTAACAGGCGTTTCATTAGACCACGAGAAGGGCCAAGGACTGATCGAGGAGAACGAGGTGTACGCGAACACACTCGCCGGCGTGTGGATCACGACCGGTTCGACGCCGGTGCTGCGCCGCAATCGTATACACTCGGGGAAACAGGTTTGTTTATAGTCTTAACTAACTCGCCTTTTAGTAGGCTTCACCCTGTGTGATAGGGGTTATTCTAACAGGCGTTTCATTAGTCCACGAGAAGGGCCAAGGACTGATCGAGGAGAACGAGGTGTACGCGAACACACTCGCCGGCGTGTGGATCACGACCGGCTCGACGCCGGTGCTGCGCCGCAATCGTATACACTCGGGGAAGCAGGTTTGTTTTCAGATTCAGATTCATTTATTTTTTTCATTATATGATATTTTGTATACGCTTAATGAACGTCATAACATTTTTTTCTACCGCCGGTTCACAAAGTTGATGCTACCGAGAAGAACACGGCAAGAAACTCGGTAGTTACTCTTTTCAAAATTTGCAATTTTTATAATTGGATCGCATTACATTATTATTGAACAAGTGGAGCTGGAGATACATCGCACCAAGCATTTCTATCGTTCAAGTAGTCATTAATTTTATAGAAAGCTTTATTAAGGAGGTTGTGTTTAATGTATGATTTAAATTTATTATCTGAGAGACAAGTAATATTTCCGGGTATTTTATTGTAGTAGCAAACACAGTTCCCCATAAAAGATTTTGATACTTTACTTAGTCTAGAGCTAGGTACAATAAATTGATCTATTGTACCTAGCTTTAGCCTAGCTAGTTTATCGTCTTAACTATCTCTCCTTTTAGTATGCTTCACCCTGTGTGATAGGGGTTATTCTAACAGGCGTCTCATTACACAATATTTATAGCTTCGCCAATTTAGTACCAACATGCTATATGTATTTAATACAACATTGTGCATTCAAAAGCTATCAACATTTGTAAATACTTTTTTAGCTGATTTTCAGATGAAATTGTGCTATTATAGCTGTCAAATGGATCCGATGATGTGTATATGTATGTTGTAGCTCTTCTGGTTGAGTGCAAACGATTTTAAACATAAACAGCCATATTATACTAAAGTGTGAGAATGTATAAGTATAATAAACTAGTGGTCCGCCCCGGCTTCGCACGGGTATTTTATATAAAAATCAAAATTATAATACACGCACATAAACCCTATTTGCGTCAGGTTACTAAAAAAATAAAAATTTAACACGACTTTATTATATACATATAGATTATAACAATAGTTTCGTTTATGCCTAGTAATATTATATAGCCTATGTCACTCAGTGAAGATGCAGCTTTCTAATGGTGAAAGAATTTTTGAAATCGGTCCAGCAGTTTCGGCAGCGCACGCCAGAATAGCTCGCAGATGGTAGATTTTTTCCTACTTACCTACTTGACATTTATCGTCATATTTTGGACAATTCACACAATATCTTTATAAATTTTAGCCTGTGTGTTATTCTGATGTATAAGCTATATAATTGTAAAGTTTCATTAAAATCCATTCAGTACTTTTTACGTGAAAAAGTAACACACATCCATCCATACATACATACATACTTACAAACTTTCCTCTTTATAATATTAGTAGGATAGGATTAGTAAGGATTATACCTTATCAACAGCCTAAAATTTAAGTTTTATGCTTCTAGTTCTGAAAATGACAATACTTTCATACAACCTTTCATCTCCCTTTTCAACCCATTACAACACTTTTTTCCAATTAAAAAGTGTCTATGTCCTTTGTCAGGCTCTAGACTGTGTACCAAATTTCATTTAAATCGGTTCAGTAGTTTTGGCGTGAAAGCGAAACAGACAGACAGACAGACAGATAGACACTTCAAAACCAAACGTCCAATTTTAATCATTCAAAGACCAAATATTATCTACATAAACTGTAAATGTAGTCCAAAAAAAATTCAAGATAAAAAAATTGTTGTTGTGCCTCACTCGACATAGATAGGTATAGTGTGTCGCGGACTTTTTTATAGATATTTATAAGATCTACAATTAATTAGAACATTTTATGGTTCTATCTTTTATAGTTTAGGCAGCGTACGCAAAATAAGTAACTTTTCTGGTTGATTTTTTACACCTTGTGTCCGAAAAACCCAAATATCTTACGGAAACCTATTTTTTTCCAAAATAAAATTTAGCCTATGTCACTCGGGGATAGTGTAGCTTTCCAACAGTGAAAGAATTTTTCAAATCGGTTCAGTAGTTTTGAAGCCTATTCGATGCAAACAAACAAACAATCAAATCTTTCCTCTTTATAATATTAGTATAGATTAACATTAACTCCACAGGTTGGAGTATACTTCTACGACAACGGCCATGGAAAACTAGAAGACAATGATATATTCAACCACTTATACTCAGGCGTCCAGATTAGGACGGGCAGTAATCCAGTGATACGCGGGAATAAGATATGGGGCGGGCAGAACGGGGGCGTGCTCGTTTACAATGGAGGCCTGGGCCTGCTGGAGCAGAATGAGATATTCGACAACGCGATGGCCGGCGTGTGGATCAAGACTGATTCGAACCCAACGCTCAAGAGGAATAAGATTTTTGATGGGCGCGATGGCGGTATATGCATTTTTAATGGAGGGAAGGTGAGGTCACTTTACTGTTGTACCTAGGTTTGTAGTGTGTCTCTGGCCCGTAAAATTATTTCTTGTTTTTATAATACTTGCTGGCTACTTACTATAAGATAAATCATAAATCACTTATTTGTTTAGAGTGGTACATTTACAAATAAAGGTAGATATTACAAATAAAGGTAGTCCTCCCTCACTCTAACCACTGGGTGGTATACAAATGTCAATTGATAGAATAATTTTTATTTAAATTATAAATTATAATGTCACATTATTGCTAGAGAATGCAGGATCTACCCTTCCATTCCACTGCCCTATGACATCTGTGATCCACCTCGAAATTTCAAACTAACAGAACCACTGGTTCTGTGGTGTCACTTGTGGGTCAGTATTTATTGTTTAGATTAGATTACTTTAAGGACTAGAAGAAAGGAATAGTGATTTTTGGCTCTGTTAGATGGATCACTTGATAATTTTAACTGGATTATCAATTAATCCTTGTGTACTGTCTTCTCAAACTTCATAACACTGTATAACATATTTGTGGCGAGACTTGGTTGAAGTAGAGGATCAAAGGCAATGTTGTACATAACATTTCCTCTTATTGATAAAAAATTTAAATTCCAAGAGTCTCAGATGTAACTGGAACTGGTATTAAAAAGGTAAAAAGGGTTTTTTTGAACAAGAATTTAAAATAAAGAGGCTCGATTTTCTAAAACTCAAATGATTTGAATATTTACTATACACGTATGAAAGGCTTCATAATAATACTAAAAATCTATATCAAGTTAAACAGTACTGCTACAGGAGCTGGTAGTGCATCATAATAATAAAACGGCTGTAAATCAATCAGTAGCGTCCATAGCCCAATGGCTCGGTTCGATTCAATGTGATCGAAAGTGTTAAGCAACGACGGGCGCGGTCGGTTTGTGGATGGGTGACCGCTAGTGGCAAAAATTTCATGGACGCTACCGTGCTTCGGAGGGCACGTAAAGCCCCGGTCCCGGTTGTTTTCAATGTTGGAAACAGTCGTTAAGCCTTGTCGAAGACCTTCGGGTGGCTTGAGAACATTCGACACTGGGTTGGCCACTAACCCCTGCACCAATCCGCATTGGAGCAGCGTGGTGGAGTATGCTCTAGACCTCCCGCAGAAGTGTCTGTGGGAGAGACCCGTGCCCTATGGGTCGCAGCGAAATCAACCAGTATCACAACACAGTAATGTAACGTTCCAGGGTGTGTTGGAGGAGAACGACATATTCCGCAACGCGCAGGCCGGCGTGCTGATCTCGACGCAGAGCCACCCGGTGCTGCGGCGCAATCGCATCTTCGACGGGCTAGCCGCCGGCGTCGAGATCACGAACAACGCCACCGCCACCCTCGAGCACAACCAGATATTCAATAATAGGTTTGGAGGTATGCAAAAATCACACATATTATCATGTTTTTGCTTTGTTTTTTTATGGATACAAGCTAGCAAACGAGCTTGCAGCACCACCCATCCTAATTGAGTCTTGTTCAAATTCAGTCATAGTTGTCATGGTCAGCAGCGGATGAGAGGTGCTGCAAGCTCGTTTGCTATCACTTGTATCTATAAAAAAAATTAAGAGCATTACTCACAGATATTTCCCTACAATTAAGAAGCTAAACTACTTGTTAATAGTTACAATTAAAAACAACATGTTTTGTTTTGCAGGTTTATGTTTAGCGTCAGGCGTGTCGCCGCTCGTGCGGGGCAACAAAATATTCAACAACCAAGACGCGGTGGAAAAGGCTGTCGGCGGCGGGCAGTGCCTCTATAAAATATCTTCCTATACTTCGTTTCCTATGCATGATTTTTATAGGTAATTTTTTGCTTATTAAGTATCTCTTTACAGGTGAATAAACAAATCAACAATACTTACTAAAAATGGTCTAGAATCTAAAAATCCGCTAGTAGCAACACAAACACAACAGCTCTAATCATATTAAACTTATGTTGTATATTTCTTCATAATCCTACTTTTTCGATGATCCTCATAATTTGAAACAATTATATGTTTATTTGTTCCAGATGCCAGACGTGCAATACGACAGACCGCAACGCTATTTGTGTCAATTGCATTAAAACGTGCCATTCGGGACATGACGTCGAATTCATCCGCCATGACAGGTTTGTGTTAGAACGTACCTTCACTTATTGTTTGTTCTATTGATTAAATAACTGAGCTTAATAAGTATGCTGTCTGTAGCATTTCTTTCCTGTGAGTTCATAACTAAGGTGCACGGCTATATTTGTATGTCAATTAAATGAAGACTCAAAAAAGTTAATAAGTATATTATGTGTATCAAAAGGCTTTAAGAGGGCTTGTATTCTTCGGATATGATGGAGGGTTTTATGGGTTCATGTTAAGTGTGATTGAATGTATATGCAGAGTAACATCCCATAGCTTTTTCTCCCAATGATATTTTTGGCTAATGAAATATTATTTTACATTAGCCTTGTGATCTACTTCCAATGTAATTTAGTGTGAGCCGAAACTTTTCATTCTGTTTTTTTTGTTTTTTATAGACCTACTAATGTGTTCATTAAAACCACGAAATTAGGTTAAGGTGTTTATTACGAGCTAGGTAGCCATCGCAAGTGAAGTATGTCCATCTACCTACATTATACAAACAATCAAAAAACAAACAATATCTAACTACCTACTTTTTAACTAACATCGCCTTATTTACCAATAAGGCGTAGTAGTTCCATTTCCAATACATCACACCTACTTTAGATAATTCTTAGACTTGATAGTGAAATAAACAAAATTACAATAAACACACTTTAATTAATTATTGTATGCCGTTTACAATTCAGATTTTTCTGCGACTGCGGAGCGGGGACTCTGTCGAACCAGTGCCAGCTTCAGGGCGAGCCGACGCAGGACACGGACACGCTGTACGACTCGGCGGCGCCCATGGAGTCGCACACGCTCATGGTCAACTGAGCGCCCGCCGACCACCACCACCACCACCACCACCACCCGCCACCACCACCATCACCACCCGCCACCACCCGCCGCGCCGCACACCACGCACCGCTCGCTGTCTCGCCAACAGTATAACAGGGGGCCTAGACAAGTGGCAAAACGCTTGTAGAATAGAAATAGAATAGATTGACAAATGTATGGGATTGACATTTTTTATTTATTTATTTACTTATTAAACGCTTTATTATACCTAAATATGGTACAAAAGGCGGACTTAATGCTAAGAGCATTTTCTGCCAGTCAACCTTTGGGCTAAGCAGAGAGAAGCTAAGGCGGTATATTTTAAAAATTGTGTATTACCTGATTATGATGGATGTCATATCGCTCACGACTAATTAGTCGATAGCGAATGTCAATCCCATACATTTGTTAATCTATTCTACTAGCGTTTTTGCCACTTGTCTAGGCCACCAGGCCGGGGGTTGCGTTTCGCTCATCGCCAGCCTGTGATAGTGAGCTGTCATTGACCAGACATTTACAGCCAGCAGTCATAGAGATAGGTGGTTGGTGACATGTTTACAGCTAATCACAGTGGAACCAGAGAGCAGCGTAAAGTACTCTGATTGTTAGTCATGTTTAGACTCGAAAGCACGATTCGAAATGCTTCCCGCTGGTCTCGAGGCCCCGAATAACCTCCAACCGCAACGCAACCTACGGAATGGATCGTGCCCTAGACTTATCTTGTATGTAGCCCTTACCGTTTGTAACTTTTTAACTCAAGACTTAATCACTATCCGATAGTAACAGACTTTGTGATATTCTTTTTAAACACTGTCGCATTGTGATATACTCAGTCCGTTCTCCAACGTCGTCATTTCCTAGGGAACGATTGCGGTTCGAGTTGTTTTCTGTCTTTAATAAGTGTCGTCTGAAAGCGGTTATGTTGTTAATGTAAGATATACTGCGCCGATCACCGGCGGCATGCCTAATTCTAGATTAACAAATTTTTTTACTACCTAAAACTACGTATTGGACGTTGAGAGTCACTGATTATGGTGTCGAGCTGTTGATCGAATCTTCTTGTGATCTGTTCGATATTGCAAGTCCTATCATTATACTTCCTAGAAATCGTGAACCATTCACTGTTATGTACGGACGTTGTTATGCTACTTGTAGGGGCATTTTATTTTATCACCAGTACTTAATAAGTATGTATTTTATCGTGTAGAATCATTGTGCATTCCCAAAATTGTAATCGTACCATTATCTCGAGAGATCACGTCGATTTAGAATATTTTTTCGTTTAATAAGATGTACCAGTAGCAACGTTTAACATATTAATATTAACTATTATGCCATAATCATGGAGGCGTGGGTTACATTTGTAATCATGTCAAAGGTCCATCGTTTAGTAGTAGGTCCAGCGACTGCGAGAGTTCTAATAATAATTGCTTGTTGTATATCAATGTTTTACACGAGTATTACAATGTATTACAACAAGCAGTCCTGATTTAGCTATTACAACAGTTGTAATATAATATACTGTAAGTATTTTTTTATCTTTGACGATATCCTTTTATTTTAGAGCATTTATTGTAAGCTCTCCTAACGCCGCGCCGGGTGTCGTTCGTTTTAGTTAATAAGGATGTTGTGCCGCGGAGGCGTTCGTGGCGCTTCAATGCGCTTTGTAAATATTTATGTCACACAATAATCGAAAACGTAGTAATTAATGTATTTGTATCATTATATTTTTATTATTGATCACAACGTGAATATTTAATTACTATCGATAACATACGTCATGCTCAGAGGAGTGCAGTCGCGTCGGTTGTCGGGATCGTTATCCCGTTAGTGTATATTAAAATGCAAATTGAGAACGAATGTGCGTATTTAATTGGAAAAGATCTTAGGTACAATTGATATTTTATTATATTGTTAATTTAAATGTGGTATTGATATCGATCGAGAAGCAATGTTAGGAACTGGGAGCCGGAGTGCTGATAGTGATAAGTTAGCCGATAAGCTATAATGAAATCTAAATAACTCAGTAATCACTATTGCAAATTTCGAATTGTTATATCGTCTCGATGGCAGCACGGTATGTTCTGAATCTGCTTTTTTTATAATCCTCAATCTGTGATCATCGCTAATTGTGTAAGAAATATTTTAGTTGATCCCACGAACAGAAATAATAAGACTTATTGTTGTAACAGCAAAATTATTGTGGCGCCGATGCTTTATATAATTGAATGTGAAATTGTTATTTATTGAATTGTCATGATCTTTATTTATTGAATTTAAATCTGGATATTTTGTTTATACCTGAGAATACCACTGTAAAAGCCGTGATATATATCGTATAATATTATAAATCTGATTTTTATTTTTGACCCATTGTATTTCTGACCCTGAAAATAAATCACTGCCAGAGTATATATGAAAAAGTTAACTTTGACACCCTACTGGTACTTTGAGCACATTGTTTCTCAACCATTGATTTACTACCACCGCGGCACCGTAGTACGTCATAAAAAAACTGGTTGTCTGTAAAGTCGGTTTACGGACGATAGATTTACGTGATAACGTCTTAATCATTATTTTATACAATACAAAAAAGGAGAATTGAAAATACAAAGATAACAGACAAGTATGTATTTATTTTGACAGTTCCCTATTTCGGAGCCATGGAACCGCCAATGTTGTCGTGTGTAAAATTAATTTAATAAAAACACAACGAAAACGGAAGCGGATCGGGATACTTTTTCATATGCGCTGTTCATCAATTTATAAAACGTTATCACGTCAAAAACGCTCTTGGATATCTGTTGCCATAGTGACTATTCATTTGTATGTAGTACATTATTGATCGAAGGTAGCGATGAAGTATAGTATAAACAAAGGGGATGACAGCAAAAAAAATCATTACAAATGGTACTACTATTCCTGTTAATGCAATACAGTAATACTGGTAATACCCCGAACTTACGCGATAGGTGGGAGGTCACCGAGTGCTAGTGAAGTCGAATTCGCGTAAGTCGGGGTACAATTTTGCATATAAACACATACAAAGTATGTTTAATTGGGATAATTTAGGAAACGGTACCTATCTAAAATCTATCCAGATGGCGGAATGTTTCAGTCATAAAACAGCTTTTAACATTTGAATCGATAATGATGAAGGTATTACATTAATGTGATTTGTGGAAAAAGAAATTAAAACTAGTTCAGTGGTGGATGAGTTGGCTAGAGAGCATCTTGTCACGGTTCGATTGCCCCCTTACCATTGTGTGCTCAATCCCATAGAGCTTGTGTGGGCTCAGGTAAATGGGTAAAATGTATGATGATGATGATGACATAAAAAAATTTGAAGGTTCGGCAGAAATAACAACACAAAGTTGAACGAATTGCAATCTTGTCATAAAAATTGAAGACGAAATGTGTAATATTATCAAATACATGTCAACAACCGACCGCTTCACTAAAAATGTAACAAAGTCATTCAGATTCTGCTTAGATTATTTAACACTTGATATGGCAAGTGCACGTATTCCCGTCTGCCAAAGTACATGCACGAATCGTTCATGTTCGTTTATATCAGGTCGTTGACCAGTGATTTTCATCAATTCATCAATCAAGATTAGATTTTATCGACTTTTGATCAACCCTATCGGATACTAATTGTTTATTGGTCGCTATGAAAAATTTAATCTATGGTCAGCCCAATAAAATATTTTTAATTTATGTTTTTGCAGGGCGGGAAGAATCTATTTTTGAATCAAATTCATATGAGCAGTTGTGCAGAGAAGAGTCAATGTATGCAAAAGTGTATTAAAATAATAAGTTTAAACTTTTTTCCTTTTCTGGTTTAAGTGGTTATTTGTCTTATAAGTACTGCATAATGGATAAAGATCCTCAAAAAAATTCTGAAAATGTTGACGTAAATAGTCCTCATTTTTATAATGGCTTACAAGTTGAAATTGAAACCAAATTGGCAATGTTGAAGAAAGCCGTAGCAAGCGTTGCTATTTTACGTCGTAAGTATAATTTATATGCTTTCCCGTAGATATTCGTGTACCGGTAAAGGTGTATAAAAATTGCTATTTTTGCTTTAACGACCAAAACAAAACTAAAATTATGGGGTTATTTTGTGTCCGGAACATTTTTTTTTTTGTGTTTGTTTTTTGTTAACGATTTTAATCTGAAAGTTTAGTAAAGTGTCTGTTGAATATTCTGTTTTTGTCTCTATTGTAAGGCGTTCTTAACGAATTGGAATTGCTTGATAACGCGTTTTGGTACTTACCTGAATACGATTATTTTCTCTGTGATACAAGCAATAGTAGACATTTGTTTAGATAATCATTTACGAGAGATAGTTCTGTTAAGCAATAAATAGATAGCTAGAATTCATTCATTATTATCATGATTAATTTCTTATAACAGTGAAAGCAGCCGAGCTCGAACTAGACACAGCTATTTTGTATCACCACGAGTTTCTGTACGATGTTGAAGAACTAAAGAATCAAACTGTGGAATCTTCACAATAGTATATTACCGAACAGGCCTGTAAAACTATTAATTTGAATTAATTATCTACTTATGCATTAAAAAACGAATCAATAAAGAAATTATATTGATACGAAAAAATGTTGTGCATTTTAATTTTATCGCTGCGACCCATAGACGTCCCACAGCTGGGCACGGGTCTCCCCCACAGACACTGCTGCGGGAGGCATAGAGCATACTCCACCACGCTGCTTTAATGCGGTTTGGTGTAGGGTGGCCAAACCAGCGTCGAATATTCTCAAGCCACCCGAAGGTTTGCGACAAGGCTTAACGACTGTTTAATATTATCAATTTTCGAATTCGATTTAGTTATTGGCTCTTCTCTACAGACATTCAGCCATCGTACATAATTTGAATATACATTTAAGTAATCTCTCTCACACGAACTCAATTTTCATGTTTTTGAGCAAGAATATTTATAATTTCAAATAATTTACGAAATTCCCGGTACTCGGTATTCCCGGTACCCGGTGCTCGTAATTCATGTATGGATGAATCGAAAAAATAGTGACTTATGAAGCCCCTACCGGCAGTTGGTTCGCTTACTGTAGTGGAATTGAAATAATAATATGGTTATGAAACCTGAGCCTATTATACTATACTATTTCATCTCGGGTATGGGTGATAAAAAAAAAAAAAAAGGGTATCACTTAGCTTACTATTTTTAATAAGAGGTACAATAACAAATTGTTTTTATAATATATTTATTTACAAATACTGATTAAATTAATCAAATATTTTAATACCTAAAATTACATATCTTATCGAATAAACATATGTTAGCGAAGATAATAATGATTATAATATAATTTAGTTGGCTCTTTGAAACCTCTGTCGTGGCGATCGCCTTCTGGGGGATATATGCACCGCTTTCATGGGTGTATTTGTTTTCCTAAGGTCACCCGCATTTGCGGGCGTCCGCAAAAGTCGTTGCGGACACAACGGCTTCCTCACTGCAGGCAACTGTGGGGTCCTAGTCGAGGTGTTAGGCTGAGGTGACACTACTTTCTTCACAGGTGGCGTAGTTTTCCTGTTCTGTCGTGGGTTGCTATAGTCTTCCTTGCCGTGTATGATGTTTGGTCGATACGATCTCAAGCCGGCTGACGAAAAGTCCCCACTATTTTTGTTCAATTTCAAATTTCCATTTTCGTTTGTGTCAATTTGAGTTTTTGACTTACTAAACATTGTATTTTTTTGATATTTAATTTGCTGTTGGCTCAGTCTTGGCTTTCTTGCAAATGCTGTGTGACTATTTTTATCAGTTCGCTCCGATGATTTGTCAGAACTGGATTCGAAAAGCTTGGCTTTCGCTAGAACGGCCCCTGCATTTTGTTTCCGCAGTTTATTGACTGATGGCCTTCCAGTCTGGCTACCACTTTCCAAGTCGCCCGTTTTATCCATGAAAAACGCTGCGGCATTTCTCCATTTATGTTGTGATTGTGGATTGCAAGATCTTATAGAATTTTTGCCTGTTGTATTCTGGTAACAGTGAAACTGGCCGGAATTTTTTGACTTTTCACTAGAGTTCAAAACCGAACTGTCCGACGCAGAAGCGTCCCAACTAATGTTCGTTGTGATATTTAATGATCTCCGAGGTAGGACTTTGCCAATAGTTTTATCTAAATTGTGATTAGTGGTAAGACTGATTCGTTTTCGTGAATGATACTTTTGACTCGTATCCAACACATTGCCACTTGAATTCTTAGATGCATCCCAAACATCTCCTGTTGGTGGAGGTTTCGTAACACGAATGCTAGGGTTGGCCGTATTAGTTCTTTCTCTGTTACTCAGACCGACATAAGGGTAAAATCTGTCCATGTTCTGAGAAGCTTGCGAATGCGTGGATGCGTTCCAAGATTTGTGGCGTACTATTTTCGTAATATTTTCTTTCGAACGACGTCTTATCGAGCCAATTTTCCTTGCGCTCGGAGACCTTATTATTTTGGCTTCTTCCTTGGGTCTTATTTTTAATTCCTTACTCAAGCGTCGAGCTAAATGTTCTGAGGTGGGGCAATTCAGCATTGCAACATCTTCCAATGTTTGTTCGTAAACGTTCTGAACTTGCTGTAAAGGTTGAACTCGGGGGATGACGTCAGTAAACTCTCGAGACAGTCTGTTTTCGATGGCCGATACTCTGCTTTTTATTTCTTCATATTCCTGTTTCGAAATCCTGACGTAGTCTTTGTCTATTTGTTTCATGTCCGGCGAGAGATCAATCGTGTCGTGAGCACAGAACAAATTTTCAGAAGAAGTTAGCAAATCTTCGCTCGTGGCACTGGATTCAGAGGTTTTGTGGGAAGTAAAATCAGCGTTTATGATTGGAGTGCTCCTCGCGTCCATCAGGCTCAGCCGTAATCTTTTTCGTTCTGTTATACCCCTGAAATATATATAAAGATTAGGATTTACATCTATTTTAATCAAATGGTACATTGTCAATAAGCTAAATATAATATACAAGTATATATAATATAAGCGATAACAAAGCATACAATCATAATAATCTTACATTTTCATAGGTGTGAAAGAAAGCTCTTTTTGTGGAAGACCCTTGGTGATTTCTTTCCTAAAATACAATGAAATACTAAAATTATTCCAAGTATAATGAATTGAAAATTAACCTATGTACCACACTTAAATTAAATGCACAAAACTGGGAACCGAATTGATATTGAACTAAACAACTCCCCCACAGTAAATTATGTTGTTAAAATTAGCAACGATGGCTTTTGTGGTTCACTTAGCAATATTCAAATTCGGTGTAATGATACATTGAAGTATGAAATGCTACTCGCTACGTGCGCAAAATTTAAAAATAATGTCACTATGTACGTTCTTTTGACCCATTTCTTTTTGGTTAATTTTTTACAGTCCCGTTGGCCCAATCGGTAGTGACCCTGTCTGTTGCGCCAGGGGTCGTGGGTTCGAATCCCACTCAGGGCAAATATTCGTGTTACACTTGTATTTGTTCTGTGTCTATGTTCTTTTGACCCATATTTTTTGGTTAATTTTTTACAGTCCCGTTGGCCCAATCGGTAGTGACCCTGTCTGTTGCGCCAGGGGTCGTGGGTTCGAATCCCACTCAGGACAAATATTCGTGTGACGAACACTAAACTTGTATTTGTTCTGTGTCTTTTTATTACATTTTACTTCAACTCATTCACAAGCAACTTACTTAGTTTTCGTAGAAAGTCCCTCGTAGTGGTCTAGTTTCCGTTTGGCAGCGGACTTGCAGAGCACCGGCGTCTTGGCGTCGCGCGCCGGCGCGGGCGTGTTCGTACTGCCCGACACCATCTTGCGCAGCCCGCTCAACATACCTTCAACAATTAATATGATATTTTTCACACTCAGTGTTATTTATTTTATTTTAATACTAGCGGGCGCCCGCAGCTTCGCTCGCGTGGAATGAGACATTCACTAACTTCAAAAACGGTTTCATACTAACTTTGCACCCCCGTTTTACCCCCTTAGGGGGTGAATGTTCAAAAATCCTTTCTTAGTGCTCCCCTACGTTATAAAAGGAACCCCTGTGCAAAATTTCAAGTTTCTAGCCCTTATAGTTTAGGCCCTGCGTTGATATGTCAGTCAGTCAGTCAGTCAGTCACCTTCTCCTTTTATATATATAGAGATTTATGTACACAATTACATGAAATAAAAATGAACAAAACAAAAATGAACAAAATGTTATATTATTCAGCCTTGCGTTTATTATTGTGAAAAAAAAATCTACAGCAGGTGCGTTTCGAATCGAACCCACGACCTGCCTATTACTGGGCATTCAAAGTATGCTCTAACCGCTGAGCCAACTCGGCTCGTAACATTAGGAGCAGTAAAATTCTTCAAGGCATTTTTATCTAGTTAGGCGGCTAGAGCTTGCCCAAGCCAAGTAGATGGATGGGTTCGAATCCTACCTAACTGCATTAGAAATTTTTTCAAGTCAAAAGAATAAAAATGTTACTATTTCATTTGATGTAGGTATACAAAACAATGTCACTGTGAGTGACATTGCGATATTCCTGAATGATTATGCAGAGATTACGCGGTTTTCTAAACTGTTTCTGTTTTATTAATAAACATTTATTTCAGATGTTTTTATCCATCCAAACCTCACAGAAATAAAGCGCGCGAACCTCGAAACTTCGCATAGTCTCTCACACATTCGTACATTTCGTACACACATCAATTCAATATCAAATTTCGAACGAATTCAAATGCATAGTTCGTGGCGTTTACTGTGTAGCTTAAAACAATTAATTATATTATTATGTCAATGTACAATCAATTTTATTGTACAGTTAGTGCCGCTTACAATAATAATAGCTTAAAACAAATAATTTAATTAATATGTCAATGTACAATCAATTTTATTACAGATTGGAACAAACAATTTGTTAAAAATTTAAAAAATGCAAGCGTGTTAGAATAAATTGTGCTGTTTATAATACACTATAATTTACTCTATTTTTTTGTTTGAGCTCTTTAAGCTTGGTGACGTTGAAACGTCGGGTCCACTTGACCAAAAATGTACAGTTTACAGAATAAAGTCACTTTGCAAACTTACGATTGAGAGACCCACTTCGTCTTTTCTTCCTTCTCGATTGACATAAGTCTGAATCGTCGTCAAGCTGGCTCATGAGATCTTCTGTGAGCAGCCCTATGTACTTCGAGTTTTCGATGAATATCTGTGACATATAGATTTATCTATTGAATTGATATAGGGCAAGGTGAAAGTTGGTCATTTAGGTAATCGTCGACTGCATGGGGCGGTGCTGAATAACCATGCCTAAACGTTGATACTGGGTTCGAATCCCGTTTAATTATTTCGTATCTCGGATTTTTCATGAATATCTGCCACATAGATTTCTTCTAATGAATGAAAATAGGATAAGGTGAAAACTGGTTATTTAGGTAATAGATGACTGCATGGCGCGGTGGTGAGTGATCTTGCCGGACCGCGGATACCGAGTTCAAATCCCATTTGGGCAGATATTCATTTCTCTCTTAAATACTTGAATACTTTTAGTCAGGTCGGTCAGTGGATGTTAATTTGTTTTTATATCTGTGCGTGTACACGCAATACAAGCTTAAACTTGCCGCGGGGATTTGAGTGTGTAAGCTTTTATTTAATTTAAAAAATATTAAGATGTGGTGAGCCTATTGACGTACAACCTGAGCCGAATCCAAACTCTGAGCTACTACTGGCAATTTCTAGTTAAAAAAATCCAGAATGCTTTGACAGGCCGGGGACCGAACTTCTGTGCTTCGAGATTAGCATCTACGTTCACGACCACTAAACCGACGAGGCAGTTATGGGATATGGAAATAAGGGCTCATGTATTAAAGCTGGATTAAATGAAAATTAAAACAAATAACTGATGTTATAACATTCAGAACTTATAAATGTGACTTCAACATGACATGACATCAACTTTTGAATTCCAATTATACAAAAATATCATATCATACTTTTATATTTTAAAACTGAAGCGCAGTTTTAAAATATAAAAGTAAAGAATATCATTCTCTATGATAAACAGAGGTCAATGTACAGTATGGATATCCTTCCACTATTGTTGTGATAATAATAACAGGACATAAAACCAGGATGTTGGAGCAGTTCGTAATCAAAGCACAATGAGATAAAAAGAAGCAGACCAAATTACCGGATACAGTTATAATTTGATCCTGTTATACAGAATTCATTGAATCAAAATTTAAGATTGGTTCGCTACTTGACTGCAACCTATTAGCGATCCCATGGCATCTGTCACTTCCGCAATTGAGGTGGAGAGTACCGCCCGTCCGACATGACTTACGTATACATTTTACTGGTAACAGTGGCGTGGTCCGCCTGGTTATACATTGTTATACTAAGCGTTCACCAGGTGGGCCAGGCCAGGTACACAAATCTGCCTGGTATACATTTTATGTATGATAGGGTTGCAGTTGGATGAAGATTTTTTTTTATTTTATTTTATTTTATTCAACTTTATTGACACCTCTAAAGAGATATACAATAGGCGGACTTAATGCCTTATGGCATTTTCTACCAGTCAAAACCTGGTTGTTTGGTGCGGCTCAATTCGGATTTATTGAAAGTCTTTAGAAGCCAGCCCAAGCTGAATAAAACATTCTTACACAAAACTTGTTATATATATTAATATTCAGTTTAGACAAGTGGCAAAACGCTTGTAGAATAGAAATAGAATAGATTAACAAATGTATGGGATTTACATTAGCTCACGACTAATTAGTCGATAGTGAATGTTAATCCCATAAATTTGTTAATCTATTCTATTGGCCTAGACAAGTGGCAAAACGCTTGTAGAATAGAAATAGAATAGATTAACAAATGTATGGGATTTACATTAGCTCACGACTAATTAGTCGATAGCGAATGTCAATCCCATACATTTGTTAATCTATTCTATTTCTATTCTACAAGCGTTTTGCCACTTGTCTAGGCCCCCAGGCATTAGAATAGCCTAAACAACTTTTTCCATCAGCAATACTAAGTCTGCACTAACCTTCACAAGAGCTACATGATGCTCCAAGCGTTGTGCTGTGGAAGCAGCTGGCAGGGGCATTATGCTAGGAGCAAGCACTATAGCCAGGTTGGAAGAGTCCATAAGGTTATCCTTGTGTCTGGATGCTATGAAGTTTAGCAACTGGAAAATTATTAAAAGTTCACAAAATGATCATCCAGCATTTTTCAACTGCAGCATGGATTGATTAATCAATCAAAAAAAAGATATACAAGTTACATTTTTAGTATTCTATACCTATCATCATCCATCCATCAGCCCTTATGGGTCTACTGCTGGACATAGGCCTCCAACTAATTCTATACCTGTCAGACAATAATGTGCACAAATTTGATAAGGTTTAGGGTCCCAGTTATAGAAGGATCAAATAAATGAGGAACTATAAAAAAATTAAAGAGGCGATGCTTGACAAAATATTTATGCTATATTGTTCTCAAATTGGGAGTGAAAGCACTTGTGGCACTATACTATGGTTTCCAATACTAATTCAGCATTTCTGAATTTTTGAACGACAAAGGCTTAAAAGGGGATGATAGGGATGATAGTTTAGGAGAAGTACATATTACTTGTTCAGGCATAATGTGACAATTTATTCAGGTTGATATAAATGAAAATCTAGAAAATAAGGAGTTCACAACTCGGGTTTCACAACAAAGTTTTTCCAGTAATGTTCATGAGAATAATAAGTAGCACAAAAACCATAAAGCCTCAATGTCTACTAACACCATACAAGCGAAGGTGCAGGCATCCCCTAGTTTTTAATATTTTTTTAATACCCAAAAATAAAAGTATAAACAATCTTTTTGAACAAATTTTACCATCAATACTTAGGTACATACTTATTATTAGGTTCATGACAAATATGATTCAAGTTTACCTCCATGATGTAATGCAAAAGATGAACATGTAACACTGGCAGCAACAGAAGTGTATGGAGTATAGGTTTCAGACCATCTTCATTGGCTGTTACTCTGCATCGGAGCAACAAATCCTGAATTTCAGCACTGATCAGAGGTACAGGTAGACATCGTAGATACAACTTCAATACACTTGCTACATCTATTGGATGATGGCCGTCTGATACACATCCACCAGAATCTAACAATTGCTGAAAATTTATTTAATGATTATTGAAGTGGTAATAGTCAAGTGGCAGCATGACTATAGTCATTACCATCTGATGAAAATGTTAATCCACTGTGGTCATGGCTGGCAAATGAATGGTTGATCTCTAAGTTACCTTTATATCCTTTTGTCGCGTTTGTGATCCAGCTTTGCGAAATAAGCCCTCAATATGGGCATTGGCGCGAAGTACCGAAGACATTTCACTTACTACGACAGGCACACTTAAAGTACTGCCACAACAAATAACGCTGCATGACGGAACCTTCGCTAAGGGTGCTCCAAAGACCGTTTTATGATCCTGTACAACAGAAGCAACATTTAACTAAAGTTAAAAGCCAAGAAAAGAAAATGTTTGGACATATTTTCGAGTAGAATGAAAAATAATGAAAATTCGATTCATACATCTCCTAAAATAAATTTTATTTCTTTGAATTAAGCTAAAGATCGTATATGTACTCACTTTGACATTTTTTGAAATGATCTTCTTCAATCGATGTTTTAATCCCGACTTCTTTAATTCCCCTACAATTATAGTTTGCAATTTTCCGTGATTAATACCATCCGATATCAACATCTTGTTAAGAATAACATTCAATACAAACAAAACAATAATACTACAAAGTATTAGTCTTATCTTAAAATTTAACTTCGCTCCACACAAGTGTCACTTTTCAAATCTTCAAATTTCGTTTGAATATTGAAGTGACAGTTGAAAACATAAATCAAGTAAAGTGACGATGAAGATAAACGACAGAAAACGCAAACAGCGTAAGTAGAGGTAAATAAATATTAAATAAAACTAGTCCATAGGTCTAAGCTATTCAATATGAAGATATTAATAACATATATTAATGATTTTCTCTTGTTTGTATCTAATATTTAATTTACTACATAAAAATGTATATCTACCTCAGACTTTCTCATTAGTAGTTTGCATTTGCACAAACTATTAGGGGATACTAACTTAAGTAGTTTGTGGACTTTCTGTACGACCAAAGAGTATAGTAAGTACGACCCTAGGCACAAAACAAATATACTCACAGGATGGCTGGTCGAGAAAAAGATTAGACATTAGCCCCGCGCTTGTTGAACCAAGCTTTCAACAAGTTTTTCACAACAAGCTTTTAACGTTAACGAAAGGTGTGTTTTCGAAAAGTGTGGGCAGCACTTTTATAAGAGGCGACCATGTGAGTCCTCAAGGGTTGCAACACATCTGTGACTGACTGTGAACGAGACTTACTAACAATTACTAACTAGACTATTACGTACTAACACCAACTAACAGGACTAAATATCACTAACAGTCCCCAGCCCTTTTACCCACTAATGAACTGTGTAACTAATGTTCTATTAACTTTCTCAGCTAACTGGACTAACCATCTTGGTCCTTAATATAGTCTTAATCAAAGTCAGTCACAGTTCTGTTGTCATGGGCGGCAGTGGATGGGTGGTACTGCAAGCATTTCATATTTTAAATCCTTAAAAAAAGTTTATTTCATGGAGGGTATGAAGGGAAACCTTGAATCCCCAACGTCTGATATTAGTGCCCCATTCACAGCACAGCCCTGCTTAAAGTCAAAGTCAAACAATTTATTTCGCTATGAGGTGATTAGACACGCTTAACGAAAGTCTAGGTAACTACAAACTACTTAAAGAATAGAGATACAAGTATAGTGCTATTCTAAACTGATCAATAAGCCTTTACAGGCCCTGCAACATAGGACGTTGCCACACACAGTCACCTGGATGGTCAACACGGGCTGGAACATCGCTCTCGCGGTTCGTGCCTGGTGGTGCACCATAGTACTAATCGCAACTGAAACCTTGAAGGATGAAGCCTGACTGAGCTTTAAAGCACCAAGCTTAACGCAACATTTGCGGACAAAAGTTGCTAGTGTGCGCAGACTTGATTTCTTTGTACCATAAAGTACAATGTAGTGTACTGTAACTATTGATTTCTGTACTCTGTGATGTGAATAAAATACGCACAAACGGAACGTATTAATTGGCAATAACAAAACATCATTGACGTATGACAGAACGGAACGTTAACGTCGATATATGTCAGTAAATGTTTATTTACGTGCAGAAGTCAATCACACGCAAATCACAATAGTCATTACGCACAAAAGTAAAAATTCAAGTGTGATGATCTGAAAACATTAGTAAAGATGTTGTGGTATCTTCCATGGTCTGAAAGCATTAAAAAGAGAGCCTGCAGATATCTTCTGCAACGTTATTTGGGCAATTTTCTTGAGGAGAAGCTTACTCTAAATCAGCTGAGTGTCGATCTGTACAATGGAACAGGCACGGTATCAGATGTTAGCCTTGATTGCGAGGTAAATCTTTTATTATTTGTCATTCAAACATTTTTTTCCTTTATTTCCAGTTTCTTCAAAATTCAATTTCAATGCTCTGCATATGTTCTTGCCAATTGTAAATGCGCATAGCACTTTTTCGTAGCAACACGTGTTACTTATATTCTCACTGAACAAAGAAAACTTTGTTTACAATGTTATTGTTGTATATTGTATAAAAAAATATCTAGAAGGGGAGGCAATTTAATCAAATTAACCTTTCTTGAGCAATACATATCACATAGTTTATATGTATTTAACGGGGCGCAAGGTCAATTAGATAATGTACACATGGATTTCATCCTAACTCATAGCTTTTAAATTCAACAAGTTGTGAATATCCATACTGATAATATTAGTATTTTTTAACATTCAAAACAGCTTCAAAGTATATACCTACTGTGCGTATTTTGCACATTACATGATTTGGATGTTAATTATAACAATAAATAAATTCAGAATGTGACCTTGGAATAATTTTACATATACATATACACTATTAAGGAATACTATGGAATAGTTTTACATATACATACAATAACATACACATATACACTTACATACTACTTTTTACGCCACGTTTTTTTGCCTATGTATAAAATCGTTAGTTCTAGTTTATAATATATACCTAGTAATAGCTCTATGTATAGATTCCGATCTCTTATTTGTTTGTTAATTTTTTTGAGAGTCCACATATTCTTTTTTAATTTTTTTATTTTGTAAGTTTATATTTTCGCCGCTGGAGGAATTACTAACTCTAATGGGCACACTGAAAATCAGCAGTTGTGGTTCCTAATCACGACACCGGACACAGGCTGAGTGTGTCCACTTTTCTTTCCCCAGTGCTGCAGCTCCAAGATATGTTTTTATTTTATTTTTTTATATTAATTTTAAATGTTTTCTTTTATTTCTCTTTTTTTAATTTTCTTATACATTTTGTAATGTTGTAGCATGATGAAAGAAAATAAATTATTTCTATTTCTATTTCTTCATTTATTCCCCTTCCTAGTTGTAAAGATAAAAGACATTCACACTTTTATAATATTAAAAACCTTGCGGGTACTAGTTTCAGATACCAAGTGTTTGATGCACACTGAATTTATTTATTTTATTAGTAAAATAATGTCTAGAATTCGTCCAGTAGTTTAGATTACCCCCTATTCACTTACAAACATCACATTTTTTTAATAAACTATAACTCATAGGCACTCAATGAGCTGGGCGATGCACAGAACTGGCCACTGGAGATTGTTGATGGGCAAATGGAAGAAATAACTGTCACCATTCCTTGGTCTACCCTGTTCAAAGATGACTCCAAAGTGGAGATAAATGGGCTGTCTCTTACTGTCCAGCCTAAGGTGCGAGTGGAACAAGGTAAAATGAAAAGAATAAATACTTGCACTTACACACTCACATTAAGGGACATAATTATTATTAAACCAAATTTAAGTTTATGAAAGGACTTGTAAAGACTAAGCTGATCTGAATTTGAATTATTCATACAAGCCTAAAATTATCAGGGCTGTTATATAGAAAACAATTGTTAGTTTAAAAAAAAGTAGATAGTATTACTATCTATCTTTGGTCTTTCTATTCTACCTATGAAATTGGACATTTTAAAACCATAATTTTCAGATTTTAATATCTGTTGATTGGCACACAATTTGAAATTGAAATAAATTTTATTCATTAGCCACATAATTTTAATTTCAAATTCAGTCATTTGTTTTTAGATAGTGCTTTGTTTTTGTGAAAATGTGGTAGTTTTTGATGCCATGGATTAACAGAAAATTTGTACAATTTTCGAATATGTGGTACTGCTACTGCAACAAAACAAAACATTAACGACGAGTCCTTACACGTCGTTAATGTTAACACGTTAATGGCAAAGCTACAAGAGTTACAGCAGAATTCAATTCAAACTTGCCATAGTAGTGTCCATACTTTTTTTTTACACCACAATGAGTGAAAGTGGACTGAAAGTAAATTTGATTAAAATTTTTAGGGAAAACAATGATTTTCATGGTTTATTGTGTGAAAACTACAGACATTATAGGAATTTTAAGATTTGTGGTAGATAGCAGTACTACTTAGGTCACGGATACAAAAAAAAATTTTGAAATATCTCAAAAATTGTGGTCATGGTAGTTAAAAATATCATGAGGGGTGTCAGTTTTCTAAGAATTTCCATTTTTATTAAGTAATTTGAAAAAAAAATCGAGATATATTTTTTTTCTTTTTTTCCTGGAGTAGTCATTAGCAGGGCCATCCTCTGGTTCAGGATTATCGTTGAATTTTGGGACACCTTGTATATATATATTGTATTTATGTTTAATAAATACAAAATATTCCCCTGGTACTTATGGCACTTAGTATGAAAATTAAATTCATAATATAAATGAAATAAAAAAAATTTTAAACTTCAGTTAATATTTTAGTAATATTGTAATACCCAAATATCTTTTTTTATACTGCGTTTACTCTTACAGTATCCTCAATGTTGGAGTCTATGTGGTCATCCATGTCCTCCTCAATGCAGCTCGCCGCAGAGTGTCTCCGAGAAGAGGCTGGCCCTCAGGAGTCTAATCCTGTAGAGGGCATTGAGATGTTTGCTCATGCAATTGATTCAAGTAAGTGTTTGTTTGTAGGGTTGATGATGATGATAATGTACAAGTAAAATACAAAATATATAATGTAATCGACAGAGTTATGCAACATTGGTTGGGCTCAGTTAGTGGATGGGGACCGCTAGTGGCAAAATTGGTGGAGTGCTCTAGACCTCCCGCAGTCTGTGGTGGAGACTCGAGCCCAGCAGTGGGACGTAGTATCTATTTTATTAAGATTAATTTGAACTTTTAAAAAAATAAGTGTGTAAATCAATGGTTTTCTATGAAATATTAAATATAAAATTATGCTTCTTTATTTTTACAGTTTTAAGCCGAGTAAAAGTTAAATTCGTAAACACTAAAATTCGTATAGAACATGTTCCCAAAAATGGGGAGAGGGGGATAGCCTTGGAAATTCACATTCAAAAGTAAGTAAAATAGATTATATTTCTTCCATACTACACAAATGTTTAATGAATAGTATCATTAAACAATTGTGTTAATTCGAAATCTATTTATAAATAGAGCATATAGTATTGATATAGTAAAACCTATTTTTAGTATTGACTACTTTGATGAGGCTGGCTCCGAACCGATGCCAGAGACAACGGATCCTGAGAAATCAAAAACTTATATTGTTGCTACTTACACAAACAAGAAGATAAAATTCAATGGCGTCACGTTGTACGTAGATGAATTCCCATCGAAACTACGCACTATGGCGCCTAGTCTTATCATGGAGAAATCTGCATCTTCACAGGCTGATAAGTCGGATGGCACTGCTGCTGAAACCCCCGATGCAAACTATCAAAGTACCCTGTCCGACGTGTTTTACGAGACTAGAAGTGTCATATCAACTATTGAAAGAGACCCAATAAAGGAAATAATTGAAGAACAGAATTATTCAGAAAACATAAGAGAAGCAACACCCGAGGAGAAAGCAAATCAACCCGATCCCATATTGTTCGCCAAGTTGACTGGACAACAGGAGCTTTCCTTGAAACTGAAGCATTCAGAGGAAGTAGAGGGTCCGAAAGTTGAAGTGAAAATTTTGCTAGGATCCTTTGTCTTGTTAATAACACCTAGACAGCTGCACACACTAATTGAACTGGTGAACGCACTGAACCAGCCTGACTTAGAAGACAGGAGGTTAGTAGGGATTATTTTCTTTATTGCTAATGATTCGGTGCTTAAGATGTGCTTTAAAATCTGACATTAAGTGGAAATTTATTAGTGGTCATTGAGTAGATGAACTTCGACCTAATTAGTTATTATATTATGAGTTTTCATTGACGAATTGAGACTCGGACTGAAAAAAGAGTTACAAACTTTTCTCTTCACGTTTTGTTAAATAAATTAAAGTAATAGCTTAACAGCAATAGTTATACCCATAATTAACGTTATTTTTCAGTAACATACCTCTCCGATCCAGTGGTATCAACATGCAATGCAAGCCTATGAAGCAAGCAGACTTCCAGTTAATTGAGGCCCAGCTTTTGGGCAATCTAGAACAGCAGAGCACCAAGTTGACTGGGATGTATGGCTGGTCTGGACCTAATCTTGGTAAGCTGTCCTTAAAACACATTTTGCAAACAGTAGATATCTTTCAAAGAGTTTCTTTGATCTCCAGGAGGAAGGAGTATATTATTATCGCTGCGACCCATGCGCGTTCCACTGCTGGGCACGGGTCTCCCCCACAGACATAGCTGCCTGGTAAGTGGCCAACCCAGTGTCGAATGTTGTCAAGCCACCTGAAGGTCTTCCACAAGGCTCAACGACTGTTTCCACAATTGAAAACAACCGGGACCAACGGCTTTACGTGCCCTCCGAAGCACGGTAGCGTCCATGAAATTTTGCCACTAGCGGTCATCCATCCACAAACCAACCGCGCCCTTCGTTGCTTAACTCTTTCGATCACATTGAATCGACGCGAGCCATTGGGCTATGGACGTTACGTATATTATTATAAGACTTATTTACTATCCCTTAGGCTTCCACTGGCCACTTCCAAAGTTCGGATAAAGATTTGTTTCTCTTTCCTTGCAGAAGATAGTGAGATGGAAGGCGAAAAATTCCACCCTATGACCACAGCCAATCAGATGGGCGAGAGCTTCTCTTCTTCCGTCAGTTCCACAAGTGCGAGCATGACTTCGAGCATTAACATGCTCACAACGCAGCCGCGCATCAAGAGGAATAAGAAAGGTAAGGCCTTTGTAGGATCTCAGAACGCTTGGCGCTCAACATTTCCTATTGATACACCGATGATGATGCTTCATCATAAAACTAGGTTGTTGGGCCCTTTGATGTACTCTGTAATGGCTTATCTATACTATTTTGGTCGCAAACGTACGTCCGGATAGAATACTTTATTGATACACTAGTGGACGCCCGCAGCTTCGCTCGCGTGGAATCAGACATAACAATAGTTTCGTATACACCTAGTAATATTATATAGCCTGTGTCACTCAGTGAAGATGCAGGTTTCTAATAGAGAAAGATTTTTTGCAATCGGTCCAGTAGCTTTTGTGTGATAGCATGACAAACAAATCTTACCTCTTTAGATTAGTGACCCCTGTGTGACATCTGCATTCTATCTCATATAGATTACTAGTGGACGCCCGCAGCTTCTCTCGCGTAAAATTAGACCCATTAACGACGTCTGCCCGCGTTCGAGTTGCCCACTTGACTTCAAAAACGGCAAAGTTTCATACTAACTTTGCACCCCCGTTTTACCCCCTAAGGGGATGAATTTTCAAAAATCCTTTCTAAGTGCTCCCCTACGTTATAAAAGGAACCCCTATGCAAAATTTCAAGTTTCTAACCATTATAGTTTAGGCCCTGTGTTGATATGTCAGTCAGTCAGTCAGTCAGCTTCTCCTTTTATATATATATATAGATTTCATATTGAAATCATTTATTTTTATCCATTATCCATTTATCCTAAAAATTACTTCTTCTTTTCATTACTATTTCAAAAAAATGTTTGACACATAAAAATGCAAATATGATTTATTTTCAGTTCCTCATATTGATGGGGACCCAACTGCTGAAGTGTCCCATGTCAGTCTAAGAATAGCATCTATGTCTTGTGTGCTGCTACACAAGGTGAGAGCTTACACTGTAAACTACATTTATTATAAAAAGTGAAAATTAAATCCAAATAAAAGCCGAGACAGGCAGCCCTCGTCCTGCCTCGGATTAAAGGAGGCCTATGTCCAGCAGTGGACTTTAAAAGGCTGATGGATGGAAAAACCAAGGCTTTTGTATATTATGCACCGCGGTACGTCCGAGCTTTAAATAATAGTAACACCACTTTAAATAATAGTAACGCCTCCACCAATCCGCATTGGAGCAGCGTGGTGGAGTATGCTCTAGACCTACCGCAGATGCGTCTGTGGGGGAGACCCGTGCCCAGCAGTGGGACGTCTATGGGTCGCAGCGAACGCCACTTTTATATGCATCGAAATTATTTACATGTGTTATCGCCAAGCGAATTTTTTCGAAATGGAATAAACCTCTACATTATGTTTCAGGATATTTTGATTACATCACCAATGAATACGGACACAATACTGCCAACATCGGCGGTCAAAATGCAGGAAGTCTCGCGAGAATTCTTTGAAAATATATCTGCGGCAGTCAGATTTGATGATATATCTGCGGTGAACGATATGTTCGATAGAGCCACACAGAGAAATCATTTGAGGTCAGTATAAACGTTACGATGAATTTCAAAAGGTGTTCTCATAACTAATACACCTACACTAATACACCACATGACATTATTTTCGGCATTTAGATGACTTTGTGGGGTTGTGGTGAAAAACCCTGACGGTTAATTCGGCACTGCGGGTTCGTTCTAATTCCGGCCGGGGTAGATATTTATTTCGCAGACAAATATTTGTACTCGGGTCATGACCCGCAATACAAGCCTTGATCTACAGCTGGGGGTGTATATATTATTTATTTATTATTTTATGTCAGCAATAATATGTTTAAACTCGTAAACTTGCATATTGGATGTACAGGGTTTTTGAATCACGAGGGATATCTCGATCGTTTTTAACGTTTTTATTAGTTTGGTGTATACGAGTATCTATGCATGTTCGTATGTACGTCGTACGTATGAATGTGATTATTGACACTTATCAAGGACCGATGACAATACAATGATTAAAAAAAGTCTACATTTTAGTTCGGTTATCTACAAATGCGTGATTTTTACTTTCTTTAAACAGTGTTGTTATTAGATAAACCACTAGAATGCAACAAGGTCACACTCTGTTTCATATAAACTAAATTATGAATACCAAAATTAAACCTTTACTAGTTAATGCTAATATTAACGTGTTACTTACACAGTAAAATCAGTAGGGTGAGTGGGGGGAAGATGAAAAACGGGGTAACACAAAAAGGCATCAATAAAGACAGAATTTGTGTAATTTATCTAATGCAGGCAACATTCATAAGACCGCCCTTTTGTTACGTCCCACACCTCAGTTGGCACTTGTCATTTTGAGGGATCGGTTGTGTGATATATGTGGTTGTATTTTATGCGAGCAAGTCAAGTGTTTTTATCTTACCCCGTGTCGTGTATCTTCATTTACGAGGTAGGTACGAGTTTTTTATTTGTATAGATACTTATTATTATTTATTGGTAGTTAAGTTGCTATATCTAAATATCGCTACTTTTTGTATTTTAGGATTTATTGTAACATTCCGTCTTTACCCGCCAATATTTGACGGGGTAAGATAAACATATAAAAGTTTTCATCTTACCCCGTTTTCAAAAGTCATACTAATGGTCTCATGTTCTCAAAGTGTACCTGAAAAAATGTTTTGTTTTGTTACAGCTATTATATAAATTGTCAGCGGCACAACTAATATTATCTAAAAGGTATTTATTTTTATTTTTGTATATTATGTATAAGCAAAAAGAGCAAGCGAGTCACCTGATGGCTAAGTGATTTCACCGCTACCCATAGACACAAGAAACAACAGTAGTGTTACTTGTGCGTTGCCTTCTCATAAGATATAGGAATCGTATGAATGGGAGTAGGAACTTAAAGAAAGGGGAAAGACCACCAGACACTCGCTAGTAAATTCAACATCACAGCTCCTAGAAAAATGCAACATCACATAGGTTTATCTAGCAAACGTCAACATTCGGGTGGCCTTAAGGAAAGGGGAAAAGGAACGGGAATCCGGAACTCTCACTCACCAGACGAAACATGGCAGCCACTAAGAAGCTAATTTGTTGTAAAATGTAAAAGGTACATGTACAATAACAATAAAAGATTTTATATGATTAATATCTTTCATTTTCTATATAATCTTATTCAAGTAAAGTGAAAAGTTTGAGAACCTCTAGTTCAATCTTTCCCCGGCGGGGCAAGATTGAAATATAAAAAATAAATAATTTGTGTTATCTGTGTTATTTGAAGGTATTTTGATATTATAGACAGTCCTGAAGTGTCAGGAGAATTAAAACTGTAGCCTACTGACCGTCAATATCGTCTTAACTCATCAATTGAACCATTTTAAAAACTACTTCGATCTTACCCCACCACCCTTTCATCTTTCCCTCTGTTTTTTTTTCGATAAATACATTGTAATTAAATTTTTTTTACTTCCGAATCAATAAAACAGGGATTTATCGATATGACCTAAAAATATGCTCTTTATACTTGATTCACAACAGAAATAATTTTAGCTTAAGTTAATATTTACTGTTCTACAAGACGTCAAACACAACACTGCTCATCTCATCAAAAAACCGTTCGACCTTCCCCCCCCTATACAAATCAGGGATTTCTAGCTTGTAGTTTTAGAAACGCTTCCATTCAGTCCACTGTATAGGTCCATAATACAAAGCTACGTAAAGCTAAAGCGATCTGTAAATATTTCACTTAGAATACTAACATCGGACATGAGCCTGGATGGCAGCGAGAAGGTGACGTCACATGGAAGCCAGACAATGTGTGAAGCGGCGATACGGCATCTGTTGGTGCGAGAGTGTCTGTACCACCAGGGGGACGGCTCGGATATGCCGCAGAGCTTTGACTTGATAAGGTTCGAGCGCAAGGGTAAGTTTATTTATGCGATGAGAGGTGAGAGTAGTATATAATGAATCTAGAAGTAAGCTACGAGGTGATCTCATATGGCTACAATCTATAGATATCCCTCTGTTGGGCATGGGTCCCACAGACACTGATGCGGGAGGTCTATAGCATGCGGATTGATGGTGTTAGTGGACAACCCAGTGACGAATGTTCTCTAACCGCCCGAAGGTATTCGGCTTGATGATAGTTTTTACCATTGAAAACAACCGGGACCAACGGCTTATAGTGTTCTCCGAAGCGTCCATTAAATTTTGCCACTAGCGGTCACCCATCCACAAAACGACCGCGCTCGTCGTTGCTTCACTCTGTCGATCACATAGAATCGATACAGTAGAAATATATATAATAGCCATTGGGCTATGAACTCTTCAAATGTATGTAATGAAATTAAAAGGGGAAAACTGAATAAATTTGTCTAGTCCTGATTATAAATCCTAACTAGTTTTACGAGAAAGTAATAATGTAACGTTGTCAATAGAGGACGATGACGCGGGCTGCGGTAGTGCGCCGCGATCGAACATTAAAGTGAACTTCAAGCAAACTTCTAAGTACATGAGAATCTCTGGAGAGAAGAAATTAGTGTATCCAACAACGGATATTGTGTATGTACCCTTTTATTTAATACTTCAAAACTACCCTTATTCATAACAAATTAGGCCAATTTATAGCTATGAAGTGTTTTGTCACTCGGTCAAATTCTGAGTTGAGTTTGATTAAAAAAGACAAAACAATATAGCTAAAACAGTTTTAGTTAATAGATTTTTTATGAATATGACCCTTATTTTTTTACCTACATCTTTAATCCTACTTCATCATTTCGTACGAAATAATGAACTAGGATCAAAGTGATATATTAAGGGATATACGTAAGACTACTATACGCTACTGGTAAAGACTATTAAATGAGTATTTCATTCTAACTACTATTAAACTATCCTAAAACCGACTATCAAGAAATCCTAAAAATTACGTAATATTTTTAGTCAAGCCGGAAAATCTATGAAGTCTTATATCAACATGAATGTTTAATGTCTGTTTAATTTCATGAGGTCGGAATTTTCAGATTATTTTACTTACCTCATTTTATTCGCTGACTTCATTTTTTCCTCAACCTACGTCAGTGGTCAACCTACAAGTTGATGATAGATTAAGGGTGCTATCACCGTTGAAACAGTATTTAATAACCTTGCCTTGCTTGAAAAAAAAATTGTCTATACAAAAATAAATAATATTTTTAAACAATTGTTGTGGTAGTCCTATATATCAATATAAACCTCGAGACGCACGGTCTTTAGCTTATGCGCTTTACCTAATAATAATTATTTATTTCTGACATTGTTGTTTCCATATTGTGTTAGTAGATAGATGACAGCTTATAAAAATTGTAAGATAGTCTTAAAACTGATCACTTCGATTTTGTGCTGCAGGTTAAAATGTACACCATTCCATGTGGATGTAGACCTGGGTGTGCTGGAGCGAATGTCGGCGACGTTCTTCAGCGGGCCCGAGACTCCACCCTCTCAGACCACGCCCTCATCGCCGCAGAACCAAGTTAATTTCTCACTGCAGTGCCCCAATCTTAACGTTATACTCAGGTATACTAAAGTTCAAGTATGTATTTAAGTATGTAACTAGTTTAGCAGTATATTGTTTGCATGTACAACCCCTTGCATACCCCTTGCATAGGATCCAACCCATTGGCCCCTGCGACCTAAAAGATTTTTGTAGCTAATCTGCCTGCATAGTTTATTTCATAGTTACATTCATCGAAATAAATCTGGTAAAATCTGCCAAGATGACATACACATGACAGAGTACAAACAATCGCTGCGACCCATAGACGACCCACTGTTGGGCACGGGTCTCCCCCACAGACATTGCTGCATAGACAAGCTAACTGAACTCATTGAACTTGCCTAACAAACACTGGGGTATCTGTTTTTAAAATTATCTTATTTAACATTTAATTCCAAAATGACGTAGGTTTCCAATAGCGGACTTGCGGCCGGGAGTCAACCACGAGACGCGTCGCGTCCGTCCCGACTACCTCGTGCTCCGCTTCCAGAACACCGCGGCGGGCTGCCAGCAGCCGCCGAGCGCGCGCCCGCTGCCCACCACCATCACCCTCAAGGCCACCACCCTCGACCTATACTACCACGTGATTATTAATTTTTTGTTATTATTATTATATGATATCTTCTATATATATAAAAGGAGAAGGTGACTGACTGACTGACTGACTGACTGACTGACTGACATATCAACGCAGGGCCTAAACTATAAGGGCTAGAAACTTGAAATTTTGCACAGGGGTTCCTTTTATAACGTAGGGGAGCACTAAGAAAGGATTTTTGAAAATTCACCCCCTAAGGGGGTAAAACGGGGGTGCAAAGTTAGTATGAAACTTTGCCGTTTTTGATGTTATTCGAATGAAATTCAGTACCTATGAAGGTTTTTTATTGAGTTTCGAAATTATTTTTTGGAATTTTACCATTGAAAACAACCAGAACCGTCGACATAAGCACCTCCGAAGCACGGCAGCGCCCTTGAAATTTTGCCACTAGCAGCGGTCACCCATCCACAAATCGACGCTAGTTGCTTAACTCTGTCGATTACATTGAATCGATGCTTGTTATTGGGCTATGGAAGCTACGTGAGTTTCAAACTAGCAGAATATTCTAGACTTGTTGACGCCCGCAGCTTCGTTCGCATGGTATTAATCATTGCGGCAATATCGTTTATCGTTTTTCTTATAGACATCTCTGAACAAATTCTACCCAGTTACATCCAAGAGACTTATTTTATCTGAAAAAAAATCGTTTCACGTTCACGTTTTTGCCAGAGATTTCATCCTCCTTTAGAAACCTTTAAAAAAACTGAATTTGTATTGGAGCACACGTATTAAAGTATATTGTAGATTACCTACAATTAGCCTTTTTCTAAACTAAACGAACTAGCGACGCTTCCAGATTGGCGTAATAATGAGCATATGGCGACAACCATGACCATTAGGTCATGACTAAAGTTCATATGAATGAACTTTAGTCAATGTTTCCAAGTATCAGAATTTTGTAGCAGTATTATCAAAAGCGGTTGGTCATAACGTAGTATCACCTTTAGTAATACCAAACTATTATTTTCTAGGAAAATGATTCTGTTCCGGGAACACACGTCGCTCAAACAACAATGGACGACGCGTCCTTTGAAGGCAACATTCTGCAGGGAAACACCACTACACCCTTGCCCATGTAAGTATGCAGTTTGTCACCAAATATGTATGTATTACTGACATAACGTATATTATTTAAGTAAAGTTTAATATAGACTAACAAATAATGCGGTGGCAGTTTACTTTTCATCATAATTAGTTCGATCAGTAGGAGTCTCAAAAGCCTTGTAGACACCGCGTAGATAATACATTTTAACAATTCAAGTATGTATTCCCCATGAATAACGTTTGTTGCAGGATATCACTGACATTCAAGCCTAAAGAAACAAGCAAGGGTCCGTTCGACTCGCTGAGTGACGACCTGGCCTTCGAGCCAAAACACCACAACCCGATGACAACGTCCATGTACATTATGAACAACCTGAAGAGTGCAATGCCGAGCCCCTTCAGCGGGAAAAAGATGGCGCATCAGAGCATCACCAAGCACGACACTGACCCAAGTAAGTTGAACAATACAAATACAATAAAATAGAACAATACAAATACAATAAAATATAACAATACAAATGCAATAAAATATAACAATACAAATACAATAAAATAGAACAATACAGATACAATAAAATAGAACAATACAAATGCAATAAAATATAACAATACAAATACAATAAAATAGAACAATAAAAATACAACAAAATAGAGCCGCGGGAAAAGCTATTAAATTTATATCCGTTGCAAAACCGTTCACAACAACAAAAACAAAAACAGTCAGTTTATTACATTCGATTGGCGGAGGTCGATAGTTATTCGATGGCGATACCCGAGCGTCTTCGATACAATTTTTCAAATATGTGATGCGATTGGCAAATTACCTAAATATTCAATTTTGAATTTTGAAATTATGTAGTTGAGTGTTTAGATATTGAAATTACTGTAAAATTTAACATCGTATGGTTAGTTTCATTCAAAATGTACAAAAGGGCACCCCTTTTTGATTTATTATGATTGTTATCAAACTTGTTGGCTTGTAGTAGGTATAAAAGTATAGATCTGATAACATAAACATATGAATATTGATATTCAATTAATTCTATAGTATTTATTAGCGCTAGAACATAGTTGATCGTTCGATAGTCAAACGTTAGTTTATCGGAGGCGATGAATGAATCGACAATTTGAATATGCATGAGAATATTGTCGATTAATTTGATACTTTTTGTACAATCCTTATTCACGCGCCCGCACTAGGATTCCCTTTGTTGCGAGTGACACAAATAGATGATTTTCGAGTACGAGTAATTTACAGGCCAAGAAGAGGAGTTGGTGGTCCCGGGGACTGAGGAGGAGATGGCGGAGTTCTGCAGCAGCTCTGTAGAGCACGCGGCCATACACCTGGACTTCAACCTGCCTATACTTAGCTTACAGCTCGAGTGCGTATGCTTTAAAACTAGTATATAATTCGTAGTTAGTACGTAATTAATGGCCGCTCTGATCTTCGCTAACCTCAATTCGCGGCACACGCAAGCTATCGTTCTCTTACATAAAAACGCTAGCTAAGCTAAAACCCATAGGCGTCTCTTCGACAGCCACAGCGGAGGGAGGGAGTTTAGTTAGAGATACTCCACCATGCTGCTCCAAGGCGGATTGGTGGAGGAGTTAGTCACTAACCCAGTTTCGAATGTCTTCTTTCACATCTTCGTGCTTAACAATTATTTTTACATTGAAAGCAACCGGGACCGATGGTTTTACCTGCCCACTGAAGCACAGAATCTCCAATGAAATGTAGCCACCAGCAGTCACCCATCTACATACCGATCGTTGATGAAATCGGTCGATCACGTGCGACGCCAGCCATAGCGCTGCAAGTGCTTCTACGGGTCCGATACTACGCGGAATAACGTAGCCTCCGAAGTATCGTGATTTTGTATCGTGGTCTCACCGTTCATCTTCTTATTAAGATTGTGTAGTGTACGTTTCGCTGCGACCCATAGACGTCCCACTGTTGGGCTCGGGTCTCCGCTCAGAATGGGAGGGATTAGGCCTTAGTCTACCACGCTGGCCAAGTGCGGATTGGCAGACTTCACATGCCTTCGAGAACATTATGAAGAATTCTCAGGCATGCAGGTTTCACGATGTGTCCTTCACCGTTATAGCAAGTGACATTTAATTTCTTAAATCGCACATAACTTAGAAAGTCATTGGTGCGTGCCGCTGGGGTTTGAACCCGGGCCGCTCGAGTGAGAGGCGAGTTCGATAGCCACTGGGCTGTCACCGCTATGTGTACGTAATGAGCTTCAAATGTATGAGCCTCTATATAATGTTACTTAATACGCTAAGCAGCATAACGTCAGTGATAAATGTTAAACCGTACACGAATCATCTCTTGCAGATCGAAGCAGCTGTACGAGATCATATACAACCGCATCAACTCGGACTTGCTGCTGTGGGAGCCGCGCGTGGCGGACCAGTACGAGATCTCGCCGCCCTGCGGCACCATCTACCCCGCTTTCGGCATGTGCAAGGGCACCGGTTATGGTAAGCTATAGCACTAGGGTCACACCAAAAACACGCAACAGTCAAATTGAGAAACTCTCAGAATTGTCTCAATCGTAGAAAATGTTTAGTAGAGGTTGTGTTCCCATAGACAAGTACACCAAAATCTTCGATCGCTTATGAAAAAATAGATGCAGTACTTCATAGATATTCAATGCGCTCTGTCGCTGTTGACGTAACATTCTGTCAGCCACTTTCGGCATAGAAATTATAGAAGCATCTTTTAATTAATTGAACTAGTGATCGCCGAGTAGTCGAAATTTGACTGTTTTTTCTGTGATAAACTCAGTGAGAAACCCATTGAGAGTTCTTTGGTGGTGACACAATTTGCGCTAACATGCACCTGTATCCAATTTTTTTGCAATTAACAAGTTGGATGATTTGTATAGGGTTTTGATTTCTGCGCTGTTTGTTTTCCAAAAATGTTTGACATATTAAATGTGAATGTTGTTGGCGTTACTTATTACTTTTGTTGGACGCCGGGCTGGTTGACCGCATTATGCGGAAGATGCCACACGTCGCTTGCGCGTACTTTATCATCCCGAACATTCCAGAGTTAGCCGAAATATGTGCAACTGCTCAATAGGCGCGAGATTGACATTTATAAAACTGTTAGATTTTTTATAGAATTTATTTTTGCCTTTTTGTGGCTAAATAAAATTGAGATTGAGGGTTTGAAATTTTTATTCTCTTTCAGATTCAGATTCCGAAAGTTCATCATCGGAAGAAGAGAACCTATATTATTCTACTTACGACAGCAAACTAAAGAAAGGTCTAAACGCAACTAAGCCGCTGCCAGAGAACAGGCAAAGCGAATCGCACAACTTTTGTCTCACTCTTAAAGTTAATAAGGGTTTACTGACAATATACGCTCCTGTGAGGGTAAGTTAATCTTATGATTTTGATTTAAAAATTTAAACATCATCAAATATACATTATTTATTTTAATATATTCTTATAGTCTCAGGTAACTTGTAAATTATTATGTAGTTTTTTTGTTATATTAATTAGTTAAGTTTTATTAAAATACAAGCTTAATTCGACATATAGCTGTTTGTATTTTCAACAAGCCAACGACTTTTGTCACGACTCATACCTTCTGGTCATGTCAGATATTTTATTCCATTTCGGTCGTATACTAGTAGTATACATTAGTTGCAGTGGGGACCCCATATCTGTCGACTGGCGGATAGACTAAGTTCTGCAGCTTACGCGGTTAAAAGGATACGCTGTTTAGCGGATGTCGATACCGCTAGATTGGTCTATTTCAGTTACTTTCACAGTATAATGTCCTATGGCATTTTACTCTGGGGTAATGCAGCGGATGCTAATATTATTTTTATTTTGCAGAAAAGGGCTATCCGTTGTATATACAAAATGAGAAGTAGAGACTCCCTAAGAGAAAAATTTAAGGAAATAAACATCCTAACCCTTGCATCGCAGTACATCTATGAGAATCTTATGTATATTCGTAAAAATAGGCATCAGTTTGTAAGTCGTAGTGACCTAAATGCCTTACGCAATGTAACACTAAGGAACGGCCACAAATTAGCGTTTCCTAAATGCCGGCTTAGTAAGAAAAGTCGTTCCTTCATAGGAATGTCTATTCTAATATTCAATAAAGTCCCGGCTGCGGTTCAGTCTCTGCCTTTACACAGGTTTAAAAAAACCATCAAACAAACATTATGTCAAAAAGCTTATTATAATATTCAGGAGTATTTGGATGATAAGAAGGCATGGGACTGAATTAAACTCTGACAGGCTATCACTATGCTTTTGTATTAATTATACTAAATATTGTAAGCAGGTGGCATATGGGGTGATTCTTGGCATACACGATTGGCTGTCTCGTGTCTGTCCTAATCATATCGTGGTCATACTGTACATTTTTCTGTAAAAATTAATTTGAATTTTAAAAGAGTACCGAGAGTTTTTTCCTCCGGCTTTTTTCTCTCTCGGCCTACACTAGGGCATAGGATAAGAATATTGTAAGTTCTTCCTTAAGCCGATGACCAGATAGATAGTCTATCGTGACTTAGAGCTTAGCTTAGTGGTGGGTAATTATTGTAAATTAGCCATAAGGCAGGTTAGGCACCTGTGTAGGATTAGCTATTCATTCAAGGATAAATAGCTCATCCTTTGCTTTATATTAATCAGTTTAGAATAGCATTATATCTCTTTAAGTAGTTTGTAGTTACCTAGACTTTCGTTAAGCGTGTGTAATCACCTCATAGCGAAATAAATTATTTGAATTTGAATTTGAATTTGACATTATTATTTACACATTCACACGAACATTGCAAGCGATATGAACGTGATTTCGCACTGAATTAGGACAGCAACAAGCGCGTGGTGCCAGGACAGATGGGCGAGCTGGTGCTGGAAGCGCGCAGGCTGTCCTTGTGCCAGGTGAGCGGGCTGCACGGCCGCCCCAAGACTGCGCAGTTGTGCCTGCGCGCCCGGACCACCACCCTGTACCACGAGCGTGAGTGTTGATTACATAGAACATTTGTAACAAACCAGTAAAGCAAGAAGCGCCTAGTACTGGAAGCGCGCAGACTGTCCTTGTGCCAGGTGAGCGGGCTGCACGGCCGCCCCAAGACTGCGCAGTTGTGCCTGCGCGCCCGGACCACCACCCTGTACCACGAGCGTGAGTGTTGATTACATAGAATAGATTTCGATCCTGTACTAAACGGTTTGCGCAATCCTTTTTACCGCGCACTTGTCAACTGTGGAATGAACTTCCTTCTGAGGTCTTCGCGGTAGGCTATGATATGGGGTTCTTCAAAAAAGGCGTTTTTATATGGGGTTCTTCAAAAAAGGCGTAAAAAGAGCTCTCCTTCAGGGCCGGCGACACATTGGCAACTCCTCTGGTGTTGCTTATGTTCATAGGCGACGGTGACTACTTACCATCAGGTGGCCCGTCCGCTTGTTCGTTAGGCTAAAATCTATAATAAAAAAAAACATTTGTAACAAACCAGTAAAGCAAGAAGCGCCTAGTACTAGGACAGATTGGTACCTAATCTAATTCTGGAAGCGCGTAAATTGCCCTTGTCCCAGGTGAACGGCCGGCCAAAACTGCGCGTTCCTGGAACAATTTTGATTTAAAAAAATTTAAACTTCATCTGTTTTGAGCCGTCATATCATTGTAGACTAAAGCGACGAGCATGCGACTGATGATTTTCAAAGTCGTAATACGCGATAATGGTTCAAAACAAAAAATCGCCAGCTGATGACTTATTCATTCAAAATTCATTACAAATCTATATATATATAAAAATGTTATGTTGGTTTGTGTACGCTTCAAAAACTCAAAAAGTTCTGCACCGATCGAGCTGAAATTTTAGCATGATATATAATCCGCATCAAGGATTATTTTTATCTAATTCTTGCATCAGTCTTCATCCCCTAAAACGGGGGTGCAAAGTTAGTATGAAACTTTGCCGTTTTTGAAGTCATGTGAGCAACCCGAACGCGGGCAGACGTCGTTAATGGGTCTAATTCTACGCGAGCGAAGCTGCGGGCATCCACTAGTATTATATATAAGATTTCCATTCTCCGTAAAGGTAGGCAGACGTATGATTATTATAATCTCCGCCTTAACTATGATAACCAGCCATTTAGGCTCTGTCCTAATACATTTTACGCTTAATTATTTTAGCGCTTCTAACAATCCCTACCGAGAAACCGAGCTTGCGCCTGTACGGGACGTCATTGCCATCTCACCTGAAGAACACCATTTATCCGTCCAGCAAAGGGGTCATTATAAAGGAGAACTTGCAGCCAAAGGACATGTTCTCGCTTGCACTTAAGACTGAGCCGAACAGCGATACTCCGAACTTAAAGGTGATCTTTAGTACCGTTAAAAACATTCATTTATATTGTCATAAATTTTATTTGTAGCGTCCATAGCCTAATGGCTGATCAGTAGAACAAGGACGAGTTACGCAAGCGCGGTCAGAGGGCACGTTAAGCCGTCGGTCCGGGTTGTTTTCCATGGTGAAAACGATCGCTAAGCTATTTATAAGACCTTTGAGTGGCTTGAGTAATTTCGACAATCGGTTGGCTACTAACCCTTCCAGACGTCTAGAAAACTTCAATTATTATTGTTTAAAGCTTCCTTGTTTGAAGGCATTAGCTATCCCGGTTGTTATGTATTATGTAATTAAGATTTTGTTATTAGTCGTAGGTTTAGTCGTATAATCATGAGACAACCATTAGATGTAAATTTCGATTAAATCACTAAGATAATCACTACTTCCACACTATGTTACTCCCTGATAATTAAAATATTTATCCTTTTGTTCCGCAACCAGACGATCTGCATCGCACTGGGCATAGAGCAAGCCACGCTGCGGCACAGAGGCGACAAGGGCATCGCGTGGCTCACGCAGCTGATGGACGTGCTGGACGTGCTGGACTACCCGGTGCCGGGGTACACGCCCTCCACCGTGCTGTCCGAGCTGCACGTGCACGTGTGGGACTGCGCCGTCGACTATAGGTGCGGAGTTTTTAAGTAGTTTGTAGTTACCTAGACTTTCGTTAAGCGTGTGTAATCACCTCATAGCGAAATAAATTATTTTAATTTTGAATTTTGAGCTCATATAGTAGGAGAGCTGTCACCAATTTTTCGGTAGGTATTTGAGGCAAGCTGAAAACTTGTCCAACTGCTGAAAGCTTGCCTCAATTACCTACCGAAAAATTGATGCCAGCTCTTGGACCAATATAATAAACGCTTCACACTCACGCGCACACCTAATGATTTAAATTTAATTTGAACTAATTTTCGGCTACACTTACTCGTAGATGCCATTTGCCTATAAACCTTAAGAAAAATGTTGAAATGAAATACAACATAATCCTTTACCATTGAATTTAATCAATACAGTGTAACAGGAAGGTGCACGATTACTAAAAGAAAGACTTTGAAACTCCGCGCAAACAGATACTGTTTTAATAGATTGTCGTGGGCGGCAGCAGATTTTTGGTGCTGCAAGCTCCTTACTAAAAGTACAGATTATGACAGGAACTAAAACATATAAGAAAAAAATATTAATTATTATATTTTATTAATAAAATAATTTCCGACCGTCATTTGTCGGAACTGTATAGTATATATATTCCATATTCGCCCCACTCGCCACGCTCGCCACGCCAAAAATTTGGTTTGCCCTCCGCTTAAAGATGTTTCACATCAAAAGTAAATAATTAGGTTGCCTGTGTATGTATTAGTTCGTTAGCCGTATTGTCTCCCGCATTGCATACGCCATATTATTATGTCACACCGAATTTTGTTCAGAGCTACACTTTCGTGCCGATGTTTGTTCAACTTGAAATAAAATTCTCTCCCCAGACCGCTGTACCTGCCAATCCGGACGGTGGTGACCCTGGGCAGCTTCAGCGTCTCCAGCAACCTGATCCCGGAGACCAACACGTCGTACCTCCGCTTCCTCGCCCAGGAGTGCTCGCTGCTGTTGGCTCACATGACGAGCGCCAAGCCCCACACGCCGGTGCCACAGGACGACGATAAGCCCCCGGATGTGCACAAGGACTATGTTTGCGTGCTTGAACTGGGGTTGTTCGAGCTGTCGCTGCGGATGGAAGATAAGGCTACTGGGGTGAGTTAGACATTCACAAACACACTTATTCTGGACTGGACTGGGATGAACACATTTCGGATACAAAATTCGACACGAAAGTGTATAACTGAATGAAATTTGGAGGGGATAAGGCTACTGGGGTGAGTTAGACATTCACAAACACACTTATTCTGGACTGGACTGGGATGAACACATTTCGGATACAAAATTCGACACGAAAGTGTATAACTGAATGAAATTTGGAGGGGATAAGGCTACTGGGGTGAGTTAGACATTCACAAACACACTTATTCTGGACTGGACTGGGATGAACACATTTCGGATACAAAATTCGGCACGAAAGTGTGTAACTGAATGAAATTTGGAGGGGATAGTTGCGCATGAGGTATCGACTTACGACTGACAACCCGCTCGCCCCTCGACCTACCTTAAATTTCGACTTCTGCGCATTCAAGGTCAGAGCTACACTTTCGTGCCGCTCCTTAGGCGTATTACTCCATATTTTTATTTTCAGTTGAATTTAAATTTTGTATAGTTAGTTCGTAACATACGGGTCTCATGAAAAGCGGGATAGTTAATAGTTAGTTTTAAAGTTGTGCTTTCATTCTTTTATTTATTTACATCATAGTAATCATAACACCTGAAACGGATTATTTAAATCGCAGATCTATCAGCCAAAATGTATTGTAGGTGGTAGAGCCTATAGGGAACCAAATAGGTTTTATATGAAAGCTAATTGGTTCCATATAGAGTTCGCCCAGGGCAGTACCACCGCCCGCCACGGTACCTAGTACCATTTCTGCCGTGTAATAATTGTTTTTAAAGCAATTGTGGTCCGGTTGGAAAGGTGTGGATTCCGGTTACACTTCTTTAGAGGCGACCATCTTAGTCCTCATGGGTAGCAACACATCTGTGAGACTCCTACTTACAAGTACTAACTGGACTATTACTAACACCAACTAACAGGACTAACTATCACTAACAGTCCCTAATCCTCATACCTACTAACGAACTGACCAACTAATGTTCTAATTAACTTTCTCAACTAATTGGACTAACCATCCCAGTCCCTAATTGAGTCTTGTTCAAAGTCAGTCACAGTTGTCATGGGTGGCAGCGGATGGGTGGTGCTGCAAGCTCGTTTGCTATCCTGTATCCATAAAAAAAAAGTGTTGAAAACATTTCTTATGTTTCCAAGTCAAACGATCAGCCCCAAGTGGACCTGAGTGCATCGAACAACATGGTGAACCTGTACACTTGCTGGGACTCGGCGTCGGCGCTCTGCCGCCTGCTGACGTACGCGGCGTCGGACGGCGACTGCCAGCCGCCGTGCGACCGCTCGCGCCACACCAGCATCTGCTCCGACCAGCCGCTCGAGCCGCTCGTCGGTGTGTATAGTTGCGTGCACACTAACACAAATATATAGTCGTAACGTGTATATATAACAGGGCAGTCGAATGTATATTAACACCAGCTGACCCGGCAAACGTTGTTTGATCGTAGAGGGTTGAAAATTCAGGGTTGTATGTATTTTCTAATGTTGTATCACAAAAAAATACAAAAATAAAAATTTATCTAAAAATTAAAAAAAAAATTTTGGGATGGACTACCCTTAACATTTAAGGGGATGAAAAATAGATGTTAGTCGATTCTCAGACCTACTGAATACGCATATAAAATTTGGTAAAAATCGGTAAAGCCGTTTCGGAGGAGTACTGCAACAAACATTGTGACACGGAAATTTTATATATTAGATACATTCGACTGCCCTGTATAATAATGGGTCAGTTGGCGCTTTCAGTAGTGACCAGTCTGTTTATGTCTCCCTGCAGCCTATCATGATCAGAAGTTAATAATATAAATAATAAATATCTCTGTATGTATTTCAGTCTTTGACACCCATATTACTGGCTCGCGATATTTATTTATTTTATTATTTAATACACGGAAACTTTCCGCATGTTAGCTGTTCCACACTAACTATATACAAATCCGTAATATGGAGATCTACCCAATTCTTAAAGTTAAACAGTGTGTAAACTTTGCTAAGCTTAGTAAGAACCTAGACAGAAAGCTCCATAACAACATTGAACATTTAATTAAAAACGATTTGTTTCAGGTCTGGAAGACAGGCCGATAGAAGAAATCAGGGAATTATCGCCAAGCGAAATACAGCAAGTCAATGATCTCATGGCTGAAGCTATGAAAGAAAGCCCCAACACTACAAGTAAGTGTATAATAATTTTAAAATTAATATTTATAAATATGATAAGTAAAATGTACGCTTACATTAAATTTTCACCTTTTGAATGATTCATAATATGTGTTAATATTTTTACATAAATGTTATACCTTTTATACATAGTGGAAGAAGACGAACTACACAGCTCAGCTGAGAAAGAAGGAGTGGAAGTGTTCTTTTTTCCCGATGAGAATATGAAGCAGAGGTTGCCTTCAGAGACCATAGACACTGACACGGAACCCAAGAGCATTGAGCCGGAAGACTTACCGACCAGCACTAACGTTGAGGATAGTGACGAATCTAGGCCTCCTATGGCGCAGGTGGCTAAGGATCTTGGCGACCCGTCGGCCACGCCCACATCTACGCCGCGGAAAAGCAAACGAAAAAAGGTATGATTGTCTATAGACTTTGCAAGGCTTTGAAACTTTTCCATTTCCACCACAACCCTTTCTTTGTCCCACTGTTGGGCTCAGGTCTCCTCTCAGAATGGGAGGGATTAGGCCTTAGTCCACCACGCTGGCCAAGTGCGGATTGGCAGACTTCGCATACCTTCGAGAACGTTATGATGAACTCTCAGGCAAGCAGGTTTCCTCACGATGTGTCCTTCACCGTTACAGCAAGTGACATTTTTAATTTATTTAAAATGCTTTTCCATTTATAATAATTTAATTCAGACTAAAAATTTTAAAACTTTTAGAATGGAATAGAATAATTTTATATGTCATCTGAACAATACAAATTTACCACGTTTTAATAACAATATCAGATCACATTTATTTACAGAGTATTTAAATGTAAGGTACATTCAATTATAATACAGTTACATATTCAAATGGCGAATAGGAACCGCACTCAGCATATGCCATGATTTCAAGTTAAAACCATGACGCTTTTCAGCGTGGCCTTTTCACCTTATTTAAATGATCCAATGATGATAATATAGTCCCAGACATGTCCGTTAATGGTGAAATATATGAAGATAGTATAGCTAGTAGTAAGCAATTGACTACAAAAAGAGAATTTTGTTTTTAATTATCTATATGTATTTGTATAGTGGCACTTTAAGAATTAGAATTTAATCCCAGAAGTAATAATCGAGTAATGTTTCGTTTACAAAGTGGGCGTTAGCGTGTCGTCGAGCGGAGGTTCAGATTGATCGCGCTGTGTAAACACACCTTAAAATTAATTAACATTCAACTCTTAACTAATCCTATAAATATTGCTAGGTAAAATCAGGCGGCGATGGCAGCAACACAGACGACGAGTACTGCATAGTGGAACAGAGTCCTTACGGGCAGGACAATGAGATGGACGAGCCTGTGGTGAACTGGCTAGGGCCCGGCCCGGTCCTCATGACAGACAACCACTTCACAGTGCCTGCGGCAAGAACGGACGTGCTGAAGGCGCCCAAGAGCTTCCCCATGCCTGTACTCAGGTGAGACAGATCTTTTTGCCTAATCAATACACCCGTTAATACACCTGTGGTCCTTTACCGTCGGTCTGATCCGCAAGCTCATAGTCGCTCAGCGAGCTATGAAGAGAGCTATGCTCGGTATTTCTCTACGGGGCAGGATTCGCAATGATGAAATCCGTAGACTAACAAAGGTTACCGACATAGCTCGAAGGATCAGTGAACTGAAGTGGCAATGGACAGGCCACGTCACTTGACGGACTGATAACCGTTGGGTAAGAAAAGTAAGTCGAAGGGTAAGTCCTCGAATGGAGACCGCGTCTCGGAAAACGAAGTAATGGCCGCCCTCCGACGAGGTGGACTAATGACCTGAAGAAGACAGCGGGAAACCGTTGGATACAGAGGGCGCAGGATCGAGAAGAGTAGCGTCGATTGAGGGAGGCCTATGCCCAACAGTGGACCCCAAAGGGATGATGAATGGATGGATACACCCACCTACCGAACGCTGAGGGTGACGACCGCCAACCGCGCGATTCCACTAGTTTCCCGCCGGTACCCGCATACAGCGCACGCAGCGGACATAAATCGTGTCGTAAAAATTACCACTCCACTATATTTCTACTATTTCCTATGTGTTCCCCTAACCGCGGAAGGGCCGGGTGTAAATCGCTCTGCGAGGTCCTTGCCTCAGAGCCCCCATGCCCGTACCTTGAAGATCTGTTAGACTAGCATTTGTAGTTCGAGCTGGCACTGAGCTCACTCGGCCCCTGACATCCACAATACACACCCATGTGGGTGTGGCACCCAAAAGCCTCTACACTCCGGCGACCTGTATTCTATGTGTTACAATTATCTACTAAAATGTTAATAAATTAGGTTATGTCATGTTAATGATGTTTTGAATTATTGTTATTTAGGTACACGCTTTGTGAAATGAGCCTCACCTGGCACATGTATGGGGGAACGGACTTCCGCCCCGCCACCGACGCGGCGCCGGCCAAGAAGACCGTCACTATCGAAGGAGATGTACGGAACCAGGGATCACCGACGACCAATAAGTGAGTTAACTTACTTAATTATGTTTAAAATAAACTTGTGTGTGTATAGGACTGTACAAATATGCCAAGAGATGTTCAATCTCATAAGATACATAGTCAAGCTCAGAAAATAGTTTTTAAGCTTTAAGGTGCGGTTTGTTTTTACTGGAAATTATGGTGAATGAAGGAATAACCTTTATCATTCAAAAAGGAGACCTTGAACTCAGTAGTGGAACAGTGAACTGTTTTATTAATGAGTACATATACTGATATTACCTGGTTTTTGAATTCTCCGTTTAACAAGGGTTTCTGGATATTGACATTTTTGGCGTTTTCACTGTTTAATTTTTTCGTTCGTTCGTAAATTTCTTAGTTGCGTGCGAGACACGCTTGAATGAATGTCGACTGAATTTAAAAATTGATTGAAGCATTTGAACATACTTCTTTGTTTCAATTAAAATAAACGAAGATAATATTCAATGACTTAATTACACGTATCAATTTGGTTTCTTCATTATAAATCACTATCTTTCACGCAGGTAGAAGGATAAAGCAACAAATCCATTTATATATTAGTAAGGATGTTATGTTAGTACCTTTGAATAATGATAATCATATTTGTACAAGACGCAGCAAAGAGTATGAGCCGTACGAGAACAGTCGCGCGGCGGCGGCCGCGTACCGGCGCACCGGCGTGTCGTGGGCGGCCGGCGCCGAGCGGGTGCGCCCGCGCGCGCCGCCCCCCGCGCGCCCGCGCCCGCGCGGCGGCCCGCACCGCGACCACCATACTTGTGTCAAGCTGTGTCTCAATAAGGTAATGGACCAAATGTCTATTTATTACATAACTAGCTTTTACCCGCGGCTCCGCCCGCATGGTCAAAGGGAATTAACAAGAAGTTGTTTATCATATTTGTGGTGGATAAATAATGACAGTTCCACGATTAAAAGATACTTAGAGGAACCAGAGGTAATGCTGACCGCAGATAAAGGGTACGTAAGGTACGCCATCTATTAACAACATCCGGAACTAAATATCTAGCAAATAACAAAACATCGATATCTACCCATGGGGATGTTTTACCGCGGTAAAAAGTAGCCTACGTCACTCTCGACCCTCCTCACTATCTCCACACATAAAAACCATATCATATAATAGCTTCGTTGCGACGTGAAAGCCGGACAAACAAACAAACACACTTTCCCATTTATAATATTAATTTTATAATATTAGTATGGATAATAATAATTAAACATTTATTCCTCAAAAGCAAAAGATTTAAAAATGTCTGTGCGACGAGTACTTATTCCACGTTATTGTCAGTCATAAGTAATTGGTGTTTTTACACAGTTTGTGATAACCTTTGTTTTGTTAGTATTTAAACTTATGATTTCCTAGCTGACTATGCAGAGCTAATTCACCATCGTTTCTATCTCCGACGCTCTCAGATGTGTTAATTCCCTTTTTGCTTCTTTTCGGAGATGTCATAGACCACCGAACCTCAGACTACGTTTTAAAGTAAATAAACATGTAACCATACTCCGCCGGCCCTACCGCAGGTGAAGTTCCAGCACGAGGTGTACCCGCCGGGCGGCACGCAGGCGTCGCGGCAGACGCTGGCGGTGGCGAAGATCGAGGTGCTCGACCGGCTGGTGTGCAGCGACATCAACAAGCTGCTTAGCCAGTACAAGCTCAAGGACGAGCCTGAGCGGAAGAACGCTCATATGGTAAGTACCAGTCAGTAGCATATTTGCTTAACTATTTTCTTATACATATATAGCTATAGCCCAATGGCTGGCGTCGATTCTATGTGATCGACAGTTAAGCAACGATGGGCGCAGCCGCTAGTGGCAAAAATGTCATGGACGCTACGACATCCACATTCAGCACACAAATTTAATTCAATTGGTGTATATTTTGCTCAGTTTCGCGTAAATATGTGACTTATTCTAACAGGTTATAATGTCAAATTCTATTTTATTATATGCTATTTCCGAATATTATGAAGGAAATAATGAATATATTTTTATTTCATACAAATTTCGGCACGAAAGTGTAGCTTTAAACGAAATTTGATGGGGATAGCTGCGCATTGGGTATCAATGCGGGGCTCATAATACGGTTGGCGAATCAATCAGCGCTTATGACTGACAATCCGCTCGCCCCGCGCAAGACGATTACTTAAATTTCGACTTCTGCGCATTAAAATTTAAGGTCAGAGCTACACTTTCGTGCCGCTAACTGTATATGGATAATGGTAAAGTTGTTACTTGTGTAGCTGGTAGTGAAGGCGGTGCACCTACGCACGGACGCGGCGCTGGCGGCGCAGGAGTGCTGCCTGAAGGTGTCGCTGCTGCCCCTGCGGTTCAACCTGGACCAGGACACGCTGGCCTTCCTCGTCGGCTTCTTCTCCAAGCTCGGCTCCGACGAGGCTGGCGGTCAGTTACCGATCATCGTACATTTTAATTACCCCTCAGTCAACTTTTACATGTAGCATCCTTAGCCCAATGGCTCGGGTTAATTAAATGTGATCAACAGAGTTAAGCGACGACGGGCGCGGTTGGCTTGTGGATGGGGTGACCGCTGGAGGCAAAATTTTATGGGCGCTACCGTGCCCGCAGTCTGCGTTGTTTTCAATGGTAAAAACAAACGCTAAGCCTTATCAACGGCTTAACTAACGGTGGCTTGAGAACATTCGACACTTGGTTGGTCACTAACCCCTCTACCAATCAACATTCAAATTTTAATTGGTAGAGGGGTGCAGCGTGATGGAGTATCGTCAGTTTCTGTAGGGGAGACCCGTGCCCAACGTCTAAGGATAGTAACTCAATACTTTAAGTACGTTACGCACTTGTACGTTATGCAATATTTTACTCTCACAATGGTCACTGTCTAACTTATCAACATATGAGGACATCCAATGATAAATAGCTAATTCTATATAATATTTAAGGTTAGAGCGTTTAAAAACCTTATAAATCGCCTTATAAATCTCCTATATATATAAAAGGAGAAGGTGACTGACTGACTGACTGACTGACTGACTGACTGACTGACTGACATATCAACGCAGGGCCTAAACTATAAGGGCTAGAAACTTGAAATTTTGCACAGGGGTTCCTTTTATAACGTAGGGGAGCACTAAGAAAGGATTTTTGAAAATTCACCCCCTAAGGGGGTAAAACGGTGGTGCAAAGTTAGTATGAAACTTTGCCGTTTTTGATGTTATTCGAATGAAATTCAGTACCTATGAAGGTTTCTTATTGAGTTTCTAAAATTATCTCTTAGGGGGGGTAAAAGGGGGGTGCAAAGTTAGTAGGTATAAAAGTTTTACCTACATTATTTCAATGAAATTTTGTATGTAGGTTATGTTACGTCTAATTCCACGCGAGCGAAGCTGCGGGCGTCCACTAGTGCTAAATAAATGGTTTGTGTTTGAATTTGTCTGGCAGATGAGGACACGAAGAGCGTGAGTGGCCTGTCGACGGAGTCCGGTGGGTCGCGGCAGACGACGCCCACGCACCGGCCGCCCGTCATGAGCATCGCCAGCCACCTGCGCGACCCGCCGCCCACGCCCACCTCGCTGAGCGACGCGGACGCCTTGTCCCTCAACGATACCGGTACCATCCATCCATCCATCCATCAGCCTTTTAGGGTCCACTGCTGGACATAGGCCTCCCTCAATCAGATACCGGTACGCTACCTCACAACTAGCCCCTGCCTGTATTATTTTAGACGGTCAGTCAGCAGCACGCCGGCAAGGAATCAGAAGAACTGGTTGTCCTGTAGGCCTTTGTGAGCTGTTAGAACTGTTCTAGCAAAATGTGTATTAATTAAAACATAAAAAAATAACCGACCCCGTTTTAAGAAAATCTCGTGGAATTTGAATGAAATTTGACACGGTTATAATTTATAACAAGCAGAAATGTAGAATACTCCACCAATCCGCATTGGAGTAGCAGTGTCTGTGGGGTAGACCTGTGCCCAGCAGTGGGACGTCTATGGGTTGCAGCGAGCGAGCGAGAAATACAGAAATCTAATATTTTTTATATAACATTGGAAATAAATTAATAAAGGAAAACATTATCCATACCATATATGGATTAAGTCTATGATTATAGAGTACCAGAATAACATTCAAACTTAAAATTTAATAAATATAATTATGATTGAATTTTGACCACTCAACGACCACTAGTATAAATAAAAACATCTGACAAACACACAGCATTGCTTCCATGAAATCTCGCTCGTAACTTATAACAACCTGCAAGTCCTTATGTCCAAAACTAATAATGTATTTGATAATCCGAACATAATCCATACTAATATTATAAATGTGAAAGTGTGTTTGTTTGTCCGGCTTTCACGTCGCAACGAAGCTATTATATGGTATGGTTTTTGTGTGTGGAGATAGTGAGGAGGGTGGAGAGTGACGTAGGCTACCGCTATTTTACCGCGGTAAAACATCCTCATGGGAAGATATCGATGTTTTGTTATTTGCTAGATATTTAGTTCCGGATGTTGTTAATAGATGGCGTTGTCATGTATGATAAACAACTCATTGTTAATTCCCTTTGACCACGCGGGCGGAGCCGCGGGTAAAAGCTAGTGCATACATATATTTGCAGTGATCCGCAACGACGAGCCGCTGATGGAGACGTACGAGGCCGAGCGGCTCGTGTCCGAGAACCTGATCCAGCTGGAGGAGGACTTCCAGAAGCTGGGCGTGCAGGAGCGGCCGGTGGCCAGGCAGGCCGTGGACGCGGAGCCGGTCGACGACTCGCCCATATACTTCAGGTATTCATACCATGTAGCGTCCATAGCCCAATGGCTCACGCTCGCTCTCGCGAAAGAGTTAAGCAACGACGGGCGCGGTCGGTTTGTGGATGGGTGACCGCTAGTGGCAAACATTTCATGGACGCTACCGTGCTTCGGAGGGCACGTAAAGCCGTCGGTCCCGGTTGTTTTCAATGCTGGAAACAGTCGTTAAGCCTTGTCGAAGACCTTCGGGTGGCTAGAGAACATTCGACACTGGGTTGGCCACTAACCCCTCCACCAATCCGCATTGGAGCAGCGTGGTGAAGTATGCTCTAGACCTCCCAGTGTCTGTGGGGGCGACCCGTGCCCAGCAGTGGGACGTCTATGGGTCGCAGCGATTCATACCATTCCACGTTTTAAAAGTGGGAAACCTTAAGGGTAAAGGTATCCCTGGATTGGGGGAACGAGACCGTTGATGGCCTTATCAGCACATGGTGTCCTACTACTGCGCCCAACACATGCGCTACCCAATCCGTCTTAAAGTCAATTCCTATACAACGTTTTGCAGCCACCTTTTCCAGGGTCACTTGATGGACTTTTATTGTCGCTGACCACCCCCTTATAGTGGCCACTTTCCAATAAAAACCGTAAAAAGTAATTTAAAAAAACCCGGCGCACCAGTGTTGTGGTGGTCGTAAAGGATACTAACTGATACGAGGCACCCACAAACAATACGTTCTATTACCGTTCTTTCTAACGTAACACAATAGTTTGCGCCTTATTCAACATTTTGTATGTTCCTAACCTACATTGACCAAATGTCTCAGTACTCAATTATCATATTTTTATTGCATAGTATACGAGTAAATGTTGATAAAAGAGAACAGGATACGTAACACGTTTACATCCGTGCACGGTTTAGTAATAGTGTGAACACCGAACTACTAGTATTGGTACCTAGTTATTTTCTTCCAAAGAATTCCTCCAGTGTAAAATCTCCATCCATCCATACATCAGCCTTTTTGGGTCCACTGCTGGACATAGGCCTCCCTCGATCCTAAACTCGTGTAAAAACTATTCCTTGTCCAATATTCTTATTGTTTTTCAGAAAATTCCTTCTCTTACATCATGTGGAAAAAATGTCGACTTTTAGAAAATGCCTTTTGTCATTAAGTCCGCTCAATGTAGAGAATGCAATAAAGGTTTAATAAATAAATGTTTCAAGGAGTGAAGTAAAATGTTATAAAATCATTTTCCGTATGATTGCAGATGCGTAGTGTTCTTCCCCGAAGTGCCAAATTCTGTCAAATATAATGTTTGTTTTTTAGAAAATTCCTCCTCTTACATATGAATGTTTCAAGGAGTGAAGTAAAAAGTTATAAAGCAATTTTCCGTATGATTGCAGACGCGTAGTGTTCTCCCCCGAAGTGCCGATCCGGCTGGACTACGTAGGCAAGCGCGTGGACCTGTCCGCCGGGCCGGTGGCCGGCCTGCTCATGGGCCTGGGCCAGCTCAACTGCTCCGAGCTCACACTCAAGCGGCTCGACTACAAGTCAGTGTTACTTTGGTGCAAACACTATACGACAACAAACTTACTCTACGACACTTTGGTGCCTGTTGAAAACCCTGTTTTTCTCGTAGACAGAGCAGAGGTATTGAAACTTTGACAGGCACTGAAAATCAGCGTCATTGTCATCATGATTTTTAAGGAATCATGACAATAAGGTCCAAATTTGTTTTGAAAGTGTAATAACCTACACCTAATAATATTCTGTACCATACTGTTTTAAGCAAAATAAATTCTATTGTATTCTATTCTATTCTCAAACGAAAGAGACTCAATTTTTGGTAAATCTATATATATATAAAAGGAGAAGGTGACTGACTGACTGACTGACTGACTGACATATCAACGCAGGGCCTAAACTATAAGAGTTAGAAACTTGAAATTTTGCACAGGAGTTCCTTTTATAGCGTAGGGGAGCACTATGAAAGGATTTTTGAAAATTCACCCGCTAAGGGGGTATAACGGGGGTGCAAAGTTAGTATGAAAATTTGCCGTTTTTGATGTTACTCGAATGAAATTCAGTACCTATGAAGGTTTTTTATTGAGTTTCGAAAATCATCTCTTAAGGGGGTAAAAGGGGGGTGCAAAGTTAGTAGGTATAAAAGTTTTTCGTATATGCCTACATTATTTCAATGAAATTTTGTATTTAGGTTATGTTACGTTTAATTCCGTAGGGGAGCACTAAGAAAGGATTTTTGAAAATACACCCCCTAAGGTGGTAAAACGGGGGTGCAAAGTTAGTATTAAAATTTGCCGTTTTTAAAGTCAAGTGGGTAACCCGAACGCGGGCAGATGTCGTTGATGGGTCTAATTCTACGCGAGCGAAGCTGCGGGCGTCCACTAGTTAAGTATATCTTCTAATATATAAAATTTCCGTGTCACAATGTTTGTTGCAGTACTCCTCCGAAACGGCTTTACCGATTTTTACCAAATTTTATATGCGTATTCAGTAGGTCTGAGAATCGTCTAACATCTATTTTTCATCCCCTTAAATGTTAAGGGTAGTCCATCCCAAATTTTTTTTTTAATTTTTAGATAAATTTTTATTTTTGTATTTTTTTTATGATACAACATTAGAAAATACATACAACCCTGAATTTTCAACCCTCTACGATCAACTAAAAATTATTTATATGGCAAAACAACGTTTGCCGGGTCAGCTGGTAAGTATATAAAGTTGAATACTTTAGCTTTAATTTTGTGCTTTTCAGACTAGGACTGCTGGGACTGGAGAAGCTGGTCCAGTGGGCGCTACACGAGTGGCTGGCGGACATCAAGCGGCACCAGCTGCCCGGCCTGCTCAGCGGCATCGGGCCCATGCACTCTCTGCTGCAGCTCAGTGAGACTTCAGTTTTTTCAGACTAGGACTGCCGTGACTGGAGAAGCTGGTGCAGTGGGCGCTACACGAGTGGCTGGCGGACATCAAGCGGCACCAGCTGCCCGGCCTGCTCAGCGGCATCGGGCCCATGCACTCGCTGCTGCAGCTCAGTGAGACTTCAGTTCATTCAGACTAGGACTGCCGTGACTGGAGAAGCTGGTCCAGTGGGCGCTACACGAGTGGCTGGCGGACATCAAGCGGCACCAGCTGCCCGGCCTGCTCAGCGGCATCGGACCCATGCACTCTCTGCTGCAGCTCAGTGAGACTTCAGTTTATTCAGACTAGGACTGCCGTGACTGGAGAAGCTGGTACAGTAGGCGCTGCAGCTCAGTGACTTCAGTTTGTTCAGACTAGAACCGCCGGGATTGCAGGACTTGTGCTGTCGACCAGTTCTCAGTTATCATCTTCGCAATTCAAATCAGATTTAATGAGTTTTTGAATGATAGATTATGAAACAGATAATTAACGTCCATAGCTCAATGGCTCGCATCGATTGTAGCGTCCATAGCCTAATGGCTCGCGTTGATTCAATGTGATCGAAAGAGTTAAGCAACGACGTGCGCGGTCGGCTTGTGGATGGGTGACAGCTAGTGGCAAAATTTCATGGACGCTACCGTGCTTCGGAGGGCACGTAAAGCCGACGGTCCCGGTTCTTTTCAATGCTGGAAACAGTAGTTAAGCCTTGTCGACCTTCGGGTGGCTTGAGAACATTCGACACTAGGTTGGCCACTAACCCCTCCACCAATCCGCATTGGAGTAGCGTGGTGGATTATGCTCTAGACCTCCCGGAGCAGTGTCTGTGGGGGAGACCGGTGCCCAGCAGTGGGACGTCTATGGGTCGCAGCGAATTACCGTCAGTTAACGTTGCAGTCACAGGCATCCGCGACCTGGTGTGGCTGACCTTCGGGTGGCTTGAGAACATTCGACACTAGGTTGGCCACTAACCCCTCCACCAATTCGCATTGGAGTAGCGTGGTGGATTATGCTCTAGACCTCCCGCAGCGGTGTCTGTGGGGGAGACCGGTGCCCAGCAGTGGGACGTGTATGGGTCGCAGCGAATTAACGTCAGTTAACGTTGCAGTTGCAAAATTTTTGCAAAATTGGATCAAATTAGCACAGGACAGGAACACATGGAAATCCTTGGAAGAGGCCTTCACCTGCGAGGGGTCCATGTAAATAAAATAAAATAAAAATTTATAAAATTGTTTGTAATTAGGTATAGTGCATGGAATAAAAGGCTTTTTTATTTTTTATTTATTTTATTTATTTACTAGTGGACGCCCGCAGCTTCGCTCGCGTTACACGGCAAAGCTTCATACTAACTTTGCACCCCCGTTTTACCCCCTTAGGGGATGAATTTTCAAATTTTTCTCGCCGCAAAAACCATCCTTGAACTTCAACGAACATTTAAAAAAAAGAATTGTCCAAATCGGTCCAGGCGTTGTTGAGTTATGCGCTTACCAACACATTTTGCGATTCATTTTTATTATATAGATTTAACGTTGCAGTCACAGGCATCCGCGACCTGGTGTGGCTGCCGGTGGAGCAGTGGCGGCGCGACGGGCGGCTGGTGCACGGGCTGCGGCGCGGCGCCGCCTCCTTCACCGCGCGCACCGCCGTCGCCGCGCTCGACATCACCGCGCGCCTGCTGCACCTCATACAGGTGCGTGCCCGGACGGTGTTGTCCACTGCTGGACATAGATTCAGATTCAGATTCATTTATTTTTTTCATTATATGGTATTTTGTATACGCTTAATGAACGTCATAACATTTTTCATCTACCGCCGGTTCACAAAGTTGATGCTACCGAGAAGAACACGGCAAGAAACTCGGTAGTTACTCTTTTCAAAATTTACAATTTTTATAATTGGATCGCATTACATTATTATTGAACAAGTGGAGCTGGAGATACATCGCACCAAGCATTTCTATCGTTCAAGTAGTCATTAATTTTATAGAAAGGTTTATTAAGGAGGTTTTGTTTAATGTAAGATTTAAATTTATTATCTGAGAGACAAGTAATATTACCGGGTATTTTATTGTAGAAGCGAACACAGTTCCCCATAAAAGATTTTGATACTTTACTTAGTCTAGAGCTAGGTACAATAAATTTATCCTTATTTCTTGTACTAAAGTTATGTACACTGCTTTTTTTGTCAGACTTCTAGACTTCTCCCAAACGACACCACGAAGATTCTGTGCCTTCTCCTGAGAATATTCTCCTTTCATAAATATCATCCAGTATACCCATAAAGACAACAAAGACAATGTCAGTCTACAGTCGAACGCCCCGTTTACATACTCGGCTATTAATTCGTCGAGTAACATAAATTGTGCACGAATGAAACCTAGTAAAAAAAGTTAATTTCGACTGAGATTTTCCCTTCGAGATACGACATGGAGCGTTTCAAAAATAGTGTAAAACAAGGCAGACAACGCACCTGTGATACCCCTGGTGTCGCACGTGTCCATAGTCGACGGTGACCATCACGTGGTGGTGGAAAAACACACAGCATACATAAAACATTTTTCAGTATACATTTTCGTGACAAGTACCAAATGTACTCTAGCTTATTCGTCTGTATTCGGCGAACACTGAATTGGGGCTTAAGTAAGTTTCTTTTAAAATAGTAAACTTGGTTTATATATCATACTAGTGGACGCCCGCAGCGTGGAATTAGACGTAACATAACCTAAATACAAACTTTTATACCTTGCACCCCCCTTTTACCCCCCCTTAAGAGACGATTTTCGAAACTCAATAAAAAACCTTCATAGGTACTGAATTTCATTCGAATAACATCAAAAACGGCATAGTTTCATACTAACTTTGCACCCCCGTTTTACCCCCTTAGGGGGTGAATTTTCAAAAATCCTTTCTTAGTGCTCTCCTACGTTATAAAAGGAACCCCTGTGCAAAATTTCAAGTTTCTAGCCCTTATAGTTTAGGCCCTGCGTTGATATGTCAATCAGTCAGTCAGTCAGTCAGTCACCTTCTCCTTTTATATATATAGATAATGAAACCCTTGATACATTTTGCAGGCGACCGCAGAAACAGCGTTCGACATGCTGACGCCGAGCGCCGCGCTGCAGCTGCCGCACGCGTACGAGCGGCGCGAGCGGCGCCGGCGCCGGCGCGACCCCGCGCGCCACCCCAACGACATCCGCGAGGGGGTCGCCAGCGCGCTCAACACCGTGCGAGAGGTGCGGTAGACGTCCCACTGCTGGGCACGGCTCTCCCCCACAGACGCAGCCGCGTGCGATTGTTTCGCTGCGACCCATAGACGTCCCACTGCTGGGCACGGCTCTCCCCCACAGACGCAGCCGCGGCAGGTCTAGAGCATACTCCATCACGCTGCTCCAATGCGGATTGGTGGAGTTAGTGGCCAACCCAGTGTCGAATGTTCTCAAGCCACTCGAAGGTCGACAAGGCTTAACGACTTTTTCCAGCATTGAAAACAACCGGGACCGTCGGCTTTACGTGCCCTCCGAAGCACGGTAGCGTCCATGAAATTTTGCCGCTAGCGGTCCACAAACCGACCGCGCCCGTCGTTGCTTAACTCTTTCAATCAAATTGAATCGACTTGAGCCATTGGGCTATGGACGCTACGCGATTGTTTATTTTAAATATATAGTCATTAGTCAGCGTTCGGTGTCTGAGCCAGGAACCGGGTTGTTAGTGCGGTAAACAAACGATACACACTCACATCCCTGCGGCAGTGGACGATAGCGGACGAAATGCCAGGGGATGATATTCGTCGTTTACGTTTTACCTGAAAAAATAACGTGTACAATTAGCGACACGAAAGTTCAGACCTTGAATGCTCAGAAGTCGAAATTAAGGTATAGTTTGGGTGAGGCGACTGGCGAACCAATCCCAACGCTCACGAATGATAACCCATCAGTCGTGAGCGTTGGGATTGGTTCGCCAGTCGCATTGATTGATGTGCAGCTATCGAATTTCAGCTGTAATAAAAATTATAAAAATAATTATTATGCCTTTATGAATAAAATGCGTGCGGAGCGTGTACGTAAAGTACTAACTGAACTATTACTAACACCAACTAACAGGACTAACAGTCCCCAGTCCTCATACCTACTAACAAACTGACCAACTAATGTTCTAAAGTTCTAATTAACTGTCTCAACTAATTGGATTAACCATCCCAGTCCCTAATTGAGTCTTATTCAAATTCAGTCACAGTTGTCATGGGCGGCAGCGGATGGGTGGTGCTGCAAGCTCGTTTGCTATCATGTATCCATAAAAAAAAATGTGAGCCGTCACGGGACGCCTGGCAGATTTGAAACAACGAAATTATTTTGTACAAGTAATATGCACAAAAGTACAGATTATGACAGGAACTAAAACATATAAGAAAAATAAAATTTAAAAAAAAAAAATAAAAATAAAAAACAAAATAAAAAAAAAACTACGGAGTATACACTATAGGTATCCGAGCTCAGTGTACTGACTGTATATATATACCATCATATAGCGTGGCGACGCGTCGCTCCACGGCATGCGTCGCCACGCCAGAAATCGGTTTAAAGTGCGGCTATAGATGTTTCACATCAAAAACAAAAAGTGTTTAAATCCGTAGGGCTTCGCGGAGCAAGCGGCGACGATGGCGGCGGCGGCGCGGCAGGGGCGCGGCGCGGGCGTGCTGCGCGCGCTGCCCGGCGCGGCCGTGGCGCCGCTCGCGCTGGCGGCCGCGGGCGCCGCGGACGTGCTGGGCGGCGTGCGCGCCTCGCTCGCGCCGCACTCCGCGCGCGACCACGCCGACAAGTGGCGCCAGAACACGCGACCGACAGGTATTTATTGTTAGGCTCTGCGCAAACGGGCCACCGACCACAGCCACCGGTGGCCAGCGACAGCCACTTAACATAAACTTTTTCATATTTTGTATAGACGCGCCGCACACGTGTAGCCGGTGGCGGCCACCAAAAGTTTATGTTAAGTGGCTGTCGCTGGCCACCGGTGGCTGTGGTCGGTGGCCCGTTTGCGCAGAGCCTTATAGTTGTCACCGTGGCAGTAACGCTGCGACCCATAGACGTCCCACTGCTGGGCACGTGTCTCCCCCACAGACGCAGCTGCGGGAGGTCTAGAGCATACTCCACCACGCTGCTCCAATGCGGATTGGTGGAGGGGTTAGTGGCCAACCCAGTGTCGAATGTTCTCAAGCCACCCGAAGGTCTTCGACAAGGCTTAACGACTGTTTCCAACATTGAAAACAACCGGGACCGACGGCTTTACTGCCCTCCGAAGCACGGTAGCGTCCATGAAATTTTTGCCACTAGCGGTCACCCATCCACAAACCGACCGGGCCCGTCGTTGCTTAACTCTTTCGATCACTTTGAATCGAACCGAGCCATTGGGCTATGGACGCTACCGTTGCAGTACGTGACATTTAATTTCGGTGCGTGCCGCTTGGACTTGAACCCGGACAGTTCGAGTGAGAGGCGTTCTTCGTGAGTTCGAGTGACATTTAATTGCTTAAAATGCGAGAATTGCTCGAACCCTATCCCGATTGGAATATGGGGCCCAATAACGGCCGATCTTTCACCGCTTTCAGACATTGGGTAGGCTAACACCACTTCTGTACATTTTATGTTTCAGACTCGACAGACTAGACCTGTCCACCATCTCGTTACGCGACGCGCAATCACAGCGGGTCGTGGGGGTATTTGAGCACCATACCCATTCAGACCGCAGGCTAAGTTATTATAAATTAACTGCTTTCAGAACTTTATTGTAGTCGTCTCGTCTTGACCACTTTTTTTCGTCGTTGACTAGACCTTTTGGAGGGGTTAAATCGATTAGAAATCTGATTAAAGTGAACTACGAAAAAAGCTGATCAACTGAGCCTATAAGCAGAACGTCAGTTGTTTGGTTCAGATGACCTCTGGGGACGTTAGTGGTGTTGGTTCATTTTAATTTACTGTATTGCTCAGTTTAACTGATCAAATTGTGATTGATTTCTATGACTGCAATATTATCTGTAATTATTAAGATACATTTTATATAGCTATTAAATTATTTATTATATGGCTTCACCATACCCTACGAATATACCCTATTTTATTAAACTAGAATTTAACATAAAAACCTTTAAAAATTACAAAATCCTTGGATTGTGATTAATTTTGGGGTTTGGAGTTTTGAAAGGCATGTATATAATAATAATGAATAAAAGAATGTACAAAACATCTTCTATTACATATGCTTAAATGAGAAAAATTTGGACTTCAGTATCTCCGTATCTCCATTTGTCAAGTATATTTCTAAATTAATCAATGGTGCTTTTTTAAAAATATTGGTATTGCATTTTAGAGCATTTAGCAGCGTTTTACAAATGAATAAACTGCTTAAATATACATATGAATAAAAAATTGTAAATATTTTTAGTACTTTATTTTTAAAAATTGGAATTATAATTGGGTGCCATCAAGAATGTGGTTTTATATTTGCTTTATATCGCTAATATGATTATCGAAACAAACAATTACTTTATTTTTATAATTTAGTACATGTAACTTAGTTTATAACTTTTAGTTACAAGCATAAATGTTTTTTTTTTGTTATCAAGTATTTTTTCTCTAGGTACTACAAATATTTAACATTCTGAACGCTTTTGACGTGAGTAGTTCATCAAATTTTTATGTAATTTAGCCAGGCATCCTCTTTTTAAGTAAGTAATAAGTAAATAAAAACTGTCTATCTGAGTTTATCGTTTTATTTCTATAATAATTACACTAAGTCTACATGATAACATTAAAGTTCTTTCTCTACTTTCTCTTCAGGATACTTATCATTGAGGAAGCTCTTTATTTCTCCAAACTCCGCTTTAAGGTTCAGTCGGATTGTTTCATGATTTCTGTATTTTTCGTATTTCTTGAGATATATCTTATAATGCGGCATTGTTTCGTAGAATCTTGGGAACTTCTTTTTCTTCAACCTGACTCTGTCGTTCATGACATACTGAACAAAGTCGAGTGTCTCATCTTTCTCAACTTCATCTTTGGTTCGTACAACAGAAGGACTCGCCACCACCTTAGGAAAATTCTCATTTTCGGCTCGATATTCGACAAGGTGAAGTTTCTTTTCTTCTGCTAATTGTTGGTGAGTTCTCTGAAATATAAACAATAATGGGCTTGAGTTTTAATCCAATCAAATAGGTATTTCAGTATAAGAGTTTGTGTGGTAGCACAGAAGTAAACAATGCCTTAAGTCTAATATTATTAGTATAAATAATAGACGGGTTTCCAAAGCGGCACGGCCACCAGCGCAGTCCCCCGACACCTCTACTTGCTAATACATATACAATCGCGGCTAGCGACCAATTAAAACCAGTAAAAAATATAGAGTCCTCATTTATTTGCGGTCTGCACCAATAAACCAACTAAATAGGCTGCTCCAATTTATAAAATGTTATATAGCATTGTAACAATTTTATTAATAATAATATCTTACCTGTTGTAGCAAACCAATGAAGAAAGCTTTAACAATATTCTGTAGGTTGTTGGAGCCCTCTATTTTAGCATACAAGTCTTTGATACCAATGGCTTGACATATTTCCTTAATGGCTCTCTGCACTTGGAGACCATGGCCTTCATTTTTTGGTTGCACATATATCTTTGTTTTACCGAAAGCAGTATGGAAATCATGGAAAACTGAAACCAACAGTAAATTTAATCCATATTTAACAATATTTTTCAAACAGATTCTACACATCTCTCACAATGTATGTATTTACTGCATGTCAGACAGTAAGGCGTTGTGCAGGCTGTTGGATGGCTGACCTCTAGTTACAAAATTACTTGAGCGTTTCCGTGCTACGGCAAGTGAAACTGTCGCTCGTGGTTATTTCTTATCAGCGGCCTTAAAACATTCAATAATCGGGTTGGCGGTTATCGCTAATCCTCACTGGAGGAAAATAATGGCGTACACTCCAGGCCTTATCAGTTGTGAGAAGAGACCTATGGGTCCTATCAACTGGGCCTCTAATGGATTACAGAAAAGAAAGTAAGTACATTTTAATGTCTGTCATACTTGTGTGTCCATTATAGATTTCAAAATGCATCAATTTCTTGCCAGCCCTGTTCTTGGCTTTCCTGAGAGCTGCACTGGCTTCTTTTGCTGTCCCAAAACCAAATCCTGCTAAGCCTTGTCCATTTCCAGTGACAACCTAGATAGAGGTAAATTATAAATCATTATAATGTCTTGTGTGTTCATCATAAATTCTTTTTTTTGCTATTTTGTGAAGTAAGCACTCACCATAGCTTGATAATTTCTGGTACGGCCAAGAGTTCCCTTCATCAAAAGTAAAGACCTGAGCTGAAGTACTTTTGTATCAAAACCTGTGAACTCTTCTGCAAGTACGCAAAAATGCAGGAGATTAATCATTAATACGAGAACTCTCGTCCTTAGAAGTTTTAATATATAAATTGTAACAGTCAATATGTATTAATACAGTGAAAACCACTACTGTCTGCAAAAATCAGCTAAAAGTTCTGACTAAATACAGAACTTTAAAATGTGTTGGGTTAGGTTTGAGTAAGACTTTCCTAATACACACCAAAAAAGGAAGAGTTAGTAATTTCTAGTTCAAAGTGGGTTTTTGGTTTTATCAGTCAAAGTCGTTTTGAACTTATCTATACTATCAGTAAGCATTTTAAGAAACAATAGCAAGCACATAATTACCATTATGGGTGACTGCTAGTGGCAAAATTGCATGGACGCTACCATGCTTCGGATGGCACGTAAAGCCATTGGTCCCGGTTGTTTTCAATGCTGGAAACAGTCACTAAGCCTTGTCGAAGACCTTTGGGTGGCTTAAGAACAAGCCACGCTAAGTTGGCCACTAACCTCTCCACCAATCCGCATTAGAGCAGTGGTGGAGTATGCTCTAGACTAGACCTCAGTGTATGTGTGCTAGACACGTGCCCAGCAGTGGGCACAGTCTATGCCGCAGCAACGTGAAGCAGCGAAGAATTACCATCTGCAACTGGGTCCGGCGGTCCAATACTACGGCCTGGCATCTTGGCACCAGACCAGCCTCTTTCAATGGGACTTAATCTTAGCCGTCTAAACCTTGTCATAGAATCTCTAAGTTTTATCAGTTTCTCCATTCTGGAACAATAAAAACATAAAACATAACATAAATAATATAAACATAAATAAACATTCTGGAATAAGTAGCAATTTACATTATTATAATATAAGTTGTAGTTGTATGTCTCATTATGTCAGAATAGGTTAGGTTAGGTCTTCTAGGATTGCAAAAATTTTGTGTTTTGTAGCATAAAATAGTCTAGAGCAGCTTTTGAGGTCTTGCAATAAAAATATGTATTATCAATGTTAAGTCTTGACAGACAGTTGAATGTGTGAGCATATGAAAATTTAAAAAAAAAAATTCATAAGGTGGATTCTTAGACCTGTGGAAATATAAACAAATAAATTTTGTTGCTTTCAAGTAGTTACAACATAAATAGTGAAATTATTTTGTGCTTGCATGTGCGCTTGTATGTGCGCAAATTAAAAAATAATAACACTATGTACATTTTATCTAGTTGAAATAACTTGTATATTGATTTTAATTTAATTTTCCCACCATGGATTGATAGCAATCACCTTACACTTACAATGACTAACACCCCACTAAAGCAGTGTTGCGGAGTACGTATAGGCCTTCACAATTGTAAAGATTTCCATGCCCAGTAGTGGTAGGTATGTTAATGTCTTGGAAGTAACACTTACCTCTCAGGGTCATCAGGTAAGCGTTGCTGCTTCAATAGTTCTCTGCCTCTAATGACTGGAGCAGATAGACCGGGCCACAACATGTTGATTCTTCCCACGCCTATCATTTGCCCACGATTCAAGTCCCTAATTCGAATCCGACCAGCTCCTTTACCGCGGCCCTTCTTGGCACCAGCATTACTAACAGACGATACTGACTTCCATAATTTTTCTGCAGGCACTAAGGATATGATTATTCACCAGAATCTGTATTCTTCAATTAATGACTTCAATTAATGCATAAATGACGCACAGCAAAGAGTGGAAGTAATTCATTCATACAGTGAACAAAAGTAGTAATTACTAGCAACAAACCTTACAAAACTATTACACAAAATAATATGTAACGAAAAGCTTTGAATTTTGGCTTGGTTGAGATATGGTTAAATAATAACTCACATTTATTGAAGAAATTCACACAAGCGATCGCCGAAGTGTTAAATTTATTTAGGTTATACGTAACATTGTTTTGGTATGACGGTGAGTGCTTCAGAATATTAATGAGAGGTTTATTGATCAATTGTTGTAGTAATAAGAACTTAGTTGCCATTTTTTGGGCAGAGCAAAGATGGAGCAAAGGCTCTGCGTCACTGCTCTGCGTTATAAAATGTTTTCTTTCTTTGAACCCAGAGTTAATTAAAAAATGTCAGCAAGTAAGTTGACTTTATTTATTTTGACGCACAAAATATTGGGGACGTTTCATTCTACAGTTCACAAACTAGCTAGAAATACTACGCTACAGTTCACAGACTAGGTAGAGATACTACGTTCTACGTCTACAGTTGAGAATAAATCAAAATATAAAGAGATAAAATATATAGCACGGCTAAAACAGCGAATGTTGGGAACAGTCACAAACTACTAGGGATAATAACGGAACAGTTAAAAAACAATTTGTCAAATATCCCCATCTATCCGATGTGTGGAAAAAAACGCCTGGCAGATGTGAAACATCGAAATTATTTTGTACAAGTATAGATGCACAAAAGTACAGATTATGACAGGAACTAAAACATAAGAGAAAATTTTTTTTTTTAAATTAATTATAATATTTTATATTAATTTAAGTTAGGTCGAATAAGGTAAGTATGTTTAATAAACGTTTTAATTTCAGGTAAAACGTCTCTATTTTGACGATGTACGTAATGTGTGAACAAAAATCTATATTCAACTGTTGTTTGACTTTGATCTTATTTATAGCGATTGCTATGAACAAAAATCTATGTTCAACTGTTGTTTGACTTTGATACTAATAACTCTGGGTTGTTTGTTTGACAACTGTACGTGGCTGACGGATGGATGACAGAAAAGTTGTGTCCATGTCCATGATTGATTGTTTGATCATCAGTTATAAATCTTTACGATCACGAAAAGAAAAGCCTAGCTAGAATCGATACGTAAATGAATAACGTACATCACAACTGTAAACATGGGTCTCTGTAAATGTCCCAAAAGAAAAGTTACAAACCAGTTTTGTTTCGAGCATAGAGTTAATGTTTGTGAATATTGTATGGTCACCAATCACCCTAAGGTTCGTAATGTATCTATTTAGTTTGTATTGTCCACTGTACTTTAAGTAACGTACACGTTTATAAATCAACAATTAATATACTTCCAGTGTATCATCCAATCGTATCTCCAATGGTTGCAAGACAGTGACTATAACCCTATTTGCGAAATTTGCACAAAAGGTCTGACGGATGGCGAATGTATTCGGCTTACTTGCTACCGTAAGTACTTCCATATGGATATATTTGTCTCCTCAAAACATAAAGTTAGTGGAAAGTAGATAAAACATTTATTAGAAAATCAATAAAATAAAAATGTAATCCTTTAAATAAATAAATAACTTGTCAGTTTTGCAGACTTGTTACTTTTAAAAATCAGATATAGTAAAAGTAAAACTTAATACATTATTGATATAAAATAAGTCCAATAGTGTTCAACATTATGTGTCAGTGATAAGGTTTATGTAAATGTTCTAACATTGTGATTTTTAGATGTATTCCACTGGGAGTGTGCAGAATCACGATACCGAGCCCTGCCTCGCACAACAGCCCCTGCTGGATACCAGTGCCCATCCTGTGCCTCCCCAGTCTTCCCACCTCCAAACTTGGTCTCGCCTGTTGCTGATGTGCTTAGAGAGAAGCTGGCCGGTGTCAACTGGGCAAGAGCTGGTCTTGGATTACCATTAGTAAGTTGAATATAATAAAATATAAAATAGTAAGTTAAGCCCATAACTCCATAAGCCACTGCAACCTAAAAGATCTGTTGTAGCTAACCCCCAAAAAGTTTAAACCTGATCCCAAAGGCTAATCACTCGTTCCTTGATTGTAAAAGGTGAAATTAGGCTTCCGCCCAGTTTCTACTTCTGTCAGTTCTGGCAGGGTTTTGGCAGTCACAGAGGATATGGATGGGTGATTCCTGCCTCATTACAGATCCTACAGGCATCACTGGTGGCTTTTCCTATCATATATTATTTAACCTACAGTATCCAGTGAGGAGTCTAGTTAAAATTTGCAGTCCTGTGTGGTTTTAGGCTCATCACTTTCTTTGAATAGTTTTGCGAGAAACCAGATATAAAGTGCTTTAGACTACCTTAGGCCTGTCACAAAGCCACAGCTCTCTAGGGCTTGTCTTTTTTGGAAGCATTGGTAGCAGTTTTCGATATGCCCACCATCGGTTCAGGTTCCATGGTGGGCAGTTCAGCCCCTTCCCTCTCTCTCGTTTCCATCTATTCCCATTTGTCCAGGTACCCAGCCCAAGGTGACCTTGTTCCTGAGTGCTAATTTGTTCATTACCTGGATACCTTCAAAGATTATCTTTGAAGCTATCCAGGTACTGCACATGAAAGACTTGGCATAAATTATATGAATTATCCTATCAAAATACTCTCAGATAATCAGGCAGCCTTAATGGCACCAAAATTACAGGCAGATTTAAACAATCATATCAGTAAGAATATGGTTCTTTCATTGGTTGAAGTTTATAAGTGTATCTGTACTTTTCCCATACCACAGTTGTCTGAGGACCAAGACCTGAAAGGTGCAGCCAGTAGACGTAGCCAGTCACCTATGGAACAATCCCCATTCTTCCAAAGCACTGTCGACAGCCAACGTGGCACACCAGTAGGTGCAAGTGATGATGAAACTACAAACAGATCGTCTGCTAGCACACCACATTCCATTGTACAAATCCCAGATGACCCAGTCGACATTTATGACAATACTTCAGTCATGCGAGACAATTTACAAGGTATTCTAGAATTAACAAAGCTGTGCATGTACAACACAATAAAATAGTATGTGAATAAAAACATATTTCAAAATATTGAAATGATGTTCTTATGCGTTATTCAAAGTTGAAAATCAATAAATAACAAGCAAAATATCTGAATGACTAGTTTTTAAGACAATTAACTTAACTTATAAGTCAAGTAAAATTGATTTCTGTATCTATCAGTTTTCTAAATGATGTGGTACGAACGTATTTATATACTTATTTCTTACTGTTTACAAAAGCATTGTTTTTCACATCTACAATATTAGTGTGCAGCATTATGAAATAAATAACAGATGTGTAAATTGCTAGATTTTTAGTTCATTTCTGATTTCCAGGTGGCCAAGCTCCCAGGAAAGGCTTTAAACCCCCAGAACATTCCAGGCCAATTCTCAACTATGACCATGATGAAAATAAATATAAGCAGAAGTCAACATTTGCTTGGATCAGCAGATGGTGGAAGTGAGCAAAATACCAAATTTAAAAATTGTGATGCTGAGAAAAAACATCTTATGATATGCTTATTTACCAACAAATATTTAAGTGTGTTGAAAGTGGCACACTAAAACTAAAATAATTACACTCCTCCTAATTAAGTTGGAACTTAGTTTCATGTCAGTTCCTGACTGATTTTATTAATAGCTGCTTCTGGAGCTGATGCGTTCATATGACTTGTGATTGTTTTGACACAATTTTGTATGTTCCATTTGCAAAACTAAATTTCAGATACTTTTAATATAAACTTTTATGTCATATTTTTTATCTTTTTTCAGAAATTCTTTACCATCTTCAAGAGTAAGACGTGGAACCATTTATAATGGATATTGCATTATCATATCACTGGTTATAGGTGTTATCATCCTATTACTTTTGTTGAGCTACAGGGATGTTGACCAGGACAACCCTTTTGGGGTAATTCAAGATGATGACCGAAGGATACTTCAGAAAAATTAATAACTTATTCTGTACACCTAATTGTATTTATGAAATCAAGCAATGTTTATGTAATTAAAATAATATTAATATTTCATATTGCTTTTATTTTAAGAAACATCTGAGGTTCTAACAAAAAATAAACATACAAAGTTCAATGGGCAGATTGTCCCTAATTTAGCAGGCATGCCACATGAACAATTAATTCTATAATATTATAAATAAGATTTTCAATGGTCATAAAAACTTACTTACATGACAGACTTGACAAATTTTTTGTATGAAGTGAGTATCTGTGATGTGCTTTTGTGTGGATGGAATACAAGTAAATAAAACGCACAAAGCGTTTTTCTTATCATCATCATCTGCCCCAATAAATAACTCAATTATTGATACAATTTATGAGTATCTACCTAACATAATACGCAAGGATTGATCACTGGTCTGTCTGCAGTGACCGATGAACATTTTAGTAGATTGCATCAGTAACAGGCTTAACTCAAAGCTCTCTTCAAACTCATTTTAAAGTTAAAATTAAATATTATATTTATAACATCAAAACAATGATATTTTACAGTAATCACTGCAATTTAAAAATTAAAGCATTGATTACATTACTATTGTGAATCTCGATATTATTTAGTCCCTAAAATCTATTTGCAATGTTTGCAAATTCTGAGGCCAAGCTAGTAGTATGAGCCGTGCCCATTGTCCTTTGATACATAGATAAATTACATTAATTTTATTGGTAGATAAGCACTGATTACAAGTTGAATATAGATAGGTAGGTATAACTTGGCAATCCTTTACAAAATTTTAATACAAGTACTGACTTCTCTATCTAAGAACATAGCAGAAAATATGTCATTATAAAAATCTGGATAATATTCACAGGCACGTTGACAGTCTGGCATCCAATTTACCTCTAGTAACTTTGGTTGAATAAGATTTTGGCCCTCCCAGCTTAACATTATGTCTGCTGCATATAAAGCTCTTGATTGCGGACTTTTACCAATCCCACAGGGAGGTTCCTTTGATGTGGCAGCTGTAAAAAGCTCTGAAAGCATCGTAAATATTGATTTTTCCACATCTCCCCAATAGTGTTTTGGATATTGTTTATCCCAAGCTTCTTTGAAGTCTGCACACAGTAACCGGAATAAAGGTGCACCCTCATTATAATTCATTACTGTGAAATGCTTCTCATAGTCTTCAAAATCATTAAGAGCAAATGGTTTATTTGAAAATCTAAGAAAGAAGTTGCTATATACATAAACTTCAGTGGGGTTTACAGATTTTAACAGTATTACATAACGAATATCAAATTTTACAAGTCCAACATCTGGTCTATCAAAGAGCACAGGGTTAGAAATATATTTCTGGGCTATTTTTGGGCCAGTCAGAGGAAGTTTACACAAGAAAAACAGATTGTCAGTTATATATGTATCTAGTCCCCTTGCTAGATTATATGGTTTACATATCCAGTGATTATCTAAGTTGGTTTGTTCTCTGCTCATATAATTTGTGACTAAATGATAGAGCTCTGTTTTCATGTTAAATGTAGTGGGGAACCAAACCGGAGAGTCCTCCTGTTCTTCACTTAGATTATTCTGGTTAGAGCACCTCCTTGCAACAACAGCTAACAAATCCTTAATTGTAATGACATATTCAAATGGAAACTGATTCACAAATTTGTGTGGTGCATTTTCGCTGAGTTCTTTGTAATCTTTGAAGTGGTTGAAATACCATAAGATATCTGCATCACTCTCATTATCCACAATCTCAAACTCACAGTGTGTCAAGTATTGATTAATATATTCATACTCAGCATAAACTTTAAGCTTAGAACAAATTGATCTATTTTTTAATAGTTCTAATTCTGGCATAGATTCAACTATGTGTCCTTCTATGAAATATTTGGAAGAAGGTTCTTTTCTTTCAACATCATACTCGCTACTCATATATCCTTCCCAAGGATACAGCATTGCTTCCCTCTGTAATCCTGAATAATCTCCTTCAACAAAGTTCCTAGTTATAGGGCTGCCTTCATCAACATCTTTAACAGGGAATAAAAGGGTATAAGTAAGTTGCTCTGGTATATGTATAAAAGGCACAGCTCGGAAGTTATAATTGTCAGCATGAGTAACTCCTGAACCCAATTCATCCATCACATACCACATAGGTATTCTCTCCTCAACAGAGATATCGCTGCCTGCAATAGTGTATGTGTGAGCATACTTCCACACATACTTGCATACTCCCTCTATTTGCTCCTCAGTGTCTGCTGCACTCACCTGCATAAGATTACACATTCTCTCCAAAAGGCCAGGCATATTTCTAAGGTTATGTCTAATGCTGTTTGCTTTAAAAGTCCAGGCATGGTCTATCAGATAAATGTGGCTCGGGTCTGAAGGTTTAATATCTTGGGTGGCAAAAACGCCCCAAACTGGATCGTATGGAGATTGTTCGCCCTCGTCGTACTCAATTGATGCGAGTTGAAAAGACAGACCGGCATCGAAGATCTGATCGTTTAGTTTCTTGCATATTGTCAGCCAATAGTGCTCGGGAACCCCAGATAATACGAGTTGCGGCTTATGTTCTGCTATGAATGTATTATATCTTGCCAAACCGTCCATATTTCTAGCCCCGTGATGAGGGATTACGATAATCGATAGGTCTACGAACCTTGTCCTGAGAGTCCTTCGCTTTCGTCCTGTCTGTCCAGCTGAACTAAAACGTCTGAAAGGAAAGGAAATTAATACATATCTTTGCTGAAAATAATCGTTTTTCATGAGTCAATGACCTACGAACACATGGCATATGCTGCCGACCGGCTGATTTGACTTTGACTTGACAAATATCTTGACAATTTGACATGATTTCACATTGACAATAAAATTTCATAACAACCATAGAGTAAACTATTGATATAGTCAACCATCATACTTATAGTATGTACTTTGGATTTGGTTTGCCCTATTTCCAAAAAGAGCGTGTGTAGCTAAAATCACCAGTCACGCGAGTATATTCCTGTATACATAACTAGTGGACGCCCGCAGCTTCGCTCGCGTATAATCAGACCCATTAACGACGTCTGCCCGCGTTCGGGTTACTCACTTGACTTCAAAAACGGCAAAGTTTCATACTAACTTTGCACCCCCGTTTTACCCCCTTAGGGGGTGAATTTTCAAAAATCCTTTCTTAGTGTTCCCCTACGTTATAAAAGGAACCCCTGTGCAAAATTTCAAGTTTCTAGCCCTTATAGTTTAGGCCTTGCGTTGATATGTCAGTCAGTCAGTCAGTCACCTTCTCCTTTTATATATATAGATTATTAAACTATGTGTACTTCTATCATCAACGCAAATCACGACACGCTACAGACAGCCACGGGCAGTATAAGCAAAAAGTATTATAGAAAGATCGTTGAGCCAAAACACTTTTTTCGTACATGGTTGTGAATTAGTGAAAAAGAGAAAACATTTATTTTAGTTAATAGTGTGCGATGAAAAAAAAGAGCTCTATATTAAAATTTATAATATTATTATAGTCCCTTAAAATCTTAAAACAGTTGTATTAACTAAGACTATAACCTCTCCATACATAAGGTGGCCTCTATATTTTTTCGAATGGACTTTTGCTGTATGGTCAAACAGACCTTTACGGCGTCACTGAATAGGATGTCAAGCTTCAAAGAGCTTGAACCAAAAGGAAAGGATTATTTCCTTCAAGTGTGTGAGTGCGATTGAATTAAGGATTAAAGGGTACGGATCACAGAGTATATTTTACATACTGGTACGGATCTCGGCCTATGTGAACGCAGTGTTTGTAACTATAGAAGGGGATCGACCAATCACTTGTGGATACCTCGTGTTGGCCGTTTGAAATTTGTCTTCGTCCCCGTCGTCATCTGGCCTCATGTTTTACAATTTGATTGAAGACATGTTCCTTTCTGTAATGGCTGGCATGTAAAGTAATGTCCGATACGAAATAACTTGAGAAAGAAAAGCCAAAAAATCTTCAGCAATCCGTAGAATCCAGGTTGAATGATTTTACTCCGATATTATTTTTATAAAGACCCCAGATTCAATGAGTTCCATCCATCAGCCTTCCACCTCTCCTAAATGACACCACTCCCACCTGGTCCTGTGCCTTCTGAATCCAGCAGCTTCCCGCCGTCTTCTTGACAATTGCAGAGTTGAATTAAGTAAAATTCATGCATATTTTAAAATTTATATATTTATCAGTATAGATTAATGCCAATAAACTTAAGAGGGAACATTTATGTTTCTTAAAATCTAATAAATATAAGTACTTAATCGTATGGATCACATTATATTTCCAAAATAAACTATACAAAAAGCCAACTCATACAACTCTCCAAGAAATACCAGTACAGAGGCGTTTTGAGAGATCGACATGCTCACCACGAGTAAGTTAAATATCTTTAAATTAAAATAACTTTGACAACCTTTCAGTAAGTAATAAATTAGACTACTTTGCCATTTTTTTACATAGAGAGCTTATAAAATGTGGTTATAAATTTGTAAACAAACTATAAATGGCACATAACAGTATTAATCCAACAGCAAAGTTTTGCCAACATGATAAAAACTCAGGTATTCTTAGTGCTAATATCGTTTAAGAAATAAATCTTAGTAGTACTCACAATAGTAGAATGGAAATCTCGATTTGGCTACTCGAATCAAAATTTATCCATACTAATATTATAAATGCGAAAGTAACTCTGTCTATCTGTCTGTCTGTCTGTGTCGCTTTTACGCCATAACTACTGAACCTATTTAAATGAAATTTGGTACACAGATAGTCTAGAGACTGACAAAGGACATAGGCAACTTTTTTTTTGGAAAAAAGTGTTGTAAGGGGTTGAAAAGGGGGTTGAAATTTTGTATGAAAGTTTTGTCATTTACAGAACTAGAAGTATAAAATTTATATTATAGGCTGTTGATTAGATATAAATAAATATGGCATTTAAAGTTTGTAAAATTTTTGTAAGGGTGTAAAATAAACATATATTATTATGTCTAATTCCACGCGAGCGAAGCTGCGGGCGTCCACTAGTATAAAATAAATCCAAGAGAAGATTCATTTTTTGCCTCCTTTGCAAGCAGTTTTGTGTTCTGATACATGAAAGCATAGAATGTTAGCACTAAGAAGTTACAAAAAGCAAGGAACGACGTGCCAACGCGTTGTTAGCATCAGTAGACAAAATTTAACCGTAAGATCGTAGACATACGTTTTTTCGCCGTGAAAATCCTTCGATTTATACAACAATGGACGAAATGGGCAATCATCCGTGGATTTTTAAGAAGAAAAAGAGCGTGTGGTTAAGATTAGAAGCCCCGGTTAGATTCTCGGCCAACAATTTGGTGAATAATTCATGCACGAAACGTTTACATTTTGGTGACGAGTACTTTATATTCCCGAATATACTGTTTACGCACCTATTCGAATGTTTTCAGCGAGTATCGATCTAAACGAGGAGGATTATATAGCTTAGTAGGCGTAGGGACCGTCGGGAACAAGTGACCCTATATATCCGTTTTATCCGCGCGCTCTTACTGCTTGCAATATCATGTCCGAACACATTTGTAATACTAGCTATGTCTAAATCAGTTCGAATCGGAGTCCATGTGATTTCTATAGTTGCGCCGTGCTTTTTTCACGCGTTGCCTAAACTTGAGGGCTTGATAATCGGGATCGTCGGAGACGTCATCAGCTGGGAGAGTGTTCCTCGAGCTACTGCCAGCCGCAGTGCCTACGCCGCTATCCGGAGTTATTGCTGGGGGGGGCCACACACCGCTCTCAGTGCTACAACTGCTCTCCAGTTCACTCTCGTTCGTTTCATTCATCAACCGCGCCACTGTTCTGTTGTAACCGGGCGAGAGGCGCTCCATTGCGGACGTGCTCGCTACGGGCTGCTTCGGTGGAGGCGATTCGCTGGAATCAGAGCGGTGTAGTATTCTGCCGTTCCTTCTCACTCGTCTCAGATTGAGTCTGAACCGACTTTCATGGGGTGGGGATGAGTTACTCCCCGATTCGGGCGGTTCTACCCGGAGTGAGTCGCCTAGAGAATCTCGGGAGCCGTTGATGGGCGTTGGCACAATGCTTATGAGGTTGTGCGGTATGCTCTGGTTGCCGTTCTGAGTTCTGGGTGATATCGGTCGGCTGCCGACGGACTGGTCGTCGTCGGAATCTACCTCCGCTATGCGAAATAGTGCCGACGTACTTTGACCCCTATAGCCTGTTGATAAGATAAAAAGTAAAAAATTAGTCAAAATTTGCTACCTTCAATAAACTGTCTTAAATAATAATATGTATTACCTGTACTTGTGCTTGGCAAAGCTAAATTACTATCGAAATCTTCAAAACTGTTAAAATTGTTATTATCACTGCTGTCTTGGGCCAACGTGTTTCCTAAAAAGTAAAAAAGAAGTGATTATACCAAGATATAATAATTATGCATACTGATTTAATATCATAAATTATCATCACTAACCACTGCTCCTTAGAGTTCTAACTTGTCTATAGCTTGTATTTTTATTTTTCCTTTTAGACGTTCTTGACAAATTCATTCGCCTGCGCAGTGGCCGGACTATCTGTAAAAGAAATATTACTGTCATTACATTTAAATACATATTATTTTAACTTCAGCGTAAGTAGGCCTATGGCGCTTCAAAAGTCAGGTCAATTTTGAAAGGAAACGCTGGTTAATAACAACGATATAAGTCATAAAAGTTCATGGGAAGCTCTGTACATCTGAATCGAGCAGAATATATATATTACTAGCTGACCCCGCAAACGTTGTTCTGCCATATGAAATGTCAAAGTGACGCGACACTTATTTATCATACAAAAATACTAAAATCGTGTTTAAAAAACATTTTCCAGTGGGCCAAATTGTGAATCTAAACCATTCTAAATTTCATCAACATCTATCCAGCCGTTTAGTTGGAGTTCAGTGACATACACACGTACACAAGAAATCTATAAATATGGAGAAGGTGACTGACTGACTGACTGACTGACTGACATATCAACGCAGGGCCTAAACTATAAGGGCTAGAAACTTGAAATTTTGCACAGGGGTTCCTTTTATAACGTAGGGGAGCACTAAGAAAGGATTTTTGAAAATTCACCCCCTAAGGGGGTAAAACGGGGGTGCAAAGTTAGTATGAAACTTTGCCGTTTTTGAAGTCGTTAGACGGGTAGACGTCGTTAATGGGTCTAATTCTACGCGAGCGAAGCTGCGGGCGTCCACTAGTATATACATATATAAAGATAATATAACAGACATACCCGGCCAGAGCTCCTATAGAGGCAGTGCGCGGGCTCGTCCGAGTCGGTGCGCTCGCTGGAGTGCGCGGCGGGGCGCGCGCGCGGGGAGGGCAGCGCGGGGGGCGCGCGCGGGGTGCGGCGCGGGCCGCGTGCGCGTCGCGGCGCCGCCCGCTTGCCTTTAGTGCTCGCGCCCGTAGCGCCCTTGCTCGACGACTTGCTTATGGATGTGCGCGATTGCTTGTTTCGTCTGAAAAAAAAATATTGGTTGCCTGTAAAGTCGGTATACGGGCGAAAGTTTTACGTGACAACGACTTTGAGTGGTAATAGTATATTTCGCTACAAGTGCGGAAAGCCTGTCATTGCAAAGAGTTCCGACAAATGTCTACCCGAGCCGAAGGCGAGGGTTGACAGTCGGAACAAGTTGCAATGACGGTTCCGCACGTGTACTGAACGACTATTTTTAATACAGTTGCGAAAAAATGAAGCAATTTGATAAAATAATAAAAAACACAAACTAAACTCGCAGCGAACATTTTTGGAAAATGGCGCCAACCGTAAAAGAATACAGAGTATTGCAGAGTTTTTTTTTTGTTTTCTTCACCCATTCTGGGTAGGCAAAGGGAACTATGCCCATACAGCCAAGTCTTCAGTAGAATTTTTTTATTGACATGAAATTTAATGAGATGAAATGAAATGAAACCTACCCTAACTCATTGAATCAAATCATTAAATCTGATATTGAAACAAATTAGTAGCTTCTTTTTATAAATATTTGCATGAATCATAAAAACTTCTATGAATATTTTTTTTAGTAAGAACTTCGTGGTTGGTTTTTTCTTTTTAATAGACATTATTTTGACAGTTGGGAAAGAGAACGCACGAGTTCGGAAAAGGTAAAGAAAAAGCACGAGTGTGTAATAGCTCACTTCCCGAACGCTATACGTCCCTGTAATATGCCACTTTTTGAGCAACTGTATTAAAAAATAATTTTAATGTGAATATTCATTCGTATAGTAGTATCGTCTCGTATCGTATCGTCTCTCTCGCTCTTAGGCGGGCTAACCATGCCCGAGTGGAAGGGACGCGTGCCTCTCACTCGCTCTCATTGTGAGCGCATAACGTGAGCGGAGCGTAACGCAGTTTCTTGAAGTGTCACCCGGCAAACCAATTTATAAGACGTTGTCACGTCAAAATAATTCACACATGTATGTCTTAGCGTCCATAGCATAATGGTTCACTTCGATTCTATGTGATCATCCGGGTTAAGCTGCGACGCGCGCGGTTTGTGCATGGGCGCTACCATGCTACGTTAAGCCGTCGGTCCCGGTATTTTTAATATTTATTCAGATTCAGATTCATTTTTTTTTTCATTATATGATATTTTATACGCTTAAGGAACGTCATAACATTTTTTATCTACCGTCGGTTCACAAAGTTGATGCTACCGAGAAGAACACGGCAAGAAACTCGATAGTTACTCTTTTCAAAATTAATTACAATATTATTACATTATTAGTTATTGAACAAGTGGAGCTGGAGATACTTCGCACCTAGCATTTCTATCGTTTAAGTAATCATTAATTTTATAGAAAGCTTTATCAAGGAGGTTTTGTTTAATGTAAGATTTAAATTTATTCTCTGATAGACAAGTAATATTTCCGTGTATTTTATTATAGAAGCGAACACAGTTCCCCATAAAAGATTTTGATACTTTACTAGTCCCACATGTATGTCTTAGCGTCCATAGCATAATGGTTTACTTCGATTCTATGTGATCATCCGGGTTAAGATGCGACGGGCGCGGTCGGTTTGTGCATGGGCGCTACCATGCTTTGGAGGGCACGTTAAGCCGTCGGTCCCGGTATTTTTAATATTTATGTACACAATTACACGAAACAGAAATGATCGGATCCAGAGAGAATCTATATACGGACATAATGTCATCTACATATATATATATAGGGACATAATGTATACGTGTTATAAATGTCATGTGTCTTTATGAAGCGTGTGTAAATATGTGACACTCGACGATGTTAAATTGTTCAATCCCGACTGGGCTAAGTTGTAATAGGCTCAAATAAATGTTGAAGTGTATCGTTATACAGACCTTCACTCCTAAATAACATCTATGACAAACTTTCAAACAAGTTACGTAAATCTTTGTAATACAAGTTAAACTATTGGGCAACGGAAGATGCATATATTTTTGTTTCAATGTGATAAATGTCTTGTAGCGTCCATAGCCCAATGGCTCGCGTCGATTCAATCTGATCGAAAGAGTTAAGCAACGACGGGTGCGGTCGGTTTGTTGGTTGTTGCGGTTGTGACCGCTAGTGGCAAAATTTAATGGAAGTTACCGTGCTTCGGAGGGCACGTAAAGCCGTCCCTGTTGTTTTCAATGCTGGAAACAGTCGTTAAGCCTTGTCGAAGAAATTCGGGTGGCTTTAGAACATTCGACATTAGGTTGGCCACTAACCCCTCCACCAATCCGCATTGGAGCAGCGTAGTTGAGTATGCTCTAGAGCTCTAGCAGTGTCTGTGGGGGAGACCCGTGCCCAGCAGTGGGACGTCTATGGGTCGCAGCGTGATATAATGTAATTTTATAGTGACCTAAGGGAACCTCGTTTCTGCGACCGCGTATTCTTCGGATAGCGGGACGCCACCAAGCGGGCTAGTCGGTTGGGACACCTTTGACTCCGACTTCCATTTGCGTTTGCTGAAAATAATTAATATATTCTTCAGTAGGTACTGAGCTGAAGTCACACACGACTTAATTATGCTATTGTCCTACGGATGGGATAGTTGCACATGGGTTAGGTAGATAAACCATGTGCAACTATCCCATCCGAATTATGTTCAGAGCTTCACTTTCTTGCCGATGTTTATATGACTAGTTATATTAGTGAGTCACGCAGCGGTGAGTGAAACTGCCGAACTACGGGTAGCGGGTTCGAATATTATCAGATATTTATTTCGAAAATAAATATCTGTACTCAATGACACAGAAAACAACGCAATTAAACATCCATGACCCATGGATGTTTAATTACGTTGTTTTCTGTGTCAGCCACCCGCAACACATGCCTAGGCTTACTGCGGGGATAGGTGTGTAGCGTTTGTTAATAAAAATATCTTTTTTTTCGTGCCTTGTCATCAGAACCAAATATGTGTGCCGAATTTCAGCTCGATAGCTTCAGTGACAGTGGGTGAAATATTGATTGGAAGATTCCAAGACATACATACATACAAGTGAAGTTAAATAAAAGCTTTTAATTAATAAAAAAGTGGTCAAGTGGGTCGTACTTCTCTTGGGCGGCAGGGGCAGGAAGTCGACGGCTATCTGGTCGCTGTCGCTGTCGCTGGAGTAGAGTCCGTGGGCGGAGGCCGAGCTGGAGCCGTCGAGGGAGTCCGACTCCTCCGCGAGGCACTCGAGCTCGCGCTGCACCAGGGAGTCGAAGAACGCCATCATGCGCGGGTCCTCACTCGTCGACTGCTCTGCGTAGTTGTGCGATATGTACTGTCGAAGAGTCGAGTTGTAATGCCAAGTTTAGATAATATAGAAGACTAGCTGACCCGGCAAACGTTGTTTTGCCATATAAATAATGATCGTAGAGGGTTGAAAATTTAGGGTTGTATGTATTTCCTAATGCTGTATCATAAAAAAATAGAAATTAAAAATTTTGAAAAAAAAATAAAAATTAAAAATTTAGGGGTGGACTACCCCTCACATTTAGGGGGATGAAAAATAGATGTTGGCCGATTCTCATAGATACCGGATAAGCACAAAAAATTTCATCAAAATCGGTCAAGCCGTTTCGGAGGAGTATGGCAACGAAAACTGTGACACGAGAATTTTATATATTAGATAGATTAGATTTGTTACTGAACGATTCGTGAGTGTCTATATTCATAGTTGAAGTTACCGGCTTACTCACGTGTGATTTAAGTCGCAAATAGTCCGACTAGTTTCGATCTATTACGATGATCATCTTCAGGAGTGAGCGCGCTCGAGGTGGGCACGGCGTATTCGTAATAGATCGAAACTAGTCGGATTATTTTCGACTAAAGTCACACGTGAGTAAGCCGGTAACTTCAACTAAGATTAGATTTGCTTCTTTCACTGTTCTACTAAATGAAATGGACATAGAATTTATACCTGGAAGGTGCACGGTAGGCACTCCTTTCGATCGCGTTTAATTAATTAACGATTTTGTACTACATCACAATACAAGAGAGATATAGTACAATGGAGAGTTAACAGGCCTATGCAAGAGATACCGAATGTACCACAATTATAATGAAATAATTCATGCCAAGGTGATTAGGTACCTACTAAATAATATAATAGGTTAAGCTGTACTAACAAATTTTTATGATAATTGTATTAATAACTGTACATCTAATAACATAGGCTAAGTAATACTAACAAATGTATGTACATATATACATTTACATATATACAGATATCATGAGATCTGTAATATCTTGAAATAAACGATTATTATTATTAGACAGTGCCTATCTGATAACCTACTCCAGAATAATAAACGTGATATATCACTATATCGAGGTTGTAGTCAGACACAGAGAGCATAACTTATATGAATAAATGTCAAAAATCCTTCTTTAATTTGGGTCATGTTAAACGTACAGTGTGAAATTTATGAAGACATACCTGTCCACTAAGATGTACTAATGAGACATAATCTTCATGGCTGTACATTTCGCGAGGGTTGTCCGATCCTTGCGCCTCCTCCAGTAAAGTTCCTCTCATTTGAGGATACTCTAAAGCGGACCATATCTGTAAGGAAAGAAAATTTTGTTTGAAATACAAGCCCAAATGTTTATATGAAAATACATATATGTATATTCATGTATGCCTGCCACATTATGTTTTACAAAATTGCAATGAAAAATAGTAAAACAGATTCATTCAATCGCCGCGTTATGTGATGTAACATAATGACGATTGACTTGTAGATAATGCCATTAGGTATTAAGTCCGCCATATTGTTACATGCAATAAAAGGTTTAAATAAATAAATAAATAATTAATAACACAATAGTCTACCTTAATAATCTTCTCAACACCAGACGACGCAATCAAGCAGTAGTGCGAATTGTATCGCACTTGGTTAACGATGGACCGGTGGCCGTACAGCACTATGTGTGGCGGCTCCACCACCATATCTGAAATAAAACCATTTCTGTGACTGCATCCGGGTTGTGTATAACACAACAACGGTTGTACAATATAACATAACTTTCGTTGCCGTTGCAGTTAAAAATCTCAGGTCCAAATAATGATTTTTTGATTTAAAAGCATTAATTAATAAAGTATGTAGGTACTAGTTACTAATAATAATAATTATATTTCTTAGAGGAAGAAGATAGTTGTTAGTTAAGTAAGTGCATAGTGTGTTAATATTATTTTGTTCTCTTGTAAATGTGTTGATGGCAAATAAAGATTTATTCTATTCTATTCTATTTTTTTAATTTAATGGTACGAGTATTCCAGCTACAACCCATAGATGTCCCCCTGTATGGCACGAGTCTCCCTCCAGACACAGCTGCAGGATACCACCACCTCGCTGCTCCAATGCGAATTTGTCTATTTTGTTTGTAACGTTTTCACACAAAAACTACTGGACCGATTTCAAAAATTATTTCATCATTAGAAAGCTGCATCTTCATTGAGTGACATAAGCTATATAATATTATTAGGTGTAAACGAATCTATTGTTATGTCTAACTCCATTCGAGCGAAGCTGCGGGCGTCCACTAGTGGGGAATAACGGGTGTGTTTTAGTGTGATCCCTACCAACCGTAGGTCTTCCCACACCTATATTTATTATACTAATTTATTTTGTTATAGCGGAAAAGGATTTCTATCATTCCATGCCTGAGAATCCTCAGTTATGTTCATAAATGCGTTTGAAGTCAAGAATTTGGTCACGGTAATTGTAACTTGAGTCTATACTATGTTATGATGACATATGGAATTGAACTGAAACCTAACCGCCACTGCCGCTGCGCCACTGCGCAAGATGTGGACGGCTAGATAAGGGATTTGATTACGTAGCATCTTTCGAACGGAATATTATTATCACCGTCATCTTCCACAAAAGTAGAAGAGATGCGTTCTCAGTAAGAACCATTTCACACCCAGTGATGTTAGTGATGGCGCAGCATTATTGAAACGTAAAGAGATACATACCGAATCCACCACCGCCGCCATCGTCGGGTATCTTCCACATGTAAAGGTTGAAGTCGTCTGAACCGGAGAGTATGAACTCATCGCCCTTCCCCGCGAAACAGCAGCTCTTCATAGTGCAAGAGTTGTAGTAGTCCTGGTGGTAGAACTCCGCTACTGGCTCCGGGGAATGTACTGCGTACAGCACTGGGGCCAGGCGCCGGCGAAGCGCCAATATGTGAGTGCCGCTCGAGTTGAACCGCACGCTCATACTGTTCTGACATGTGCCGCTGTTGCCCACGTAGCGTAGCACTGGACTGTTGGACAATTTGGTATAGTCCATTTTAATTATGTTCACTTATTTTTCATGAGAGCAAATATATTCTTTCTCTCTTCCTCTCAGTATTTCGTTTGCGATTTTACTAGCGTTACGCGAACGGTGATGTGTTGATTATTTCGTAGGAATTACATTGTGAGTTACAGTCTACGTCTTATGTAGCTATGTTAATAAGATTACAAACAGCTATGGCCAGTTCTCCCGAGGGATGTGCCAGAGCGCTATAACAAGCACCAGGTTTTTAGGTGGTACAGCCTGGAACCTATGGGTTTTATATGAAACCAATTTTGTTCCATAGTTCGACCGGGGCAGTACCACCGCCCTCCAAGGTACCTAGTACCGTTTCTGCCGTGTAATAATTGTTTTAAAGCAATTATGGTCCGGTTGGAGGCGTGGTTTCCGGTTACACTTCTTTAGAGGCCATTTTAGTTTTCAAGGGTAGCAACACATCTCTGACTGACTTGGAACGAGACTCTTACTAACAAGTAATTACTGGACTATCACACACACCAACTAACAGGACTAACTATCACTAACAGTCCCCAGTATTTATACCCACTAACGAACTGCCCAACTAATGTTCTTTTTAACTTTCTCAGCTATCTGGATTAACCGTCCCAGTCTCTAATTGAGCCTTGTTCAAATTCGGTGAAAGTTGTCATGGACTTCGGTCAAGACATACATGCGAAAGTATGTCATGACCGAAGTCTTAAGCCTTAACAATATAATTTCTGCTCAATGAATACTTATCAATCCAACATTAGGCCCTGTATAGTCCTGTACCAAATACCTTTCTCTTGTGATCTTTTATCGAGCTACTCCTTCCAGTGTATGGCAGTACAATTTAAGATTTTCGACAACCTCTTCTCAAGCCACCCGAAAATTTCAATAAGGTATAAATAAAGATTGTATTACAATTGAAAACAGCCGGAACTATCGGCTTAACGTGCCGTTCCGAGGCCGGGCCGAGGGTGCAACTACTACCCAACTGTGAATCGCCTATGGTTTGAAACTTAGCTTTTTAGTAGTAGTTAGCAAGGGAACTCACTGCTTAGGTGAGCGCAGATCCCACAGAGCGACCCCGTCGCGCGCATTGGCAGACACTAGCATGCCCACCTGCTGGGGGTGAAACATGACCCCATGGAACGCCTTCCTGCTGCGCGATATCACCAGCGACTCTGCATAACACTTGCCGCTATAGATTGTGTTTTAATGTTTATATATTTTGTTCACAATTTTACGAGTATACACATATTGATAAACAATCCAGCAATAGACCAGTCAATTAATCTTGATTATCAATTAATTTTGGATGGATTGATTGGAATATATGAAGTACCTACAGTTTAATTTTTTACACGTGAAAAAACAAACAGGTGATTATAATTTATGAGCAGTAATCTTATGGTCTTTTTCATTATCGAATTTGGTTAGCAACAAATATCAGCTGGTAGACATTTTTTTTCGAATGGACTCTTGCTTTATGGTCATACCGGACGTTTACGGCGTCACCAAATAGGGTGGTAATCTAGTTCTTCTAGCACATGTCTAGATTATCTAAATCAAACTGGTACTCCCGGTTCCGGTAGGTAAGCAGCTGATTGTACCACCTAAGGAAAACCCTAAAACTGTACTATAAGCTGGTTGGTTGGAGTCGCGATGCAGATCTATTTATACACATACCATGCGCATGAAACGATTTTGTATTCTTTCAGGGTTATAATTTTACTACGGCTAGCATGAGCAAACATCACACTGGCGTATGCCATGATTGGTCCGATGCAAGGTTTTTGTAAATTGTCACTCACCTTGTGACAAAATTTAATTTAATTTTTTGCTTAAGAGGGGGTATAAGCGGCTCTGTTGCAGCCCTTCGATATGTTCAGCGAATGATGAATTATTTATTTATTTGTTTTCATAAAGCATGTAATTTTATTTGTAAATGTAATTCAAATTTAATATAAATAACTGGCTTAACCTATTGCATAGGACCTAAATATCTGATGAAACATTGCTAACCCCTATGGGAAATATTATTTTTTGTTACATAAAGCTAGTATAATAATTTGAATAAACCCACATAAGACTCACCATGAACAGACTGCCTAGTGTCAAATAACAGCAAACGACCATCATTTCCAGCAGTTGTGACCACACGCTCATTGAAAGGGTCTATGCTGAGACTGCACACTGCTCTCTGGTGTTGTAGAACTTCAATTGGGCATTTCATTTCCAGATCATGGACAATCACCTGATCCACAATAAGCTATTTTATTCAATATTTCTGGACAGAGCAGTCCATGGAAGTGTATAGTAGATTTAAACTAACATTATAATAATGGATTTCCACAAAGTAACGCCTCATAAAAATGAATCCATTTAAATATCAGTCAGGCAATGGACTGGCTGATATTTTAATCTAGCTAGCAGCTATCAGCAGTCTGATTAATTTCTATACTTATTTAGCAGTAGACATAAACAACACAAGAAAACATTGCCAGCAAAATACACAATATAAATACACACTATGAATAAATTTAAATTCAATGAATAATATATTCTTAGTTCAGAAATAATACTCAAATTTGATACAGGACTTTAGTAAAGAATTAAGTTATGTATATGGTATAATCTTGATTTTGATCTGAAGTAGGTTCATTAATATGGGCCCTAGTAGATACTTTAGCCAGAAATTAAGCAACATAAACAAGAAAAAACAGGGAAGAATGAATAAACAAATCACATTTTTAGGTAGGCATGTTACCTATACACCCCTTTTTTTAACACAAAATTTTCATGCCTGAATGAAGTCTTTAACTTACAATGTCATCATTTCCTCCAGAATATATCTTATGGTTATCATTGGTGACTCCCAGGCAGAATATATTTGATTGATGCACTGCTTTCATCGCCTCAGGCTTGCCATGGTTCATTAAGGCCTGCCCAAATTGCCATAGCATCACTCTCCGGTCATCTCCTCCTTAAAACAAATTGAAAATTGAAAATTCTAAGTGAAAATGTTAGAATTTATGTTATTTTAGTGTCAAATTAATTATTTGACCACTAGTTCTGAAAGTATACTTAAAAATAATAAACACGTACATTTAAAATCTGTACTCTATTTTTAAATAAACATGTATATCTATTCTCTGTATCTACTGGTATCTGGTGTTGCACATGTCCATAGACGACAGTGACCAATTACCATTAGGTGACCTGTATGTTTGTTTTTCCGTCTATATTATTTTAAAAAAAACCTAGTTTTTTGTTGTAATTTCTGATTAGATAAATACAAAATAAAAAGTACTATAGAAAAAATAATCATTGAATGCAAAAACTAGATTCTGTTTACTATTAATCTTTTTTTAAACTAATCTATAAATATAAATCAAAGTAACTAGAGTTAATTACAACACTTAAAACTGAAGAATGGCTGGATGGATTAATGGTATTTTAATAAAAACTAGTGCCAACATTGTTTACTTATTAACACAATACAAGAAAAACAGTCTAAAAACATTGGCAATAATAATCTAATATAATATTGTTAATATTATATTTAAATATACAGTTTATTTAAAGATGCTAAACTAGTTTTTCTTACAGCTGTTCATACTTCTTTAACTCCTCAAACACAAAATACAACACAATGTTGTTTACATAGATGGTAACATTAAATATTTTGTTTGTATGCTGCTGTTTACACTACACACCCACAGCTTGTTATCGTACCGCCTCAATCAGTACCGCGTCTGATAAAAATACTTTACCTATTTACGCACAACAATAATGCCAAAATGATGCATGGAACTCGCACACATAAATTATTATCAGTCAGATTTATTAGCAGTTTCATCGAAAATATACATGGGAAAGAATTATTAATTATGATACCTGATACAAGTAATTCGCCATTGCTGGAAAACTCGATAGCATTAACACATCCGAAATGGCAAACCAAATCACGCCGATATAAATTCTTTGCAGCGTTTAGCCGCTTGTCGAACAACCGTGATTTGATATCGGGTAAAAGCCCGTATTCTCTTTTAGTAATATAAGGTAAGGGACTCGCAATATTCGCCATGTTTAGAATAGACCCACCATTTTTCTTCTGAAATAATCTGAACTGAAACAACAAACTTCAATTAAATTCCCCTTCCCCTTGACGATCAGCTGTATTTTATTTTTAATAAAATTATGCATTGCATTCCATTTTATGAAGTGAACTACAGATTTTTTAAAGTTTTCCATAAAATTCTTTTCATGAAATATTTAAGAAGGTATGAGTACTTAAATTAAACTATTTTATTAAGATTATTAATACTTACATACTTGATCTATATTATATTATTTTGTTTTGAATTCTAGGACAATATTAAAATTATATCGTCGTACATTTCCACAGAACAAATAAGCATAGATCAAGTGGCTTTTCAGTTGTCAGTTTGACATATTTTATGTATATTGCTATCTCTATGTTCTCTCTCACTAAAATGCTCATTGCTCACATCACAGTTCATCACACCACTCTAGTGTGTCTCTATCACAGAGTACTTTGTTATATACAGAAAGTCTCTATCGTAAGAGAGTATATGTGTTTTGTGCTCTATCTAGTTTGTGCATCACACACATGTCAGTCAATGTCACACATAGAATAAAATGTCACTTTTAGAATTAAACAGCCACAGAGTACATTTTTAAACAGCTGAAACAGCACATGTGAATTGTGTTGTAAGTTATAGAATCTAAGAAAATAAATGAAACTTTAATCAATCGAGTGATTAAACCATTAAAACCAGCTAGCTAATTTACTATGGTTATTGCTAAAGAAATGAAACCATCTGTAAAAGTGTCAGGTATCTCCTCCGTGACGATAAACTTATGAAGTTTTTTTAAATCCTCTTGCATTTTATAACTAAGTTTATGTTTTCTTTAGTATCCGAACTAGATTCGTCAAATGCAGAAGATGACAGTGACTCGGAATACGATGCAGAAGTATCTGATGAAAGTGGGCAAGATGATCCGAATGAAGACAGTAAAAGTGACTCTGGTGAGGATGTAGTAGCAAATGAAGGTTGGGCCGACTCTCTCTCTAAAATTCTTGGTTCCGGAAAACCAAAAAATAAGAAAACATTAGTACTGTCAAGAGCTAAAAAGTTTAGTGAAATAAAAAAAGAGAAAGAAGAGAAACCAAGTTTTGAGGTTATTGGTGAAGAGATTAAAGAAGAAATAAAGGATGTCAAAAAGGAGGAAACGATAACAGAACCACTACCAAAAAAAAAGGTATACTTTACTTGCGAACGTATAGTGTACATGTATGAAACATTTTCTTTCATGTTATATTTACGATAGGATACAAATTATACCTTTACCTTTCTATTATATTTAATTTGTTCCCTTTCCTTTGGTTTGCATGGAAGAAATAGATTTGAAACATTGAGGCCTGCTAACTTCATACTGTGCAATTATAGAAAAATTAAGTCACTGTACATGTATTATATACTATTAATTATTTGGATTGTATGTATTTCTATCTGTGTGTGGATAGTTCTCAAGTTACAGCTATAATTTTGTAAAATTTTTAGATAGACTTGATATAACATTTTCCATTTTTTTCAAGAAAGTAGAAAAGCCATCAATAAGAGTTAAACCCAATGTACTGGAAAAAGACAGAGAAAGAATATTATCAAAAATAGCAACAAAGGGTGTAGTACAATTATTTAATGCAGTGAGAAATCAACAGAAATCTCTAGAGAAAGAAATGGATAACAGTATTTCAGCAACTAAGAGGGAGAAAATTCTTAAAAAATTTGATAAAAGGACATTTTTAGATACATTGATGGGTAACACAAAATCAGTAATTGTTGATTCTGAAGCAAAATCCTTGAAGGATGAAGTTAAAAATGAGGATAAGCCAAAATGGAATGCTTTAAGGTATATCTTATGTTTATTACTTGTTTATTAAGGTAAAGTTATTTGTTTAGGCCATAACTTAATACTAAATTTCATAACTTCATATAAAATTCCTTTTCAGGGATGACTTTATGATGGGTGCCAAAATGAAGGATTGGGATAAAGAATCTGTGGGTGAATAAAATAATTTAATAAATCTTAAGTAATCTTTTTTTATTTCTCTTATTTATTACTTACAATACAAAAAATTGGAAAATAAGCTACTCTAATGATATAAACATAACTCTAAGGTTAGGTACTTACTGTATATGTGTATATTATTATTTATATATAATGCACTAGCAGCTCTTAGAGCTAATATATACAGTAAGTACCTATGCAAAAAATTTAAAATTCAACAGAAAAATATCATCTCATAACTTGATTACAACATTATTCATATAACTGCCTTTTTAAATGGTTTTATTTAACTTATGAATGACTAGTCGTAGCCTCCTCTCCTTGGAATACACTTCACATTGGCTGACTCTATTTTCAAGTTACTCTCTCCTAGACCTTATTTAGTTTAATAACTCAATAATGGTTCTATTCAACATATTCATCTCTCATTTAAATTGAGCATCTCTTTACATATATTTATTAATTCGCCACGAAGCAAGCCAAGCTCTCATGCCATCTCTTTCCTTGTTATCAACTGATACATCCGAGGAAAAGGATTGTGCTAGTGTTTAACGTATTTTTCTTACTGCAATTTTACAAATCCATTTCGAAAGTATTTTATTAACTGTAGGAAGATTGGCAAACTGGCAGTGGCCTCTAATGCACTTGGCATTATTCACAGACGCAATTTTGCCGCGCGATATACAGTTACCAACAGTATGTCTGTTTGTCCGTTCGGTGAGTTATAAAAAAAAGTTACGCGTGTTAACGATTGTTTAAAAAAAACGTATTGTAGTACTAGTTACAATGTTAAAAGCAAATATTCACTTTAAACAAATCAAAAAAAATTGGAAGAAGAAAAGTTTTACGTATATCAAAGTTAACGAGATTCACAATAAAAACTACAAAATACATTTTGATGTATAATTGGATTTGTCCAATTATACCAATAATAATAATAACACCTGTCTTTTATTGAAATAATCGCAATTATAGCTTTAAAAATTAAATTAAACGAAAAAATTAATAAGACACACTGAAAGTAAAATTTGACCTAACCACCCTCTCAACTTTTGACTAAAACTCAGACACAGTTTGAGATCAATATATCTATTGTGTAAGTTACTTTATGTGCAAAGTATATGCATCATTTCCTGAAGGATACTGGGTGATCTGCTTTGGTAATGTAGAATAAATTTTAACTGGTAAGTTCCACACCATAGTCTCAATGGGTACATTCAGGGGAGCATGCCAGTCTCTGTCCTCCTGATTTGGAAGCAACTTCTCATTGGTAGTCACAAATTCAAAATGCAAACGCCATTTTAACGAAACTGTGAACAAAAATTTGTTTAAACTTATTTATAATACAGTAGTACTCTCTATTTATGAGGCAGGTTTTATTTTGGAATTTGTGATTTATGGTTGTATATGATGGTAATTTATAATAATATTTTACGTCAGCAACAATAGTGTCATAGTTTCTATGAATAAGTTTTTTTTTTCAAGCTAGTCATTGGTCTAGCTAGTGCAGCGACTTCTAAGCTAGAGGTCTTGGGTTCAAACCCCGAGTTGGGCAACAACCATAGGTCATTCATATTATAGTCTGCTCAGTCGTTTCTTAGTACATACACAGAACTCGCAACTATTGACGCAAATATTCTTTATCTGATTTTAAGTAGATTGATATGTTAATCATCATGCTATAAACATATCAAAGGACGATGGCCATTTTGGTACCCATGTCCAATCAAGATGAATCACACACCATTGGATAGCTCTTCTCAAGTATATAAAAAAATACTATGACGGCATGTCCGAAATAGCTGTCCGTTTTGAAATATACGCTTCAGAAGATATTGGATTTTTAGCTCGAAATAGATACTCTACTCACTTATAAAAAAATACTTTTATCGATTTTGATTACTTTTTTTTTAAAAATCCTATTTCAAAATGTAAATCAAACCAATCAAAGCTACATTTGAGCAGTAGTTTTACAATTAGGTCTGATACAAAGAATTAAAAAAATATACAAATAAGTATCAGTATGATATTGAATATTGATACATAATATACAAACAACGCTACAGTTTTATTATTATTATTATTAACCCTAAGTGTAAGTAGCAGCGCAGGTACCAGTTCTATCCCCTCCTCTATATAACCCGTTATTAAGTTGCTCACTGCAGTAAGATCTCGCGAGTTTTAACTGATATGTCCCTAATGACAGTATCATTACGTCTTCTTCACTCAATCGTGGAAAATCTTGCACATTATTTGCTTCCATTCTCTGGAAATCAGCTCTTCTATTATTTAATCGTTTTGCTTCTACATAATCGTACAACATAATATATTAGGACATGTATTTTTTCCGATATTTTTTGTAAAAATGCTACTGCGTATCTGCTATCTGCGATGAGCCTGTGGAAGTATTAGTTATTGCTGCTGCAATCTTAAAATCTACAATCATATTAGACATCGTATTGTTAAAATATTTTTGGCGCAATAGCTTGAAGTCTCTTTTGAATCGCCCGTTAACCACTTCCATTACCCATCTGCATATTGCTACCAGACGGGAATCATTTGCTTGAGAAGTAGTAAGCTGAGACTTATCCCAGTCCTTCGTCGGAGGAACGTGGTATTTGTAGCCACATGCTTCAATATGGCCCAAACTGTCTCTAAACCCGCAGTCTAAAATAAATAGGTACGTCATTGGTCTGCATTAATATGTGGAGAGGGTTTTCTTCGTCGTTCATTAAATCGCTCATAATCTGGGCATCAGTTTTAGTGGCAGCGTAAGGTGCTTTTACGTCTATTATGTATCCATCAATGGTTACAAGCAGGAATGGCTTTAAAAGGTTTTGGAACTTGTGCAACCTGTAGGATTGCCTTTGAAATAAAAAGTTAGAGCTCTTGTGAATATAAATATACGTGCCATCGCAAATAATTATGGCTGTAGTGTTTTCTTCATTTCCATACAGTGCTTTTGGAATCCACAGGTTTCTCCCCAGTAAGTTTTCCCTATTTAAATGATCCAGTCCCAAACATGTACAATAAGTATGAACTATAGTTTCATTTGTATTTAATAATACATAAAAAAGTATTATATAAGAAATAAATAAAATGATAATTAAAATTCAATGTTTTATTTAACCACATCACCACAACCCTTTCTTTGTCCCAGTGTTGAGAACGGGTCTCCTTTCAGAATGCGAGGGATTAGGCATGGTGGACCCATGCTGGCCAAGTGCGAATTGGCAGACTTCATATGCTTTAGAGAACGATATGAAGACCCCTCAGGCATGCAGGTTTCCTCACGATGTGTCCTTAGTTAGAGTTAGTTAGCCACTGGGATGTCACCGCTTATTATTTAACCTCATAATAAAAAATAAACTATGGCGAAATTGAGAAGAAATTGACCTGATTGAAATACTTTATTAGGAAACATTTGTAATTTTCAAGGAGTGATTACTCCGATCGGACAGCAAATTGGGACTGGCGACTTGGTTATTATTATTCTACACTAAAAGACCTTTCCAACGATGTATCATACATTTCGATTGGTGCCGGTACCAGGTTCCATACATTTTTGTTCATCGTCCTTTGATTTGGATATTAATGATAGAAGAGAATATAGAACATTGACATGAGCTCCATATAAAACATGTCAAATATCTATCATCTCTGATGCCAAATGTATCCGTAGATAGGTCGCAATCTTGGCCGCAAGAAACACAAGACATCATTTAAATGTTCCAAATCTACACAATCAAGTTTTGTAAATATTACGTACCCTAACTATTACCCTTGTAATGTTTCATTTCAATTATATTTATTTGCCATATGTAAGTAAAAAACATACCTTCATCTACCTCAAAGGCTGGTGTGATGTGAAGAGGTATGGGCAGGATAAGCTGTGAGTGTGTCAGCCCTAACGTGACCTCGTGGTACCTGGCAACTGTCATTGATCTACTACTGGTGTCCTTACTGTTACTCTTTGCTGGAGATTTTGTATTTGATATTATTTCTTCAGGTTGTAAAGATACTGACACCTACAACATTACATAAACCTTGTAAAACGATGGCACTCTTGTGTATCTCAAGATTGAGCATTATTATATATACCCCTGGAATTATTGCTTTTATAAATTAGATTTTTCGTGATTACTTATAATTATCATGCTCCAAAGCTTTGCAAAGATATTTTTAAACATCTTTACGCACGCTTGAAGAAGAAATTTGCATCCTCAGCGCTGCGGCTCCTGCCGCCCTATACGCGATGGAATCCGAGTTTCAGGTATCCCTGGTTCTCGAGCAATTCTCAGGGGTCATTGCCCCATGGTGATGGGGCCCACTTTTCAGTGGGTGATTTATCATGGATAGGCCGGGTTCTTTGCTTCACGCGCCCGCTACGCACGCTTGACTTAGGGAGTAGTGCACTTAAGTGCATAAAATAGAGCACTTAAGTGCATAAAATAGTAAACGCCACTGTATTGCTAATAAGTAAAAGACTGTTATGTACTTAGTTGGGATGCCTGTAATAAATAAATAAATGAATAGTTAATTAATTTGATAAATAAATTTATATAAATAAATCCGCTCCCGATCCTGCACCCTCTGTTACATAAATTTATATAACAGAGGGTGCAGGATCGGGAGAAGTGGCGACGATTGAGGGACGCCTATGTCCAGCTTGGACATTCTCACACACGGCCATCTGACCCCAAAGTAGTCGCGATCCTGTGTTATGGGTGTCAGAGACTGATATACATACCTACATAGATATTTTTAAATACATACATAAATAGATAATATTAACATCCAGACACAGAACAAATACAAGTGTTCGTCACACGAATATTTGTCCTGAGTGGGATTCGAACCCACGACCCCTGGCGCAACAGACAGGGTCACTACCGATTGCGCCAATGGGCCCGTCGAAAGCTGTCCAGCGTCCCAGCTGTGGACCAAAATAGGCTGTCGACTTCAAAAATAAGTCGACTTCAGTTGTGGTCTAAAGCACACTTGTTTAATTTTTATTTTATTTAAAGATGATTTATTGAATGAATGAATGGTGACTGTATTAATAACAGCAGCTTACCTGCATACAAGTAACAGTGCCAACTGAGAAATCAAAAGTTCCCACAATATCCTCTCCTAATTTATATGCAGACTTGAACAAACAAAATCGTCCCACTTTCCCTCTTGTATTAGTTATCATGTAAGAGTTTGGACTTCTTCTTGCAGTTAGATTCTGAAAAGAATAGCACCTTGTTTATTTGATAGATCTTGTCGTTTTCTGATAAAATTTTCTACATGAAACATACAATAATATCTCTATATCAAAACATATCAAAAGTAACAAAAATTTTAGCTACAGAAAATATCCTTAGAGTTACTTAGTTCTGAAAGTACTTAGGTAACTTAAATATGAAAAACTGAAGATTAGCTAATCCATGGGAGTTTAGTTTTTCCATAGCAATTAAATTGAAGGAATACTCCAATCGTGAATGATATGTGGCTGAATGTCATACTATTTTTTTTTATTTAAGAGTTGACAGGTTTATTTTGTATGAATATTACTAGCAAATGAGCATGCAGTACATACCACCCAACTGTTCTCAATTTGTAATTTTGTACAAGATTCAAAATTGAACTGGGAGTTTGTGTTCCAAGCCTAAAGTTTTAATTTGTCTCACCAGGGGACTATCATTATCACTATAACCTATTTATTGGCTGTGGAATGACTCATTGATGGCACCAAATATTAATCAGATAAATAAATCTCTCATTCCAATATATCTTTGCATTTGCTTAGCCTGACATTTCCAGTTTACTTCAACGTTACAGCAAATTCAAGTTCATTTGATTGCATTGAAGTAGATGTTTACAAAGGTAACATTGATTTGAGTAATGAAGAACTTTGCTTAAATCTTACTTGTAGGACTTGTAGAGCCATAGTCAAGGGAGTTTCAACTTTCCGTTCTTCAGAAAATGGATTAGTGGGCTGCAATTCTTCTGTAGTTTCATTGCCACACAAAGCTGCCAGATCTTGCATATTGATAATAGGGCTAATTGGTAGAACTCGAAATGGTATCCTCACCATCTTAATATGAGAACCCACCTTCTGGGTGGCTATTGTGACTTTATAAGAATACTTAACTGAAGTGCCTCTGTATGAGGGCGGTGCTTCTATTGGCAAAGACTCTCTGTACCAAACTGTAAAAAACAACCTTTTTGAGTTTCATATTATTATGAATGCACATTCTAGTTGCATCTGAGATGCTCATTTATCATTAGTAGTTCACTTAATAAGTGTTCTTCAAATGGTGACAGCCATGTAGCTATCAATCTTGCCTCTCAATCATGGGGTCCAGGTTAAATGCAAACAGCTTGCACCAATATCTTTAGTAAGTTAAATGCAACTTAAGAAATTAAGATTCACCTGCTATAACGGTGAAGGAAAACATCATTAGGAAACCTCCATGCCTGAGAGATGTGAAGTCTGCCAATCAACACTTGACCAGCATGGTGGTGAATTATGGCCCTACCATTCTGAGAGGAGACTTATGCCCATAAGTGATGCAGTGGTGGTTCATCAAGCATGGATAACTAATGGAGACTTACAAGTTTTAGTTTCACCCAGGGGTATGGTCAAGTCACAGAACAATATTTTAGGTTTTGTATGAAACACAACATTCCCAATATCACATGAGGTAAGTTCCAGTGAAGTAGTTTTTTCTACTGTAGTTGTCTTGTCACCGGTACTGCCTGAAGTGGAATAGAAGCAATGTATCTGAGCAGATGCCCATGCTAGATTCTCTAAGATATCACTGAAAAAAATGCAATGTTATCAAAAGTATGTATTGCTAATAAAGACTTATTTGATTATATCCTTTTCTCGATTTCGATCAAATCATAATACACTATCCACGAAAATGTTTTTAAGTATCGCAGTTTAAGCTTAAGCTCAGCAATATAGAACAAGTTTACCTGTGACTTTGCGAGTTTCGGTGTTCTGGCTGTGTAGAATGACAAAATGTTATACAGCATTCTAAAGCTTCCCCAGCTAAGTATACAGTGCCTGTAGTTAATTTAGCTGTGAGTTCAATCATTGCTACTGATTCTTATTAAAATTTGAAGGTTTGAAGGTAACAGAATGTAGGCGTTGTACACACCTCTGCCTACTCCTTCGGGAAAACGACACGCGTTTTGATTTAATAAAGAATTTAATAAAAAAATGTTATTAACTTTTCGATATACTATTTGTTTATTTGTATTGCAAAAATAAAATGACGAATGACGACGACATTGACGTGTCTCTGTAAAATTTTGGAATTTCAATTGTTTGTTTACTTACTGTCAGTCAGGGGCGCGTTCTTCACTCAATACCATTGATAACAGAACTAAAGAGGATGTGAAATAAGGTCACGTGAATTGAAGCCAATGATGTCCACAATATGGCGTCAACTCCACCCATCAACCGCCTAAACCAAACCGTAAAAACCACCCCCTGGCTGATAGTAGATAGTATTGTGCTTTAATAGTATAGACTATAAGAGCGTTTTATCGATTATAAACTAGATCTATATTGTCCAAATCGATAAAACGTTTAATTAAATTAAAAAAATAGAAAAAAGTTTTGTATTCTTAAATGTGGAGGCAAAACTAATTAAAAAACAGACTATCTAGTGATAACTTACTCAACTTGGCTCAACTCCATGACACCGGATGCCTGTGAATGGACAATATTTTGGAAATCTTAGATCCATATCCAGCTTCAAGGCGGTTCTTTGGTGGTACAACGTAAGATGTTACTAATTGAGTTGAATGTGTGACCTCTCTTGTACTTTTTCTACAAGTACAGATTGTGACGTATAAGAATGAGATAGTTATATTTTTGTTATTGTGGTTCATATTTGCGTATTATTTCTCTAGCGGAAAAATATATAAGCAAAATAGGGCCTATCCTCTTTAGTTCTGTGCTACGTATGTGCTACCTACGGATTAATCGAAATATCTCCAAACGGCGATGTAGGTATTCTAGGTACCTATGTAGGTACTCGTATGTGCTACCTACGGATTAATCGAAATATCTCCAAACGGCGATGTAGGTATTCTAGGTACCTATGTAGGTACTCGTATGTGCTAGGTACCTACGGATTAATCGAAATATCTCCAAACGGCGATGTAGGTATTCTAGGTACCTTTGTAGGGTACTCGTATGTGCTACCTACGGATTAATCGAAATATCTCCAAACGGCGATGTAGGTATTGCAATGCTCAATATTGAACTATACCATTGATAACAGAACTAGCGAACTGTTATCAATGAACTATACCTTCTCTTTTCGCAACGATGTTGTTGTCTTGCGTCCATTTCCCTCAAGCAGGAGTGCTCACAGCGCCGCGAAAGAGGAGGAAAGGTTTGTTTTGAAGTTTGTTCGTCACGTTCATCTCACCTAGCTGGACGTCGGGCGACTCGGGCATCGGGAATGGTTCGTTCTCCGACCAACTGTACTTTACTTATTACAGGGACTTGATATAGAGACAGAGGAAATCACCAAGCCAATTGATAAAAACAATGTAAGAAATTAAAATGTTAATATCCTAACTGTGAAATTGAATACATTAATGGCAGTGAGTACAGAAAATGAGTACAGAGATGTCAGAAGATGAGTACAGAGTGGTTATCCCAACGCGAGCTCGTTTGCATATTAGAGACTGTAACATTGATTTACTTATTATTAATAGTGGACGCCCGCAGCTTCGCTCGCGTAAAATTAGATCCATTAACGACGTCCGCCCGCGTTCGGGTTGCCCACTTGACTTCAAAAACGGCAAAGTTTCATACTAACTTTGCACCCCCGTTTTACCCCCTTAGGGGGTGAATTTTTAAAAATCCTTTCTTAGTGCTCCCCTACGTTACAAAAGGAACCCCTGTGCAAAATTTCAAGTTTCTAACCCTTATAGTTTAGGCCCTGCGTTGATATGTCAGTCAGTCAGTCAGTCAGTCAGTCAGTCAGTCACCTTCTCCTTTTATATATATAGATATATTCATCTTATGCAAGCAATAATTTTGGCTTCGGCGAATCGTAACATTCGTATCGTAACACTCCACTGATTAAGCTCGAGCCAACAACTCCAAATAATAATAATGATAACAGTCCACTTGGTGTTTATATAATCTGTGCACTTCACAGAGTACATGTGGAGTACATTAACAGTTAACACTCTACATTGTTTGTGGTCGAATCGAAAATTCGAAATGTCAATTTGTTTGAATTTTGTTGATCTGTTCTGTTGCTTGCTTTTGTATCGCAATGAACGCTTGTTTTATTGATTTTTAGTATTAAATGATTATTATATTTAATGATTTCATTGTTATTGGTCTAGTAAACAGTGGGCATCAGTAGCTTGTAGCTTTATGTTGTTTATGACTCGCCATATTGTAGGCATTTGATTTGATATGGTGTTGGCGTGTTGGCGTTGTCTTGTCACTCATGTTCATAACAATCAGCATCAACATTTGGAGACTGGTTATTTAAAGATAAATTCAATAAATCTAATGTAGATGGTATTGAAATCTTATGTGCAATGTCTAAGGAAAGGAGTAATATGGCGTGGACAAATGAAGATACATTTAGGTTCATACAACTTTATCAAAACAAACCAATAATTTGGAACCCTAGAAACAAGAGACATAATGACAGAATCCTGGTAAGACAATTGAGTTTACAGTTTTTACGGACTGCATGGTTATTTACACGTTTAAAGAAAGCATAAAATAATAACAAGATCCTGATGTTAGTTTCTAAAATTATAATTACAGAAGTTTTCTTTAAACCCTAGATTAAAACATATTTTTATTAATTTGTTTTAGGTTGATAAGGCATGGAATCGAATAGCAGATGCAATGGATATTCCAGTATCAGTTTTAAAACGGAAGAAAAAAACACTAATGACAACATTTCGTTTTCATTACAAAAAGAAATTGCAAACAATACGTCGATGCAAAATGGGCCAGGGCAAACATGTCTACACTCCCATCTGGACATTCTATGAGCCATTGGAATCATTCCTGAAAGATGTATATGAAAACAAAACTGGAAGGAAAATTAAAGTCAAAGTAAGTTTTACTGGATTTCTGACTACTAGTGGCAATATTTCATGAGTGCTTGAAATGCTTTGAAGGCCACATCAAGCCTTCACTTCGTAATTAAGTCTTGTTGGAGGCCTTTGACCTTCCGATAGTCAGGTTGACAAACAACCCCGGGATTGCTCTACAAGGCATGTAAAGTCTACTAACTGCCAAGTCTGGCAACTCAGAATTTCAAATCTAATACAATAGACCACCTTTTGCTCAGTTTCACATCTGTATGTGATGGATTCTAATGTTAACAAATGTGCCACATTTAACACTAAAATATACATGGGTAACTTCTACATATTTTTTACTTGGTATATAAATGTCTGATTTAACTGCTTCTAATGTTTTGCAGAGATCCAAATCTAGGCGAGATGAAGATGATGATGATGATGAAGAGGACGATGATGAGGAGGAGGATGATGAACAGGACCAAGAGGATGAGGAAGAGACTCTGAGGGAAGAAATGTCTGAAGAACTGAACAAGGATTCCCAGAATGATTTAAACAATAAGAAATTAGACATTCCAATATTAAACCCTTGCTCAAATTATTCACAAGGAGTCAAAGAAGCAAGTCGGGAAGTATCATCAGCATTCAATGTATTGAACCGTATTTTTAAGGCCAAGTTAAGAAAAAGTGAAGTAAAACACATGGATGAATGTGAATTGTATGGAAAGCTACTCGCCAAAAAACTTCGGCAATTTTCTGAAGCTGAAAGACAGGATATTATGTATGAGCTAGATGGTTTATTGCTGAATCGTTGTGTTCAGGAGTCACCCGGATCTCCACCTTTGCAGATCATAATTAATGAGCAACCAAATTCTGCAAGCGATTCATATGCATCCCCCTCAATGTCTCCCAGTCATAATAATAAAATTACACCTAGTCATTCCAATATATCTATTAAGCATTCCCCGCGGTCACCACCATCTGACCCACTTCAATCATCATCTTCACATCATAGTTCAATAGAAGTTAGTAAGGCGGTAACAAGTTAGAATCTTTTAAGAATCATCATATCTAAGCTAGTTCTTCTTAATGTTATTTAAATTGATAGTTTTAATATATTAAAGATTGTAATACTTTAAATTTTGTCATTGTGGTAGAAGAAGAAAGTACAACTTATAAACAAAATAAATTGTTTTATTTTTGGTACAATACTTTTAGATGTGTAAAGACACTGAATATGTGAATAGTTCATCAATTAGTTTAAGTTAGGTGCTTCTTTCTTTATTTACTGCTTCTTTCCCAATCAAAGGTCAGTGTCAGATATATCCCCATCATTCATTGAGTTCATGACATCTGTTTTTTTGTAGACATAAAAGGGTATTTGTGGTATTTTTTCTGTTGGCGATAGAACAATTTGAATATCTTTATCGCAAGTATAAAGAATAAGTGCATACAACATTATGCCCATATTTAAGGAGAAGACTATCTTCGCACGGAACTCATTACGATTGACTCCAGTTTCAGAAAATGCTAAGAAGTTTGTGTTGTTTATTATTAGAGTGATTTCAGCCCTTGATACTTTAATCCGATCTAAAAATAAAATATGAAAAAATTAAAACATTCTTTTTCACTTTATGTACTTATTATAATATTAATTATATTAGTAATAGTATTAGTATTATAACTTTTATATTTACCATTACTGGAATTATAATAAATGTCCAGAAGACTGTTAAATCTGAGAGCTGGCCATATTTTTTGTTCCTTGAAGATAACACTTTCTGTGAAAAGTATGAAGAATAATGAAGATACTATGAAAGTTATGATGCTAGATAAAATCCGAGTCGTCTTTTGGTAAACAATTTCGGCACTAGTTTTTATTAGTTATATTGTAATCATAGGTTACAAGTAGGTAGGTACCTTTACATTCACCCAGTCTTAGCTGAATTTTGTAGTAAGGCAATCCAGTGGCTTCTATCTTTCTTATAAATTTGAACCCACTCAAACAATTGCTTAAAATGGATAGTAACACTATCACTGATATGAAGTATGGATAAACCATTTTACCGATTGCAATTTTGGTAGTTAAGTGAGGAAGTTTAACGTTTGATTTACATGGCTCGTTATGGCTAGTAGAAGCTTGTTACCTGGAATAAGTAAACTAAAGCAGTACCTAGGTACACATTGTTTGTAATTCTTAGGTGTCACAACACTATAGAAAACTACATATTGACCAATATACTTATGTAGTGTACGTCAGTAATCTACTCTTCAAAGAATGAAATTGTTTACTTGACAATAGTTAGGTGTCTACCTAATGAAGTGCGATATTCGATAGGGCAAAAAGATGAACGCTCCAGGCTCCAGCTAAAATAAATAAAATATAAAATACCTCTCTAAAATGCCTCACCACGGTTGGGTTTGTAAATGAACATCGACAAGACTAAGATCACAGATTTATAAGTTGACTAAGATGTTGTCCAATGTTCATTTCAATCAAATACCTACCGTTTGAAGTAGGTACCTCTCGAAGTTGTCACACAGTTGTCAACAGCTGGGAGGGTAATAGCTGGGTCAAGTGGTCCAGATGGGTAAGTTCAACTTGAGTCTGAAACGTGGTCCTTTATCATCATTCAGGCATCAGGCTTCATTTGTAAGCTCATAGTCGCTCAGCGCGCTATGGAGAAAGCTATGTTTACTAAAATACTGGATTCGTAAAAATGAAATAAGTACATAGACGGACAAGGTAACCGACCAAGTACGAAGAGTTAGCGCACTGAAGTGGCAATGGGCAGGCCGCCACTCGGAAAACGGAGTATTGGCCTGATGGATGCATTTTATACCTATCGAAATATAAATAAACAATAAAATATCTAAAACCTTTCCTTTGATCATAGATTCTCGACTTATTAGAACCTAGTTACTTTTGTAATTAGGTTCTCATTAGGTACTTTTGTAATTAATTCCTATGAAAATGTCAGTTCAACTATTGGGTATCTACGAAACGTTCATAATCAGTCAGTGTTCAGTTCAACGATAGGGGTAAAACCCAAATTTTATTTTATTTTCTAAAATAGTTACATATTTCCAAATAGCAAAAAAGGTAGGTAGACTACTGAGTATTCTGTGCCTCCACCCTAGTCGTGTTGCGATACGATTAGCTTCAAAATTCAACCAAACCAATACATACATCTTACTCTACTTCGGAGTCTTTCCTATCCTACATTATTATTTTAGACCCACGTTGGTATAATATAATTAAGTCTGGCAATTATCAGTATGATATTATACACACCGGCATATTTAGCGGAACATCGACTTTGGAACGCGGACCAATGGAGTAAGGTATTGTTTAGTGATGAGTGCAGAATTCTCTTAAATTAAATTGACAGCAGGCAAAGAATATACAGACTCAAAGGAGAACGATACATTCAGACAAATTTTGAAACTACAGTTGCATACGGTGGTGGATCAATAATGGTTTGGGCGGGCATTTCTTTGGGAGCTCGCACAGACTTGGTAGTGATTGACAGAGGGAGTCTGACTGCAGACTGCTATATCAGAGAAGTTTTAGAAGAAAATGTCGTACCGTTTGCCCCATATATCGGTGACGATGTTTTTTTTATGCAGGATAATGCTCGGTCGCATACCGCTCGGGTAACTCCAGCTTATCTTAATGATATGAATATCACTGTTATGGAGTGTCCGGCGAGATCACCGGATATGAACCCAATAGAGCACGTTTGGGACTTGCTGAAAAGAAAAGTTAAGTCCAGAATTCCAGCTCCTGCCAACGTGGGTGAACTGCGAATCGCCGTAGTTGAGGAATGGCGGAGACTATCCCAGGAGACCATCGATAACATCATTCTCAGTATGCCTAGACGGGTAGAAACTTTAATAAGAGCAAGTGGAGGAAATACGCGATATTAATCACCATTTTTCTAATTTAATTAATTGTTATTTTAATATTAATTTTCACTTTTCCCGGTTACAAGAAAAGTTCAAAAATGTACCATTTTTCACAAATAGCCTTTACTCGCAAAATCTGTTCTTAATGTGATCTCATTTTAAGTAAAACAAATGAAACTTGGAATAACAAAAGAAGTGTAGTAAGTAGATTTTAAAATAAAACCATATTTTTTTAATTATGGAGCTTTTTTTTGTGTTCCGCTAAATATGCCGGTGTGTATATTATGAAATAATCTATTAAACGAAAAAAATCGTAATCGGAGCTCTACCTCCATGCTGTGTGCATTACTGACGGCGAAAGCGTACGTAAAAATATACTTAGTCAAACCTTGTACTATTATTCTGTGGTCAAACATAGAACCACACTATATAATTGAATCTATTGAACCTGGTACCTATACATAAAATGATAATAAATATAATTCCTCTGTGTTAGAACATTTTTGGATAAAATTTATAATGGCCCGTAATACCTGTAATGTCGCCGCCTGCAATCCAAATATTTTGAAAAAAATCACCTGTGCTTTTTCTTAACAATTAAAGAAATAAGTAAGTCTTATGAATCAAGTATATTCATTTTTTGTATAAATACGACTATTTACATCTTAACCGTATAATGAAAGTACATAATGGGCGCCAGAAGCAATGCCGGCCCAAGTTTCAGTGACGATTTGCTCAATGTATTCTGGAGGGACGAGGAAGCCGTATTGGTAGCCCGGCAGCTCCAGGGTATACGTCAGGGGGACACCCACGGCGCGCGTCCAGTCTCTGGACGTGCCACTGGTGTAGTAGAGCACATTGGCAGCATTGCCGACGGTGTAAATGGGAGCCGTATCTAGTTTCAGCTTGTCGATTTCAGTCGCCATCTTCACACCAGCGAGATGCAGCGTGAGACCGTTGGATGGAAGCGTACCTTAAACGATGATTTGTCAAAATTAAAGTCTTTAGTTAATGGTTAGATACGCGATATTAGAATGGTGACGTACGTTAGCTTTATACGAGTATCTTTAAGTTCCAGACAGCACGCTGTACCTACCCAGCCATTGGTACTAGCCATTGTACCCAGATAGTACAGACAGCAGATACCGCAGGATATAACCTTTACAAGCTAAAGAACTCCAACCTTGTGATCTTTGATGCAGTTATTAGCATTATAGAGTATGATCCTATTTAGACCTCCCAAAGCTCTGGCTGTGTGCCAACAGTAGACACGAGTCTCTCCCGAGAGAACTTTGGATTGTTGATTATTTGACCCCTGTGTTTTTATCGAGTGAAAACAAAGGCTTAAAAATTATATTCAGGCACCGCAGTTCGACCCACCCTCTAGGGGTGGGAGGACTAGGTCACAATTGTGCTTGATAATTCAGAAGCAAACGCCCCTCTGTTTGATACGGCTACGTAATTTTGACAAACTACAATGTGTAGTATCTAAAACTGGCTATTGTATAGTACATACCGTTGTTGCCCCAAGCATAGAGGAACATGTTGCCATAGCTGTGCAAAGAAATGTAGAGGGCAGTTCGCTCCAGATTTTGCAGAACAACGTCTCTGACAACTCTAGTTTCCGGTTCCGAGAAGGGCTCGGGTCCTTCGTAGATGATAGAGCAGGGATCAGCGCTTTGTTCCCTGGTTCCCCAATAGTGGTCAAAGTTCCGGTTGCCATCCACTCCAGGGCACCGTTCGGATCCATAGTGCTCCATCGATCGCGTCTTACGCCACATTCTATCCTACAATGAAAATATCTAGTGAGAATGATGATAGGACTTAGACGGGCTGTATAGGTCAGTCACTAACATTAGTCAATATTTAAGCCACTTATTATGGTTTATGGTTTAAGATTTTTATTTCTTAATAAGAGTTACAACTCACTTAGCTTAAGAAATAACAAAATATTTTAATCTAGTAGATAATTACATCTAGTACTATATATATATATAATATATATACTTATTATAAATCAATCACGTTACAAAAATAAGGAATTTGATCGCAGATTAGATGACCCCGTGGCGACTACATAACTGAGGCTACTAGGTTTGAATTTGAGTTAATTTCTATGTATGAAATTAACTCAAATTCAAACCTATATTTGTTTAATGCACGATGCATGGTAGTTAAATTGTGTTGTCTTCTATTTGCGTTTATAAAAATAATAGAAGGATTTTTTATTCTCAAGATATCTTACCGAATTTAAAGTGTATTCGTAGCCATCAGGATTGATCATTGGAATGATAATCCAATCGATGCTGTCGGTCAGCTTCTCGTCAACGATATCAGCAACTAAGTTCTTGATAATGTAGAGAGCTACAGGCGCCGTGACCCACTCCCTGGCATGCATCCCAGCGTCGATGATGATGACAGGCTTGCGATAGTCCTCGAAGCGACTGGTAGATATCTTCACGTATTTGATTTGACGGTATTCGTAACTCAATGCAGCGTTTATAACGGTAATAAATTCAGGATATAATTCACCCAATTCGTCTAAGTAGTCGTTTATCTGAGAAACAATATTTTATTAGTTTTTTTCTTAGATTAAATTATTGGTTGGGTCAATCGATCTTCGGTTTTTGATTATCTAGTTAATGTGAGTGGGTAGTAGCGAGGTTACGCTTTTGCATTTTATTGTCGCCACTTCATCTGCATGTGAAATGTAAAACGTAGGCTCCCCATTGCAATTTGTTTCAACTATATTTAATTTAAATCTTTAACTGCGTATTACTGCAGGAATCTGTACTGAAGAGTTTTATAAACCTCAAGGTGTACAAAATATGTTGAGAAAAAATAAGTTTTCTAAGATATTCACTCAGGATCGGGTAATGTATGATAGAATCTTTGGATAGAATGTTTTACCTCCCCATAACTGTAGTACGTGTCCCAGGTCATAGAGCGACCGCTCCTCATGGCAGTCATTTTGGAGGCTTTGACTTTCGCTTCTTCGTCACGGAGAATGCTAAAAAATACAATAGTTGTTAATGTTTAATTTTTGCTTCAGACACATAGGTACCTACCTAACCTTTGTCTTTCAGAACCCGCATTAAATAGGACGGCACTTTCTATAATATGTACTGAAACTTGAATGCACTTTTAACAGTGGTCACTTACTCTGCAAGGTTATTAGCAATCTTCGTGTAAGACATATTTTTCTTCGCAAAATGTTGCAACCATTTTTCTCTTTCTTCTGGAGACAATCTCACTAAAGCTTCAAGCTGTTTAGATGTCGACCTCGTGGCTGGTGTTGCTGATAGAATGTCTAAACTTGCTTCCAATTCCGCAATGTCTGAGGAAGATCCCGCCACACGATACAATTGGTGACTGTAAGAGAAAAATAATTTTCGATTATTTATCTCAGTTACAACGATAAAGATCTTAAAATAATATGATTTCACATTACCCTTCATATTTCTCGTGGTTACCCTGAACTACAGAGGCAACGAGAAGAAGACAAATTACCAATCGTGTCATCTTGCGGACAACTCTAAGCCATCTGCACTACTGTGTTTAACCATCGTCCTTATAAATTGTAATCTATATCCTCTATATCTTTATAATGGCAATAAGCAGTCAGTAATAAGCTCATAATTATTTATCTATCTCTACATATAGGTACCATCGAATAATTCCTTAGAACCATAAACATGTGGGCTACCTAATTACCTAACCTATATTTTTAACTAGGAGGTCGAGACCACTTGAGGGATCTTGCTCCCACCGGACATCGGTGATTCACCCGATAAGAAATAAGTAGTGTCGCCGCTTAAAGGAACGCGTTCAACTTAAATTGATGCAATAAAATGAGTTCTCCTTAATGATAGATTCGCCATATTATTGTTTTGTTAAATAAACTTTTGAATACCTACCTACATATTATTATATCCGTCCTCATGAAGTACCTAAATCGGTCACATATATTTCAGGACTGGGGCCAGCTGTCACGTCGCAAATAGGCGAGTTGCAGTGAGTAATCGCAAGGGTTATCTTCATTTGTTTCCCCCAGACCTTTATAATAAGCCTCTTTTCCTTGAAACTGCGCAATGACTCAGTCGAGGCCTTCCATAAATTGTACCCATCCATGATGGCCTATCACGGTAATTGGACGTCACATAATTAAGTGGCTTTATGTATAATTTAGGTAATTCTTATTTGATAATTACCCCCAGATCTTTGTACTTTTTACAATTACCTACTACTAAAATTATCTATGAATATGAGTTTTTTTTTAACAACGAAAATTTAAATTAAGATAAAATATCTATAAACATTATCGAGATTACCGGTGACCAACTTTTTTACATTTGTTTTAGTTATACATAATTATAGTTTTAGATTTAGTTTTAATTTTAATTAGATTAAATAAGTTTTTTTTGAGTTTATATCAAATTTATATTACTGATTGTAATAATCACGCATTTCAAGGCTTTACTTTCTTACATTACACGTCTTTCGTAGGTTCTTAATATTGACCATAATTAAGTAGCTAAGAATTAAAAAACTTTATTGTTTGACGTAATTGCTGACTAGACTAAACGATAACATTTGATCTCAATATCATTATTATTAATTACAGAAAGACGCTGAAATATTATAGTTCATCCATTGTTTGGTGATCTATCAAGCACAATGCCACAGAGACTGTAGGAGTGAAGGACAATACCTTCCTATATAGGTACCTACCTAGTAATGCAACAATACAAATTCAGCGATTTTGTATACTATTCAATCAGCTAAGGGTTAAAAATGGGAGGAAAGTTCTAATTAAAGTTAAGTTTCGAGTAATTATCGTTCATACTTAATATGAAAACCTGTTAACGGATTATGAAATCAACATGCGTATACTTAGTTAGGTATATTTTGGTCATTAAAGATAACATTAAATATTAACATTCCCATAATATAGGTAAGGAGTTTCCCTTGGGATACGGGAAGAAAGTTTGAGCAAGTTTTAAATTTCAATAGAATTTATTCATGTATGTTCAAAGCTCGAACGATAGTGACTTTGAGGAACATAAGTGTAAAAGAAA